>CM077093.1:99225468-99825468 GCA_039513925.1 Platanthera zijinensis
TTTGCTACTAGCATACAGGGGTAGAAGAATCTAAACTAAGGAAATCTAAACAGAAAATATTTCTGCTCCTAATGCCCAGTTAATACTGTCTCGAGGAGGCACATGATATTATCAGGCATTTATCCTTGCAGAACTTAACGTCATACCTTTATCACATAACTGGCTTACGCTGATCAGGTTATGATTTAACCTTCAACATAAGCTACGTCAGAGATAGAGAGGATACCGTTGGAAATCATACCGTAACCTCTGGTGACTCCCCGATCAGATCCCCCAAAGATGACTTTAGGTCCATTCTCGACTGGAGAGTACTCCCGCAGTAGGCTTCTTGTCCCAGTCATATGACGGGAGCATCCACTGTCCAAATACCAAATGGGAGTTTTGTTGCCTTTGGACATTCCTGCAAAACAGAATTAATTTGCCTTAGGAACCCAATCGAACTTAGGTCCTAGATTCCTTGTTAGCATACTCCCACTCGATTGGTTAGCCCTACGAGTGGTCTACCTCGCACTGCTAACATAAGGAGTCTCGTTATACCTTGGATTAAACAAACAATCCACGGCAAAGTGACCAACTTTGCCACAACACCAACAGTCAAATCTGTTGTACCTCTTCCTAGGCTCCTGCTTCACCCTCGGAATGGTGGGTACAGCTGGGTCCTTGGATCTGGAGGTGGAGGCATCATAGTGATTGCAGTCACATGATTTCTTCACCTTCGTTCTGTCAGTATAACAGGCTTGACTTTTGGTGCCTGCTTCCTATTATGGCCGCTAGAGAATTGACCATAATTTCCCAAGTGGATTTCCTCATAAGGTGCCTTGAAGACACTCTCACCGAAGTTGCGGGGAAAAGTCCAACCATCATATCGACTCTTAGCTTTGCAACCGAGGGCCGGAAATGATGACCAAAGGTTGACTCAAAGTCATGTTGGTTGCAGGGAAAGCTTGGCTTTCTGAACTCAACATGACTGAGTGGGGCCTTTCCTTTCTCATCAGCAGAGGCTTTCTTGGCAGCCTTATTCTTCCTCCTGTTCCTATTTCTCCTGGATGAGGAGCTAGATACCCCTACATGCCCAAGCCAGCTCCTTTGGCTGAGCAGAGAAGGTATCAACTAATGGAAGAACAGTTTTTGCCATAGAGAAGCTCTTGACGATCTTCCTTTCTGCCGCAAGTAGTTCTTCCAACTTGTCTACTTCCTCCTGCTTAAGATCAAGGAGCTTAAGAGACTCCGAATGCTTTGAAGTTAGTTCCAAGTGCTCCTGTCGGAGGAGATCAAACTGGTGATCTCTTCCCTCAGGGATACACTTTCACCTTTAAGGGAATTTTACTTCCTTCTTCCAAGCCTTCATTCTCTTTCGACATTCCAGGAAAGTATTGAGCAGAAGCACATACTTATCGAGGAGCTCAGCTTCACGGGTAGAAGAGCTATCCTCAGGGTCATCATCCTGAGACTCAGGATCAGAGTCAGAGTCAGAGAGAGGGGTGTGAGCTTTTACCTTCCCCGTAAATGGGGGCAGTCTCCTTCCGAGTCACAGTGACCCATTAGCCAAAGTAGGCTTCCTCGTCATCGCTGGTATCTGATGAGTCCGATTCACTCAGCGTCTTTGACTTCTTCGCGATGTAGCTCCTCTCCTTCTTCTTGTCTTTTAAGGACCTGTGCTCCTCTCCCTTTCCCTTTTCCCTCTTGCCTTGATGGCAGTCGGCCACGACGTGTCCTAGCTTGTTGCAGCAAAGCAAAAAAATGTCAGATGAGCGGTGTTTGTTCGGTTTGGATACATACCTGTCAGAAGAATAGTTCTTCTTCTGATCCCTCGAAGAGGAGCCATTTCTCTTTCTCTGATTCCTCAGCTTGAGGAACTTCTTGAATTCCCTTGTGATAAGGGATAAATCTTCCTCAGACAATTCTGATTCGGAGGAGCTTGGCTCCGAGTCTTCCTCTTCATCTTTCTTCCACGCACGGGAAGAGACAACACCCTTGCCCTTTCTGGAATGAATGGCTTTCAGGGCCACCGTCTTTTCCTTGGCCGCAGCTTTCTCTGCTTCCTCTTCAACCTTCCTTGTGTTCAACTGAAGCTCATAGGACATGAGCTTCCCGAACAGAATCTGAGGGTCGGTTTCCGCAAGTCTGCCAAACTCGCGGATGGCGCAGATCTTTGTGTCCCATTCCTTAGTGAGGGACCTAAGGAACTTATCATTGAGTTCATCGTCAGTGAACACTCTTCCATATCCTTTGAGTGCATTGACGATCTTGAGGAAGTTTTCGAAGGTGACTCCGATCTCCTCCTTTGGCCCTTGTCTGAAGGCCTCATATTTCTGATTGAGGAGGGATCTTCGATCGTCCCTCACTTCGTCTGTGCCCTCCATTAGGACAATCAGACAGCTCCAGAGATCCTTGGCTATCCTGCAGTTTCTGAAGTTCTGCATCATAGAGTCGTCAACTGGGCTCACCAGGATGTTCTGAGCTTTCTTGTCGAGTCCGAACAGCACCATTTCGTCCTTGTCCATTTACAAAAGTTTCTTGGGTACTTTCTTGGTAGGATCAATGGTGGAGGCCTTAGTGAGAATGTAAGGTCCCTCCTCCACTATCATGAAGAGCCGGGGATCGACTGCTTCCGTGTAGAATCTGATTCTTTCCTTCCAGATAGGAAAGTTCAGTCTGGTGCATACTGGGATTTCCGGAGTGCTTGAGTCTGTCCATGGAAGATATCTGACTGCTTCTTGACACTGGTGGCAGGATTCTACTCAAGGTGTGAACCTTTTTGATGAGTAACCTCCCTCTGATACCACTTGAAAGTCCCCCTAGTGTCAATTACCTTCACCTATGGGGGGGGGGGAATAGGTGTCTTTGCAGCGTGTTAGCGGAATTGAAATTATACCTGCACAAGAAAATAAAACAACAAAGCACAGAGAGGACACCGACAATTTATAGTGGTTCCCCGATTTGGGTACGTCCACTTTCCCCCTTCGACCTATCTCCCAACCAGGGACGACTCGGTCACTTCACCAACAGGATTGAAATCCAATCCTTGCACTAACAGAAGGAACCCTTCCACACGTAGGAGTCAACACTCCCACAACACGGGTGCACCCAACCACTACAACTAGAGACCAATCGGTCCTTTACAATGAAATAAAAATAGCTTGTAAGAAATACAAACAACGTAAGGAGAATAGGGTGTCCCTCTTCGTTCGACGACGTGTTCTTGAAGTCAACGAAGAGTCCACAACCCTAGATCTCACTTGGAGAGGATCTCGCCGAGAACGGCAGCGGCGTCAAGCGGCGGCAAGGCTCTCGGTGTTGGCGGCGGCAAGTGAACACAGCAGTAAAGCACTGGAGATCCAATCTTCTTAGCGAAGTCGGCAAGGTCTACCAATGGTCACACGAGGATATCGTCTCGATCAATTCGGACGGGGAAAACTTTCCCTATCTCAAATCAAGAGACAAAGGATCTCTGGATAGACACGTGAGACGCTGTGCGGGACTTGGCTTCTATCACCGAGGATCTGGAGGAGATCGAGATTGGCTTCGGTGATCGGCTGCGGCGACGAAGGCGGAGCAAGATCGCGAGATTAGGGTTTCGTCGGCCGCTTTCTTTCGTATGTCTTCTGTGTATGTTACTATACACAAATACCAGAGTATTTATACACTAGGTCAAGAGATGACCGTTGTGGCCCCACCTGCAGAAAGACCGAAGTCCGGTTCAAATCCCGCAGATAACGTGGACCGGTCCAGACAGACTTGGAAAAATGCCTAAGTCAAATTCGGCGAGAATCGTGAGTAATTCTCGACGAATCGGCGAGAATCACTTACGATTCTCGCCGAATTCTACTTAGAGAATTCTGGCTGCACAGGTTATAGAGGCCGGGGAGAATCGGTGGGAATAACCTTGGATTCTCGCCGACTCGTCGAGAATGCAAAGTCATTCTCGGCGAATCGGCGAGAATCACTTGGTGATTCTCGACGATTCTGCCTTAGATTATTTTTCTGACCGCGTCGCGACAGCCGGCCCAACCCGGCAAGAATCAACTAGTGATTCTCGTCGACTTGTCGAGAATCACCAAGTGATTCTCGATGAATCGGCGAGAATCACTTAGTTATTCTCGACGAATTATACTTAGACGAATTCTCGTCTTTCCACCCGTGAGCAGGTCTTTGGCCCATCCTTGCTCCTTGTCTGCTCTTGCATTATCATAGCCCTGTACTTGAAATTAAGTACACCCCAATAGAGAGAGTACACGTAGGCCAACACACTGATCTGCTCAACTAGGGATTACGTTGCACATACCCGTGTATATTGACCCACTGCACCCTGACATTGGTGTGTACTTAGCGTGGAATAACTGCAAGCACAACTAGAAAATATTTCATAAAATACATTGTCTATTTACCTTGGCTTGCACAGGGGCTTCTTCAAATCAGGTACATTGAGGATGCAATACCCAACATCAAGTCTCCTTTTTCCAAGTCCCCGAGCATCCAGCTCCCCGGACTTCGAAGTCTATACCAAGTCCCCGAGCATCCTGCTCCCCGGACTTCCAAATCAATACCGAGTCCATTTAACTCTACCAGTAAGCCTTTATGCCACGGGCCTACGCTATCCTTTCACTACCAATTTATCTCCCTACGTGTACAAGTGTGATTGTAAGGTGAAACTATTATTAGGATTACTCTTGCCCATATTATTCTTAAGGTTTAAGGTTAGCCCAGGACTGCCCAAGGCATTCCCCGTGAAGGGTTCTCGAGGGCACTAGGAACATCGATGGGCCGAAGCCCAAATCTCCCTTTCGCAAGGCACTTATTGTTATTGATTTCTACCCTTGATCAATCCTCTCTTTTATTTTAGTTTGACTCCCCTTAGTGAGTTTAAGCTCTCCAAGTTAACCTTTTTGAGACCTATCCACTATATGCAAACCATGTTAAGCTACATGATACTCCCATTAGGGGGTACCCTAAATACTCCTCAAATAGATCCCTAACAATTACTGGGGGTCTTCTATGACCTATTAAGACTAAATCTAGAGTCTCATAATTTTCGTAATTATGTGGGCATTTAATTTAATTAACCCTAGACTCCAAATGCCCTACTCTTAACATGAAGTGCTCCTTAAAGTCAGAAACAAATCACCTCAAAATTATTATAAATACTAAGTAACATTTAAACAATAAATCCAAGGTTTGATAATTTTCAGAGGTGATTAGACCTACCTTTCATAATTTAGAACTTAAGATCAATAATACCATCTAATGAAGAAAAGGCCAGCAATATTGTTCTAAAATTTATAATAAAACTCCAGTATGACTATCATGGCCTAAAAATACTTTAGAAGAAGTCTCATAATTTTACATTGAACAGTAGCCCCTAATTTAATTTTAAACAAATAATTCCATATCCATTGATTATTGAAGCAAGTGCTGTAAACATTCCTCTAATAATTATGACAAAATTCCAGGAGATAAATAATGATCTAAAACTAACCACAACCAAGTTTTAAAATTTTCTAAAACATGAGGGGCTCTGAATCTAATTAAATGTAAACTTCCAAATTTATAGACATGTGAAGTAGGTACTAGTTTTATCCATCTAAAAATCATGGAAAAATTACAGGATAATAATAATGGTTAGAAACACTCTCTAATCTAATTTCATAATTTTCTGGACAATATTGGTGCTCTGTTTCTATTTTTGATCAAAACTACAATTCATAATTCTATGAAGCAAGTACTTGAAACATTCATCTAAAAATTTAAACAAAAATACAGAGGGCTCTATCATGATATAAAATGTCTTATTCCAAGGTTTCACAATTTTTCAATAAACATAAACTTCTCAATCAACATAATAATCTTTAAGGGCACATATGGGGTTGAAATAAAAGTACTGATTTTATTAGCCGAAAAAGTCAACCAAAATTAATTTAGGAATATTTCTACTAGAGAACTACCCTGCCCAAATTTCAAGTGATTTTAAAGTGATTTAATAGACTAATACTCCAAGTTAGGTTTGGTGCCCTAAACTAGGGCTAGGGTTTGAGGGGGTTAAAGGCTTCCAAATTCACTAAAATTTTAACCAGAGGACGATACCAACCCTATGGTCCTCTCCACCAACTTTCAAGTCATTCTAAGGTCATTTGAACCCATGACCTTCAAACCCTAAGAATCCCCTTAAGGTACCTACCCTAGTGTTCTAGCGCTATCCTAATCCAAACCACCCCAGATTCCATTGGAGGGTGTATCATACCATAGGATGTCAGTGGACAAAATATCAGCCTCTGTTGAGGTGATTTTACCACTCAAAACCCAAGGGGGTGTTTTGAACTAATTAACCCTATAGGGGTCAACCTATGGTTGGCTAAAAACCTAATCAAAACATCTTCAAATGAAATGAAATTTTTACCGGAACCCTAATATGCTCTCCAAGACCACCCACCCAAATTTGGGGGGATTTTGATGTGCTTAAGACACCTAATTAATTTATACATGAATTATTAAATCTTTACAAAAACTATAGAAAAATATTCTCCAAAAATTCTAATTTTTGGATATGTCCTAGGATTGGCTA
The DNA here is from genome assembly GCA_039513925.1 of Platanthera zijinensis. Taxonomy (NCBI): domain Eukaryota; kingdom Viridiplantae; phylum Streptophyta; class Magnoliopsida; order Asparagales; family Orchidaceae; genus Platanthera; species Platanthera zijinensis. The sequence goes on from CM077093.1 coordinate 99,232,028, forward strand.
ACAGTAGCCCATACCCAAAATTTCAAGTCATTTGAATGTCTGGATTGACATGGGCATCAAAATCAATCTCAAAACAACCATATGGATAGACCTCACCAAAATGTGTGCTGTGGTCAAAGCAAGACTCCAAATCGAGTGAAATCAATTTTGTATTAAACTAGACTTCAACAGCTACATTATCTATGTTGACTACTTTTACAGTAGAGGCCTTTAAGTGCCTAATATTTCGGGTTCAAGACAGTGCATGTTAGGGAATAAAATAATCACAAATAATATAAATATTCAATGTTTTATTTTGAACGGAATCCGTTCATCTTCCTCAATCAGCCAAGGGCTGAGATTGCCCGCGCCTGTCGCACCTTCCAGCCCAATTTTCGGCCACCAAGACCACCTCCCTGGCCGCCCACCACCACCACCACCACCTCCGTTGAGGTGGTGGCTAGTGTTTGACAGCGACCATGCCGCCAGAGGAAAGTCCACCACTAGAGGAAAATCCAGAGTTCCTCTCGAGTAGGACACAGCTTCAAACATGGTCGTGTTTCTAGCCGTGTCAAGCTGGTCATGTCAACATGAGGCGTGTCACCAGAAGCCATTGACTTTCTACAGAAGGACACGACCACCAATACGGCCGTGTCGCCAGGCGTGTCACTAGATGCCAATGACTTTCCTGAGAAGGACACGACCACCATCATTTCATGTCGTTGGCGTGTCGCCACCTCCTCACAGCATACAACCCGCCATTAATGCACCCCCGTCAAAGCCCATAAATTGCACAGGACATGACCACCAAAACGGTCGTGTCATTAGCCCTCTCAGCATGGGCGTGCCCGTCGATTCGACGTTGCAATGATCATTCCCGCCAAAACAAGAGTTAAAGGTTAACCAGCACAGGACACAGCCACCAACACCGCCGTGTCACCGGCCGTGTCAGCCCCTCAAGATTTTTTATAAATTCAGCCCTTCCCCCTTTGTTTCCCATAGAGTCTTGGATTGTGTAAGGAGGTGCTGACCTTTTGTTTTCTTAAGTTTTTCATGCATTTTCTTAAGTGTACTTTCTTTCTCTCTTAAGCTTTACTCAACTCTAGTTTAGTGCTCTTCTTCTAAACTAGTTCTTGTAATTTGTTTTAGTAGTTGAATGTTAATGCTAGCAAAGTTTTTTATTACATGCACTTGTAATTTTCATTTCGAAGTTGTAAGCTTTCTTTATCATTAATAAAAAAGTGTTGTTTTCTCCCCTCTTTCTACCTTGTTTTCATTATGTTCTTCTTCTCATCTCCTTCCCTCCACTTCACCATGAGTAACTTATCCTCCTTATACTCGATCTGGATGATCCGAGGTTTGAGTTGATTATGAAAGTGAGGGTAAGATCAATCCTTCGCTATAGATGGGGGTGAATAGAGTGATTTAAAATAATTTTGCTAAATTAAAAAATTATTCTAGCAGTGGAAGACTTGATTTAATAAGTGTAGAGTGCTAAGCAGAAACTGAAATAAAACAACTACGAAAGGATAAATTCACAGCACACATCACAAGAAAGAGCAAGCAATCCAGAAGACATAAGGAGCTATAGTGGTTCCCCAAAACTTGGGTATATCAACTCTTCTACCACCCTTGGTAGGAATCCACTGCAGGATGAGTTGATCAGGTATCATGGGAACCAATGAGCTTTTGATAAGGTGCTCAAAAACCAAACCAGATTTTTGATCAGGTGTCTTTCCACCACTGAGTTTTTGATCAGGTCTCAAGAACCAAAGCAAAACTTTTGATGGGAGTTTAAAAACACTTTTGCGGAAAGGAAAAGGAAAGGGGGTGAAGTTGTCTTCTCTGTCAACTTTCAAAGAGACACTCAAGTGAATGAGATGTTGTTAAAGCTCACCCTGAGATGTAGCAGAAGTTCAGGACCTGAAAGCTTTGTAAGGGTGATAGGTCTTCAATGAAATGATTGCTCCAGCACTAGATGATTTCAGCAAGAACTCAAATGTTTGTTTTCTTGAGTGTGAATGATGAAGACTTTTAATCAGCAGGAATCAGAAAGAAAACTTGTTCTGTTTTCTGAGTTATTGATCTCCTTTTTTTTCTCTGTGTCTCTGTTCTATGTATATTACTGTATCTTTTTGTTCTCTCTGAATTATTATAATAAGAACTCCAGTCGTCAAAAACTTGATAATAGCCGTTAGAAAAGTCATATATGCTTTCCTCAATTGTCAACTGTTTCTATAGGAAAGAAACTAAAAACATTCCTCCTTTGTTTCCTTAAAACTTGCTCCAGATTTATTATAACAGCTAGAAATCTTCTTTATTAAATGCTCTGATTTTAAATCCTTAACAAATAGACAAAATTCCAGAAATCGTCTATCTCAAAATAAAATCGTCGATCTGAGCTCAACTATCGTCGAACTGAGCTCAGAGATATTGGAATTTAACTTGGACAGAAATCGTCGATCTGAGCTTAGAGATCGTCGAACTGGGTTCGATGCCTCGTCGACTTGAGCTCAGAGATCATCTAACTGAGTTTGACGCTCTGTCAACCTGAACTCACAGATAGTCGAACTGGGTTTGACGCTTTGTCGATCTGAGCTCGACGACAACTTGAATTCTTCTTCTTGGCTTCTCATCTGAACTAGGAGGTCTTGGGGAAATTTTCAACCCTGGGTACTAATCCTTAGACCTAACTAGTTGACCATTTCTCTATACAACAAGGTCAAAGCAACAATCCTATTGACATAGTGATCCTGACCCAAATAAGTAATAGGGTGTTCCAACAGATTAAGTCATGATTCTTTAATTTTACTTCTTCTTGTTAGGGTTTAGACCTTGGATTAATCTTGATATAATATTGATTGGAGATATATTATCGATATATATTTTCCATATTTTCTTTCATTCTTGGCTATCCGAGAGGTCGATAGTTTCAAGTGAGCGCTCAAGAGTAAAGAGAGTTGCATGAACCCCTCGAGAGAGACAGACATTAAATCTCCCGGAATGGAGTGAAATCTAATAGCGGGGTTCACAATGTAAGGTGAGCTTTAGGTCTCCAATTTAGACGAGAGTTAGTCAAACCTTCCAAAACTCAGGTGGGGATGTCTTCGAGAGAAGCGTGTTCATGCTTTAGGAACCTCCACGATCAAGGAACTTTACCTTATTAAGCTAGAGTGTATTTATCGCATTTGTTTATTCAATTTTTGCCGAGGTGATTCTTGATCGAGTACTCCTTTTTCTCATTGTTCAACCCCTTATTTTAATCGATAGTTATGGTCTTTCTAGTTTAGTGCCAGTAGTGCCAGTAGTTTTCCATCGATAAGATAATGGCGTTCGTGTGTGTAAGATTACTCAACGGTTCCCGGATTTAAATACGACACTTATGTCCCCTATATACAATTCGATAGGTATACTTGCCTAGATGGATTGCTAGTTGAGTTGCTTTTCTTTTCCTAACGAATCGCAGGCCACCAATAATTTTAGATGGAGATCGATGAGGAGGTAGACAGCATGCACTCTCGCTTTAACAAGATTGTCAATGCCTCTAGATCTCTCGGGAAGAGTTACTCAAATGGAGACCTCGCCAAGAAAATCTTACGATCTTTGCCTCCCTGTTTAAACCCAAAGGTGACGGCTATTGCTGAATCACACGATATCAGCACCCTATATATAAAGAGCCTCATTGGACACCTAAAGACTCATGAGCTCGAATTAAAGATACAAGATGAGGAATATCCCATGGAGATAAAGAAGAAGGGGCCGCCACTAAAGGATGTGAGGGAAGGGAAGGCTGCTGAAGAGTCTGAGGATGACGAGGAAGAAAGCCTCTATGTTTGGGAATTCAGAAGGTTCATGAAAAATCATAAGAGGCAAGTGAGGTGTAAGAATTTTCTGAAGAGAGGTGCTGAAGAAACAAAGAGGTGAAACAAACCATCAAAGAAGACAGAAAGTGATGATGAAAAGTGTCCACCAGAGTGCTACCACTACCACAAGCCTTGGCATATCAAGAGGGAGTGTCCAAGGCTTCAAAAGGTAGAAAAGGAGAAACAAAGCCGGCATAAGGGAAAGAAGAAATTACTTAAGGCTTTAATATTGGACAAGGATGGATCTGATGAGTCAAGCACCTCCGACTTAAGTAGTGAAGACGAGGTGAATCTGTGCCTCATGGGGAAGAATCAGTATGATTCAGACGATGAGTCAAGTGTCTAGAGCGACACTCATGTAACCCCACCCTCTTATAATGAACTTCTTGAAATTTATGAACATCTATATGATAAGCTAGATAGTGTAATACTTGAGAAAAAGTTTGTTAGATCTGAAAATAAGAAAATAAAAAAGACTTAGAAAATATAGAAAGTTAAATAATAAAATGCGGTAAATAGATGATTGAGTGCCTAGTGTGCCCTAACTCAATGGCAATGATCAAAGAGCTAAAAGTAATTCTCCCCAAGGCATCCTTGAAATTAAATAATCTTTTTAATGAAAGGAATGTCTTGGAGAAAAGACATCAAATATCTCTTGCTAAAATAGAATAAGGTAAAAAATAATTTCCAAATTGATGTGTAGTGCTTGTCATGCAAAATAGCATTTTAAAGGAGAGGATTGATGATCTTAATTGTTTTGTCTAGAAATTTGGAATAGGGCGAAAATCTCTGGATTTTCTGATGGGGGAACAATGTAACGAATCTAGAAAGTTTTGACTAGGGTATGTAAGTCCAACGCTACTACCAAGTGGTAATCGATTTCCTGCTAAGACTAAAACTTTCTATGAAAAATCACAAACTAAAAGTAATAATTCTGAAAGTTTATCCCCATCCTCCAGCACGAGCCCTAGAAACACTAAAAAGGCTACATCCACTGATTATACCTTATGTGCAAACTGTCAAAAGTTTGGTCACATATCTGGCTCGTATCTGAGGAAAGGTGCAAAGAAAACTATGCAAGTCTTGCTACCAAAGTCTTCTTTCAATCGTATGGGTGGGATAGCTTGGGTAACCAGATATTTACCCTCATCTTCCTTTTAGGTGTGGTGGTAGGCTAAGGATAAGGAGAACGTGTGGTAATTGGACTCTGGGTTTTTCAAGCACATGACATGTGATAAAGACAAGTTTCATAGCCTAGATTAGAATAGGGGGCATGGTGACATTCGGGGACAACAATAGAGGGCATATTCTTGGAATTTACACCATAAGTAACAAAACATTTTCCATTTTGAATGTACTTTTGTAGATGGACTTAATAAAAATTTAGTTTAAATTAGTCAACTCTGTGATGAAGGGTTGAACGTACTATTTGAATCCTCTACAAACACCTTCCATATTATAGATGTTAAAACTAATAGCATTTTACTAACTGCTCATTGGACTCAAAATGTTTACACTGTTTGTTTTGAAGAAATATCTCCTTCTGATTTGAAATGCTTAGTTACCAATAATGAGGAATTAGATCTTTGGCATAGGAGACTAGGATATTCAGTAAGTAAACTAATTGTCAAAATATCAAAACATAAACTTGTTTGTGGGCTTCCTAATTTAATCGGTACTTTTAACTCCTTATGCGTTCCATGTCAAAAAGGAAAATTTTTATAAACCTCATTCAGAAGAAAAAATGACATTTCCACGTCTAGACCACTTGAATACATACACATGGATCTATTTTGTCATTTTAGTACATGTAGTCTAGGTTTAAACGATACACCTTTGTTATTATAGATGACTACTCCTATTTCTGCTCGACAATCTGTAACATACCTCAAACAACTAGACCACTAACAGTGGTTTTGTCTTGACTAGGAAATGACAAAACCCCAAGAAGCTCAAAAGACCAAGTGAGCTTAGGCATAAAGGTAAAAATCACCTTGGTCTATAAATTACACTTTCCAAATACCTATCCTAAGGTTTGACTTTAGGGCCTCACCTTGACTTCTTGACCCCACAATAACATCCCTAACCCATTAGAGATTCCATTGGAGCCATTAGGACCCATTGGGGTCAACTAAGAAGGTCAAATTGACGCAAGTCAATCCTTTCCATAAATTTGTCAAGGTGCCCTAATAAAGGGCAATTGGCCTCTAATGTACCCAATTGCCCATATCTAGACCTTCCTAGCCCTTTGGGGATGCCTAAGGGTCACTAACTACCCATAAGGTTTAGTTAGGTCAACCAATATGGCCTAGGGTTGGGCTAACCCACATTGGGTCAATATAATCCAAATAGGCTAACTCAAGATCAAATACTAATCCACTTGGGCTAACCTCATTTTAATTATTCACATGGGTTAATGGGGTGCTTTTTGGCTGAAATGATCATCAAATTCGGCCATGGTGACTAGGAGAGAGAAAGCTCCATTTTTCCCTTTAATAGAGGAGAGAGATTGTGGGGAGTAAAGGCCATTCATGCTTGGAAGGCCGGGAGCTCCTCTCTTCTTGCTGGATTCATCTCCCTTGATGTATTAGGAGAAGATCAAGAGTTTTCCTCAGCCACTTAGGAGCTGAATTCAGTGTATCTTACCATGGCCGAACTTCTTCCCCATGGACATTAATGGCCATTGAAGTTAGACCCCTCCTCTCCCCCCCCCCCATTTGGTTATTTTAAAAGCTTCCCCATACCTTTAGCAGATGTTTCAACCCTTCACCTAAAGAAATTAAGATGTTTGGATGTATAGTTGCAGAGCACCAAAAGCTCCACCACCGGCCATGGCGCACCACCACCAAACACGTCGGCAAGCACGGTTGCATGCCCACTTCTCCTTCTCTCCCCTTGTGTTAGTATCCTAGATCGAGTAGGAGAGAAATCGGGCTCAATTGAGCTCGATCTAGCGAGAAAAAATTTAGTAATTCCGGTTTTCATTGTGGTGGGTTAGCCGGAAACCACCACCTCCTGCGATCGTACCTCCGCCCAGCAATAGCCACCACCTCAACGGAGGTTGTGGAGGTGGTGGCCGACCAGGGAGGTGGTGCCTGGCCAGGGAGGTGGTCGGGTGGCAAACAGTAGCTGTTGGAAGTGGCTCCCGGTCAGGTGGATCGTGGTCACTGGCTGGAGGAGGAAGATAAAATCCTGGCCATTGATTATTTTGATTATATTGTTTGTTATATAGTTTAGTGTATTATTGTCCTTTACTGTACAACATTTTGAAACTGCAAACTTAGGGCCTTATGGGGTGAATCACGGAAAGTGTCCAACATGAAAGTTATAACCCTTGAAGTCTACTTTATTTTAAAATTTGCTTCAATCCATTTGGGTTAGTGGTCTGACCACAACACTCATTATGGTGCAGTCTATATATTTGGCATGTCAGGGATTAAATTGAGTGCCACCACTAACCCAATTATCCAAAGTACTTTAAATTTGGAAGGGGGGTCAGTCCTACCTATAACTAAACCATATACAAAAATTTGAATTTTTGAAAAATATTTTCCTATTATTTTTTGTAAGAATAAAAAAATAGGTATGAATTAATTAAGGGGTCTATGTACCTCAAAATCAACAAAAATTTTGGTGGATGGCACTTAGGGTCAATATATATATCTGGTAAACATATCAACCCATTTAGTATTTGTTTGAATAGGTTTTGGTAAGACCAAAGTTGGGTCCCTAAAGGATTAATTAGGGCAAAAGTGTACTTGGGGCATGGAGGGGCCAATCATCACACAAATGGGATGGAACCTTCGCCAGAGCCTCAAGGTCAGTTAAAACATTATCACGTGGAGTTTGGGGTGGATTAGGGTGGATTTTTCCTAGGACCCTAGATCAAACCTTAGGGTTGAACTTTGGGGGTTTGTGAAGGACATAAGGTGTTATGTCCATGTATGGACTATGGGTTTAGTCAATGTTATTTTAGGATGGTAAATAACCCTATGAAGTAATTCAATGACTTTTAGAGTTTACATTCCCCTTGTAACAACTTTGGACCGTTTAGGGCACTTTTACACTTGAATTTTTTACTACATCATAGGATTTTAGATGACCTTGAAATTTAGGAAGTGGCCAAATAATATTGCTATTAAGATTTGAAAATTTTAGAGTGAATTTTAGGTCAGTATTTGAGATACTTCATTCACAACCCTTATAGTAGCCCAAATCATTAAGGAATTTATTTAGAGATATCTACTCATTTAAAACTTATGCAATTTGGTAGAAGGACCTTTTGAGTCATACTTGAGCTCTATGAATTTTTATAGAATTATTGGAGGACTGTCTATATGGGTTGCTTCAGATGGTGCCTAATATTGTTTTGTTTTAAATGATTTATTTATGCAACCAAATGATGTTGAAAATTAATAATTCTTGGTCAATGGAATTTTCTGATAATATTTTTAGTCTTGTAATTTTCTGATAAATTTTTGAAGGTTGATTCTATTTTTCCCTTATCTATCCTAACATTATAAATGTTTATTCAATAATTAATTGATGGTCAAATTCATTATGGAAAACTATGAATTTCAGAATTTATTGTTATTTTGATGACAAGTACCTGACATAATTTTGATAAGGCCTTACCTAGAGAGAAAAGTGCACTTGATGTTCAAAAGCATTGTTGGCCTTACTGTGTAGAAAATTAATTAAATAACAATTAAGTTAGGAAAAATACTATTTTCTAGATTTAGTCTAAAAACTATCATGATAGACCCGTAGTAATAATCTTAGATCACTTGGATGAATATTAGAAGGGATCACCTCTCATGCTCATCATGTAGCTTAGGTTTGTCTGCATATAGTAAAACTGCAGAATTGTGTTAGCATGTGGGATTGACATTTGGTGTTGGGTTAATTATATACTGATTTGGTAAAGTGAAATTGAGTTCATCGTTGGTAGTCATGATGTAGAGGGTATTGGTCTGACTAGTGTTAAGTCTTGTTTGGAATCAACAAAAGATCGTCTTTCCTAAGGAGAGAGAGAGTCAAAACACACAAGGGTTAGACTTGGTATAACATTAAATGGGATTGGGACCTGGGTAGATATCAATAATAGTAAGTGTCTTGCGAAAGGGAATGATGAGATTCAACTACCATAATAGTTCCTAGTGCCCCGTGAGAGCCCTTCGCAGGGAATACCCTTGGCAGTCCAAGGTTAACCTAAACCATAATAATAACTAATAATGAGCAACAAGTAAATCTAGAATATCAATTTCACTCACCACGATGTCTCGGGAGGTTAGCTTGGTTATAATATCCGGGCGGTAGGCTCGGTGGTTGTGGAAATGGTTGGGTTAGCCAAGCGAGTTGAAGGCACAGAAGGTAGTTGTAACAGACAGGATAGTCCGGGGAGCCGATGGCTCGGGGAATTCATGATTGCATGTGAATAAAATTGTAGGTCTTCGTTATTTTGCAGTCGTTCACACTGACTAAAAGACTTATTTCAAGAGCCTAGACACCTAGAGGGGGGTGGTGAATAGGTTCTAATTTTCTTTAAAAATTTAGGCAATTAACTAGTTCCTACTTAACACAGAAATGCAAATCATAGTAAAGAAAACACAGCACAGCATACACAGGATTTATAGTAGTTCCCCAAGGTATAGGTACATCCATTTCCCCCTTCGCCAATCGAGTAGAGAACTGGATTCAGCCCAACTTCATTCCACTTGCTCAGATCCACAGATCTTACAACTTAGAACCAGATTGGTTCCTACAGCTCAAACTTATACAAGTCTTACCTCAGATTCTTCCCAATAATCCTACCTCAGGCCTCAGCCCTACCTCGGCCTTTATCACTAGGCTTACAACTCAGACTTTTACCAGTCCTACACCTCAGGCACTCGGCCCTACCTCAGCCTTTATAATCACATGATTACAATTCAGATCTTACAAAAGATCCTACAAGAAATTAATTTTTTAAGAGATATGAAGATATCACCAGATAGAACTCTCCATAGGTGTGATCTTCTTGATCAGTTCTTGAATAAAATTAATCTTCATATTCAACCTGAATTAGCTATTTCAAAGCTTATTGATAGAACAAAATAAGGTTGAACTTTACTTGATGTAGAAGTTGATCTCCTGTCTTCTCCTTCCTTGAATTCAGAATAAGATCTAAATCTTCTCTTGAAGACTGTTCAGAATCTGCCTTCTAAAGGGTCTCCCCTTTTCTTGTTGTTTAATTCTCTTTTTGGATGATTCACCCTTTTTTATATCTCTTTCTCCCTTCTTTTTTTTGGTTATCAAGGATCAGTCCTTTATATAGAGTTTTCTCATGATTACCGGCTGATCCGGTTTATAACAACCTTCTGACATTTCTGACAAAGGTGTTATACCTGTTGGTTATGACAGCTTTCAAGTCACAAGTCATAACAGCTGATTCCATAAAGACTTTACAACTCTGCATGAACCACTCAGCAAACTGCTTCACATGTGTCAAAACAAATAGACTAAGTGTCGACACAAGTCTTGATGATATCGACATAGTCATTGTTTTGATACTCGACAAAACTTCTATTTGTATGTGTCGACACAAGTCCTGTGTGTCGACACAACTGCTCCTGGTCTTGACATAACTGATGCTGTCAAATGGCATTGAGTGTATATCCAGCTATCGTTGAGTGTATGTCGACACAAGTCCTGTGTGTCGGCACAACTGCTTCTGGTCTTGACATAGCTGATGCAAACAAATGGCGTTGAGTGTATGTCCGGCTGTTGTTGAGTGTGTGTCGACACAAGTCCAGTGTGTCGACTCAAGTCTTCAGACCCAGTTTAGCTGTTGCTGTAAGTTGGTGTTGAGTGTGTGTCGACATAAGTCCTATGTGTCGACAAAAACTTTCTTCAGGTGTCGACACAATTCCTGAGTGTCGACACATGCCTTTCTTCTAATGTCGACATAACTCCTGGGTGTCGACACAACTTCTTCTTTAGGTGTCGACATAAACCTTGCCTTAGGTGTCGACACAATTCTGGGTGTCGACACAACTTATTCTTCAGGTGTCGACACAATGCCTGGGTGTCGACACAGGCCTTGGTTCTAGTGTCAACACAACTTCTGGGTGTCGACACAATTCTTCACAAGTGTCGACACTTGTACTTAGTGAAATATCTTGGAAACCTTACACCTGCACAATTAATCTCAAACATCCCATCAAATATAAATCGATTTATATCATTGATTAAGGTGAGGACTCTCCAAATCTTGTATATATTTTCCAGTGTACCCAACAATCTCCCCCTATTTGGAGAAGTTATAATCCTTAGTCAAAGATATACATCACTCATTATAAAGCATATAAAAATAGATGTACAAACATTTCACTGCAAGATAACATACATACAATATAAACAACTAAAATCAATAGTGAAACTTATTTTATTTATTAATCACAAAATTCTTGGTTTACATGTTTTTCCTTAGAACAAAAGCAAAAAGTTACATTGTTCTATATATAAGCCGATCTATCCTATGATTGACTAGCCTCCTTAATTACAATACCTTTTCCATATTTAATCTTTGTGTGCACAGCAGGTTCTGTATCAACAGCAAGTTTCTTCCCTTTGAGATCCTTCTTCTTTAGTTCTTTAGCCTTAATCCTTTGCCTTTCAAAATAGTGAAAAGGCTTGGGGAAGTACCTGCTAGTCTCTTGAGCATTAGCAGTTAACTTCCCAGCTTTTACACTCCTTTTGTACTGAAGAATGACTTCTTGCCTGACTTGATACTTGTTCCACTCTTGCTCAGAATACCATTTACCCCTATCATAGGTCTTATCCTTTACAACCTTCCAGGCCGTCAAAATAATATTCCTGGAAGTAGGGCTCCATTGCTCAAAATCTGACTTCAACTACGCATGTTCTCTAAACCTTTTCTTGGATAGTTGTGCTTCCTTCTGAGCTTCCTTGGCAGCCTCTGACATGTCTACTTTTTCAATAATCATATTTGGTGCCTCCTGTTTAGGGTTGTACATTGTCTTCACTCCTTATTAAACCATGTAAAAGTCAGCAGGAGGGTAAATAACATGTGCAACTTTAGGTGATCTTCTTCAATATAAGCAGGTTGCACTCCAGACTCAGCAACATTGTCATCATCACACAAAAGAGGAAATCAAAGTGTATCTCTGATGGTATTAGAAACCCATTTTGCATGATCAGAGCAAGCTTTGACAAACAATCTCTCCCCCTGTATGACTTCTCTTGTTATATGATCCCTCAGATCAGTCTTTTGAAACCGTATTTGATCAGCAAGATATTCTGTACCTTCTTGAGAGTAGGCTTTGAATTTAGTCAGGTAATCAGAAATGGTATTTTGAGAGGCTCCAATGGCTGTTTGGACATCATCTAGATCTTTTTGTATTTGCTTTGATATTTCAGTTTTCAAATTAGCTGAAATACTCACAGTTTTTTTAGTATTTCTTCATGAGAGTCTTTGAGATTTTCATTAGACCTGAATTTATTTTCTAAAACATATCCTTGCTTGGTGGCAATGTCCTCAACCTCAGTCTTCAGCAGCTATTGTTGCTCAGCCAAAAATACTACAACATTTTATCCCTTATGGAAGCAATCCGTCATCTCTTTCTTATGCAGATTAACTTCAAATCTGATTGATTTTATGTCCTGAGCCAGCTGACACTGTAGTTCTTTATTTGACTCATCCACATACTTTTCTAAGTACTTCCTTTGTTCTTCCAATTTTACTTGTAGTTGGACTAGTAATGAACTGAAGTCCATGCTTGGAGCAGGAGGTGGTGTGACTGTTTGAAAGGCTTTTTATAGCCTTAGCTCCTTTTCCATATTGCAACCATCTTCCTCTTCTTAGCCATAAATTCTTCCCCCTCATCAGAGGGTTGTGATGAGCTTTCTATGTCAACTATTTCTTTATTAGATGGGTCATTCAGTAGCTCCTGCCGCTCAGTTCTTGGAGGTTCCTTTTATTTCTGTGATTGATCCCCCTCAGTCCTTGCAGTTGGTAAATCAAGAAATAGTTCTTCCATATTTACCTCTTGCTGCATCTGTATAGGAGGAATAAGGTTAATTTGAAAAACCAAAGGTTCTCCCTGGACATCCAAATTCTTGTCCAGGGCCTGCTCTATAAAGGAGATACTTACTTGCTCATCCTGAGCTGTATCTTTTATCTGCACATCTTGTGCTTCCTTCTCTGCAATTTCCAATGTTTCTTTGTTTATATCTTACACAATGTCCATTATAGTATCAGCAGCATACTCACTTTCCAGAGTAGTTGCACCAATACCTCCCCCTTGGGCAGGCAGCTCAGATAATTCAGTGACTTGTACTGCTGGTTCAGGGTGTTCTCCCCTGGAGTGGAGGCTATCTATTACTGTGGGTGCTGATTGCTCTTTGTGTGATCTTGAGTTTCCTTTTGTTGTTGGTCTTCATCAAAACAGAAGACAACCACCTCCTCAGAATCACTAGAGGATTCTTATTGCTGAACTATTTCTTTCTTTTTATAATCTTTCTAGACCTATTTCTGTAGAGTAGAAACCTCTTTGGTTAATACCCTATCCCATATAGATAGAATCCTTAGATCCATTCTCCTTATATGGTTGGTCTTGGATCCTGGTAGTTGGTTCATAACATCTGGTATTGTAGCAGCTAGACATAAGCTGAGGATCCTTCCGAGATTTGGTTTCTTGATTCCTTCTTATATTTTGTAAAATACTATTAATGTCCATTCTGTTTTAATAGTGAATATGACCCTTATAATTAGATTGAACATGGAGACTAAAACACTGTCATGTCTACTAGTCTTACACAGAATTACCTTGCTTACGATTTCAGATAGAAACTTTCCTTGTGAATTCATCCCTTTCCTGGTGATTGATGATCCAACTTTGGTATTAGGGTTTAGCCCGTACCAACTTAATGCATCTTTTGTCATGGATGGATTTATGTCATCATCATCCTTAACCTTAGGAAGTTGGAGTGACTTCCTGATCATCTTCAGTGTAAGTTTCACTCGGGAATCCTGAACTGTGGCTTTGATTTTCTTCCCGTCAGTGTCCACAGTTACTGATGAATAAAATTCCATTACTTCCTTTTTCCAAATCTTTGTTGGTTCTGAGACCAAGAAATCCAACCCATTTTCTGAAATTCGGGTAATTACTCCTTCGATGTCTTACAATGCTGTCGTGAATCCACCACAAACAAGCTCATAACCTTCATTCACCTTGTCATCCTTGAGGGGCGCCATTGACGAGAAGGAAAGAGAGAGAAGAGAAGAGAAGTGAATATCTATGTCGACATAAGGTCTAGAGTCGAGAAATCTGAAGGCGTAGTCGACCAGATTTTGTCTTCCCCTATTTATAGTATATTGTTAAAGGGTAGGTCAAAGGACGCACCTTACTTAGTAAAAATACATGTCGACATAGTTGTACATGTTTCGACATAAAAGACTTAGGTCATGACAAAACTTAATTTTAGTCGACATGTCTATGTGTCGACATTTCTATTTGTCGACATACTTGGGTTTGTTTCGACACGGGCTGGTCATGTCTCGACATAGTTGTGTCGACCCCTATTCTTTTTTGATACAGATACAGTTTCTATGTCGACACATCCTTTTCCTTTGTCGACACAACATACTGATTGTGTCGACACAAACTTTGTACTTAGACAAATTTTTGGAGAAATATTGTTCTTACATAATCTACTTAGGAATGCTTGTGCTTACCTACTCTAGGTTCAACATACCTAATTCAATTTTAAAATGATTGAATTTAGTTTCATCCAGAGGTTTTGTAAAAATATTAGCAATTTGATTATTTGTGTTTACAAAATCTAGAGTAATATCTTCCTTCTCCACATGTTCTCTTATAAAATTAAACTTAATTTCTATATGCTTGGTTCTACTGTGAGATACATGATTCTTAGCAATAGAAATAGCACTAGTAGAATCACAAAAATAGTGGAATTCTACTTACCTTTATGTCATAGTCTTCAAGTTGATGCTTTATCCACATCAACTGTGCACAACAGCTACATGCAGCTATATATTCTGACTCAGCAGTTGAGATAGCTACACTTGTTTGCTTTTTGCTGCACCATGACACCAACCTTCCACCTAGGAATTGACATGTTCCTGTAGTACTTTTCCTGTCTTCTTTGCATCCTGCAAAGTCTGTATCTGAGAAGCCAATTTGTAATAAATCTCTATTCTTAGGATACTAAAGACCTAGATTAGGTGTGCCCTTAAGATATCTCAAAATTCTCTTAACTGCAGTACAATGAGATTCCTTTCGGCATGCTTTGTACCTAGCACAGACACATGTAGCATACATGATGTCAGGTCTACTAGCAATCAAGTAGAGTAGGGAGCCAATTATCCCTTTATACAAAGACTCATCAACAAGTTTCCCTGTCTCATCTTTGCATATAGGCATATTTGTTCCCATTGGAGTTTTCATGGTGGAGGCTGAGTCCATTCCATATTTCTTAATCAAATCCTTGGTGAAATTAGACTGGGATATGGACAATCCATCATAAGTCTGTCTTACTTGAAGTCCCAAGAAGAACTTCAGTTCACCCATACTGCTCATCTCAAACTTCCCTTACATAAGTTTGGCAAACTTTTTACAAAGGTTATTTTCAGTAGATCTAAAGATAATGTCATCAACATATATCTGGACTATGATTATCTTGCCTTTAGATTCCCTAAAGAATAGAGTTTTGTCTATCTTTCCTCTAGAGAATTTATTTTCAATAAGAAAAGCAGACAAGGATTCATACCAAGCCCTAGGGGCTTGTTTCAAACCATATAGAGCTTTCCTAAGCCTATACACATAATTAGGATAATGAGAATCTACAAAACCTGAGGTTTGTTCAACATAGACTTCCTCTTTTAAGTCACCATTCAGAAATGCTTACTTTACATCCATCTGATATACCTTGAACCCTTGATAGGCAGCATAGGACAAGAACAACCTTATAGCCTCCAGCCTTGCCATTGGGGCAAAGGTTTGATCAAAGTAAATCCCTTCCTCTTGTCTGTAGCCTTTTGCTGCCATTCTGGCCTTGTTCTTGATTATAGTGCCATTCTCATTTAGTTTGTTTCTGTAGTTCCACTTGGTTCCTATAATGTTTCGATCCTTTGGTTTATGAACAAGTTCCGAGACTACACATCTTCTGAATTGATTCAGCTCTTCTTGCATAGCATCAATCCAGTTTGTATCTAGCATGGCTTCTTCAAACTTCATGGTTTCTATCTGTGACAAGAAACTTGAGCATAAAACTGTGTTCACGTTCTTTCTCCTGGTTAGTACACCTTGACTTGCATCACCAATTATTTGATGAGCTGGATGATCCTTTAGGTGTTTTCTTGCTGGAGGAAATCCGCCAATCTCTTGGCCTTCTTCATTTTCCTCGACCTGATGCTCCTCATTTTCTTCTTCATCAGTTGAGTCTTATTCTCCCCCTAGACAACATGCATCTTTTTCTTCATCCATCCTAGTAGGTGCTTCTTCATTGATAGTCAGCTTGTCCAGCCTATCTTTTAAACCTGTAGAACTACCTGAAGAGCTAAACAATTAACTGTTAATCAACTTAGACTGATTAAATACTACATGGACAGATTCTTCTACAACTTGTGTAGTCAAGTTGTAGATCATATATGCCCTACTATTATTGTTGTACCCAACAAATATTCCTTCTAGGGAATTGGCAACAAACTTAGTTCTGTAGTGCTTACCATTAACTAGGACATAACACTTGCTACCAAAGATTCTGAAGTAGGAAATGTATATCTTTCTACCTTTCAAAATCTGATAGGGAGTCATCTTATGTTTCTTATTGATGGAGGCTCTATTGAGTACATGACATGAAGTATTTACTGCCTCTGCCCAGAAGTACTCAGGGAGAGTAGTGTCACTATGTAGTGTTCTACTTGCCTCAATTAGAGTCATATTCTTCCTTTCAGCAACACCATTTTGCTGGGGTGTTCTAGGTGAGGAGAAATCCTGATGAATCCCAAGTTCTTCACAGAACATTGTCATACATTCAGACTGAAATTCAGTTTCATGGTCACTTCTGATTTTTACCACTGAATTATTAAATTCAATTTGAATTTGTCAAATAAAGGTCTAGAAAACAGTAGGAGTTTCAAATTTCTTCCTCAAGAAGAAAACCCATGTGAATCTAGAATAGTCATCCACAATAACCAATGTGTATACTTTCCTACCAAGACTTTGAATTGGCATAGGGCAAAACAAATCCATATGCAAGAGATATAAACATCTCATTGAATCTTTGGTATCAAGTACATGAAAAGAGGACTTGGTTTGTTTGCCCTTTTGGCAAGCTGAACACACTCCCTATTTAATGCACTTGACTTGAGGACCATTCCTCACTAATCCCATTCTAAACAGCTGTCCTATAAACTTATAATTCAGATGATCTAGCCTCTTGTGCCATTTGACACATAGTGATGCTTTCTCACCTACAACTAGTAAAATGGGTGAGTTGTTAAACTCATAATCTTTGTTAAGACAAAATACATTCCCTTTCCTAGTGCCAGTCAAAATTATCTCTTGATCACTTGACCTCCTTATTTAGCACTCCCCTTTGAGGAAAGAGATGACATTGTAATACCCCAAATTGTTGTAGGAGCGACGGGGATCGAATTTGGCCAAGACAAGTTTTTGGTGCAGGTGACACGGGCCCCGACACGGGCGTGTCGGAGGACATCTCGGGCGTGTCGAGCTCGAGCCGTGTAGTCGACCAGTTCAGGTCGACGATGGTCGTGTGGTGGAACACGGCCTAGGACATGGGCGTGTCCCAGGCCGTGTCACACCTGGGATGTGCGGTTGGGTACACGGGTAATGACACGGGCACGAACACGGGCGTGTCTAGTTGGACACGGGCGTGTCTGATGCCGTGTCACCAAGCCGTGTACCTCTCTGACTGCAAAGTGTTGATAAATCGCACACGGGGGGCGTGACACGGGTCCCGACATGGGCGTGTCGCACGCGACACGGGCGTGTCGGAGGCCGTGTCACATGTCGTATTGCTGGTTTTCAATTTTGGTCGATACGGCGAATGAGCTACATGGCCAGGCACACGGCCGTGTGTGAACCCGTGTTCGGCCCAGTTTTTGGGATTTCAGATCTAATCCTAGCCGTTCGTTTCCTTGGCATTGGATCCGACGGTGGGGGGCTGCTCCTGGGTGGTTTTAGCCGGGAATAGGGTTTTGAAACCCTTATTTCTCTTGGGCACTCTCTCTAAATCCTAGAGAGAAGGGAGAGCTTGGAGGAGGAAGAAGGAGGTCAACTCCGGCGGCCGGTGGAGATTCGGAGCTCTGTTTCGCGAGCAGAGTTCAGATCCGCGAGGGTGGGAGCGTTGTGGTGGTTTTCGACTGAGCAAATCTTCTCCATGGCTAGGAAGAGGGGACGGAAGGTAACGACGCTTCTCCTCTCGGTTTTTAGGATTTAGGATGCATGAATAGCATCCCCTTCCTTTCGTATTTTGAGCACCGAATCTCTCAAATGAGAGGGATTCGTGTAGCCTAGGTTCAAGCGGACCTCC
Organism: Platanthera zijinensis; assembly: GCA_039513925.1. Taxonomy (NCBI): domain Eukaryota; kingdom Viridiplantae; phylum Streptophyta; class Magnoliopsida; order Asparagales; family Orchidaceae; genus Platanthera; species Platanthera zijinensis. The sequence continues at coordinate 99,250,453 of CM077093.1, forward strand.
GGGTTGAGTATCCTCATCCCGGCATGCTTTGCATTAGAGATCCGCTCCGTTAGCGGATTAGGCATTAAGGGTGAAGCCGTGGTCGCGATTGTTGGTCCGACCTGGTGATGATGCATAGCGAGTTTTGGGGTTTCGATAGAAATCCGCAGTGGCAATACGCTGTTGTATGTATGCGTTTTCCCCCTCATATTAGAGTGAGTACTCGTAGTCGGAACCGGAGGAGGATAGCTCCGCTTTGTGCGGTAGATGGTTTCCTTGGAGCACGGGAAAGACACGGTGCGAGTGGCGATTGGGGTAGGGAAACCTTTGTTTAGGCTGTGCTAAGGCGCGACTATGTCTCCGTGGTCGGCTGGCTATCCCGTGGCGCGCAAGTCATGTGGGGGAGGTGTCCCGGCGAGACTAGCCCCTTCGGTGGACTAACGAGAATGTCGAGTGGAAGACAAGCCCGGGCAATGTGGCCATGAGCGGGTGGGGTCCAGCACGGCTTCTTAGAATCGGTCAGTGTGAGACGGAACCCTGACGTGCGAAGTCATAATGTGCGGGCAAGCCCCGGGGTATATGACCCTTGTGCGGGTGGGGCCTTTGCAAGGTTCCGTGTGACGGCGCGTGTGCCGGTAGGGACATGGTGGTTCCCTTGTATTTGCGGCTTTAAGCCAATGGGGAAACGGAAGTACCCAGTGTTTGATGTTGTGTTAGATGCATACGAACTAGGGTGCCTTGGGTGAAACCCGGGTTGCATTCATGCTGCATAGTAGGCCCTTTCACCTTGTACAAAACATAGAGAACATGTATGCTGTATGAGACATCCAAGCCTATTTTACCTCTTTAATATATTTGCTCTTTTGGTATACGAAGTGCTAACTTGCAGGTGGAGTGGTACCCCGGAGTCCGTTAGGGACGGCCGGGAGTAGATGTGTTTGTTACACAGTAGAGGTCAGCCTTTGCTGACCCACGTTACTTCAAATCCTTACAGGGCAAGGATCGCATGCAGGAGCTAGCGCGCCGGGCGAAAAGTCCTAAGCCTCATGAAGTGTTGCTGTTCTTGGTTTCTCCTTTTATGTTCGCTACTGTTGTTATGTTTATGTTCGGCTTGCATGCCGAGGTAGCCTAGGAGTGCTTGGCACATTGATATGTTTTGGACTATTATTGTGTAAGGCCATAAGGCCATTTGATACTCTATCGTTAGTGGATAACTTCTGTCGGTTTGTTCTGTTTCCGCTGTGTTTGTTTGGAGTTTTGAGATTAGGTAGTTTTCATATCATCTTTTAATACTAAAGCTGTGGCGTCCGTATGTTATGGGTCCCCGGCCGGACCCATATTATATGGTCTTTATAGGGGAGGTGTTACAATTTGGTATCAGAGGGAGGTTTGCGTTCCAACGAGAAGTTTCGCGGTCGAAAGTATAAGTCGAGTTGCGTATAAGAAGTTATCCACATAGGAGTATCGCAGGACTATGAGTGTCCTGGTGTTCAAGTCTTGCGATTAGAGACTGATTTGTGTTTTCTTGCTTGTGTTTAGAGTGCAAGCAACGAGGCTGGGACATCGAGGCCAAGAGAAGAGCTCCCGGCTAGTAGTGCGACTGCGCAAGGTCCGCTAGGGATGGGGGTCACACCGGCCGACTTCTGTCGTATGCTTGCAGAAGCGATGGTGGCGGCCCAAGCTGCAGCAACAGCACAGGTGCAGCTCCCGTTGCTCAGGTAGCAACTCCTGCTACCCCGGACACGGCAGCGACCGTGCAGGTTAAGGAAGCCAGGTGGGCAGAGCCGCAGGCCGAGAGAGTGGTTGTCGGGCATGGGGACCGGCAAATGAAGTACTTTCTGAGTTTCCACCCTCCAACCTTTAAGGGAACCGGCACACCCACAGATGCAGAGGATTGGTGGGCTAGAATCCAGGAGCTTCTGAGGGCGGCAGAGGTGCCAGATGAGAAAAAGGCAGAGTTCGCAGCCTTTATGTTGGAGGGAGATGCCAAGTTATGGTGGGTGAGCCACAGTGGCCGGCAGTTTCTAGGACGCACACCGTCCATCGAGGAGTTTGGGAATGCCTTCCTGAAGAAGTACATACCCGCCTCAACGAGGTTAGCCCTCCAGAGGCCGTTCCTACATCTGGTGCAATGAGACAAGTCAGTGGATGAGTATGTTCAGGAATTTACTCGCTTGGGTCGTTATGTAGGGACGACCATGGCATACGATGAAGAGAGGGGCAATCTCTTCTACCATAGATTGAGGGAGAACCTAAGACAACCCCACATATCGATGAAACGTACGGGTTTCAATGAATTGATGGAGGCGGCCCGAATTTTGGAGAGTGACATGGAGCGATCCCAGCGTCGCAAGGGTTTCACACCCAAGCAGGGGGAGGAGAAGAAGCCTGCCCAGTCACATGGAAAGGCGGAAGGGAGCCGATGGAAGAAGAAGCCTTCCCCATATAAGTCAGGCGAGAAAAGTAATTGGACGTCCGGAGGGTCACGCTCTAAGGGCCCTCAGACATGCTATAGTTATGGCAAGCCGGGCCACATAGCAAGATTTTGTACCCAAGGGGGCACTGAGCAAGAGCCAAGGCAGGAGCAAATTGTGCGCTCCGGCCCCAGTGCCGTAGAGAAAGGGAAGATGGCGGAGTCGAGTGCTTCTCGGTTTCAACCAGTGCAGCCAAGGGCCTACAACCTTGGGCAACAAGAGCAATCCGTCAACCCGATGTGGTGACAGGTACGAGAGTTCAACCTGCACCTTAGATTCCTGTCTTTCAAGCCTTTATGTTTGTTGCATATGTGTAGGCTTTGTAATGGTATCTAAGTACCCCACTAGGGTACTCTTTGATACGGGAGCGTCGCACTCCTTCCTTGCGGAAGGTTTTATCCGGAGGATCGGAGTGGAGTCTTTCTCGACGGACTCTGAGTTGAAAGTGCGCATGCCCAATGGGTCATCTATGACTACCAGGGCTAGAGACTGGATTTGTTGGAGTCTTGAGGGAGTCGACTTCTTATTGGTAGCAGCGATCTTGCCGTTGTCCGAGTTCGATGTGATTTTGGGGATGGATTGGCTAGCGGAGCAGCGTGCCAGTATCGACTATTTGTCCAAGGTGGTAACCCTGAGGGGCATGGGGCAAGCGGAAGTCAAGTTTGAAGGTCTGCATGGAGTGGCCTGCTCCCTAGTTTCGGCACTACAGTTAGTGCGAGCTGTTAACCAGGGAGGTGTAGCTCTAGTAGCATTGTTGGAGGTTAGCCTCTCCAGGATATCTCAAGGAGAAGTGCCCGTGGTGGCGGAGTTTGGAGATGTTTTTCCCGAGGAGTTACCGGGAGCACCTCCTCGGCGGGAGATTGATTTCTCCATCGAGTTGGTGCCCGAGGCTAGACCAGTGTCGCGTCCACCCTTCAGGATGGCACCAAAGGAGTTGGCCGAGCTCAAGGTTCAGTTGCAGGATCTTTTGGAGCAAGGGTATATCTGGCCCAACTCTTCACCGTGGAGTGCGCCGGTGTTATTCGTAAAGAAGAAGACGGTAGTATGCGTCTGTGCATAGACTACCGAGAGTTGAACAAATTGACTGTCAAGAATAAGTATCCGATCCCTCGGATAGATGATCTCTTCGACCAGTTGGTGGGGTCGGTGGTGTACTCCAAGTTGGACCTGAAGTCCAGATATTATCAGTTGCGGATTCGTGACCCCTAGGAGTCGGTTGGTCGAGTCAGAACCCCAGGGAGCACTAAAAGTGAAAATAAATCGACCGAGTTTTCGGGTCAAGGGTTGGTCACGCCCGTGACCGACTCGTCACGCCCGTGACTTGGGCGTGACTACTTCGACGATCGTCGATCTCCACGAGACGATTGTCGAACGTGCTGTCTGGGCATGTCACGCCCGTGACCAAGATGTCACGCCCGTGACTATGGGCGTGACCCCATCGACGATCGTCGATCGCCGTGAGACGATCATCGACCTTGCGGCCCGGGCATGTCACGCCCGTGACATGAGTGTCACGCCCGTGACCTAGGGCGTGACCAACCTTCGACGATCGTCGATCTCAATTCGACGATCGTCGACCTCGAAATTTGCCATTCGGGCATGTCACGCCCGTGACCTAGAGGTCAGGCCCGTGACTTAGGGCGTGACCAGCCTTCGACGATCGTCGACCCACAATCTGCCGTTCGGGCCTGTCACGCCCATGACCCGAGGTGTCACGCCCGTGACCATCCATCGACGATCGTCGATCTCAGTTCGACGATCGTCGAACCCATAATTGGCTATCCGGGCCTGTCACGCCCGTGACCTATGTGTCACGCCCGTGATATTGGCCGAAACGACGGTTCAGGCCCGAAATTATTCCAACACGCGTGGTAATAAATGCTGGTGTGGGAAGTTACACCAGGAGTAACTTCCGGCCGTTTTCTGTCCTTAATTATATAATAAATGAGGAAAAGGTGGTCCAATAGAAAATCGCCAGCTGGACACACCTGTTCAGTTTCCACCGTTTCTTATCCCTGCATCATAACCGAAGCGTTAAGGGGAGGAGCCTTCATGGACATAATGGCTTTACCCATTCATCTTCCCACTATCTGACTTATAAAAGCCCACTTGGGGAAAGAGGAGAAGGTTACACGCTCAAGTAATCAGAACAGACCTTTGTTCTTGCTGTAGGAGAAGTTCAGCAAACGCCACCACCGCGCCATGGCACCCCGACGTTCTTCTCGCCTTCAAACCGCGAACAAGGTCCTCCTCTGCTCCTTCTCTTTCATGGGTAGATCTTGGGATTCTTAGAAAGGAGGTTCGCGCTCAACGGAGCCGGATCCATCCCTCGTTTTTGTGGAAAAACCATGAAAAAGGTATTTTGAGTTCGCCGGAAACCGCCACCTCCGGCGGCCAAACCACCGCCGACCGCTAGCCGTCGCCTCAACGGAGGTGGTGGTGGTGGTGGCTGGCCAGGGAAGTGACCGAACGGCCGGCGTCGGACCACGGAATGCTTACAGGAAAAAATGTTTTCCTGTGCCTGTTCGGGTTCATGAAGAAGATGAACAGTAGATTTAATATATAATACATAGATTACTATATAGTACATATGGAAAAATAGATTATTTGGATATATGTTGAGGCTGCGAAACGAGGCACGTAGAGGCCGTTTTAGGAAAAATGACCAGACACAAAAGTTGTAGCCCTCGGGGTCTACTTTAATTTAAAATTGATTTTATTCAATTTGGGTGAGTGGTTTGAACACAGCACTCATTTTGGTGGGATCAAGACCTAGGCTAACCAGAAATTAAAATGGTTGCCCACGGTTCATAACCTGTCCAAATGACTTGAAATTTGGACAGGAGGTCTATAATATGTATATCGAGAGGCTGTCCAAAAATTAGAATTTTTGGAGAACTTTTGCCTAAAGTTTTTGTAAAAATTTAATAAACAATATAAAATTAATTAGGAGATGAAATTAAGTCCAAACTCCCCAAATTTTGGGTGGTGGTCCCTGACATCAATATTAAGATTTGTACAAAATTTCAACTCGATTAGTCGAGTTTTGAATAGGGAAGTATCAAGTCCTAGATAGGTCTTGGTGAGGGGTACTTTGGGGAAAAGTACGATTGGAGATGGAGTGTGCAAATCTCGTCAAAAGAGGCTGAAGTTGTTGGCCACTGATTTGTTGAGTCTATGTCTACCCTCTTGGGTAACATGGTGTGGCTTAGGGTGGATTTTACCCTAAGAGATTGGCTCAAATCCAACGGGTGGGAGTTTGAGGTTTGTGAAAGACATAGGAGCAAAAGCTCTTGTATGCCCTTGAAATTTGGAGGAGAGGGGGATGATATGATGAAAACCCTCTGGTTGAAATAGTGAAGGAATTGGAGGTAGTTAGGTACCTCGAAAGTTGAAATGTCGGATTAGGATAAGAATATAATTTAGTTATTTTAAGCACTAAATCTAATCCAAAAATTGTGAAACTCGGGAGGAGGGAGTTTTAGGATGTTTTAGACTTAAAGTAAATCTTCTGGAATTTTATGATTAATAAATGTTATACTTCATGTGTTAAAGGAATAACTGCCCGATTTATTGTTTCAATTATTTGGAAGTTTTAAATTAATTATAATCAGTTGAAATTCTGGATTTAGATCTTGATTAGTAGCACAATGATCCCTGGATTTTATAGAATTTTTATGTTGAGTAAATCTAGTACCTTATTCACAGATGATAGAAAGGGCTTTTATGTTTAAAAATTAATTATGGATAAAATACTTGCTGGAAAATTATGAAACTTGGCCAGTGCTAATTTTAGGCCTTTATCTGCATGTCATGAATTATTTATAATTTTTGGAAGAATATTTTCTGTACTTGCTTCATAAACAATAGAAGTTAGAGATTATTTCTAAAATAGCTTTCATGTCATTTTGATGATAGAAAAATTATGATACTTAGGATTTAACCTATTGAGATAACCTAGTATTTATCATAAAATTGCTGGACATCTTGCATGAGAACTTAGGATAGTTCATGTTCAAACCGGTAGTCCTTGGATTTTCGAGGAATTTAATTAAATGCCAAATAAATTAGGAAAATTTCCACTTTCTGGATTTAGGTCATTTAGGTCATGGTAAGTCTCCAGTAAATAATTTAGGGCATTTGGATGAGTAATGGATCATTTCATAACCGGTTCGACTTGTAGCCTAGGTCGGTCTGCATTTAGTAAATTGTGAAATGCAATAGGACATGATCTGATGAAGATATAAAGAGTAGTGAGTAGTGGTGATAGTTAGAGTAAGAGGTGCTCGGGTTTGGCGAAAGATCGCTTTTCCCGAAGAGTGGAAGGTTTAAAAATCACCCTAGGATAGTCTATCGTAATATGAGAAGGGAATCGGGCTAAGGGAAAACAACCAATAACAATAAGTGCCTTGCGAAAGGGAACTTCGGGCCGTAATGCCGCCGTCTTGGTTCCTAGTGCCCCTTGAGAGCCATTCACGGGGTATACCGGGGGCAGTCCTGGGCTAACGTAAACTGTAATAATAAACTGGCAAGAGTAACTTAGTAACTAGGATTGCACTTTTCACAAACACTGTTGGCACAGGAAGATTGATGAGAGCTTCAGCTCGGTTGTTCTGGAGACGGACAGGTTGGTCCGAGGAGCTTCGGTTCGGTTGGTTGGAGACGGACGTTTGGTCCGGGGAGCTTCGGCTCGGTTTTTGTTTGTTTGCGATTAAACTTGCATGTGCATAAGATAGGAAAAGTTAAGGTGGTGGGTCTTTCGATATCGGGGAGTTCGATTGCACCGACACCGATATCGTTGACTCGGCGAGGTGGTTAGCACTTCGCCAACAGAAGTCCGGTGCGCCAGCCGGCAAGAGTACGCAGGCGTCCGCTTAGTGCACCAATCGTTGAGGCGTACGATAGGTCAGACCAGTGGTGCTTTTACTGGTTTTGGAGGTGGGCGAGGCCCAACCCACCGCTTCCGTCTGCCACTACGGAGGTATCCTGGGAGGTAACGGCTCCGAAAGGGGGAACTAAAGGTCTGTGTGCACAGAGTCGGGTGTGTGAGTTGCACTTGCATGTTTCATCATACCCACTAGCATGTCATAGCATAATCGATTCATTTAACCCTGACACCTAAAGTATAAGTGGTATGGGACGCTTATACATTAGGACCTGCAAAACGACCCCTTGGTCTATAAGCTTGTGTGGGCAAGTTTATAAATCAAAGGTTAATAACAATATATAACAACCATTGCTGTTTGATAACCGACACCCCAACGTATAAGTGGTATGAGACACTCTATACGATGGGAGCCTTGCAAAAGATCCCTTTTGCTTATGTGTTCTCGCATAAGTGAAGGTTTAAATTCTTATAATTGCTTTTCTTACTGCTAGACCTATTATAACAATTTATTAACTGCTCACCTAACACAACTTGCTAGATTAGTTTCCGCTGCCATCTGTTTCATGTTTAATCTCTACCATCATGTCCTTCCCTTTCTTCCTCCCTGCTCGGTACCTAGGAGCCATGGGGGAAGGGGTAGGGGATGATAGGGCTTAGTCTTTATGACTAACGGTTTTCGAACCGCATCATTTAGGGGATCGTGGAGCCCAGCATGGAGGAGCAGCCCCAGAGATCGGTGCGCCTAGAGATGGGGCAGTCTAGCTCCGGAGTTCACACAGCCGGGACCGTGAGTCTCGACCTTGAGTAGCTTCTGTTTTCGCTTCCGCATGAGAGACTTGTAGTGAGGACATTTTGTACCGGGCATAAGCCCGTATTTTTAGTACTCTGATGATTTCTGTGGACACTCCCTTCGTGGAGCTATATCATATATATGTGATTTTATTAATGTGGACTGCATTGCTCTTACTGTTATAATTATGCTACTTTTCTGTGATCGAAATGGCCGGCGGAATCGGCGCCTTGTGCTGATGACCCTTCAGGACGTGAAGGTGTCACCGCAAAGCGGCGGTTCTGGGCCTAAGACCCTGGTGGTTGAAAAAGAAAAAAAAAGGGGGTCTTACAAGTGGTATCAGAGGAAACTTCGATCAGAAGGAAGTAGCAGTCCACAAACCCTAGGTCACCCCCGCTCGAGTTTAGTTTGGGGACAAACTAAGCAGCGGAAGCAGTGGTGTGCCCATATGGGGATCACATATAAATTGTCCACCTTTATGTAATATTTGAACGTTTTCTCAGCGTGTGTTTTTGTTACGCAGCCTCAAGCACGGACTACGCCGCAAGGTGGAGTTCAACAGGCTCAGGATGTGGCACCACCCCCACCGGCCCCCACTCCTTTCCTTCAGTCAGACATGGGACAGACCCTGACTGCCATTCTGGAGGCCTTCAGGGCCCAGCAGGTTCCGGCACCGCAGCCAAATCCGGGGGCCAACTGGCTAAGCATCTTCCGAGGACTGGCTCCCCCTCCTATTTGGGGACAGAGTCGGCTGTTCGGACGGAAGAGTGGCTAGATATCATGTACGAGATGCTGACCGGGATACGATGTCCCTGGGAGGAGAGGGTGGCTCTGGTTGTCTCCTGCCTGGAGTCCCATGCAAAGAGGTGGTGGAAGACGTTGTTGGACACGACCTTTGCTGATAGGGAGGTTGCGGAGGTTACTTGGGAGGAGTTCAGGGCCGCACTGCTGGAGCATTTCGTTCCGCAGTTGGCTAGGGATGATTTGGAGGAGCGGTTCTTATAGCTGAAGTAGGGTACCCGGACCGTGGTGGAGTACCATCGAGAGTTTGACCATCTGGCTCGATACGCAGATTCCTACCAGCTGGACGAGGCAGGGTATATCAGGAGGTTCTATAAGGGCCTGCAGGAGGACTTGAGGGAGGCTCTGTTGTTCGTATCTGACGGGCCCATCTCCCGGATCTTGGAGATGGCCAAAAGGATTGAGGCAGATTGGCACGCCACCCGGGGCCGGAAGCGGCCAGCAGAGGATCAGGGACGGAGAGGTAGGAATGACCAGCGGCGGGGTGCTGTACCAGAGGGGAGGAGGACAGAGGACCAGCCTCATCAGGACGTGAGGCCGGAGCCGAGGGAACAGGTGGTATTAGCCCCTCCCCCTCTTCGGATGCAGGAGATGCCGAGACCCGGGGGAATAGCGTATCCCCCACCAGAGTGTTTTCTTTGTCATCAGATTGGGCACATTCGGAGGAACTGCCCCATGAGGGGGGCACCACCTCCAGCACATCAGGGCGGCCCACCAGCTCAGCATTATGGAGGCCGAGGACGTGGCCGTGGTCGTGGATACCAGTGGGGAGATCGTAGACAGGAAAGAGAGCAGGTATATGCTTTGGACCTTGCGCAGCCTCGAAATCCGGAGCAGGTCATCGCAGGTACGCTGCAATGTTTCTTTATTTTCATAGAATCTCCCTTTATGTTGTTAAAACTCAGAACCGCACTAGATAGATTAACAAGGAAAGAAAACTCTTTATAGAACCCTGAGATATTTAATCACCCCAGGTATAGTCTTCATCAGCGGCAAGCCTGCCCGCACGCTTTTTGATACTGGAGCTACTCACTCCTTTGTGTCGGAGTCGTTCGTGGAAGGACTGGAAGGTATGGAGCGGTTCACAGGCTCGAGGATGAGGGTGCGACTACCGGATGGATCTGAGCTCCTTACCACGGATCACTGCAATATGGAGGCGGAGATTGGTGGAAAAGCGTTCGAGGCTCCAGCGACGATTTTGAAGCTGACGGACTACGACCTGATCCTGGGCATGGTATGGCTGTACTGGAACAATGCCCAGATTGACTGCCAGGCAAAGAGGATCACCGTGAGACACGGGGACTCTTTCATTACCATTGAAGGTATAAGACCTGTCTCTCGTATACTCTTATCTTCGGTACAGGCCGTTAAGGCCCATCTGCAGGGAGAGGAGGTCTATCAGATTCTTTTTGAGATGGCGGAAGTTAAGGAGTCGGTGACAGACATCCCGGTGGTGCGAGATTTCGCTGACGTCTTTCCAGAGAAACTACCAGGATTACCTCCACACCGAGAGCAGGATTTTCAGATACAGCTTGTGCCGGGGGCCAAGCCGGCGTCTAGGGCCCCTTATCGGATGGCCCCAAAGGAGTTGGCAGAGTTTCGGACTCAGTTGTAGGAATTAGTTGAGGCAGGTTTTGTTAGACCGAGTTCCTCGCCATGGGGAGCTCCGGTCCTGTTCGTGAAGAAGAAGGATGGGACACTCCGCCTGTGCATCGATTATCGAGCACTAAACAGGCTGACCGTCCGGAATACCTATCCGCTCCCACGGATAGACGAATTATTTGACCAGCTGGAGGGGGCCCATTATTTCTCGAAGCTGGACTTGAGATCAGGATACTACCAGCTGCGGATCCAGGAGGAGGATATCCCGAAGACGGCCTTTAGTAGCAGATATGGCCTGTATGAGTTCACCGTGATGCCCTTTGGGCTCACGAATGCTCCGTCGGCGTTCATGAGTCTCATGAACCGGGTTTTCGAGGCTTACTTGGATGTGTTCGTCATAGTGTTCATAGACGACATCCTGATCTACCCTAGGACGGAGGAGGAGCACACACGGCATCTGGCACTTACCTTGGAGAGGTTGCGGGAGCATCGCCTTTATGCCAAATTCAGCAAGTGTCAGTTCTGGTTGAAGGAGGTGGCCTTCCTGGGCCATATTATCAGCGGAGCCGGGTTGGCAATTGATCCGGCAAAGATTCGAGCAGTTCGAGATTGGCCATTGACGATATTCGGGAACGCATTCGGGACGGACAGAGGACAGATGCGTGGGCGGAGCCGATGTTCCGAGCTGTGGAGGAAGGTTCGACAGGGGATTATTCCCTGAGAGATGGTTTGCTCCACTTCAGAGGCAGAGTATATATACCCGCAGGAGGCCAGATCCGAGAGGATATTATGATGGAGGCGCATTGCAGCCGGTACTCGGTGCACCCGGGGATCACAAAGATGACCGCTGATTTGAAGAGGACGATGTTTTGGCCGGGCATGAAGAAGGACATTACGTACTTCGTGACCCATTGCGAGGCGTGTCAGTTGGTGAAGGCAGAATGCAGGAACCCCGCAAGATTGTTACAGCCACTCCCGGTGCCGGAGTGGAAGTTTGACGATATAGCGATGGATTTTATACATGGTCTTCCCCGGTCTCGGACGGGGAACGACTCGATTTGGGTGATTGTCGATCGGTTGACGAAGGTGGCCCGCTTTGTACCGATCAGGAAGGATGACTCGGTGGGAGTGCTGGTACGGAAGTTTGTGGAGCAGTATGTCCGATATCATGGCGTGCCCCGGACGATAGTGTCGGACCGCGATGGACGGTTTACATCCAGGGAGTGGCGGTCAGTGCAGGCATATTTGGGCACCCGGTTGACTTTTAGCACGGCCTTCCACCCTCAGACGGACGGGCAGACCGAGCGCACCAACAGGACCTTGGAGGATCTACTACGATTGTGTATACTGGACCGAGGGGAGCCGTGGGAGAAGATGTTACCGTTGGTCGAGTTCTCCTATAATAACAGCTACCAGTCCAGCATCAGGATGGCACCTTATGAAGCCCTGTATGGAAGAAAATGTAGGACCCCGCTTTCTTGGGTTCAAGACGAGGATCCGAAGCTGTTGGGATCGGATTTTGTGGAAGATACTGAGGCTCAGGTGAGACTGATCAGAGATAGGATGTTGGAGGCGCAGAGCAGACAGGCCAAATACTATGACGCCCGGCATCGTCAGGTGGAGTTTCGGGTAGGGGATCGAGTGTTCTTGAAGATCCGGCCCATGCACGGAGTCTCACGGGTGCGCGGTCGGAAAAAGAAACTCAGCCCTAGGTATATGGGCCCTTACCGGATCCTGGAGCGGATCGGACCCCTAGCCTACAGGGTAGAGTTGCCACCGGAGCTGGCAGCTCTACACGACGTCTTCCACATCTCTTCGCTGAGAAGGGCTCTACTACGCCCGGAGCAGCGGATTTTGACCACCGAAGGGCCGGTAGCTTCAGACCGATCTGTTCACTTGGAGCCGGTTCGGATCGACGACAAAGGAGTGCGGATCTTGCGGCGCAAGAAGATCCCCTTAGTAAAGGTTCTGTGGAGAAACCACGGTCTGGAGGAGCACACCTGGGAACCGCAGGATCTGATGAGGCAAAGATACCCGGAGTTGTTCAGTCAGGTACATCTCACCACCTCTCGGTATACTATAGATTGCCTTCTTGTTTTGGAATGTTAAGACTAGATACGGAAAATCCAGGACCTAGGCATGCGCACTTAATCAGAAAGGTAGGGGCTAATCTTTTGTTTATTGGGGAGATTGTCTTAGTTATCAAACGAACAGTCGCCTGAACCCAATAGAAAGATCGTATGGGATGTTACAAGTTTAATTTATTCCGATAGAAATCCCCATAGGCTCAACCTCAATTTCGGGGACGAAATTTTTGTTTTGTTTATTGGGATTTGTAACATCCCATTTCCGGCTAGACCCCTAGGAGTCGGTTGGTCGAGTCAGAACCCCAGGGAGCACTAAAAGTGAAAATAAATCGACCGAGTTTTCGGGTCAAGGGTTGGTCACGCCCGTGACCGACCCGTCACGCCCGTGACTTGGGCGTGACTACTTCGACGATCGTCGATCTCCACGAGACGATCGTCGAACGTGCTGTCTGGGCATGTCACGCCCGTGACCAAGATGTCACGCCCGTGACTATGGGCGTGACCCCATCGACGATCGTCGATCGCCGTGAGACGATCGTTGACCTTGCGGCCCGGGCATGTCACGCCCGTGACATGAGTGTCACGCCCGTGACCTAGGGCGTGACCAGCCTTCGACGATCGTCGATCTCAATTCGACGATCGTCGACCTCGAAATTTGCCATTCGGGCATGTCACGCCCGTGACCTAGAGGTCACGCCCGTGACTTAGGGCGTGACCAGCCTTCGACGATCGTCGATCTCAATTCGACGATCGTCGACCCACAATCTGCCGTTCGGGCCTGTCACGCCCGTGACCCGAGGTGTCACGCCCGTGACCATCCATCGACGATCGTCGATCTCAGTTCGACGATCGTCGAACCCAGAATTGGCTATCCGGGCCTGTCATGCCCGTGACCTATGTGTCACGCCCGTGACATTGGCCGAAACGACGGTTCAGGCCCGAAATTATTCCAACACGCGTGGTAATAAATGCTGGTGTGGGAAGTTACACCAGGAGTAACTTCCGGCCATTTTCCGTCCGTAATTATATAATAAATGAGGAAAAGGTGATCCAATAGAAAATCGCCAGCTGGACACACCTGTTCAGTTTCCACCGTTTCTTATCCCTGCATCATAACCGAAGCGTTAAGGGGAGGAGCCTTCATGGACATAATGGCTTTACCCATTCATCTTCCCACTATCTGACTTATAAAAGCCCACTTGGGGAAAGAGGAGAAGGTTACACGCTCAAGTAATCAGAACAGACCTTTGTTCTTGCTGTAGGAGAAGTTCAGCAAACGCCACCACCGCGCCATGGCACCCCGACGTTCTTCTCGCCTTCAAACCGCGAACAAGGTCCTCCTCTGCTCCTTCTCTTTCATTGGTAGATCTTGGGATTCTTAGAAAGGAGGTTCGCGCTCAACGGAGCCGGATCCATCCCTCGTTTTTGTGGAAAAACCATGAAAAAGGTATTTTGAGTTCGCCGGAAACCGCCACCTCCGGCGGCCAAACCACCGCCGACCGCTAGCCGTCGCCTCAACGGAGGTGGTGGTGGTGGTGGCTGGCCAGGGAAGTGACCGAACGGCCGGCGTCGGACCACGGAATGCTTACAGGAAAAAATGTTTTCCTGTGCCTGTTCGGGTTCATGAAGAAGATGAACAGTAGATTTAATATATAATACATAGATTACTATATAGTACATATGGAAAAATAGATTATTTGGATATATGTTGAGGCTGCAAAACGAGGCACGTAGAGGCCGTTTTAGGAAAAATGACCAGACACAAAAGTTGTAGCCCTCGGGGTCTACTTTAATTTAAAATTGATTTTATTCAATTTGGGTGAGTGGTTTGAACACAGCACTCATTTTGGTGGGATCAAGACCTAGGCTAACCAGAAATTAAAATGGTTGCCCACGGTTCATAACCTGTCCAAATGACTTGAAATTTGGACAGGAGGTCTATAATATGTATATCGAGAGGCTGTCCAAAAATGAGAATTTTTGGAGAACTTTTGCCTAAAGTTTTTGTAAAAATTTAATAAACAATATAAAATTAATTAGGAGATGAAATTAAGTCCAAACTCCCCCAAATTTTGGGTGGTGGTCCCTGACATCAATATTAAGATTTGTACAAAATTTCAACTCGATTAGTCGAGTTTTGAATAGGGAAGTATCAAGTCCTAGATAGGTCTTGGTGAGGGGTACTTTGGGGAAAAGTACGATTGGAGATGGAGTGTGCAAATCTCGTCAAAAGAGGCTGAAGTTGTTGGCCACTGATTTGTTGAGTCTATGTCTACCCTCTTGGGTAACATGGTGTGCCTTAGGGTGGATTTTACCCTAAGAGATTGGCTCAAATCCAACGGGTGGGAGTTTGAGGTTTGTGAAGGACATAGGAGCAAAAGCTCTTGTATGCCCTTGAAATTTGGAGGAGAGGGGGATGATATGATGAAAACCCTCTGGTTGAAATAGTGAAGGAATTGGAGGTAGTTAGGTACCTCGAAAGTTGAAATGTCGGATTAGGATAAGAATATAATTTAGTTATTTTAAGCACTAAATCTAATCCAAAAATTGTGAAACTCGGGAGGAGGGAGTTTTAGGATGTTTTAGACTTAAAGTAAATCTTCTGGAATTTTATGATTAATAAATGTTATACTTCATGTGTTAAAGGAATAACTGCCCGATTTATTGTTTCAATTATTTGGAAGTTTTAAATTAATTATAATCAGTTGAAATTCTGGATTTAGATCTTGATTAGTAGCACAATGATCCCTGGATTTTATAGAATTTTTATGTTGAGTAAATCTAGTACCTTATTCACAGATGATAGAAAGGGCTTTTATGTTTAAAAATTAATTATGGATAAAATACTTGCTGGAAAATTATGAAACTTGGCCAGTGCTAATTTTAGGCCTTTATCTGCATGTCATGAATTATTTATAATTTTTCGAAGAATATTTTCTGTACTTGCTTCATAAACAATAGAAGTTAGAGATTATTTCTAAAATAGCTTTCATGTCATTTTGATGATAGAAAAATTATGATACTTAGGATTTAACCTATTGAGATAACCTAGTATTTATCATAAAATTGCTGGACATCTTGCATGAGAACTTAGGATAGTTCATGTTCAAACCGGTAGTCCTTGGATTTTCGAGGAATTTAATTAAATGCCAAATAAATTAGGAAAATTTCCACTTTCTGGATTTAGGTCATTTAGGTCATGGTAAGTCTCCAGTAAATAATTTAGGGCATTTGGATGAGTAATGGATCATTTCATAACCGGTTCGACTTGTAGCCTAGGTCGGTCTGCATTTAGTAAATTGTGAAATGCAATAGGACATGATCTGATGAAGATATAAAGTGTAGTGAGTAGTGGTGATAGTTAGAGTAAGAGGTGCTCGGGTTTGGCGAAAGATCGCTTTTCCCGAAGAGTGGAAGGTTTAAAAATCACCCTAGGATAGTCTATCGTAATATGAGAAGGGAATCGGGCTAAGGGAAAACAACCAATAACAATAAGTGCCTTGCGAAAGGGAACTTCGGGCCGTAATGCCGCCGTCTTGGTTCCTAGTGCCCCTTGAGAGCCATTCACGGGGTATACCGGGGGCAGTCCTGGGCTAACGTAAACTGTAATAATAAACTGGCAAGAGTAACTTAGTAACTAGGATTGCACTTTTCACAAACACTGTTGGCACAGGAAGATTGATGAGAGCTTCAGCTCGGTTGTTCTGGAGACGGACGGGTTGGTCCGAGGAGCTTCGGTTCGGTTGGTTGGAGACGGACGTTTGGTCCGGGGAGCTTCGGCTCGGTTTTTGTTTGTTTGCGATTAAACTTGCATGTGCATAAGATAGGAAAAGTTAAGGTGGTGGGTCTTTAGATATCGGGGAGTTCGATTGCACCGACACCGATATCGTTGACTCGGCGAGGTGGTTAGCACTTCGCCAACAGAAGTCCGGTGCGCCAGCCGGCAAGAGTACGCAGGCGTCCGCTTAGTGCACCAATCGTTGAGGCGTACGATAGGTCAGACCTGTGGTGCTTTTACTGGTTTTGGAGGTGGGCGAGGCCCAACCCACCGCTTCCGTCTGCCACTACGGAGGTATCCTGGGAGGTAACGGCTCCGAAAGGGGGAACTAAAGGTCTGTGTGCACAGAGTCGGGTGTGTGAGTTGCACTTGCATGTTTCATCATACCCACTAGCATGTCATAGCATAATCGATTCATTTAACCCTGACACCTAAAGTATAAGTGGTATGGGACGCTTATACATTAGGACCTGCAAAACGACCCCTTGGTCTATAAGCTTGTGTGGGCAAGTTTATAAATCAAAGGTTAATAACAATATATAACAACCATTGCTGTTTGATAACTGACACCCCAACGTATAAGTGGTATGGGACACTCTATACGATGGGAGCCTTGCAAAAGATCCCTTTTGCTTATGTGTTCTCGCATAAGTGAAGGTTTAAATTCTTATAATTGCTTTTCTTACTGCTAGACCTATTATAACAATTTATTAACTGCTCACCTAACACAACTTGCTAGATTAGTTTCCGCTGCCATCTGTTTCATGTTTAATCTCTACCATCATGTCCTTCCCTTTCTTCCTCCCCGCTCGGTACCTAGGAGCCATGGGGGAAGGGGTAGGGGATGATAGGGCTTAGTCTTTATGACTAACGGTTTTCGAACCGCATCATTTAGGGGATCGTGGAGCCCAGCATGGAGGAGCAGCCCAGAGATCGGTGCGCCTAGAGATGGGGCAGTCTAGCTCCGGAGTTCACACAGCCGGGACCGTGAGTCTCGACCTTGAGTAGCTTCTATTTTCGCTTCCGCATGAGAGACTTGTAGTGAGGACATTTTGTACCGGGCATAAGCCCGTATTTTTAGTACTCTGATGATTTCTGTGGACACTCCCTTCGTGGAGCTTTATCATATATATGTGATTTTATTAATGTGGACTGCATTGCTCTTACTGTTATAATTATGCTACTTTTCTGTGATCGAAATGGCCGGCGGAATCGGCGCCTTGTGGTGATGACCCTTCAGGACGTGAAGGTGTCACCGCAAAGCGGCGGTTCCGGGCCTAAGACCCTGGTGGTTGAAAAAGAAAAAAAAAGGGGGTCTTACAAGTGGTATCAGAGGAAACTTCGATCAGAAGGAAGTAGCAGTCCACAAACCCTAGGTCACCCCCGCTCGAGTTTAGTTTGGGGACAAACTAAGCAGCGGAAGCAGTGGTGTGCCCATATGGGGATCACATATAAATTGTCCACCTTTATGTAATATTTGAACGTTTTCTCAGCGTGTGTTTTTGTTACGCAGCCTCCAGCACGGACTACGCCGCAAGGTGGAGTTCAACAGGCTCAGGATGTGGCACCACCCCCACCGGCCCCCACTCCTTTCCTTCAGTCAGACATGGGACAGACCCTGACTGCCATTCTGGAGGCCTTCAGGGCCCAGCAGGTTCCGGCACCGCAGCCAAATCCGGGCGCCAACTGGCTAAGCATCTTTCGAGGACTGGCTCCCCCTCCTATTTGGGGACAGAGTCGGCTGTTCGGACGGAAGAGTGGCTAGATATCATGTACGAGATGCTGACCGGGATACGATGTCCCTGGGAGGAGAGGGTGGCTCTGGTTGTCTCCTGCCTGGAGTCCCATGCAAAGAGGTGGTGGAAGACGCTGTTGGACACGACCTTTGCTGATAGGGAGGTTGCGGAGGTTACTTGGGAGGAGTTCAGGGCCGCACTGCTGGAGCATTTCGTTCCGCAGTTGGCTAGGGATGATTTGGAGGAGCGGTTCTTATAGCTGAAGTAGGGTACCCGGACCGTGGTGGAGTACCATCGAGAGTTTGACCATCTGGCTCGATACGCAGATTCCTACCAGCTGGACGAGGCAGGGTATATCAGGAGGTTCTATAAGGGCCTGCAGGAGGACTTGAGGGAGGCTCTGTTGTTCGTATCTGACGGGCCCATCTCCCGGATCTTGGAGATGGCCAAAAGGATTGAGGCAGATTGGCACGCCACCCGGGCCGGGAGCGGCCAGCAGAGGATCAGGGACGGAGAGGTAGGAATGACCAGCGGCGGGGTGCTGTACCAGAGGGGAGGAGGACAGAGGACCAGCCTCATCAGGACGTGAGGCCGGAGCCGAGGGAACAGGTGGTATTAGCCCCTCCCCCTCTTCGGATGCAGGAGATGCCGAGACCCGGGGGAATGGCGTATCCCCCACCAGAGTGTTTTCTTTGTCATCAGATTGGGCACATTCGGAGGAACTGCCCCATGAGGGGGGCACCACCTCCAGCACATCAGGGCGGCCCACCAGCTCAGCATTATGGAGGCCGAGGACGCGGCCGTGGTCGTGGATACCAGTGGGGAGATCGTAGACAGGAAAGAGAGCAGGTATATGCTTTGGACCTTGCGCAGCCTCGAAATCCGGAGCAGGTCATCGCAGGTACGCTGCAATGTTTCTTTATTTTCATAGAATCTCCCTTTATGTTGTTAAAACTCAGAACCGCACTAGATAGATTAACAAGGAAAGAAAACTCTTTATAGAACCCTGAGATATTTAATCACCCCAGGTATAGTCTTCATCAGCGGTAAGCCTGCCCGCACGCTTTTTGATACTGGAGCTACTCACTCCTTTGTGTCGGAGTCGTTCGTGGAAGGACTGGAAGGTATGGAGCGGTTCACAGGCTCGAGGATGAGGGTGCGACTACCGGATGGATCTGAGCTCCTTACCACGGATCACTGCAATATGGAGGCGGAGATTGGTGGAAAAGCGTTCGAGGCTCCAGCGACGATTTTGAAGCTGACGGACTACGACCTGATCCTGGGCATGGTATGGCTGTACTGGAACAATGCCCAGATTGACTGCCAGGCAAAGAGGATCACCGTGAGACACGGGGACTCTTTCATTACCATTGAAGGTATAAGACCTGTCTCTCGTATACTCTTATCTTCGGTACAGGCCGTTAAGGCCCATCTGCAGGGAGAGGAGGTCTATCAGATTCTTTTTGAGATGGCGGAAGTTAAGGAGTCGGTGACAGACATCCCGGAGGTGCGAGATTTCGCTGACGTCTTTCCAGAGAAACTACCAGGATTACCTCCACACCGAGAGCAGGATTTTAAGATACAGCTTGTGCCGGGGGCCAAGCCGGCGTCTAGGGCCCCTTATCGGATGGCCCCAAAGGAGTTGGCAGAGTTTCGGACTCAGTTGCAGGAATTAGTTGAGGCAGGTTTTGTTAGACCGAGTTCCTCGCCATGGGGAGCTCCGGTCCTGTTCGTGAAGAAGAAGGATGGGACACTCCGCCTGTGCATCGATTATCGAGCACTAAACAGGCTGACCGTCCGGAATACCTATCCGCTCCCACGGATAGACGAATTATTTGACCAGCTGGAGGGGGCCCATTATTTCTCGAAGCTGGACTTGAGATCAGGATACTACCAGCTGCGGATCCAGGAGGAGGATATCCCGAAGACGGCCTTTAGTAGCAGATATGGCTTGTATGAGTTCACCGTGATGCCCTTTGGGCTCACGAATGCTCCGTCGGCGTTCATGAGTCTCATGAATCGGGTTTTCGAGGCTTACTTGGATGTGTTCGTCATAGTGTTCATAGACGACATCCTGATCTACCCTAGGACGGAGGAGGAGCACACACGGCATCTGGCACTTACCTTGGAGAGGTTGCGGGAGCATCACCTTTATGCCAAATTCAGCAAGTGTCAGTTCTGGTTGAAGGAGGTGGCCTTCCTGGGCCACATTATCAGCGGAGCCGGGTTGGCAGTTGATCCGGCAAAGATTCGAGCAGTTCGAGATTGGCCATTGACGATATTCGGGAACGCATTCGGGACGGACAGAGGACAGATGCGTAGGCGGAGCCGATGTTCCGAGCTGTGGAGGAAGGTTCGACAGGGGATTATTCCCTGAGAGATGGTTTGCTCCACTTCAGAGGCAGAGTATATATACCCGCAGGAGGCCAGATCCGAGAGGATATTATGATGGAGGCGCATTGCAGCCAGTACTCGGTGCACCCGGGGATCACAAAGATGACCGCTGATTTGAAGAGGACGATGTTTTGGCCGGGCATGAAGAAGGACATTACGTACTTCGTGACCCATTGCGAGGCGTGTCAGTTGGTGAAGGCAGAATGCAGGAACCCCGCAGGATTGTTACAGCCACTCCCGGTGCCGGAGTGGAAGTTTGACGATATAGCGATGGATTTTATACATGGTCTTCCCCGGTCTCGGACGGGGAACGACTCGATTTGGGTGATTGTCGATCGGTTGACGAAGGTGGCCCGCTTTGTACCGATCAGGAAGGATGACTCGGTGGGAGTGCTGGTACGGAAGTTTGTGGAGCAGTATGTCCGATATCATGGCGTGCCCCGGACGATAGTGTCGGACCGCGATGGACGGTTTACATCCAGGGAGTGGCGGTCAGTGCAGGCATATTTGGGCACCCGGTTGACTTTTAGCACGGCCTTCCACCCTCAGACGGACGGGTAGACCGAGCGCACCAACAGGACCTTGGAGGATCTACTACGATTGTGTATACTGGACCGAGGGGAGCCGTGGGAGAAGATGTTACCGTTGGTCGAGTTCTCCTATAATAACAGCTACCAGTCCAGCATCAGGATGGCACCTTATGAAGCCCTGTATGGAAGAAAATGTAGGACCCCGCTTTCTTGGGTTCAAGACGAGGATCCGAAGCTGTTGGGATCGGATTTTGTGGAAGATACCGAGGCTCAGGTGAGACTGATCAGAGATAGGATGTTGGAGGCGCAGAGCAGACAGGCCAAATACTATGACGCCCGGCATCGTCAGGTGGAGTTTCGGGTAGGGGATCGAGTGTTCTTGAAGATCCGGCCCATGCACGGAGTCTCACGGGTGCGCGGTCGGAAAAAGAAACTCAGCCCTAGGTATATGGGCCCTTACCGGATCCTGGAGCGGATCGGACCCCTAGCCTACAGGGTAGAGTTGCCACCGGAGCTGGCAGCTCTACACGATGTCTTCCACATCTCTTCGCTGAGAAGGGCTCTACTACGCCCGGAGCAGCGGATTTTGACCACCGAAGGGCCGGTAGCTTCAGACCGATCTGTTCACTTGGAGCCGGTTCGGATCGACGACAAAGGAGTGCGGATCTTGCGGCGCAAGAAGATCCCCTTAGTAAAGGTTCTGTGGAGAAACCACGGTCTGGAGGAGCACACCTGGGAACCGCAGGATCTGATGAGGCAAAGATACCCGGAGTTGTTCAGTCAGGTACATCTCACCACCTCTCGGTATACTATAGATTGCCTTCTTGTTTTGGAATGTTAAGACTAGATACGGAAAATCCAGGACCTAGGCATGCGCACTTAATCAGAAAGGTAGGGGCTAATCTTTTGTTTATTGGGGAGATTGTCTTAGTTATCAAACGAACAGTCGCCTGAACCCAATAGAAAGATCGTATGGGATGTTACAAGTTTAATTTATTCCGATAGAAATCCCCATAGGCTCAACCTCAATTTCGGGGACGAAATTTTTGTTTTGTTTATTGGGATTTGTAACATCCCATTTCCGGCTAGACCCCTAGGAGTCGGTTGGTCGAGTCAGAACCCCAGGGAGCACTAAAAGTGAAAATAAATCGACCGAGTTTTCGGGTCAAGGGTTGGTCACGCCCGTGACCGACCCGTCACGCCCGTGACTTGGGCGTGACTACTTCGACGATCGTCGATCTCCACGAGACGATCGTCGAACGTGCTGTCTGGGCATGTCACGCCCGTGACCAAGATGTCACGCCCGTGACTATGGGCGTGACCCCATCGACGATCGTCGATCGCCGTGAGACGATCGTCGACCTTGCGGCCCGGGCATGTCACGCCCGTGACATGAGTGTCACGCCCGTGACCTAGGGCGTGACCAGCCTTCGACGATCGTCGATCTCAATTCGACGATCGTCGACCTCGAAATTTGCCATTCGGGCATGTCACGCCCGTGACCTAGAGGTCACGCCCGTGACTTAGGGCGTGACCAGCCTTCGACGATCGTCGATCTCAATTCGACGATCGTCGACCCACAATCTGCCGTTCGGGCCTGTCACGCCCGTGACCCGAGGTGTCACGCCCGTGACCATCCATCGACGATCGTCGATCTCAGTTCGACGATCGTCGAACCCAGAATTGGCTATCCGGGCCTGTCATGCCCGTGACCTATGTGTCACGCCCGTGACATTGGCCGAAACGACGGTTCAGGCCCGAAATTATTCCAACACGCGTGGTAATAAATGCTGGTGTGGGAAGTTACACCAGGAGTAACTTCCGGCCATTTTCCGTCCGTAATTATATAATAAATGAGGAAAAGGTGGTCCAATAGAAAATCGCCAGCTGGACACACCTGTTCAGTTTCCACCGTTTCTTATCCCTGCATCATAACCGAAGCGTTAAGGGGAGGAGCCTTCATGGACATAATGGCTTTACCCATTCATCTTCCCACTATCTGACTTATAAAAGCCCACTTGGGGAAAGAGGAGAAGGTTACACGCTCAAGTAATCAGAACAGACCTTTGTTCTTGCTGTAGGAGAAGTTCAGCAAACGCCACCACCGCGCCATGGCACCCCGACGTTCTTCTCGCCTTCAAACCGCGAACAAGGTCCTCCTCTGCTCCTTCTCTTTCATTGGTAGATCTTGGGATTCTTAGAAAGGAGGTTCGCGCTCAACGGAGCCGGATCCATCCCTCGTTTTTGTGGAAAAACCATGAAAAAGGTATTTTGAGTTCGCCGGAAACCGCCACCTCCGGCGGCCAAACCACCGCCGACCGCTAGCCGTCGCCTAAACGGAGGTGGTGGTGGTGGTGGCTGGCCAGGGAAGTGACCGAACGGCCGGCGTCGGACCACGGAATGCTTACAGGAAAAAATGTTTTCCTGTGCCTGTTCGGGTTCATGAAGAAGATGAACAGTAGATTTAATATATAATACATAGATTACTATATAGTACATATGGAAAAATAGATTATTTGGATATATGTTGAGGCTGCAAAACGAGGCATGTAGAGGCCGTTTTAGGAAAAATGACCAGACACAAAAGTTGTAGCCCTCGGGGTCTACTTTAATTTAAAATTGATTTTATTCAATTTGGATGAGTGGTTTGAACACAGCACTCATTTTGGTGGGATCAAGACCTAGGCTAACCAGAAATTAAAATGGTTGCCCACGGTTCATAACCTGTCCAAATGACTTGAAATTTGGACTGGAGGTTTATAATATGTATATCGAGAGGCTGTCCAAAAATGAGAATTTTTGGAGAACTTTTGCCTAAAGTTTTTGTAAAAATTTAATAAACAATATAAAATTAATTAGGAGACGAAATTAAGTCCAAACTCCCCAAATTTTGGGTGGTGGTCCCTGGCATCAATATTAAGATCTATACAAAATTTCAACTCGATTGGTCGAGTTTTGAATAGGGAAGTATCAAGTCCTAGATAGGTCTTGGTGAGGGGTACTTTGGGGAAAAGTACGATTGGAGATGGAGTGTGCAAATCTCCTCAAAAGAGGCTGAAGTTGTTGGCCACTGATTTGTTGAGTCTATGTCTACCCTCTTGGGTAACATGGTGTGGCTTAGGGTGGATTTTACCCTAAGAGATTGGCTCAAATCCAACGGGTGGGAGTTTGAGGTTTGTGAAGGACATAGGAGCAAAAGCTCTTGTATGCCCTTGAAATTTGGAGGAGAGGGGGATGATATGATGAAAACCCTCTGGTTGAAATAGTGAAGGAATTGGAGGTAGTTAGGTACCTCGAAAGTTGAAATGTCGGATTAGGATAAGAATATAATTTAGTTATTTTAAGCACTAAATCTAATCCAAAAATTGTGAAACTCGGGAGGAGGGAGTTTTAGGATGTTTTAGACTTAAAGTAAATCTTCTGGAATTTTATGATTAATAAATGTTATACTTCATGTGTTAAAGGAATAACTGCCCGATTTATTGTTTCAATTATTTGGAAGTTTAAAATTAATTATAATCAGTTGAAATTCTGGATTTAGATCTTGATTAGTAGCACAATGATCCCTGGATTTTATAGAATTTTTATGTTGAGTAAATCTAGTACCTTATTCACAGATGATAGAAAGGGCTTTTATGTTTAAAAATTAATTATGGATAAAATACTTGCTGGAAAATTATGAAACTTGGCCAGTGCTAATTTTAGGCCTTTATCTGCATGTCATGAATTATTTATAATTTTTGGAAGAATATTTTCTGTACTTGCTTCATAAACAATAGAAGTTAGAGATTATTTCTAAAATAGCTTTCATGTCATTTTGATGATAGAAAAATTATGATACTTAGGATTTAACCTATTGAGATAACCTAGTATTTATCATAAAATTGCTGGACATCTTGCATGAGAACTTAGGGTAGTTCATGTTCAAACCTGTAGTCCTTGGATTTTCGAGGAATTTAATTAAATGCCAAATAAATTAGGAAAATTTCCACTTTCTGGATTTAGGTCATTTAGGTCATGGTAAGTCTCCAGTAAATAATTTAGGGCATTTGGATGAGTAATGGATCATTTCATAACCGGTTCGACTTGTAGCCTAGGTCGGTCTGCATTTAGTAAATTGTGAAATGCAATAGGACATGATCTGATGAAGATATAAAGAGTAGTGAGTAGTGGTGATAGTTAGAGTAATAGGTGCTCGGGTTTGGCGAAAGATCGCTTTTCCCGAAGAGTGGAAGGTTTAAAAATCACCCTAGGATAGTCTATCGTAATATGAGAAGGGAATCGGGCTAAGGGAAAACAACCAATAACAATAAGTGCCTTGCGAAAGGGAACTTCGGGCCGTAATGCCGCCATCTTGGTTCCTAGTGCCCCTTGAGAGCCCTTCACGGGGTATACCGGGGGCAGTCCTGGGCTAACGTAAACTGTAATAATAAACTGGCAAGAGTAACTTAGTAACTAGGATTGCACTTTTCACAAACACTGTTGGCACAGGAAGATTGATGAGAGCTTCGGCTCGGTTGTTCTGGAGACGGACGGGTTGGTCCGGGGAGCTTCGGCTCGGTTGGTTGGAGACGGACGTTTGGTCCGGGGAGCTTCGGCTCGGTTTTTGTTTGTTTGCGATTAAACTTGCATGTGCATAAGATAGGAAAAGTTAAGGTGGTGGGTCTTTCGATATCGGGGAGTTCGATTGCACCGACACCGATATCGTTGACTCGGCGAGGTGGTTAGCACTTCGCCAACAGAAGTCCGGTGCGCTAGCCGGCAAGAGTACGCAGGCGTCCGCTTAGTGCACCAAGCGTTGAGGCGTACGATAGGTCAGACCAGTGGTGCTTTTACTGGTTTTGGAGGTGGGCGAGGCCCAACCCACCTCTTCCGTCTGCCACTACGGAGGTATCCTGGGAGGTAACGGCTCCGAAAGGGGGAACTAAAGGTCTGTGTGCACAGAGTCGGGTGTGTGAGTTGCACTTGCATGTTTCATCATACCCACTAGCATGTCATAGCATAATCGATTCATTTAACTCTGACACCTAAAGTATAAGTGGTATGGGACGCTTATACATTAGGACCTGCAAAACGACCCCTTGGTCTATAAGCTTGTGTGGGCAAGTTTATAAATCAAAGGTTAATAACAATATATAACAACCATTGCTGTTTGATAACCGACACCCCAACGTATAAGTGGTATGGGACACTCTATACGATGGGAGCCTTGCAAAAGATCCCTTTTGCTTATGTGTTCTGGCATAAGTGAAGGTTTAAATTCTTATAATTGCTTTTCTTACTGCTAGACCTATTATAACAATTTATTAACTGCTCACCTAACACAACTTGCTAGATTAGTTTCCGCTGCCATCTGTTTCATGTTTAATCTCTAACATCATGTCCTTCCCTTTCTTCCTCCCCGCTCAGTACCTAAGAGCCATGGGGGAAGGGGTAGGGGATGATAGGGCTTAGTCTTTATGACTAACGGTTTTCGAACCGCATCATTTAGGGGATCGTGGAGCCCAGCATGGAGGAGCAGCCCCAGAGATCGGTGCGCCTAGAGATGGGGCAGTCTAGCTCCGGAGTTCACACAGCCGGGACCGTGAGTCTCGACCTTGAGTAGCTTCTGTTTTCGCTTCCGCATGAGAGACTTGTAGTGAGGACATTTTGTACCGGGCATAAGCCCGTATTTTTAGTACTCTGATGATTTCTGTGGACACTCCCTTCGTGGAGCTTTATCATATATATGTGATTTTATTAATGTGGACTGCATTGCTCTTACTGTTATAATTATGCTACTTTTCTGTGATCGAAATGGCCGGCGGAATCGGCGCCTTGTGGTAATGACCCTTCAGGACGTGAAGGTGTCACCGCAAAGCGGCGGTTCTGGGCCTAAGACCCTGGTGGTTGAAAAAGAAAAAAAAAGGGGGTCTTACAGCTTTTCATCCTCAAACCGATGGGCAAACTGAGAGAACGAACCGTACTTTGGAAGATATGCGAAGGATGTGTACTCTCGACTTCGGCAAGAAGTGGGAGGATCACCTCTTCATGGTGGAGTGTGCGTATAATAATAGTTACCAAGCTAGTACCAAGATGGCGCCATACGAAGCTCTGTATGGGAGGCGGTGTCGAACACCGATGTCTTGGACAGAGGCGGGAGAAACCAAGCTTTTGGGGAAAGAAGTGGTAGCCGACGCTAGTGAGTTGGTGCGGACCATCCAAGAGCGCATGAAGGTAGCTCAAGATCGGTAGTTAAAGTATTTCAATGCTCGCCACAGGTATGTGGAATTCGCTGTGGGCGACTGGGTGTATCTTAAGATCAAGCTGTTCAAAGGCATTTCGCGAATTCGCCGACTCAAGAAGCTGAGTCCGAGATTTTTGGGACCATTCAAGGTCATCGAGCGAGTGGGAGAGGCAGTGTACCGGTTGGCGTTGTCCACAGAGCTAAGTGGACTGCATGACGTTTTTCACGTCTCCGTCCTGAGGAAAGCATTGTTAGAAGCCAGCGTGGTGATTGAGACGACGACGGTGCCGGTAGAGGAAGACTTGGGGATGCGAGTTCGTCCAGTCAGGATAGAAGACTCAGAGGTTCGGCAATTACGGAACAAGGAGGTCAGACTCGTAAAGGTCCGTTGGGACAACTGTGGTTGCGAGGAGCTCTCATGGGAGCGAGAGCAGGCCATGCTAGAGGAGTACCCCGAGCTTTTCTCCTCAGGTACTATTTAGTTTTGTTTACCTTCCATGTTTTAAATTTCGGGACGAAATTCTTTTAAGGGGGAGAGAATTATAACACCCCAAATTGTTGTAGGAGTGACGGGGATCGAATTTGGCCAAGACAAGTTTTTGTTGCAGGTGATACAGGCCCCGACACGGGCGTGTCGGAGTCCGTCTCAGGCGTATCGAGCTCGAGCCGTGTAGTCGACCAGTTCAGGTCGACGATGGTCGTGTGGTGGAACACGGCCTAGGACACGGGCGTGTCCCAGGCCGTGTCACACCTGGGCTGTGCGGTTGGGTACACGGGTAATGACACGGGCACGAACATGGGCGTGTCTAGTTGGACACGGGCGTGTCTGATGCCGTGTCACCAAGCCGTGTACCTCTCTGACTGCGAAGTGTTGATAAATCGCACAAGGGTGGCATAACACGGGTCCCGACATGGGCGTGTCGCAGGCGACACGGGCGTGTCGGAGGCCGTGTCACATGCCGTGTTGCTGGTTTTCAATTTTGGTCGAGACGGCGAATGAGATACACGGCCAGGCACACGGCCGTGTGTGAACCCGTGTTCGGCCCAGTTTTTGGGATTTCGGATCTAATCCTGGCCGTTCGTTTCCTTGGCTTTGGATCCGATGGTGGGGGGCTGCTCCTGGGTAGTTTTAGCCGGGAATAGGGTTTTGAAACCCTTATTTCTCTTGGGCACTCACTCTCTAAATCCTAGAGAGAAGGGAGAGCTTGGAGGAGGAAGAAGGAGGTCAACTCCGGCGGCCGGTGGAGATTCGGAGCTCCGTTTCACGAGCGGAGTTCAGATCCGCGAGGGTGTGAGCGTTGCGGAGGTTTTCAACCGAGCAAATCTTCTCCATGGCTAGGAAGAGGGGACGAAAGGTAACGACGCTTCTCCTCTCGGTTTTTAGGATTTAGGATGCATGAATAGCATCCCCTTCCTTTCGTATTTTGAGCACCGAATCTCTCAAATGAGAGGGATTCGTGTAGCCTAGGTTCAAGAGAACCTCCGGGTTGAGTATACTCATCCCGGCATGCTTTGCATTAGAGATCCGCTCCGTTAGCGGATTAGGCATTGTGGGTGAAGCCGTGGTCGCGATTGTTGGTCTGACCCGGTGATGTTGCATAGCGAGTTTTGGGGTTTCGATAGAAATCCGCAGCGGCAATACGCCGTTGTATGTATGCATTTTCCCCCTCATATTAGAGTGAGTACTCGTAGTCGGAACCGGATGAGGTTAGCTCCGCTTTGTGCGGTAGATGGTTTCCTTGGAGCACGGGAAAGACACGGTGCGAGTGGCGATTGGGGTGGGAAAACCTTTGTTTGTGCTGTGCTAAGGCGCGGCTATGTCTCCGTGGTCGGCTGGCTATCCCGTGGCGCGCAAGTCATGTGGGGGAGGTGTCCCGGCACAGCCCATCAAGAGAGCAGCCGGCCTTCACTTATCAAGCCCATCAAGAGAGCCCGAGCACACCAATCAACCACAAGTGCAGCCCACTTCAAGGCCCTTCCTTTTCCTCTACCCGAGCCCATGCAGCCAGCCCACTCTTCAATATATTTGGCCGACCCTCTACACTTTGGAGCAGCCCCTCTCTCCTTATTAATACCATGCATGAATATTTCCTTCACATGGCCGGCCACCTTTTTTATCTCATGCATGCACTTTGCCCTCCCTCTCTCTTTATTAATTAACATGCATGAACATTTCATCCCATGTGGCCGGCCACACCATCTCTCTCCTCCCCTTTATTTCCCATTCACTCCCCCCTTCCCATTACATATTTTTCATTAAATACATGCATACACTCCACACCTTCTCTCTCCCCCCTCATTTATATCATGCATGAACCAATTTCCCCCCTATGGCCGGCCACCCCTTGGGCTCCCCCTATTCTAGATGCTTCCCTCCTCTCCTATAAAAGGATCCCAAGTCTAATGCTTTAGAGGTTGGATTGAGAGTGGGCTTTTGGAGATAGCTTTGGAGAGTTCAATTCAAGAGTGTTCATTGTAATTTTTCATTTCTAGTTTGTTTTCATTCTTGTAATCTCATTTTTGTTTAGTAATATAGTTTTGTTTTTTTTATTATCGTGTACTCCCTTTCCTTTTATTATAAGTAATATGAAGTCTTCTCCTTCTATTATTGTCATTTTCTTTTCCGTCATGCGTAGCTAATTCCCTCTTAGCATTTGATCATGAGGATCCATGATTTGAAATGAGAATTATTTTTATTTCATAGTTTTATTTTTGCGTAATTCTACTCGGTCCTTCTTTGAATAATTATTTCGTCGACTCCGTATTTCTGGTTTACGATAGTAGTATTATGATCTCATATTCGAGTAGCCGAGAGGCTCGTGTATGTGAAAGATCACTCAAAGAAGGAAGGAGTTGAACCCAACCCTAGAGATAGGACGACGTAAATCTTCCGGATTGGAGTCAAATCCAATAGTGCGGATCACTTCGATAATGCAACTTTAGGCTTCTTTGGTTTGTAAAGAGATTTCGATCAAAGAGTCTATAAGTTAGGAGGCCTAATGCTCTAGCGAGATTTTGTCTCATTTTTGGATCCGTCACGGCCGAGTTGGATTTGCAAATTTAAAACTATGTCCTTTTATTTTCTCGTTTCATTTCATGGTGAATCAATGATCGAATGCTAGCCTTTTTTATATAAGTTTTCGTCTCGTAATTTATCGTTCATTTTACTTAAAAATTCTCAAAATCCAACTATTTTCCGGTAGGATAATATTTCAAGCGTAAGTAGCAGTAATTGACAACCCCGTGTTTAAATACGACCTTGGTACTACAATTCGACAAGTACGCTTGCCGGTAGGATAATGCCGTCATATCTTCAGTGCAAATACAACCGCACCGAGCTCCAAGTTGTTTACCGGATAGTTATGCTCATACTTCTTCAACTGTCTCAAAGCATAAGAAATAACATGTCTGTGCTGCATTAGTACATCACCCATCCCTTCATATGAGACATCCGTGTAAATTCTAAACCCTTCATTCCCAGATGGGAGTACAAGGATAGAGGATGAGGTGAGCCGGTCCTTCAATTCCTGGAATGCTGCCTCACACTTATCTGACCAAACAAACGCTGCCTCTTTCTTTGTCAAGGACGTGAGGGGAAGTGTTATTCTTGAAAATCCATCCACGAACTTGCGGTAGTATTTTGCAATCCCCAAGAAGCTGCGAATATTTGATGCTGTCTTCGGTCGTGGTCAATCTCGTACTTCTTCTACCTTGGCTGGATCCACCGCCAGCCCGACTCCACTGACAACGTGTTTCAGGAATGCCACCTCCTGCAGCCAGAATTGGGATTTGGAAAACTTTGCATATAACTGGTACTCCCTCGGCTTCTCCAGCACCTGTGCCAAATGCTCTGTGTGCTCTTCCTTGGTCCAGGAGTAGATCAGAATGTTATCAATGAATACTATAATGAAGCGGTCCAAGTAGGGCTCGAATACATGGTTCATTAGACTCATGAATGCAGAGGGGGCATTCGTGAGAACAAAAGGCATCACCGTGAACTCGTATTACCCATATCGTGAACTGAAAGCCGTCTTCGGTATGTCCTCTTCCCGGATGCACAGCTGGTAGTAATCGGATCTCAAATCCAGCTTAGAAAACCAGAAGGCCCCCTGAAGCAAGTCAAATAACTTGTCTATCAGGGGCAATGGGTAAGTATTGCGGACCATCAACCGGTTAAGCTCCAGGTAATCTATGCACAACCACAACGATCCGTCCTTTTTCTTCACAAAAGGTACTGGTGCACCACACGACGATGAACTTGGACGCACAAATCTTGATTCCACAAGTTCCTGAAGATGAGTCCTGAATTCTACTAACTCTCTTGGATCCAACCGGTACGGTGCTCGAGACACAGGCCTTGCCCCCGACACCAACTGTATCACGAAGTACATATCTCTAGCTGGCGGTAATCCAGGCAATTTCTCCAAGAATACATTAGAGAAATCCCGAACCACCGGGATATCAGCTATAGAAGTCTCTGCTACCACCATCTCGAAGAAGATAAGCTAAACCTCCTCTCCCTACTCGTGTGCTTTGACCGCCTGTACAGATTATAACAACATAAGAGGGATCGATCAAATACCTTCGATGATGATATAGGAGTCTCCATGCCTCAGGGTGGTCCTTTTTTACGGGCAGTCGATCTGGGCATGATTCCAGTGCAGCCACGTCATTCCCAAGATCAAGTCAAAGTCTTGTAATCGTAGGATTGTTGCTGGTGCCTCAAAATCCTTGCCTCAAATTTCAGCCTCCATATTGCAATGGGAGGTGGTATGCAGCTCGGATCCATCGGGCAGACGCACCCTTTTACTGATTCCCGTGAATCTCTCTACACCTTCCAGCCCTTCGATGAAAGACTCTGAGACGAACAAGTGCGAGGCACCCGTGTCGAACAAGGTATGAGTGGGTTTGCCGCTGATCATAACTATGCCTGAGGTTTATTTGAGTTTAAAAAATAGGGGTTATTGCTACTATTTTCAAGATACTATAGGGGCTGAAAATTCTAAAATTAAGATAAATTAAGTACCTGTGATAACTTCCTCCGGGTTCCTCTACTCCGTAAGATCCAATGCATATACTTGCTCCAGCTCTCGCCCTCAGCCATGATATCGCCGGCATCGGCCTCGATCGCGTCCTCGGCCTCGGCCTCGGCCTTACTATACTGGAGGGGCCACCAGATGTGGAGGAGGAGGAAGTGGACGAAACTGATGTGGGCACTCTGATCTGATATGTCCAGGCTGGTGGCATCCAAAAAAACTACTGGCCGGTGGCCACGACTATTTTGCCTCATAGGGTCATGTACCTGTAGAGGTGGGGGAGCTAGTACTGTAGGAGGCCCCTACTCCTACCTGATGTTGGGACGACGATGTCCCCCACCCCTCCTGCATCCAATAACCTTGCCTCTCTGGGGTGCCCTGCTACTTTCCTCGGATTATGACCTGTCACGTGGTCTCTTCCCTCTTCTCGACAACATCAGCTGGTCTACCTCCAGCTTTTTGGACATCTCTATGATCTGTGTCGAGGTGCCACGAGAGATGAATAGTAGGGGCTGCCTCAAGGAATCTCGCAGCCCATGGTAGAACCTCTTGGCGTACTTCCTGTCATCCCAGTCATGGAATCCCGCAAATCTAGCCAGATGGGAGAACTCTCTTTGGTAATCGATCACAGATCTGCTCCCCTGCTGGAGGTTCAGAAACCTCTCTTCCAAAGCATCCCTGTCCATGGTGGATACGTAGTGCTCCAAGAACGTCTGGCAAAACTCCTCCCAAGAAATGTCTGTCAGTTCCCTATCAGCATATATAGAATCTCGCATGGACTTCCACCACCTCTTTGCATCAGCATCTAGTGTAGAGGTGGCTAGAGGAACTGACTGGCTAACGGGGCAGTTGATGCCTGCAAGCAACTCCTATATCGTCTCCATCCACTCTTCCAATTTCACAGCATCCTCTGTCTTGCGGTACACCGGCGAAGACAGACTCTTAAAGGCACTAAACCAATTCGAACCCGTATTTGGCTGTGGGGCCAGGACCTGCTGGGCTCTGAACGCTTCCAATATAGCAGTCATAGTTTGCCCCATCTCAGTCTGCAAAAAGGGAGTGGTAGCTGCAGGCGGAGGAACCGTATTCTACTGCGGAGCGACCTGCAGAGGTTGTAAAAAGGTATGGTTTAACAGAATTGTCCTAACTCATTGTATTAACTGGACTGGTCATGTTACTTTTACATGGGCACACCATAACTTCCGCTGCATAGTTTGTCCATAAAATAATGCTCGAGCGTGGTGTTCCAATGTTGTAGACTTTGTTCTCATATGATCGTGTGGTCAAGTGATACCAGTTTGTAAGATCTGACTCCCCAATTCAGTAGCTCACCCGAATCTTATGCCCGGAACCACCACCTTACGGTGACACTAACACACGGGTTAGTCGACACCGCAAGACGCCGATTCTGCCGGCTAGCACGATCATAACCAATAGGCCAATATGAGAAAAAAAAAGAGTATAATCAGAGTAGTGCGCAATAGTCCACAGTCACAGAGTATATATATATATATATATGAAAAGGAAAACATCAGTCCATAATGAATACAGAAATAAAAGGGCTTATGCCCAGTACATCATATCAAAATCACTCTCTCTCAAATCTAACAGCGGAAGATAACTAACTTCACAAACTCATCCCACCTGAGGCAACTCTGCAGTAGTAGTAGTAGGTGATAGTCGAACTGGCTCCTCAGGTCCTGTAACCTTGTCCTGCTAGTCGTGCTGGTACTCCATTTCTTCGAGCCCCTAAAAATAGTTTGTTCACCGACCATTAGTCAAAAGACTAAGTCGTTTCCTACGCACCTCGCCCCGCAACTCCTAGGCACCGTACGTGGGACGCAGTGGAGGACAACAAGGGGTTGCAAGAAAAAACAGGTGGCAGTGGCTTACTAAGAAGTATATTAGGAGTAATAGAAGTTCTATTCTAGCAGTTCTATGCAAAAAAGTACAAGTGCAGTAAGTAAAGTATAGAACAGTAGTAAGTAAAACAAAAGTAGTACAATACAGTATAGTAAAGTATGTATTAAATTCTACTTCTAATCTACCATCACAGATGTACCCTAACTTATATGAGTGCCCATACAAACATATAAGTTAGAGTTTCAAAATTTAACTTATCATATAAAAAAGCCCATACTAATTTATATGATAAGGATCCATGAAGCGTATGACCTAATATGAATGAATGCATGCGGATTATTTATGAATCATGCAAGTGCAACTCACACACAACGACTTTGTGATCACAGACCTTTAGTTCCCACTTTTTGGAGCTAGCATCACTCTTTGGTACCACCATTATGGCCACGACAGTAGTGGAGATGGCGTCTCCACTCCAAGGCAGGTATGCACACTACCAAACCTAGACCTCTCATACGCCTCTATACACGTCCTAGGTTCACTCTAGAGTCTTGCGTACTAATTGCTGACTACCCGTCTGTCCTGTTGGGTCGGTTGTGCGTTTTCGGGGATTGTCCACCAGACCGCAGTATAAACAACCTACTGGTCCCTCAAACCCACACACCCGCCTGAGTCACCATACTGCCATCAGTGTGTCGATTGGCCCAGTACCGCATGACCCTCCACTAGTTTGTTATGCACATGCAAAGTATTTTCTCTCGAGCCTCCTGCTCGCAGGACCAGTCTGTTCCGAATCCCTCCCACCCTACAAGGGTGAGAATGTACTACCAATTTCTCCAATCCTACACGGGTGAGAATAATGATGCGCTGCTCAACCTATTAGGCTACTCTTATCTACGGATTATTGTACTTAATGATTTAAGATTAATCCCAGGACTGCCTAGGGCATACCCGGTGAAGGGCTCTCGGGGGCACTAGGAACTACGATGGGCTGAATCCCAATTCTCCCTTTCTCAAGGATATTTACTTTAGTTGATGTCTACCCATGATTTCCCCTTGCTCTCATTATTACTCTAGAGCGATCCCAATGACTTAAGATGTTATTGGAAAGGCGACGGTCTTCTGTCGGCCTCCACTTAGTTGTTATCCAAAGGCTTGCACTTTTACTCTTGTCACTAGGACACAACTGCCAACTAGGGTTATATTCCATATATGACCTTATCCTGACTGTTGAACTTTTCCCAATGGTCCTTACAATATAATCTACTTTTGTTATATGCAGCCCCTGACCTAATACCACCCCGGAGTTCGACTTCAAATTCCTTGGGTTACATGCCCTCAAATAATTATCTTTGGATGTTATAGACTATTATGATGTGTACGTTGAATTTTATTATTTTCCAAAGTTATTAATACCCTTAAATAATTCTTGATATAAATTTCCTAGGCCATTTAATACATGAAGTGTCACAAATTATAATCCCACTGACCTAAGGAATTTTCCTGAGTTGTAATTTTGTAAATAATTACTGTCCGCCTAGAATCATAATTTTACTTTCAATAATTCTATTTATCTCTTAATTTATACAAATTTAACAAAATTAACCATTTTTAAAAGGAAATATAAGGAGTTCATTATTAAAAATTGTAGGAAAATTACAGAACTCATATATTGGTAAAATAATGCCAAATACAGAATTTCACAAACTTCTATTGATCAAGAGCTACCAAAATTCATTTTTAACTATATTACCAAAATGCCACTATGAGGTTTTAAAAATGATTAAGTCATCCAAAAATGCTGAGAAAATTATACAAGGTTATTCATAGTCATATACATCACCAAGAATTTTTCCAAAATTTTCTAATGAATATTTTTATCATTTTTTTATTTATGTACAATAAGGGAAAATGGGTAATTTCTATATAACTCCAATCAAAATTCATCAAACCGAGTCATAAAAATTTTTAGGAGTTTAACATAACATTATATTGACCATGACAAAGTTTGGGTATTTTATCTCAATGATAAACCTATTTTCACATTTATTTTCCAAAAGTTCAATTATTTCAAAAATTACAAATAATGGGATTTTTGCTTCCAAAAATCCCATTATTGCAATGTGGGGGTATAATTCACCCTAATGAGTCTCTGAACTCAATCTCATGGTTTATTGATGTTCCATATAGGCTTAATACACATTATTTCAAAATTGGCTTTTTGCACCCCAAGCGTATATATAACCAACACATGCAAGTGAGTTTACCCAACATGCAAGTGAGTTTACCCAACATGTAGTGGTCCAAGTGTTCTGAAATTTTTAACATGTACATATATAGTACCCATGGATATTCCACCAAAATTTGGGGCCATTTGGAGCAATAACACTCCAAATATTTCATTTAATTACTTCTGTGTATTTTGACAAAAACTATAGAAAAATATTTCCCCAAAATTCTCAATTTTTGGTAAGGGATATATATGCCATAGTTAAGCACGTGCCTAAAATCTAAGGTCATGTAGACCTTTGGTTTGGCCTGGGTATTAATTTTGGTCTTTGCCCTAGCCTAGGACCAGTCCTAGCAAAACATCCCTACAGGACAGTAGACTGCACCAAATGATAATATTAAGGTGGAAAATTAAAGGTAAGAGGAAGGGCTAAAAGTTTCATCTTAATCACCAGATCTGAAAATGCCTCCAAGGGTCCTAACCTAAGCATGCAATACTACTGTAAAAGTGTGAAGACATTTAAATGATTCATATTAATAACATTTATTAAATTCTTTGATAAAGGGGACGTATGGGTGCAAACGGTTCGGTTTGGGTCGGTTTAGACCCAAACCAAAACCTAACCGTTGTTTATATGTTCGGTTCGGTTTTTTGGTCAGTTTACTCGGTTCGGTTTTTAGTTTTTCAGTTATATTATTTAAAATAATTGTGTACTTAAATATCTCAAAAATATTTAAAAAAAGATTTGACAATTAAAAATAAATATCATCAAACTTTATTTCCATATGATATATTACAACTAATAGCTCATATTACATACAAAAATTATGATTGAATATTTTTATTGCGCAATCGAGTTATAAATATAAAAAGATATAAATAAAATAAGTTAAACAAAATGTTTAATTTTTCTTGATCCATAAAATTTACATTACAAAAATTTATTTTACGTCAAATGATATAAAAATTATTAAGTTGATATATTTTTTGTACATTATTTACTTAATAAAAATATTTAAAAGATCATTATTGGTAATATTTTTACATGTATTATTAGTCGGTGCGGTTCGATTTTTCAGAGAGGAAAAAAATCAAACCGAGTCGTTCGGTTCGGTGTAAAATCGGTTCGGTTTGGGCGGTTCTGGGTGGTTTGGGCGATTTTCGGTTTTTCATGCACACCCTAAAAGGGACGACATCGGGTCATCATCCCCGATCAGCCAACGGCCCAAATCGACCTTTCCTGGGCTGACTTGTCTTTCATTTTCCGGTCAGTTGAGCCACCACCACAGCCGGCGATTGTCGCCACCACCTTCACTAAGGTGGGGGCTAGCGATTCCAGATGGTGAGGCCGCCGGAATTACCTCCTCCAGCGATCCCGAGCAAGAAGTAAAGCTCGGTAAATTCCCACTTTCCTCTCATGGTATCGGGCTCGATTGAGACTGATGTCTCTCCTAAAGGATCTAGAAAGCTTGTACGGGAAGAGAGACGGCGAAACGGACCGAATGGAGGCATGACGGCGAGGTTGGCGGCGGTTGCCCATTGTTGAGCTGCTCCGGCGATCTCCTTCTCAAAACCTCGATTCTCCACCGAATTCTTTGCTCCAAGATTCGTTCTCCACTCGTTTCCACTCACTGAAGCTAATGGTGTGTTCGGTTTGAGCTGAAGGTGGCTGTATAAGGAGATAATACCAAGGGGGAGCTCGTTTAAAGATTTTGTGGTATCACCAATGGTGCCAAGTGGCCACTATGCTGCCAAAATGCACTGAAATTCTCATGGGGGCCGGCCAGCAGCTTTGGACAGAAGGAATGAAGGCCATGTGGCCATCACTCTATCTTTTTTCTTTCTCTCTCCTCTTTTTGGGTGAATTCTCCAAATTGCCCCTTTACATGTGCCCTCTCTATAAACCAGAGGGGTAGGGGTGGTCTTTGACCACTTGGGCTGATAATGGGCCAAGTTTGGTGGGCTTGGCCAAAAGAGAGTGGGCTTAGCTCTCATTTTCTCCTTTAGGTCAATCATGTTGACTTGTCAACTTTGGAGTTGACTTGGTCAACCATGATGAGTGGGCTGACCCCACTTGGTGGTCATGGGTCTAACGGCACCACCCAACTTAGTGTGGGTCAATATGGTGCCCTACTTGGGATAATTGGGCCAATAGGTATAGGTTTGACCATCTTAGGGCTAAGGTTGACTTTGGTCATCTAGGGTCAAAGAGTTGACCAAATGTTATGTATTAGGGTCAACTTAGATTATTTTAGGGTTAGGGCAATGTGGTGGGGTCATAGTGTGGCTAGGGTTCCTATTTAGGTTAGTTTTACCTAGTTTGACTTTGGCCCTTTAGTGGGCCCCACATGGCTACACCCCACTCCCTAGGTTCAATCCTTGTTAAATTCTCTATCCCCCACCCCATGCCTATCCCAATCTATGTTAAGGGGTCTAGGAGTAACATGGGATGTTACAACGGCAAATACGAAGAAAGATTCGCTGGCCCCTGCCCTCAAGAAGAGGCCTGGAGATGACGCTACTACCCCTCGGTACAGCCCCAAAAAGAAAATCAAGAAGCTAACATTCCCGAAAGGGAAGAAGGTGATGTCAGAAACCCTGAGCCGAACATCCATAGAAGGTTCACAATCACCTTGCCAACAAGTGGTCTCGCCATCTCGCGAGACGATACTATTTGACCGGCCTCCCAACACTTCTACTCGACCTACTGAACCTCAGACTCGTGAGGATGCCTCTTCCAGCAGTCCAACGCCCTCCTCGCACAAAAATTTCAAAATGGGCCTCATGGTAAAAGAAGCTGTCGGCGAACCAGTCCTGATATGAGAAATGATGCGAACCGGGAGTCGATATCAACCCTCCTTCCCTCATGGAAAGAGCAGGATCATCCGGCCGGCCACGCCTTCTACCTTTTTATAGCCTCTATGGATGTCCTGGGACAGATCTTTTTGACAAGGACTCCTCGCGAGACCTTGTACTGAAGACAACTCAAGCTCAGTTTCGCGCCTTGGAGCTCTCGCAACGAGTCTCGCGCCATCATGTTTTTAACAACAAGAAATGGAAGAGGCCAAGGCGAGCCCGGCGAAGGAGCGAGAGAAGTTGGGTGACCTCGAGAAGAGATTGGCACTTGCTGATAACATACTCGCAAAGAGCCAGGGCAGCGTGGTAAGTCTTTTAATTTAATCTTTAGCCAGTCTCTTTCTAGCAGATGCTTTTTGTTAATGAACGGCCATCTTATTGGATGCCGAGCTGGCGGATCGGATGCGCTCGCGCATAAATATCTTGGAAGAGGATAATAAGGACTTGAAAATATAGAATGTCTATCTTCTGTATAGCATTCGGACTCCCTATCGCTCGGAACCACCACAAGCTCCCCGACATTATTATTACTTAGTTGACGAGGTCGGCGATCTCTGTCGAGATGCCAATATTAAGACGGTCGAGCTTATTTTAAAGAAGATGATGGATCTAGGTGTTGTCAAAGAAGACCCCAAGTCCGTCACTCCCCGCGACCTCGTGCCACACCTTTATGGCGAGGTGGATGAGGATTCAACTTCCAGTGAAGATAACTGAAGAGGAGCCGGCAAGACGTAGGACTACTCCCCCCTCTCTTTTTTTGCTACCTCCTTCTACTTGTAGTTTTTATTTTTCTTCTTGGGATTTTGAAGTATTTTTTCATGGGAGAGTAATCCCCTTCTTTTGTAATGACCAATTGATGTAGGGGTCACCGCGACAACGCAATATAGAAATAAAGAAAGAGAGGGCTCCGACCAAAAGCGAACGAAAAGGGGTCGGTTGGCTCCCAAAGATTCGGGACTCGATACCACGTCCTTAGGACCTAGCTTCAACAAGCACACATCTCACCGTTTAGCGGACTCGATACCACGTCCTTAGGACCTACCTCTCCAACAAGCACACAACTCACCGCACCTACACAAGCATCTATTCCATCAAATGATTTTAGCAAAACGCAGCGGCAATATTCGCGGAGCGGTGATAAACTTCAAGCGGCGACGAAAGATTTAGTGGTGATTAACTCCCTTGTTAACATGGCATGGATCGTTCCAATCCGGTTAGCAAGAGGTTTAATAACAACACTTTTAGTTCAGATTTTTGCAAGCGCGAAAAATTAAGATCACGGATAAAACGATTCGACAAAACCTCCACAAACGCTTAGAAGAATCACTAGAGAGGAAAGAGATTACCCAACCAAGATCAAGCATGCACTCAAGATAGATTTGTGGGAGAATCTCTCTCTCCACGGTTCCGCCGGCGTCGCACCGAACGGAGAAGCAACCCTTCTTCCTTGGAGTCACACCACGGAAGTCTCGCCGGAGTCGCACCGAAGAGGATGGAGGGAGGCGGCGGCCTTGGAGTCACACCAAGAGGGGAGGCAAGGAGGAACTCCTATGGCCGAAATTTCCAATTTTGGAAGGGTTAGGGTTTGATATTTTTCATCTCCTCATTCCTTCATAAAGACCTCCTTAAATAGGAGTTACAAAAACATCTTAACCATCCATGATGGAGATGAAATCTCATCCATCCGTATGGTTAAGTACACACCAAAATCAAATAAAGAGTTCTAAAATTAAAATACAACCATTATAATAAATATAAAATTATCATCAAACATGAAATAATTTTATATTTATTAATATAAAATAAAAGTGCATGAATTAAAAGTTCAATATTTCTTGGCGGCCTTGTCACGCCGCGGGCGGAGATTATAACGCGGGCTTCCATCATCGTCACGACGCCGCAGATCTTTGTGTTGCAGCGCCTCGGCAGCCGGGTCTTCATCATCGATGAGTGGCGGGGGGGACGCGCCATCAATCCTCCCCCACTCAAAATCAAGCATCTCCGATGCGTGGTCCGAGAGGTAGCGGCGGAGAAGAGCAGCATCCAGTCGTTGAAGCTCCGTCGCGAGGATCCAGAAATCGTTAGAAGGAGGGCGATCGCGCCAACGGATGAGGAAGCGGTAAGTAGCACCCTCCGAGGTAGTAAGTGGCTCCGCAGCAAGTATCATGGCCGGAGTGAGGAAAGTCTTCGGAAACCTGGGGAACATATCAGCAGTAGGAATAAAAGTATGCAACTTACCATCCGATGAAATACCAGTGGGAACCGACAGAGAGAGGTCATCCGTACTACCACTCCCCAACCCATTAGAAGATTTGGTGGAAGAAGAAAACGGCAAGGAACTCAACTCATGTGGAGGCGATACGAACATCGTTAAATCCGAGACGTTAAAAATAGGGGAGATTCCCCATTCGGCAGGCAAGTCTAAAATAAAAGCGTTGTCACCTATTTTCTTGATAATCCGAAAAGGGCTGGCGCGCTTAGGTGCTAACTTTTTAACGGTGCCAGATGGCAAACGCTCGGGAACTAATCGGACTAAAACCAAATCGCCAACCTTGAAGTGTGACGCTCTCCGGTGTGTATTGGCGTGTGCCTGATAAGAATCATACTGAGCAGTCAAGGTAGCTCGTATACGTGCATGAAGGTCGTGAATATGTTGGGCAAAGGATTGTGCAAAGTGACTTGCCTTGTATGTTGGGGGCAAGGGAACCAAGTCAAGAGGCACAGGGGCCTTGTATCCGTGGACAATCTCATTAGGTGACAGACCAGTGGACCGATTTTTGGAATTGTTGTAGGCTAGCTGAGCGTGGGGAAGAAGAAGATCCCATGTGCCTTTATGATCACTCACGAGGCATCTAAGAAGGTTTCCTAGACTCCGGTTCACCACCTCAGTTTGCCCATCGGTTTGAGGATGATAGGCGGAGGAAAACAATAGCTTGGTACCCATTAGGGTCCAAAGTGTCTTCCAGAAATAGCTCGTATACTTAACATCCCTATCCGAGACTATTGTCTTCGGCACTCCCCGGTGACTAACGACTTCCTTAAAATATAGCTTTGCAATATGAGACGCGTCGTTGGTTCTAGTACACGGTATAAAATATGCCATTTTGGAGAACCTATCCACAACTACGAAGATGGAGTCGTGACGACGAAAAGTGATGGGTAAGCCTAAGACAAAGTCCATGCTCACGTCCTCCCAAGGTGTGGACGGAATAGGCAACGGTGTATATAGCCCTACGTTGGTTTTGGTACCCTTAGAGACTTGGCAAGCACGGCAACTACTCACTACTCGCCCTACCATTGCCTTTAACTCTGGCCAATAAAACTTTTCCTCAACCAGAGTGATAGTCTTATCTCTACCGAAATGGCCACTCAACCCGCCACTATGCAGTTCCCAGATGATATGGAGACGTAAGGAGGACTGCGGGATACACAACTTCCCGTGCCTAAATAGGTAACCATCCCTAATAACGAACGCGGTAATAGTGGTGGGGGAACTATCCTGGGCTGAGAGATAAGAATCCTGAAAATCCGGACATGTGGCGTACTCATCCTTGATGCGCTCGAACCCAACAACGTTAACCTCCATAGTGGTGACTAAAAGGGCTAGGCGACTAAGAGCGTCCGCAACCCGATTGTCCGCTCCCTTGAGGTGCTTGAGATTAAACGTATAACCCTGTAGGAAGGATACCCACTTGGCGTGACGCGGGCTGATTTTGTGTTGGCCATTAATAAATCGTAACGCTTCATGATCGGAGAGGATCACGAACTCCTTAGAGAGGAGATAATGCCTCCAGTGGTGCAAGCATCTAATAACTGCATAGAATTCCCTATCGTAGTTGGAATAATTTAATTTAGCGCCCGCCAACTTTTCACTAAAGAAACTCACAGGGTGCCCCTCCTGACTCAGGACACCTCCTATTCCCACGCCCGAAGCGTCACAAGTAAGCTCGAAGACTTTGGAGAAGTCTGGTAGACGTAGGACAGGTGCCTCCGTCATAAGCTTTTTGATGCGTTGGAAAGCGAAGGTGGCGGACTTCGTCCAAGTAAACTCACCCTTTCTCATGCAGTCACTAATGGGGGCCATAATGCTACTAAAGTCTTTGATGAAGCGGCGGTAGAAAGTGGCCAACCCATGGAAGCTTCTTACCTCACGTATCGTGGTCGGCTCGGGCCAGTCCTCAATGACCTTGACCTTGCTAGGGTCAACTCTAATGCCCTCCGCTCCAACAATGTATCCTAAGAACTCTACTTCTGTAACATGGAACGTGCATTTCTTGACATTAAGAAATAAAGTTTCCTTCCGAAGGGTGGAAAGAACCTCTCTTAGGTGGGTGATGTGCTCGATCGTGGTGGTGCTATATACTAAGATATCATCAAAGTAAACTACCACAAACTTTCCCATGAATGGCTGAAAGACGTGTGTCATCATGCGGGAGAAGGTGCTAGGGGCATTGGATAGCCCAAAGGGCATCACAAGCCACTCGTACAACCCGTCCTTGGATTTGAACGCCGTCTTCCACTCATCTCCCTCGCGGATCCTTATCTGGTGATAGCCGCTTCGTAAATCTAGCTTAGAAAATATGGTGGCGCCAGCCAAGACATCTAGGAGGTCATCTAGGCGTGGTATGGGAAATCGGTACTTTATGGTGATCTTGTTGATAGCGCGGCTATCAACACACATCCGCCACGTACCATCCTTTTTGGGGGCCAAAAGGGCTGGCACCGCACAAGGGCTCATGCTAGGCCTGATGAATCCTTTGTTCATCAAATCCTCGATCTGAGTCTGTAGCTCTTTGTGGGCCGCGGGATGAAGCCTATAGTGGGGTTGGTTCGGTAAGGATGAACCTGGGATGAGGTCTATCGCATGCTGTATGTTCCT
Source organism: Platanthera zijinensis (assembly GCA_039513925.1). Lineage (NCBI taxonomy): Eukaryota > Viridiplantae > Streptophyta > Magnoliopsida > Asparagales > Orchidaceae > Platanthera > Platanthera zijinensis. Next base: position 99,294,602 of record CM077093.1, read on the forward strand.
CAGTGGAGGTAACACCGAAGGCAGCTCTTCTGGGTACACATCTTTGTACTCGTCCAGAAGCACTCGTAACGCTCTAGGAAGCTCTCTCAACGTTTCCGAATCACCCTTCGAACTCATAAGAACTAACGCATACATAACTCCGTCCAGAAAGGGATCTCTCACAAACTCTCTCTTACCAACTAGGCTCAACGCCTTTCTCTCTACCGGAACGATGGTGTCCTTAGCCATAACTACTGGCTCCTTTGGAGCGGTCGGTCTCAGGGTGATGGTCTTGCCGTTGAATTTGAACTCATATGTATTGGCTCGACCGAAATGTGTGACGTCACGGTCATAAAGCCAAGGGCGGCCTAATAACACGTGGCACGCGTCCATGGGGAGGACGTCACACCAGACCTCATCCGTGTAAGATTTGAAGGTAAGGGGAACCAGGCAACGCTTGCTAACGGGGACAGTAACCTTGCTAATCCAAGCTACCTGGTAGGGTGTTGGGTGTGGTTCCGTGGTCAGATTCATACGTGTCACGGCGTTCTCAGAGATGACATTCACACAGCTACCGCTATCTATAATGAGTTTGCACAACTTTTCACCACTCTTAAAGATCAGGGAGAATATACTCGTCCTCCTCCAGTCATCTAGCGGACGTGGAGTGGTCAGAATACATCGCATCACCATGAGGTGGTGATCGTCTTCCATATCGCTTGGAACCCCTTCCGGGTCGCTCTCCTCGGCGGCATCGTAGACGTAATCCGTAGAATCAGCTGCCATATCTAAGAGGGCAACGGCCTTAGTCTTAGTTGGGCATTCAAAGGCATAGTGGCCTTGAACACCGCAAGAATAGCACGTGGTATTGGCCTTGCTAACCTTCCCAATGGGCACTCGCTCACTCGTGGGGTTTTTAGTGTTCCTAGCGGTGATCACGACGGACTTAGACTCGGTGGTTCTCGACCTTCCCTTGTCCGGATAGGTGGAAGAAGACGCTCCAACATTGGTCTTAGTCTTCGTGTAGGAAGTACGGGAGTGAGCCTTGGCGGCTAAATGTTTTTCAATGTCTAGGGCGGCATTGAAGGTGGCATTCAGATCTGTGTGCCCATAGCGCAAGAGCTTCCGCTGGATATCGGGTTGAAGCCCCTTACGAAACCTAGATAATGTGACCTCCGGGGGTTCCCTAAGTTCGCAACGCACCATTCGGTCTTTCAAATCTCCCATATACTCGGCTACTGACTTTGAACCTTGCCGCAGGGTGGCTAGTTCATCGAACATCTGTGTTCGGTGGTAAGCGGGAACGTATTGGTCGGTGAGCAAATTTTTCATCACCGCCCATCCGATAGGTGGGATTCCCTCTCCGGCTCCCAACCTCCTTTCCTCATTCATCCAAAAGGTTTTCGCACGATCAGTCAACTTCATGCGGGCAACTTGGACCTTTTGGATGTCCGTGAGATTGTGCCACTGGTAGTAACATTCCATATCAACTACCCAGCTAAGGAAGACTTGGGGGTCTCCCATGCCATCGTAGGTGGGGGCATCAATCTTGATGGCTCTAGTGATTTCGAAGCCACGCTCGGGGCGGCGTTCACGAGGGGGCACTCGGGGATAGCCCTCATCAGAATCCGAATCAGTGACCGGTTGGTGCCGGTTGGGCCTTTCAACGTCACCGGGTGGTGGCGGTGGACCACCTTGATTCCGTAAAATTTGTTCTAACATCGTCCTAAGCTCAGTCATCTCCGTACGTAGACCTGCTATGGCCTCGGTGTTGGGATCATTGTGCTGATTCGCATCCATCCCAGATGTTGAAGGTAATGTGTACTCTGTGCCTAGTCTAGTGCGCATGCGAGTGCGGGCAACACTAAGGACTTAAACGACCCTAAAATTTGACAGAAAATAGATTTAGGGATGACACTAAAGGGTAGGATATTCAGAATTTTTTTTCTGAATTTTTCGACAAAAACTGAGAATGTTAGCCCGCTATTTGCAGACCACCTAGACAGAATTACGACGTTTCCAATTTTTAGGCTGACCTAACGAGGACGAATCAAAAAAGTTTCAGTTTTAAAGTTGCTGGAAATAAGTGCAGGAAGCTACAGAATTTTTTTCAGATTTTTTGGACAAGTTTTTAAAATTTAGGATTTTTTACTAAACGCAGACCAATCCGAAAATTTCAGATTTTCTCTAACGACCGGATCGACCAACAAAGATCGCAGCGAGGATGTTTGCAACGTGGAAGTTGAAACAAACCTCCCTCTGATACCAAATTGATGTAGGGGTCACCGCGACAACGCAACATAGAAATAAAGAAAGAGAGGGCTCCGACCAAAAGCGAACGAAAAGGGGTCGGTTGGCTCCCAAAGATTCGGGACTCGATACCACGTCCTTAGGACCTAGCTTCAACAAGCACACATCTCACCGTTTAGCGGACTCGATACCACGTCCTTAGGACCTACCTCTCCAACAAGCACACAACTCACCGCACCTACACAAGCATCTATTCCATCAAATGATTTTAGCAAAACGCAGCGGCAATATTCGCGGAGCGGTGATAAACTTCAAGCGGCGACGAAAGATTTAGTGGTGATTAACTCCCTTGTTAACATGGCATGGATCGTTCCAATCCGGTTAGCAAGAGGTTTAATAACAACACTTTTAGTTCAGATTTTTGCAAGCGCGAAAAATTAAGATCACGGATAAAACGATTCGACAAAACCTCCACAAACGCTTAGAAGAATCACTAGAGAGGAAAGAGATTACCCAACCAAGATCAAGCATGCACTCAAGATAGATTTGTGGGAGAATCTCTCTCTCCACGGTTCCGCCGGCGTCGCACCGAACGGAGAAGCAACCCTTCTTCCTTGGAGTCACACCACGGAAGTCTCGCCGGAGTCGCACCGAAGAGGATGGAGGGAGGCGGCGGCCTTGGAGTCACACCAAGAGGGGAGGCAAGGAGGAACTCCTATGGCCGAAATTTCCAATTTTGGAAGGGTTAGGGTTTGATATTTTTCATCTCCTCATTCCTTCATAAAGACCTCCTTAAATAGGAGTTACAAAAACATCTTAACCATCCATGATGGAGATGAAATCTCATCCATCCGTATGGTTAAGTACACACCAAAATCAAATAAAGAGTTCTAAAATTAAAATACAACCATTATAATAAATATAAAATTATCATCAAACATGAAATAATTTTATATTTATTAATATAAAATAAAAGTGCATGAATTAAAAGTTCAATATTTCTTGGCGGCCTTGTCACGCCGCGGGCGGAGATTATAACGCGGGCTTCCATCATCGTCACGACGCCGCAGATCTTTGTGTTGCAGCGCCTCGGCAGCAGGGTCTTCATCATCGATGAGTGGCGGGGGGGACGCGCCATCACCAATGACCAAATGCAAAGGATGTTCTTGTCATAACTTCTCACTTTACATTTCCTTATTTTCACTTTATTTTACTCTATTTATTGCGGACGACCCTCTAATCAATTTCTACTCGCGAGAAAAAGCAACTCGCCGTCTCTCCTGAGAATCCGCTTAGGACACGAGTCATTAGACCCCTCTTTTTCCCTTCTGTGCGAGGGACCGCTTGGCTTCCTCCCGTGTTTCACCCCGAGACAAATCCGGTGCGTGTAGACCCTGGAATTTAACCCACCTTTTGATTGGAATCCACTCGTCTTCAATTTTTTAGGTGAGGCCTCTCTTTTGCAAGTGAGAGCCCACTCGGTATGGGAGAGACCCTCCTCACCGAGCACTGGGTGGAGGTGCCCATCTTCTTTTGTATTGCACTAAAATATTCTTCCAATAGAAGCTTCTTATTTTTTTACAAACTTTCTTTTTATGATAAGTACAGGTATATTTCTTTGAGGGATCTCAGCATTTACCTTACAACCGAGTGAGCCTACAGTACTGCTAGCTTGATGAGAGCCTGGACAGCGGTTCTTCTTGGGGCCTTACCAATCATCCTGCCATCGTGTGAGCCTACATTCCTGCCAGCTTGATGAGATCCTGGTCAACAGGTCTTCTCGGGGCCTTGCTAATCATCCTGCCACCAAGTGAGCCTAATTCCTGCCAGCTTGATGAGATCTTAGTCATCAGGTCTTCTCGGGGCCTTGCCAATCATCGTTCCACCAAGTGAGACTACAGTCCTACCAGCTTGAAGAGAGCCTGATCTGCGGGTCTTCTAGGGGCCTTGCCAATCATCCTGCTACTGAGTGAGCCTACAGTCCTACCATCTTGATGAGAGCCTAGTCAGGGGGTCTTCTCGGGGCCTTGCCAATCATCCTTCCACCGAGATAGCCTACAGTCCTGCCAGCTTGATGAGAGCCTGGTCAGCGCATCTTCTCAGGGCTTTGCCAATCATCCTGCCACAGAGTGAGCCTACAGTCCTGCCAGCTTGATGAGAGCCAAATCAGCGGGTCTTCTCGGGCATTGCTAATCATCCTGCCATGAGTGAGACCATAGTCCTGCCAGCTTGATGAGATCCTTGTCAGCGGTTCTTCTTTTGGCCTTGCCAATCATCCCGCCACCAAGTGAGCCTGTAGTCCTGACAGCTTGATGAGAACTTAGTGAGCTGGTCTTCTCAGGTCCTTGCCAATCATCCATTTTGTCCTCATGCCATGAAAGAAGACACCTGGGATTCCATTATATCAGAAGGTCACAATATATTTACAAGCATTGAAAAATGAAAAACATGCTAAAGACAAAATCTTTTTAAGTAATCGCCATTTCGGGCACGATCGAGGGGTACCCCGTCCACAACCAGGAGGTGGTATCGTCCTGACTTCAGAACCTCCTTTCCTACAAAGGGGCCTTCCCAGTTAGGATTGAGTTATCCCACCGAGGCTCCTCTGCCTGCTGCATCTACTTTTTTGAGGATCAAATCACCTTCTGGAACTTCCTGACCCTTATATGCTTATCAAAATATCTCGCCATCTAGCGCTTGACTTCTTCCTGCTGGATCAATGCTAATTCCCTGAGCTCCTCCACCAATCAAGAGAGATCTTCTACTCCTTCTCAGTCTTTACCCTCCAACCTTCGTATCCTTTCTTCGCAGCGGCTACTCACGGAGATTCGACCTCAAACTCTATAGGTATAACAACCTCCGAGCCATTGATGAGTTTAAATGGAGTCTCTCCCGTGGAGGTGTTTGGCATGGTCCTCAAGGCCCGGAGAACAGAAGGGAGCCGTTCTACCCAACTTCCCATTAAGTTCTCCACCTTCTTCTTTAAAAGATTCACGATAATCTTATTTTCCGCTTCCACCTGTCCATTACTTTGAGGATGATGAACCGAGGAGAAGCGGATGTCTATGCCTAGCTGGACACAAAACTCTACGAATTCCCTACTAGCAAATTGTGGTCCATTATCAGTGGCAATGTCCAATGGAAGCCCATGCTGGCAGATGATCTCTCCCCATATGAATTTTTTGACCACTTATGATGTCACCTTAGTCAACGCCTTCACCTCTAGCCACCTTTAAATGTAATCCACCATTACCAGCAGAAACGTTGTTTGGCCACTAGCTTGGGGAAAATGACCCACCAAATCTAGTCCCCATATTGCGAAGGGCCAGGGAGCCGTGATTATACGTAATCTTTGGACGGGAAGGAGTTAGAAAGGAGCGAACTCCTGGAACTTTTTACATCTCTTCACAAATTCTTCTGCACCCTTTCTGAGGGTAGCCTATAAGTAGCCCTACCTCAACACTCTCCCCTCCAAGGTTTGACTTCTCGAGTGACTACCATATTCTCCCGAATGAATTTCTTCCAGAACTCTTGGAATCTCTTCCTCAGATACGCATTGAGCAAAAGAACCCGTTAGTGTCTTTCGGTATAATGTCCCATCCTTCAGCAGGTATTATGCTGATTTATAACTGATCCACTTCTTATCAAGGTCCCTCTCGAGAAGAAGTCTCGAGGTAAAAAATATGATGAACGGATCCATCCAAGACCCTTGATAGTCTACTTCCATCAGTTCTCCTTCTTCTATGGATAGTCTGAAGAGTTCTATCCCCATTCCTTCCGTCCGAGGACCATACTTGGCGAGCAGGTCAACCTGAGCACTTTCCCTTCTCGGGACATGTTTAATTGAAAAGCTACGGAACTGCACGATTATGTCTTTGACCTTCATTAGTTATAACTGGAGGGTGGCTTCCCTTGCTTCAAATTATCCTTTGATTTGTCCTGCTACCACCATAGAGTCTATGGATAGTTTTTATGTCCTGTATTCCCAGATCCCGAGCTAGCTTGAGCCCTGCGATAATCGCCTAATATTCTGTTTGATTGTTAGTGATGGTGAAGTGAATCTTTAGAGCCTACTCAATTCTTGTCTTTTCAGGACTCACCAAGATCATCCCTCCCCTAAAAGAACTTTTTCTAGATGCTCCATCTACTAGCATCTCCAAGACAGCTCGAAGAGGTGCTTCGGCTTCTCCGACCTCAACCACGTAAGCTTTCAGGAAATCTGAAACCTCTTGCGCTTTGATGGCCAGTTAAGGAGTAAAAGCGATGTCAAACTCACTGAGATCTTTCGATCATTTGGACAAACCTCCCAGAATGTTCTACCCCTTCCAGGATGCGGCAAAGAGGATGATCTGTCACCGCCTGGATTGAGTGGGCCTTAAAGTTTGGCCTGAGATTCTTGGCTGATATGATGAGAGAGAATGTTAGCTTTTCAAAGATAGGGTATCTGAGTTTTGCCTAAATCAGGACCCTCCTCACATATTAGATCAGAAACTGTCTTTTTTCCTTCTTCCCATACAAGAACTAAATTCACTGCTCTCGCCCCCACTCCTAAGTACAAGAATAAACCCTTTCCATCTCTTGGCCCTTGGAGTAGCGGTGTCTGGGTGAGTTGTTTTTTCAGAGCTTGAAAAGCTTCTTCGCATTCGGTTGTCCATTAAAATTTCTTAACCCCTCTAAGTGGTCGGAAGAAAGGTGAGCACTTCTCCACAGCTCGGTCGAGGAACCTGCTTAACCTAGCTAGCCTGTCGGTGATACGTTGGACGTCATTGACGTTCTTCGGAGACCATAATTCTCGGATAGCCCTCACCTTATCTATATTAGGCTCCACTCCCGATAGAGTAAGGAGATGTCCTTAGAATTTTCCCCTATTGGCCCCAAAGACACACTTTAGGGGGTTTAGCCTCATCTTGTATTTCCTTATGGTTTCAAAAGTTTCCTCTCGATTTAGGACATGGGACCCAAGGTCTCGGCTCTTGATCATCAGGTCATCCACATAAACCTCGCGGTTTCGCTCCTTCAGCTCCCGGAAGACACTGTCCATCATTCTTTGGTAAGTTGCCCCCGCATTCTTTCATCCGAAGGCATCATGTTAAAGCAGAAGCACACATCCTCTATGACAAAGGTTACATCCTTGACATCCGAGGGTGCATGGATATTTGATGGTATCCTGAAAGTGCATCTAGAAAACTCATTAGTGAAAAACCGAAGGCTGAGTCAACCAGCGCGTCGATTTGAGGCAGAGGATAACAATCCTCAGAGCATGCTTAATTTAGAAGTGAAAAGTCTACACACATCCTCCATTTACCCTCTCCCTTCTTTACCATTACAACATTGCTCGCCCACCACTTAAACTTGCTTGCAGATATGAATCCCGCCTTGAGCAGCTTCTCCACCTCTTCTCTAATGGGCCCGACCATCTTGGTGGCGATGGCTCTCTTATTTTGTTGTTTTAGGGAAGTATTGGTGTCGAGGTTGAGTCGGTGGCATTCCACGTCCGCATCTTCCCACGACAGATCAGCAGCACTCCATGCGAAGATATCAACATTCCTCTATACGCACGCCTTGATCTCCTCCTAATCCTCGGGGCTGAGCTCCCCACTTACTTTTATCTTCTCTTTTCTTCCTTCCTTAGTGAGGATTTTCATCTCGAGAACCTCCACTGCCGCCTTCAGTCTTGATGATTCTTAATCTTTCTCCTGCTCCCTCAACATCTCCTCCCCACTCCCTAGCTTCACGATCTATGGCCTCGCGCTCCTCAATGGCCATAGCTACCTCTCTCAGAAACTTCTCCACGTCTTGATCAGTTGGGATTTCACTTCTAACAAAGAACTCCCCCTCTTCTATGGCCGAGCTTCTATCCTAAACAACTTCCCCGTTTCCTTTACCGTTCTTTTTTTCTTTCCTCTCTCCTTCATTCTTCTTCGCCCCTTCCACCTCCATTTACACTTTCTCCTCTTTTGCTTCCATCTCATCTTCCCATCCCCGCTCTCCCTCTCTTTCCTTCTCTCCTGCCATTTCTGGCTCCACCGTAATGCCTCTCTCCATCTCCACTTCTCCTTCTACCCCTTTCTTCTCCTCCTACTTCCCTATTTTCCTCTGACTTCCTCATCCCATCATTCAATCCTCTTCTAAATTTCTTAGGCCTCTCCTTGCCAAGAGATGGAATTTACTACCGTCATATAGCACTCCCTGGCTGCTTTCGGATCCCCTCATACACTGATCTGGGTCCCCGCGGCATTGAGCTTTAGGCATTGGTGAAAAGATGATGGGACACACCTAAAGGCACTGATCAAAGGGCACCCAAAAATGGCATTGTAACTATTGGTGGCATCCACTATGATGAAACGAAAATTCTTGGACATCCCCCCAGAGTCACCTGAAGTCCCACTCCCCCCTCGACTTCAATCCTTTCTCTTAATAATCCGAACAACAGTCCATCTGCTGCCAACACTCTTCGAGCCTCCACCCTCGTTTCATTGAATGTCTTCTTGGAGAAGACATTCACCAAACTCCCATTATTAACAAGGATCCGCGACATCGTGATGTTTTTAATGGCAGTCTGGATTACCAGTGCATCACAAAAAAGGATCTTCATGATCCAGCATGTCCTTCCGAGAGAAGGTGATTTTCTCGTGTGGGGGAGGGGCTTGTGACGTCGAGGCTACTCTTTAATGTTACATTGTATGAAGGATTTCCTTACGGGTAGCCTCAATCCCTACTCCCCCACGGATCACTCTGATACTACCTAGATCTCCCATATCAGTTCGATCAACGAACTGGTCCTCCTCTCCGGTCCTAGTCACCTCCACTATTCGTACTGGTAGCTGTTGTTCCCCTTCTCCCCTAGCTCTCTTCATCTCCAGAAACTCCGGGAAGGTAGCCTTCATGTGACCCTCCTCCTTATGAAAGTCACAATATGGAAATGCTACCTCCTCCCGTCTCCCCTCCTGGTGATTCCTCCTTCTTCCAGCTCCAGCTCCTACTCTCCCTCTTTCTCTTCATCTTCCTCTCCCTCAGCCGATGGCCATAGCTTGCTGGGGCGGGGGTAGGGGTGTTCTAGGACCATAACCCCACCCTTGCTGGATGAATCTTCCTATTTCGCCTTGGTAGTTCCTTACACCCTTCGGGAAAACCTCTTCCTTGCCCTTGAGAAGGGCCTCCTAGTTGCCTCCAACCCAACTTCTTATATGTCGTTGTCCTCGACTCTTCCCTCCTTCTTCCTTCTTGCTTTCTTGCCCCTCCTGGCTCTCTTGACTCGACCTCCGTCAACCTTGCCAGCTTTCTAGCAAATGTCGAGTTTGTCTCTGCCATTGCTATCTCTTTTTGTTGCCTTCTCAATAAGCCCTTCAAACGACAGTGGTGACTTTTGAGTTAGGCCCTTCTTGAAGAAACCCTCCCGCAGTCCAACAGTGAATGCAATTTGGAGAGCAAATCTTGGTGCCTCCTGAATATCCAAGACTTCCTCTTGGAACCTGTCCATATACTGGGCCAAGGATTCAACTGCATTCTGCCGAATCAGAAAAATCGACTTGGGATTCTTCTTCCTTTTCTTCGAGGTTGAGAAACTCAATTGGAAACATCTACTATGGTCCTCGAAGCTATAGATTGATCCCGTTGGGAGTTGATGAAACTAGTCCCTTGCTTTATCTTTCAAGGTGATGGCAAAAAGATGGCCACTTGAACGCGTCCGTCATTGGCCTGATGGGGAAACCATCTTCGATCCATTGCAAATGCTGGAGAGGATCGTCTTTTCCTACATAGTAGGCCATTGTGCGTCTTTAAAGAGGCAAGGCCAGTAAAAGCCTGCGCAAAGCACTTTGTGAGGGGTGCGAGCTGCTTGATAGTGACCACCAGTCGTTCCTTCATGTAAGTATTTTAGAAAATCATTCCCTTCTTCAAAACAAACACATCTCCTTCTCACATGTTCCACAAACTCAGAAAAGATGCCGGTCATCACAAAAATAGTTCTTTAACTCAGAAAAGAATTTCTTCTTTTGCTGTGAGGAGAACTCCTTTTGGACAACATGAGCCACTAAATAGTTAGCAATGTTTGCAAACAAGGGGAAATGAGAAGTGTTAATAGAAAATACCTTTTCATCTTGGAATAAATCATTAAACGTTTTTTCATCTAAATTTTTTATATACGGATTATCTAGGCGAGAGAGATGATCGGCGACAAAATTCTCGGCCCCCTCTTATCGCGGATGTCTAAGTCAAACTCCTGGAGGAGTAAGACCCAGAGTATCAGGCGTGGCTTGTCATCCATCTTAGTAAGTAAGTACTTGAGGGCCAAGTGCTCCGTGAAAACTATAATTTTTTACAGTGTAATATATGGCCGAAATTTATCGAAGGCAAAGACAATAGCTAGGAGCTCCTTCTCCATCGTGGTGTAGTTTTCTTGTGCAGATGTGAGTGTTTTACTTCGGTAATAAATGGGGTGGAAGTTTTTAGATATTCGTTGACATAATACAGCTCCCACAGCGAAACTACTCGCATCGCACATTATCTCAAAGGGAAGGTCCCACACTAGAGCTATCATAATTACTGCATTAATTAATATAACTTTAATTGTTTCAAAAGCAGATAGACAAAGGTCATCAAAAATAAATGGGTCATCTTTTTCTAAGAGTTGAGTAAGGTGTTTGGTGATTTTGGAGAAGTTTTTTATGAAAAGGTAGTAAAAGCCAGCATGACCTAGGAAACTTCTTATAGCTTTAACCTTCGTAGGTGGCGGCAGCTTTTCAATTACTTCTATCAAAGCGATATTTACTTCAAACCCTCAGACAGAAATCTTATGTCCTAAGACTAACCCCTCCCTTACCACAAAATGTCATTTTTCCCAATTTAGGGCGAGGTTAGTTTCTTCGCATGTTTCAAACACTTTTTTTAAGTTTTTAAAGCAACTATCGAAGGCATCGCCGAACTCATAGAAATCATCCATAAATACCTCCATAAAAGTTTCTACGTACTTGTTAAAGATAGCAAGCATATTTCCTTGGAATGTACCTGGCGCATTGCATAACCCAAACAACATTCTTTGGTATATAAAGGTGCCCAAAGGGCAAGTAAATGTAGTTTTCTCCTAGTCCTCGGGTGAGATAGGTATTTGAAAATACCCCGAGGGGCAATCAAGAAAACAGTAAAGCTATGGACAGATAATCGCTCTAAGATTTGGTCATTTAATGCCAAGGGAAAGTGGTCCTTGCGGGTGGCATCATTTAACTTACGATAGTCAATACACATTCGCTACCCCATCACTGTCAGTGTCAGGATTAAATCATTATTTTCATTCATAACTATAGTAATCCCTCCCTTTTGTGGCACTACCTGAATAGGGCTTACCCACTTACTATCTGAAATAGGATTGATAATTCCTGCACCTAAGAGTTTCATAACCTCGCCATTTATGACTTCTTTCATGTTCGGATTTATACGGCACTGAGGTTGGATGAAGTTACGTGAATTATCTTCCATTAAGATTTTGTGACTGCAGAAAGATGGGTTATGCCCATGATATCAGATATTTGCCAAGCAATGGTTTGGCGATGTTTTCATAAAACTGGAAAGAGTTTGTCATTTTGTAATTCAGTTAGGTAGGACGAAACTATCACTGGTAGTTTGAAATCTTTTTCTACGAAGGCATACTTGAGATGTTCAGGAAATTCTTTTAATTCTAGGGTAGGGGGTTGTTCATAAGATGTTTTGGAAGTTCTTTCTTTTTTAAAAATGATATCTTCGTATACTTTCAACTTATACGGAAAATTGTAGGGGGTGAATCAATGGCCATGGCAGTTTTTTTAGACTTTCCGTTGGAAAACTTGAGGAAGAAAAAAAATCAGAAAATTCATCTTCAGAAATACAATAGGAAGAATCATCCCTTAAGGTATCTAAGAAGAAATAGGAGTCGTCATTTTCCAGGGTATTTTTCATTGAAGGGGTGATAGAGAAGGTCACTTCATCGTCACCAACTCGTAGGAAGAGCATACCATTGTTTACGTTAATGATAGCTCAGGAGGTGGCAGGAAAGGGTCGACCAAGGATCAGGGGAACCTTGATGTCTTCTTCGATGTCCAATATGACGAAATCCACTTGGAAGATGAATATGTCGACTTTGACTAGAACATCCTCCACTATTCCTAACGGGTACTTAACTGATCTATCAGCGAGCTAGATACTCATACGCATGGGGTTGAGGCTACAAATTCCTAACTTCTTAAATAACGAGAAGGGCATTATGTAAATACTGGCACCTAAATCGGCCAATGCATGCTAGACAGAGAGATTACCAAAGACACACGGTATAGAAAAACTACCCGGATCACTGATCTACATTAGTAAACTGTTTGTCAAGACAGCAAAGCATTTGACATTTTATGTTACGTGCGATAAGTTCCCTAACTTCTTCTTATTAATCAGGAGGAACTTTAGGTACTTAGCGTACTTCGACATCTGGGAAATCGCTTCATGGAAAGGTAGATTTATGTGGATTTGCTTAAACATTTTTAAGAAGCGGGTATACTAATCATCAAGATGTTGTTTGTTAAGGTTGGAAGGTTATGGTTGAGTTTGATCATTTTTAAAAATGGGTGGTGGAGCGAGATCTTGTTTTAAACCAGAGATCGGAGTGATAACTTCTTTTTCAGCAAATGCTAGAATATTCAAAACTTGGGCGAAGCTTGCCTCAGGCTCTTCGCTAACCATACCAGGAAAATTATTCCCACTCAAAAGAGTTATAGCTTTCGCTTGCTCTCTCGGGTTCGGCTCAGTATTGGCAGGAAGAGACCCGGCGGGTTGCTAAGATATAATTTTAACAAGTTGTCCTACATGATTCTCTAGACTTTTAACGGTTACGGCTAGGCTTCTTATATTCGCGTCATTAACATTAATATATTTTGAAAACATTTCCTCCAAGCTTGGAAGTATTTAACAATTTTTAAAAGGTGGAGGTGGTGTAGAAAAAACATTTTCTGGTTGCGGGCACATCACGTTCGAAGGGTTACTCCCCGATAAATTGGTTGGTTTCATAAAGCGGCATTAGAACTATTCGAAAAAGCAAAGCCCGATGCAAAAAAATTTGCAGCAGAAAATTTATTAAAAGCATTCCTAGACATATTTTTAACATAATCTATTTGTTCGGGGGAAGCAGTTGCAGATTCCCATACTTGAGGGGCGAAGGAAGCACACATCTCCGTTATCTTTTTGCGTAGTATTTCCACTTGTTGGGCAAGCTGGGAGACAATGTCTACTTCAAATATACCTGCAAGTTTGTTTTGGCGAGGTCTAGGCTCATTCCACTGATATGTGTTAGTGGCCATGTCCTCGAAAAGCTCAAGAGCTGCTTCCGGGGTTTTGTGGTTTAAAGTACCACCGGAAGCTGCGTCTATCATTTGCTTTGTATTTTGATTTAGCCTTTTATAAAACGTTTGCACTTTTAGCCATATAGGAAGCGCATGATGGGGGCATCGTCTTAAGAGTTCTTTAAATCTTTCCCAGGTTTCATATAGATATTCAGAATCTATTTGACAAAAGGCAGAAATATCATTCCTATGTTTCGCAGTTTTAGCTGGCGAAACATACTTCGTCAGAAATTTTTCGGCTAGTTGATCCTAAGTGGTGATGCTCCCACTTGGCAGAGTCATCAACCACTATTTAGCTTTGGTTCTTTGGTAGAAGGGGAAGAGTCTTAGCCTAATAGCATCATTTGTAACACCATTTATTTTAAAGGTGTCACAAATCTTAAGAAAGTTAGCGCTGTGCGCATTCGGGTCTTCATCTTGAAGTCCGTCATATTGCACATACTTCTGCACCATTTGAATTAGTTAGGCTTTAGTTCAAAGTTATAATTAGATATATTAGGGCGAACTATGCTTGATTCTGTACCCTCTAGATTCAGCCTTGCATAATAGGACATAGGAATATATAGAGCTTCCTCTACTTTGGATTCTTCCATTCTTAAGGTAAAAAATGACTCGGAATCCTCAACAAGTATTTGGAGAGTTGGACCTTGAAATCACGATCTTCTCCAAAGAGTGCGCTAAATTTCATCGTCAAGTCCAAAATAACCAACGGATTTCCGCGGGTCATGCACTAGAAGAAGAGAAGATAAAGAAATAAACAAAAAAACTAGAAAAACAGTTAAAAATTTTTGAAATAGATTTTTTTAAATGTTTCAACTCCCAAACTTCCCAAGGGCTACCCGATAATGGGTTCGCAAGGTACTAGACAAGATACTGGTATTTAAGCCACATTGCCCTTTTTTATAGAGTTAGGTGGTGTAGAAAAATTGTGATGCGGGTTTCTATTAACAGCGTTAATATATTTTTTTTAAAAAAAAAATTTAATTTTTAAGAAAGAGGGAGAGAAAGAGAAATGATAAGAGTTATAGGTTCGTGATTTCGAAATATCAACAAAAGTTGCTTCCCCGGCAACGACGTTAAAAACTTGGTGTTTAATAATCGTTAAGAGAATAAGAACAAAACTAGCAATCCAACTAGGTAAGTATACCTATCGAATTGTGGCTAGGGGACACAAGTGTAGTATTAAAATCGGGGAACTGTTGAGAAATCTTACTCACACGAAGAATATTATCCTATCGAAAGATTGTGTTAAAGTTTGTTAAGAGAAAACTAATTGCAATTAAGAAAGAAAATATTGCGCTAAAAAGAGAACTACTTGCTGTAAAATAAAGAGCTACTAAAAGCGATTAAAACGTGTGGTTGAAACGATGAAATAGAGAAGCACTCGATTGAGAATCACCTCCGCAAAAGTTGATTAAAAAAGCAATAATAAGCCATATCTTAATAAGGTGAAGGTCCTTGACCATGGAGGTTCCTAAATCTTGAATATTCTTCTCTCGAAGTCATGCCCAACTGAGTTGAGGAATGTCCGACCGAATTCTCATCCAAATCGGAGACCTAAAGCTCGCTTTACACTGTGAACCCCACTATTGGATTTCACTCCAATTCGGGAGATTTTACGTCTGCCTCTCTCGAGGGGCGTGTGCAACTTTCTTTACTCTTGAGTGAACACATCAAACTACGAGCCTCTCGACTAGCTAAGAGTGAAAACAAAGGTGGAAATTATATATCGATGATATAACTCCAAGCATGAATTTTCAAGAGTAAATCGAAGGCCTAAACCCGAAAAAGAAAAAGTAAACTTAAAGCATCATAACTTAATCAACTTGAACCTCGGACCATCAAGATCGAGTACAAGGAGGATTAGTTAATCATGGGGAAGTGGAGGAAAAGAGATGGGTAGAAGAACATTATGAAAATAAAGTAAAAGTGCACTTTATTTTAATACTGAAAGAGAGTTACAACTTTGAAATTAAAGATTACAAGTGCATGGAAATGAAAATCTAGGCTAGCTTTAACATTTAGCTACTAAAGAAATTAAAAGAGCTTTTATAAAAGGGGTAAACTAAACTAGAATTAAGAAAAGCTTAAAATGAGAAAGAGAGAGAGGAAGAACACATGAAAAACTCCAATAAATAAAAGGGTAGCACCTCCCCTCACACAACAAAACTGTTGGACACAAAGGGGGGCCTGAATTTATAGAATTTTTTTGGTCGGTCACGCCCCCCGGTCAAGCCCGGAGAGGGCGTCTTACGGGGGCTTGTCAGGTAAGGGGTTGACTTTGGGAACTGAATTGTGGCGAAAATCATGATTTCTTCTGTACAACAGTGGGCACACCTTGGGTACGCCCGCGTAGGTGACGCGTGTAAGGCACATCACGTCAAATTCTTTGGTCAAAAATCCGCCAATCATCGAAAAGGCAGTACACGCCCGTGTAGAGGGGCGTGTCAGAACTGTTAACATGCAGTAATGGAAAATCTTTATTATGGCAGTAGGCTTCAGAATCAGGGTGACATGCCAGAGACACGCCCAGGGGGGGCGTGTCAGGTGTTTTTTTAGGGATCTGGCTTCTGGATTATTTCTGCCTCGAGAATGGGTTACACGCCCTAAGTACACGCTCGGGTCGGGCATGACTTGGGGGCGTGTAACAGCAAAATTGGATGAAAGCTGTGAAAACCTTCAAAAAAAGAAGAAAACACATTAGTGGCAAAAATATATACAAAATGAGGTCAATTTATAAGCTTACAACACATGATTCGTGTATAAAAAACCTGAAAATTACCTTAATAGTTTATACTACAAAACGTACTATAATCTTTCCAATTCTTTGTACTCTAAAAATAAAGATGATTTGCTTTTGTGTACTCAACTCATCTATTTGACCCATATACTTTATATTCTCTAATTTATGTTTGGTCACCCCTATTGTGTTCGCCTCTCAATTCAATTTATAACGTGCAATGTTTGATAATTTATCACGCTTATTTACTCTGCATTTTCTCCTGTACTTGCATATAGTTTCTTTTTATCTAGCCTACACTTTTTGATAATATCAAAAGGGGGTGAATAGGATATTCATGAGTCATGTGTTTGGGAAGATCACATGTAAGGGGAGCTTGTTGAACAAAGTGTATGTATATAGGGGAAGCACATAAAACACGTATATAGGGGGAGCACATGTATAGGGGGAATTATAAGTAACCTAAAACCTGTCTATTTCAAGATTATCTCTTATATACATTATATCAAGCCTCTCATTTATTATATCTCATGAAAGCAATTTTATATTATCAAAAGGGGGAGTTTGTTGAAGCTGACGGTTCACATATCCTCAGTTTTACAATATCAATTCCCATGTTGTATTTGATCACATTTGTGTTTGGTACAGTATATAGGTTTACAGGTTCAAAAGAAGCGAGGAACTCAACTCTGTGGCCTACCACCGCGCGCTAGTGATACCGCCATGCTATAGCCAAAAACTAAGCTAATAGTCGCCAAGGGACCTAACGCACCATGTTAGGACTATCGCCCGTGCTAGCCCCTGGATTTATTTCGGCTAGGCACTCGGTGAGCTACCACGCAGTACTATCTTCCTGTTGTGTATCGCTATCTCACTCAACAATCAATGAGATGGATTTATCAATACAATTGGACTACCTCCACGTGATAACTTGGTACTGTGTTGCACTAACAAGAAAAAGCGAAAAATAATATTCTCGGAAATTTTTTCCCAAATGCGCGTGATAACTATCACGTCGATGCATAAAGCCCCAATGCGGAGTGCTAGTCTTGTCGTCAGTGGTAGCTAATTTTTAAGAGATATATAAATGGCTTCGTTTTCTCATTCCTTGCACAAACTAAGATAGATAGAATTCATTCCTAAGGTTCGGTAGCCGCCTCTGAGCACCGTTCCGCCATCTCTGTCAAAGGAAGAGAAAACCACCTCACTCCGTTTCATGCACAAAGATTTCTTGTGAGCTAAGGTCTATAATGATTATGAGGAGTTTATCGGTTGCAACCAAATGAAGATCGTTAGCGATGGTCACGCATTTCTCAATGGAGGAATCGACTTGAGGGAGATTCAATATTAAAACTTCTCTATACCTTTTTGTTCTTTTCTCATTTTGCTATGTGATTGTTGTGAGGTAAATTGACCGGTAAAGGTCGTCGGAAACTGGGGAGAATTCTGTGAGAAATCGTCCAGGGGAAGGGATGTCTAGATCGAGGAATCTAGCTGGGCTCTAGGACACTTCCTTGAGTGAAGGTGAACAACTGGCTCTAAGACCTTTCTTGGAGGGAAAGGGAGAGAACTAACCGGTCCGGGTAGTGGGTCAGTATAGAAAACCAAAAGAGATTTTATTTTCACCTCCTCCTATCTCCGACATTAGGGAGATCAAATATTTGTAATTGTAAATCACACTTTTATTTACTTTGAATAAAATCATTTGTTGTTCTTTATTCTGTGTGTAAAGTCGTGGGTATTAACTGGTGGATCTCCTAAGGGTCCATAAATCTCTAAGAAAACATTTGCACAAGAAAGAGAAGTTTGTGACCTACCACCGTGCGTTAGCAAGCTAACGCCCCGCGGTAGCTTCAAGAACTAGTTTTTCTTGACAAAATTAATTCAAATTTTTAATTAACACTTAAAACCTTATTCACCCCCTCTATGGTTGTCCACACGATCCAATAGTAACGTCACATTTTGAGCTAGACCCCTCGTATGTGTTGCGATGTTACTATGATGACATGAAACAGTTGTTAAATCATGTCTGGTGTGAATTTGTCTACAAGACTTGTAATTCGTCGAGAGGCTTGGAGGGTATTCGTCGAGATGACTCGAAAAGTAGTCGAGAAGACTCGTGAATTCTTCGAGAGGACTCAACAAATTCATTTAGTGAACTTGAGAAGACTCAATGAATTCGTATAGTGAACTTGAGAAGACTCAACGAATTCGTCGTGTGAACTCGAGTGGTCTTGCAAAATTTATCATGATATTCGTCGAAAATGACAGATGAATTCGTCTAGAAGACTCGACGAATTCATCGAGTAAACCCAAGTGGACTTGTGGAATTCGCAGAGATATTCGTCGAGTGAAATTGAGAATACTCGACGAATTCATCGAGTGAACTCGAGAGGACTTGTGGAATTTGCTGAGAGATTCGTCGAGTGGACTCATGCATTCGTCGAAATGACTTGTGTAATAGACTTAATGCATTCAACGATTTGTCGAGTGATTTGGAAAATTTATTGAGTACATACGATGAATGGACTTAGCATTTCTACACTAGCAGTCTGGTTACTAACAGCCTGGCAGTATTTACGGTACGTCCAGACTTGTACAGAATGGCAGTTTAATGACTTGTATTTTTAGATGACTTAATTTATGTTATAATAAGGGTGGTCTAATGAGATAATGACACATGACAGGAAGACTTTCAACCCTAAAATCACCATCCACTTCTTTAAAAGGATAGCCTGAACCCTAGAAGACTTCTTGATCGACCGACCTTTTATCTCTTCTTGAAAAATGACGAACTTAACTCAATACCACAAGAAAATAGAGAATGACATGCCGCCAAGAAGAAGGACACAATCCATGGACAGAAATCAGGTGAGCTTCCTACCCTCTCCCTTGGTGCTAGATCTTTAGATCCATAGTGTAGGAGAGACTTCAGCTCAATAGATCTTGATTGGGAGTTTAATGGAGATTTCCTAGGAAGTAACCAAGCTAGAACTTTCATTCTAGGGCGCCGATCACGACATTAATATCTTCAATCACCTCTTCTCGGCTGACTGGATTTCATGGATATCCATTGTCTAATGAGGGAGAAAGGTAAGAGAGAAGTTATATATGCTTTGTGTGATGGCTGGAGGAAGGAGATGAACTGATATCGTTCATCCATCTTTACGATGCATGCAAAAGTGCTGTACAAAAATCTATTTTTCTACACACATCAAAATTTAAGGCCAGTTATAGGTATGATTTTGTATGATTCGGGTCTCGATCTCAACACAAAAGTTGTTGCCCTGAGAAAGACCTTTCCAACTGATGGTTACACAATTTTTGAAGAGTTCTGTAGCTCCTTAAAAGTACATTTGAAATTGCTGTGTTGAAATAATATTTTGCAGATTTTATGAAACTCTCCTAATATTATCTATCTGATGCATATGAAATTTGTGTGACATGCACTTCATGATGTTTTCATAACCCCGCTGAGTTTATAAGATTTAGAGAAATTGTGTTAATGTATTGCTAATCACTTCTTATAATAATCATTCATGAATAAGTATATTAGAACCTTATTGTGGCTAAAGATTGTGGACATGATCAAAATGCTATATCCGAGCTATGATGGAATACATGACAATTAAGATAATGAATGTGGAAATAAATAATTTTCTTGTATTTTATTATTGAGTATCAATGTTTTGTTAAGATGAATCTAATACTGATAATTGAAGATACAAATGCTGAGTCATCCTATGTGGAGGTAAAAAGGGACATGTAGAACCCAGCGTTCGTCAAGTGGGTCCGCCAGGAAGGCGAGCGAGCCAGGGTAGCAGTCCCTCTTCCGCCAAGCCCGGCGGGTTAAGCCAAGCAAGCAAGCATGGCCAGCCCGCGGTCGCCTAAGAGGCCATTTAGCTCTCGCACGATCCTGCTCGCCTATAAGCACCAGACCACCTCCGCGCGAGGGGAAGGCGAGCCGCAGAAGCCCGGCTCGTGCTCACCAAAAGAAAGAGGCGAGCTGCAAGTGCCAAGCCGCATCCGCCCGAGCTAGTTATGAGATAGTCTCGATTTCCCCCATGAGTTGGGTGCGGATATCATGTGATTAACCTAATTTGGTCTGCTAAAAGGTAATTAGGTCTGCTTTTAGCTTTTTAGAACAATGAAGTTGGACATTGGCAGACCACTTTTGGCTGCATAAAACCGTTTAGAATAGCGGGGCCTCGCTATTTGCCGGATAGATTCAGAAATCTATAAATAAACCCAAGGGGGTATCTCAGATTAGGAGCTTTTAAGCATTCCAATCTTCTTACTCTTTGATCTTCTAGTGCTTTCTGAGGTGCCTTAAGCTCAACACAGTCTAAGGAGGGGAAGCGCTCTATGATCTTCCGAGTGTGTGGTGGGACCTCTGTGCAGGAGCCTTGGATTAATTCTGGTTCTAAGTCTTTGGTCGTTCAAACTCGCTAGTGAGATGTAAGTGCGCGTTCACGCCTTCCCCAAGGGTTAGAACTCCACAAAAGTCGAATTTCAGTTTCATCATTTTGGTGTGATGAATGTGCATCGTGACTAGCACCGAAAATCTTTCACGAGCTCGATGACTGGAGGCGATGGGTAGACATCTAACAGGCCCGACTCGCCACCCACTTCCTCTCTCGCCACTTTCGGCATGTTTTAGGATTTCCGGTAAGAGATGCGAAACCTAATGATGTACGTACTCGGCTCGCGTGCCAAGTACTCGACCCCAGCCATCCCAATCGTTGCAGACCCATCCTTCGGTAAGAATGCCACGGTCAGGCGGCCCGGGAAGGAAGTTACAGAAGGCAGCAAGCGGGACCTACTAGGGCGAGTTCTGTTGCCCTTCTCGGCAATTGCGGGTAGGGATGACGAGACTCCCATGTGAGATCGCCCGGCTCGCCTAGCAAGGGGAGGAAGCCCCTTCAACTATTTGGTTTCATCTGCCTATGTTCTAGAGGGGTTTCGTGAGTCGGAGATGTCCTACATTACTGGTAAGGATGATCCGGTTCAACATATCTAGTGGTTCGAGGATGTAGTTTCGATCTGGCAAATGTCGGATGCATTCAATTGCATGATATTAGACATCACCCTCAAGGATAAGATGAGAGATTGCTTCCACCAGCTGCCGACTAGCTATATCTACTGTTTAGAGAACCTGAGCCGAGGATTCCGACTATGTATCACCGGAGCGTCAGCTCCACGCACCAAACCCCACCCCCAGATGAGAAGATCACCTTTATAAAGAAGGATATGCAGGATCATGAAGATCCATTCCGCAACTCGCTTGTGATCCAGGCTGCATTCAAAAAGTTTAGTGGCTCTCGGATCCTCATTGATAACGGGAGCTCGGTCAAAGTCATCTTCAAGAAGGCATTTGAAGAAATGAAGATGAAGGCCAGGAGGATTTTGGACTCGGATGGGCCTCTGTTCGGGAAACAAGGTGAGCGATAGTCAAGTTCAATCATTGGTCGGATATCTAAATTGCCCTATAGGGCGGCACGTGTCTAGGTCTATAGAAAGCTACGATTCGAACAGAAAAGAACCAAAGCGAAGCTCATTTTGCCTTTATCGGAGCTCGCAACTTAATTTTTCCTATTGATTTTACAGGGTAGACACCTATTTGAATTTAAAGAGAAGGTAACAAAAAGTGGTTTTCATCGATAGGAAAACAAGGTTTTCCGGAGAAAGGAAGTAGGTGGAAGGAGGAGTTGGACTCCATGTTACTCTAGGGGGCAGTACAGAAACTGCAGGTTCGTCATCGTGGACACACCTAGCCGTTACATTGCCATATTTGGTCGGCCCCTCATCATCGCCTTCTGCTAGGTACCCACTTCCTTCTATCAGTGCCTGAAGTTCAATGTTGAAGGCATTCAATTCCGGGTCCACGGAGAACCCAAGGTGGCAAGGGAGTGTTATGTTACAGCGTTCAACGCCATCTCTTGGCAAGGGGAGGATGAGGAGATGGAGAGGAGGATGGAGGAAGTGTCCAGGCAAGAAGCTGGAGAAGAAGCCAGAGAGATGGAGGTGGTGGACGAAGAAGTCTTCACCCAAGTATGGGTGGTGGAAGATGTTCTATGTTGAAGTTAGAGACCGGGCGGTCTGGCGGTCTGTCTTGGCGGGTTAGAGACCGTGCGGTTTTGCAGTTTCCCTTCAGCGGTTTGATTGATGTGCTGTTGCTGTCTGGTTGCCGGGCTCCCAGGCGGTCTCCCCTTGCGGTCTCTCTCTCTCTCTGGTGGTAGCCGTGCGGTTAGCCCTTCTGTCTAACCGCGCGGCTTATGCGTTTTGTTCTGTATAGTCCGCTTAGTCCTGTAAATTTTTAGTCCCACATCTCTTTTTTGTATTCTCTCATCTCTCCTCCATTCTATATAAGGGAGGGCATACCTTTGTAATAGACACATTTTTCTAATAATAAAGTTTCAGTTATACTATTTCCGGTTTGTTTTAGTTCGTTTCTAACATGGTATCAGAGGGAGGTTCGATCTTTGGCTCCTGATTCTGTGCGTTCTCCTGTCCGCGCGACCTGCCCCTTCTTCTCGCGGCCTATCTCCCGTGGCTTGTTTCTTCCGCCTGTTTGCTTGCGCCCTGTTCGCGCAGCCTATTTCTGTTGCTTGCTTCTTTCTTGCGACATGTTCTAGTCGCCGCTTCCTCCTTCTCTTCTCTAGTCGCCGCGACCTGTCTCCGCGGCCTCTTTTGCCTGGTTAGCCTTTTGACTCCCGATATCCTCCACTTCTGTTCGCGCGGTCTGTCTGCTAGCCGCCCGACTTCTCTCCCTCTGTTTGGTTCTGCGGCTTGGTCGTGGCTTTTCGGGCCGCTGGTGTCTGACATCGTGACCGCTGCAGATCTTCTTCTTCCTATCCGCACGGCTAGTTTCCTAACCGCGTGGCTTCCTGTTGTTTGCGCGACAGATCTCTTTCTCCTAACCACTGCGATTTCTCTCTGTTCGCGCGACCAGTATCTAAGTCGCAGCGGCTTGTTCTCCTCTGTGCGGCTCTTCCTTTAGCCGCTCCTGCTTGTTAGTTGCCGCGACCTCCTATTGAGTCGCGCGGCTTGTGCTTCCCTCTTCGTCCCCTTTTGCCTTGCTCTGCATCTTGGTCGTGGCCCTTCTTGTCGTTGGTGTGCTATCACCGTGACCGCTGCAGTTCTTTTGTTCCTCCCTTCATGGCTTCCATATACTCCTCAAAGCCGTTCATCTCGGTGTTCACGTCTTCTGGTAGTGCCCACGTTGTTACTCAAGGAAAATGGTTGATCGACACTGGTGCTACTAATCATATGACCGGCAATCTCCAGTGTTTTTCTCTCCTAGAAACACATGGTCGGTTGCCCCCGGTTACTCTCGCTGACGGCTCTTCATCATCGGTTCATGGGACGGGGATAGTTCATGTCACTCCGTCTCTTCGCTTGGAGGATACTCTCTACGTGCCCAAGTTCCCGTGCAACTTATTATCTGTTACCTCTCTATGCAAGCAATTACAATGTTCTGTTACTTTTACTTCTACTACTTGCTCTTTTCAGGATCCGGACTCCCAACGGACGATTGCTACTGGGACTGAGAGTGGCGGCCTATACTTCCTGGACAACATTTCTGCTTTCTCCACCTTCTCCTCCACCTCCGTAGATCTTCTCCAATGGCATCTCCGCCTTGGTCATGCTCCTCCTCATCTTCTTCGTCAACTTCTGCACCCACCTTCCTCCACAAAGTCCTCCGCTCAACTGTGAAGCCTGTCAGCTTGGCAAGCATCACCGCTCCTCCTTCCCTCCAAAGCACGTTCGTGGATCCACCCGTCCGTTTAATCTCATCCAATCCGATATTTGGGGTCCTTCTCCTACTCTTACCGTTGGTCGGGGTAGTTCATATTTTGTCACATTCATTGATGATTTCTCTCGCTGTAGGTGGGTGTATCTGTTAAAAGATCGCTCCGAATTATTCTCTGTATGGACGTCCTTCTATCTCATGATCAAAACTCAGTTTGATGTTTCTATTAAAGTTCTTCGATCTGATAATGCCAAAGAATATATCAGTCATGACTTTTCTGCCTTCTGCATGCAAAATGGGATTATTCATCAAACGAGTTGTGTCTATACTTCACAACAAAATGGTGTGGCAGAACGCAAAAACTGTCACCTTCTTGATGTCGCTCGCTCCTTGATGACCCAGATGCATGTTCCTCGCTCCTATTGGGGCTATGCTGTTCTCCTTGCCTGTTACTTCATCAATTGCATTCCCTCCACCGTTCTCCATGGAAAATCCCCTATCTCCATTTTGTATCCGGGCAAGGAGCCGTTTCCTCTCCCTCTCCAAATATTTGGATGCACTGCCTTTGTGCATGCCCCTTCTGCCACCCGTGATAAGCTATCTCCTCGCTCCACCAAATGTATCTTTTTGGGGTACTCCACCACTCAGAAAGGTTATTGTTGCTTTGATCCCATCCTTCGTAAGCAGTTCGTTTCTGCTGACGTCACCTTCTTCGAGAATACCTCCTACTTCTCGGATGACTCCCCTCCTCTTCTCCCAGCTTCTGATTCTCCTATTGTTCCTTTTGTTCCCTCGTCTCCCACTACGATATTCACCCCTACTCCGCCCTCGTCCACTCCTCTTCTTCCACCTCTCTCTCCCTCTTCTCCACCACCGTCTCCCGCACCTCTGGCGCCGTCGCTCTCTACTCCCGGGCCAGCTCTCTCTGCTACGGATGCTCCAGATGCCGAGGAACCTGCTGACCTGGATCTTCCTATAGCTCTTCGCAAAGGGGTGCGGATGTGTACCCTACACCCTCTTACCGCTGTTGTTTCATATGATCGTCTTACCCATTCTCGCAGGGCCTTTGCTCTAGCTATCTCCGCCACTGCCACGGCCCGCTCCTACCTGGAGGCCCTTGCTATTCCTCACTGGAAGATCGCCATGGATGAGGAAATGGCCACCCTAACGGAGCGGGGTACCTGGAATCTTGTTCCTCCTCCCTTCGGTACTGATGTTGTTGGCTATCGCTGGGTCTTTGTGAGGAAATTTGCCCCGGATGGCACTGTGGACCTGTATAAAGCTCGCCTTGTTGCTAAGGGCTTTACTCAGACCTATGGGGTTGATTACTTTGACACCTTCTCTCCCGTAGCTCGTCTCAGCACTATACGGGTTCTTCTCTCTGTGGCGGTCAATAGAGATTGGCCGATTTCCCAGCTGGATGTAAAGAATGCCTTCCTTTATGGTAATCTTCAGGAGGCCGTCTACATAGAGCAACCTCCTGGGTATGTTGCTAAGGGGGAGACACGAGTATGCCGGCTGAAGAAGGCAATTTATGGCCTCATGCAGAGCCCTCAAGCTTGGTTTGACAAGTTTAGCGGCATCGTGGCGGCCGTTGGTTTTCTGCGCAGCTCTACCGATCACTCTCTATTTACTCCCAAAACCGCCTCGGGACTGGTGGTTCTTGTAGTGTATGTTGATGATATTCTTCTCACTGGCGATGACCAGGAAGGGGTAGCCTTGACAAAGTGGCATCTTCGTCAACATCTGGTCACGAAAGATATGGGCTCTCCAAAGTACTTTTTGGGGATCGAAATCTCTCGGAAGCCCAATTCCTTAGTCCTCTCCCAGCGTAAGTATGCCCTTGATCTTTTAAAAGATGCAGGATTGACTGGGGCCATACCTGCTCGATGTCCCATGGCTGTTGGAGAAGACAAAACCTGGACAGATGACTCGTCTCTTCTTTCAGATACTACGAGGTATAGACGTCTTGTTGGTAAGCTCATATATCTCACAGTGACCAGACCCAACATTTCCTATGTTGTTGGCAAGGTGAGTCAATTCATGCAAGCTCCCAGGGAGTGCCATCTGCAGTCCGCCTTACTGATCATGGAGTACGTCAAAGCCGCACCTGGGAAAGGATTGCTTTTCCAGAAGAATGGTCATCTGAGGGTTGAAGCTTACTCAGATGCGAGTTACGCTGATGACAAAAGGGATCGCAAGTCTACCTCCGGTTTCTGCACCTTTGTTTGGGGTAATCTGGTAAGCCGGAAGAGCAAGAAGCAGTCTGTTATTTCCAGGTCCAGTGCTGAAGTAGAGTATCGGAGTATGGCGTCGACCACTTGTGAGCTAAAATGGCTACGGGCTCTAATGTTGGATTTAGGAGAGGTGTACAACCATCCGCTACCTATGTTCTGTGATAACAAGGCTGCCATATACATCTCCAAAAATCCGGTCTTCCATGAAAGAACCAAGCACATTGAGGTCGACTGTCATTTCATTCGTGAAGTGATCTTAAAGGAACAAATTTGCACTCCCTTTGTCACTTCTAATAAAGAGCTGGCTGACATCTTCACCAAGCCAGTTTCCGCCTCGTTTCATCATATTTGTGACAAGCTGGGCATGATCGATATATATGCTCCAGCTTGAGGGGGAGTGTTGAAGTTAGAGACCGGGCGGTCTGGCGGTCTGTCTTGGCGGGTTAGAGACCGCGCGGTCTGGCGGTTTCCCTTCAGCGGTTTGATTACTGTGCTGTTGCTGTCTGGTTGCCGGGCTCCCAGGCGGTCTCCCCTTGCGGTATCTCTCTCTCTCTGGTGGTAGCCATGCGGTTAGCCCTTCTGTCTAACCGCGCGGCTTGTGCGGTTTGTTCTGTATAGTTCGCTTAGTCCTGTAAATTTTTAGTCCCACATCTCTTATTTGTATTCTCTCATCTCTCGTCCATTCTATATAAGGGAGGGCATACCTTTGTAATAGACACCTTTTTCTGATAATAAAGTTTCAGTTATACTATTTCCGGTTTGTTTTAGTTCATTTCTAACATTCTAGAAGAGCCAGCCGAGGCAATGGTCGTGGAAGAAGTTGAGGAGGGAGTTCTTACCCCAGGCAAGGGGGATGCTAGCAAGTGGGAGGAGCAGTCCCAGTCTGAAGTTTTAGAGGAGGTGGTAGAGATGAAGGTTCTCACCCGAGAAGGCATTCTGGAAAAGGTGCTGATAAGTGGAGGGTTGAGCTAGGATGACAAGGGGAGGATGTTGGAGTGCATCCAAAAGAACATAGAAATATCCGTATGGAGCACAGCCGACATGTTGGGGAATGATGCGGACGTTGCCTGCCACAGCCTCAAACTAGATCCTAAGGCTCGCCCCATCCGACAGAAGAAGAGGTCTACTGCGGAAAAGCTAGCCGAGCCCATCCGGGAGGAGATGGGTAAGCTCCTCAAGGCTAGATTCGTGTCCGAGATCGAGTACCCCAGTTGGGTCTCCAATATTGTGATTGTTAAAAAAGGAGACGGCTACTGGAGGATGTGTGTAGATTTTTCTCTTCTTAATAAATCATTTCTTAAAGATTATTACCCCTTGCCTCTGATCATCGCGCTTGTTGACTCAGCCATCAGATTTACTATAATGAGTTTTCTAGATGCTTTTTAAAGTTATTATGATATCAGGATGCACCTGCCCGATATAAAAGATGTCTTCTTCATCACCAAGGACGGGTGCTACTGCTACAAGATGATGCCCTTTGAGCTAAATAATGTTGGGGCGACATATCAAAGGATGATCGATCGGGTCTTATAATAGCAGAAGTGGAGGAACCTAGAGGGCTACGTAGATGATCTCATGATCAAGATTAGGGACATGGAATCTCACCTATGGGACCTGGAGGAGACCTTTAGTACCCTGCAAAAATATAAAAAGAGGTTGAACACCTTGAAGTGTGTCTTCGGGGCGAGCACGGGCAAGTTCCTAAGCCATCTCCTTACTCTCGCAGGAGTGGAGCCCAATCCTAAAAAGATAAGGAGATCATGGAGTTGGGGTCTCCTAGGAATGTCAAAGAAGTCCAGCGGTTGATAGGGAAGCTGGCAGGGTTGAGCAGCTTCCTCTCTTGGGCAGGAGAGAAGTGCTCCCCTTCTTCAAAGCACTGAAGGGAAATAAGAAATTCGAGTGTTCCAAGGAATAAGAGGAAGCATTCCAAGCCTTGAAGAGGCAACTGACCCAGTCACCTCTGCTCTAGGGACCAAAAGAGGGTCATGATTTGTACCTATACCTTGGGGTAGGGGACGAGGCCTTGAGCACTGTCCTTGTCGGAGAAGAGGTAAAGAAACAACTACCTATCTATTATGTGAGTCGGGTCTTGAGAAAGTCAGAGCTCCGATACCCGATTCTACAGAACTTGGCCTTTTCTCTAGTCATCTCATCCTGGAGGATCCATCCGTATTTCAAGGCACACTCCATCCGGGTGGTGATTGATCACCCCCTCCGCAACATCTTTGAGGGGGTGGAGCACTCGGGGAGGTTTTCAAAGTTGTCGTTGGAGTTGGGCGAATTCAATATATCCTTTTTTACCCTCCTCTCGATTAAGGCTCGGTAAATGACCGACTTTCTAGCTTATTATGTGGTTGAGGTGGCGGAGGAAGAGCTCACTCGTCCAGTCCCTTGGAGGGTGACGGTGGAAGGCGCATCAGGGAGGCATTCCTTAGGGGTAGTGGTGCTTTTGGAAAGCCCACAAGGTACAAAGATTGAGCAAACAGTGTTCATACATTTTCCCATCACCAACAATCAAGTAGAGTACAAAGTAGTGATAGCAGGGTTGCGTCTGGCCAGGAAGCTGGGGGTACATGTTGTGGAAGTGATCACGAAGTCCATGGTGGTGTCCTCTAAGATTAGCGGGGATTTTGAGGCAAGGGAGCCTACTCTCCAAATGTACTTAGCCAATGTGAAGGGAGTTATCGGCATGTTCCAAACATTCTCGATTCGATATGTGCCACGGTAGGAGAATGAGCAGGTAGATCAATTGGCCAAGCATGGGCCCTGGGTGGGGGAAACCATCACCGACATTTTTTGACCCTCTATCAAAGAAGGAGAGTTGATGGAAGTGGATCAGCATCCCTCCCTGATGGATCCCTTCACAACCTTCCTATCCACAAGGGAGTTCCCGAAAGGTATTGATAGAAAGTTACTGTAGCGCAAATCGTCATACTACCTCGTGCACGATGGAAAGTTGTATAGATAGACTCTCTCATGGTTGCTGGCACATTGCTTAGCGGAGGGGGAAATCCAAAGGTTTTGGAAGAACTCCATTCCGAATAATAAAGGAGCCACTCGGGGAATAATACCCTAGAGGGGAGGATAGTCAAGCAAGAGTACTTCTGGATTACTCTGTGCCAGGATATCGCTGAGTTCAAAAAGAAATGCCACAAGTGACAATTGTTCACCCCTCTCAAACTACTGCCAGCTCAACGACTTAGTTGCATCATGGCGCCCTGTACCTTTGCCATCTAGGGAATGTATTTAGTAGGACCCTTCCCTCAGGCTAGTGGGCAGAGAAGATTCTTGCTAGTCATGATTGACTATTTTTTAAGTGGTTGGAGGTGAAAGCGCTGTACAAGGTGAGCTCCCAGGTAATCTGAAATTTTGTATGAGGGGAGATCATCTACCAACATGGATTGCCTCAGGCAATTTTCATGGACAATGCACTGTAGTTTGCCAACACAGAGTTTATTTGTTTCTGTGGCCAACTAGGGATTGATCTCAGGTTCGCTTCGATCCATCATCACAGGAGCATCAGGTAGGTGGAGGTGTCAAAAAATATAATCGTGAACCTCTTAAAGAAGAATGTGGAAAACATGAAGGGGAGCTGGGTGGAACAGCTCCCTTTGGCCCTCTGCACCCTGAGGACCACCCCCAACTAAGCCATGGGGGAGACCTCTTTCAAGCTCTCCCATGGCTGTGATGTAGTGTTCCCCATAGAGTTCAAGGTCCAGACACATCGGGTTATTGAGGCAGTGGAGGCCGAGAAGGGTAGCGGGCCGAGAACGAGGATAATTTGTAGCTCTCCCTAGATATGGTGGAGGAGTTGCGTGATCTGTCTGCCATCCGGCAGGAAGATTTCAAACAGAGGATTGTTAAGTACATTGATAAGCACATCTTAATCAAATAGTTCGCGGAAGGGGACTTAGTCCTGAAAAAGGTGGATGCATCAGGAATTTTAGCTGCCTTGGGGAAGCTCAACCCCAACTGGGAGGGTCCATTTATTATAAAAGAAGCAATGAGGTCAGGACGGTATCGCCTCCGAAATGCAGAGGGCGAGACCCTAATTCATACCTGGAGCGATGATGACATGAAGTGTTTCTACCCATGAATCACATACGTAGATCTCTTTGGTAAATATGAAATCTCTTAGTCTTTTAGCTCCTTTTGTAATAGAATTTGTGACAAGCCGTGTTCATAAAGTAGACCCCTAGCAGATCCCTCTGCCAGGCTCCTACTAGCTGGCAGGACTAGATGTCACTCGAGCGCATCTCCCAGACCCCGACAAAATCCCGCTCCCAGGCTCCCACCTGCTGGCAGGGATGGATGTCACTTGAGAGCATCTCCTAGACCACGAATAGATCCCGCTGCCTGGCTCCCACTAGTTGGCAAGGCTCGATGTCACTTGCGAGCATCTCCTAGACCTCAAGCAGATCACGCCACCAGGCTCCTACTAGCTGGTATGGCTGGATGTTACTCAAGAGTGTCTCCCAGACCCCGAGCAGATCCCGATGCTAGGTTCCCAATAGGTGCCAGGGCTGGATGTCACTCGAGAACGTCTCCCAAACTCCGAACAGATTCCCGTTCTAGGCTCCCACTAGCTGGCAGGGATGGATATCAGTTCAGAGCATCTCCCAGAACCCAAGCAGATCACGCTGTCAGGATCCCACTAGCTGGTCGGGTTGGATGTCACTCGAGAGCACTCCCAGACCCCGATCAGATCCCGTTGCTAGGCTCCCTTTAGCTAGCATGGTTGGATATCACTCGAAAGCATCTCCCAGACCCCGAGCATATCCTGGTGTCAGGCTTTCATCTAGCTAGCAGGGTTGGATGTCACTATAGAGAGTTTACCCAGAAGCATAGTAGATCTCATTGCCAGGCTTTCATCAAGCTAGCAGGGTTAGATGTCACTGGAGAGAGTCTAACCCAGACCCTTAGCAGATCCTGCTGCTAGGATCCCACTACCTGACAGGTGATGCAGGCTGACATGTTTGACACCGAATAGATCTACGGACTAGCACGTATACCTCTCCATAATCCAAATCCTATATTCGCACAATCGCTCAACGCGGCACCACGTTAATTAATTCTATCAAGTATATTCTAGCGTATTGGTAGCCAAACAAATTAGGATCGAATAGAGGCGATATGCAAATATTCTTTCCGGCTAAAAGGACCTACCCGGTCTGAACGAGAGATGTTATACCAAAAGAGTTCTACCAAATAAAATATGATTCAGAAAAGGTAGATCTCTCCCAACAAAAGAAAATGAAGGTTCGCTAAAAATTTCTCGAAATTAGATCAATCAAGATAAACACAAACCGATCTAAGAAAATTCACGATGAATTAATGCTATCAAAATTCAACGCTAAGAATCTACCACCACAGGAATAAATCTAGGAAAAGAAACACACAAAGATAGAAGGTTTCGTTACGCTATCGAAATAGATGATTCTGATTTCTCTACTTGGATCACTCTTCAACGGCTCCGCCTGAGTCACGCCGGATGGAGAGGAAACTTGCCCGCCTTCATCGCGTCACGCCGGAGTTGGAATCCCCAAAGGAGATCTTTGCCTTGGCCGATTTCTTCAAGGAGGTGGGTTGAATGGTTGCTTTCTCGGAGGTCGGTTTTTGGGAGAGGAGGAACTAGCCTTGGATGAATTTTGAAGAGGGAGAGGAGGAAGAAGAGAAGGAAGGCCGAAATTTGCCTAAGGGGGAAGAGGGAAAGAGGGGGAAAATTCAATCTTTGAATTAAGGTTTTAATTTTTCATTCTCTCTAAACAATCCTCCATCAACATTGCTATATATAACCTACACCACTCAATCTCACTCCAATAAAAATTCAAAATTAAAAATTCACAATGAAAAATTTAAACTGAAAATAAGATGGTTATAGGCACCCATCATTACACATGAAATGAAATAATTAAAACAACACATGATGGTTATAAGCACCCATCATTACACATTAAATGAAAATTAAAACATGAAATAAATACTTAAAATAAAATTGCTAAAATAATAAAATTACTAAAAATATATAATTATAATTATTTAATTTATAATTATATACTTTTATATAATGGCGGCGGACGTCGATCCCATCCTCGAGCTTGCGGCAGCGAAGTCCCAATCGACGAACTCTCTCAGACGGGTTCACTGGCGTCCGTATCAGCAACGTCTCCATGAATCCTCCACCGCTAAAAAGTACTCATCACCGATGAGTTTGTCTGAAAGTACTGATGCAGGAGGTCATCATCCCAGAGAAACACGTAGCGGCAAACAACACCACTTGGAGAAGAGAGCACTTCAACCTAAAGTATCCTGTCATGCAAAAATGTGGTCCTAGAGAACCTCAGAAAAGCATTAGGCAATAAAGGATAACAAATTTCTACATCAACAACCAACGTACCTCCAGTGAAGACCGATGAAGAGAGCGATCCAAGAACAAACTCACTACCCAAACCATAAGAAAACAAAGTGGACCCAAACAGACAGGCAGATAATTCAAGCGGTGGAGAAATATATAGCGTTAAATTAGTAACATTAAAAATAAGGGTAATACCCCAATCAGTGGATAACCTCCAATGATATGCGTATTCTCCTAATTTTAGTAATATCCGAAAAAGGTCCAACTTGCCAACTCGCTAACTTTCTATAGTGCCTGAAGGCAATCGTTAAGGGACGAGACGCACCAAAACTAAATCACAAATCATATAGTGAGACGCTTTTCAATGTAAACTAGCATGAAATTGATAAAATATAATTTGCATGGCTAGCGCTTCACTACTTTGCTTATATAATTTTTGAACATGAGAGGCATAAACTAGTGCGAGTTGACTTGGATTATCAGACAGTGGAAATGAAATCAAGTCAAAAGGCACATGTGCTTTAAATCCGTGCACCATCTCATTCGGCGAGCAACAAGCATATAAATCATCTTAAGACGCAACTATATAGAGTAATTTACTACAAGTGCGCCTAAATATCTCGCTACCGTGTTGTGTGAACCCATGCACTATGTGACTCAACCTTAAAACGGAGGGTAACGGGGTTAAATCCGGGGGTACGAGAGCCTTAAAATCATAGATGATTTTCATAGGCATCAAAGTTGCAGTTCTAATTTTATATGTAACGTCATCCAATTCAGAAGCAATAACTGTATCCAAAATGGGCACATCAATATGTCTCGGACTAAAAAGAACCATCGCGAGTCCTAGCAAGTCATCTAATCGAGTCAAGTGAACCGGAGGGAGAGTCGACATGGATGATTAAGGAGGAGGAGCTAAGTCATACTCACCGTCAAAATACGGATTTAACGTCCACGAAAAATCTTCCGGTAAGCCATCAAAATCAATGGGAAGATCAAACAGTGGATTCGTCCTCACTGAAAACTCTGTTGGATCGTAGTCACCTAACTCACTCTAAGATAAACATTCATCACAGGATGACTCTACCAACTTAGCCAAAATGTCTTCCAACCCACTAGATATTTCATCCAAATCAGGATCAGTAACGGTCTCAATAGTAG
This sequence comes from Platanthera zijinensis, assembly GCA_039513925.1. Taxonomy (NCBI): domain Eukaryota; kingdom Viridiplantae; phylum Streptophyta; class Magnoliopsida; order Asparagales; family Orchidaceae; genus Platanthera; species Platanthera zijinensis. The sequence continues at coordinate 99,328,434 of CM077093.1, forward strand.
GCAAAATCGAATCCGACAAAATTTCTAATCCACATTGTGATTCAGGCAAAGGAGGTAACATAAAAGAACTATCTTTCAGGGCCTCAGTGCTACCGTCATCCAAAAGTAACACTCTAATACAGGGAAAAGCTTCCAAAACAACACAACCTTCGCTAACCAAATCTTCCCATGAAGTAGGTACATTGTCTAAATCAGGATAGAGGATTGGGCAAATCGAATCCCGGGGAGAATCTAAATTAGCTTGAACCTCAAGCAACAAAAATAATATCAATGAACTATCTCCCAGAGGTGCATCACTAAGATCATCCCAAGGTGACTCTTCTAAAACTGTTGAAATATCGACCAACATTGGGTCAACCGAAGACTCCATGGTATTCGAGGGAGATGCCTCAGAAACATCGTCAAAGGGAAGCGGAGATGATTCCTCAGAGGATAAATCCTTATCCATGTAACTAGGGTAACCAATCTCCACATCGTCACTCAAATCGTCAGCGTATTTAGCCTCGTTGGGCACTATCGTATGTGAAGGAATACTCTCACCTAGCTGGTCATCTTCAGAATCCAGAGTTAGTATATCAACATCAGCATCTTCAGGATCAATAGATACCACATCTACATCAGCATCCTCATGGGTATTTTTCACTATATCAGGGGACTTAGACATCGAGTCTAAAGGAGGCATAACCCTAGTAGTAACATTTTTCGATTCCAAAACATAGGGTCTAGACTGTGTATTTTCCCTATGAGTGGAATTAGGCACACTAGGTGTAATCCGATCGTTGTGAGGAAATGATCAAACCTGAGGTATAGGGTAACTCCTATGAATAGCTACGGGTCTTGCTCCACAATGATACTCACTAACAGGCTTGGGGTCAGCAGTGCGAAAATAGGTGGGATCAAATTGATCCGAGAGTAGACTTCGCATTGCCCGCCTAGTGTGTTTATAACTACCAACACGAGCTCTTCGTTTAACAAAAACAATTGGGCTTGACCTACTAATTGCTCTCGGGCAAAGTTAACCCTTTTGTGGTATCCCATAAGTGGCAATTAAAATAATGCTCTAATCCCTTAATGTCACAACCCGCATTTTCTCCGAATTAAGAATTATCAGAGTAAGAGAAAACACGCGTCATGATGCCACGTCAAGCAGGGGATAACTGCTGACGCTCAGGCAAATCCTACTACAATCTTTATGCAAGAAAATCATGTGCTTAATGAATAGAAAATCAGTTATGTTTAGAGTCCGTATCCCTCGGCTCAGTGGATCATCTAGTCCACAAAAGAAAACTATATTTAAACGCTGCGGAAAAATACTTTAATTAGGTTTTACACCCTAAAGAGCGCATAAGGGTCCCAAGAGAACCACTCATGCTATGCAAGACACTACATTTAGTTTATATAGTATATATAAGAAAACCGTTTTCGTACGTGATTTGGAAAATAGTGATTAAGTTTACAAAACACGCCGATCATGAGCTTCATTTATAATAATAATTATAGTTTAAAAATAACTAGCAACCTAGCATAAAACCTTCTCAAAGCAAGTAGACTATCTACAGAAAAATAAATGGTAGCAGCAATAGTATATATCTAGTACAAGGTAAAAACTACTAGTGGGCGCCAACAACCTGACACGAACCCACCAGCACACATATATGTCTGTAAGAAAGTACTGAAAACAACCTCACTAACAAGGTAAACAGAACTCCAAGGTCCGGAAGTCCACCAACAACAACACCTCCAACTAGCCACCAGACTGGCTACAGCTCAAAACCTGAGGCATTCCAAAAGAAAACAGAATACCTCAGCAAGCAAAAATCAAGGTAAAACTGCATGAAAGAGTCAACCAAAAGGACAAAATAACAGGAAACATGCAGTAGAAAGAGTCACAACTGTCCAAAACAGGACAACAAGAAATGTACAACGTGCAAAGAAACAGTAACGACTCAGCCCAGGAACAATATCCTGCAGGGCCTACTAGACTACCAAGAGCCAGAATGCTGCAAACTACCAAAGAAGAAACTTCTAACACCCTAAACTGCGGGAAGTGATAGTAGCAAAACCAACAACGAGGAACCGGATCGAAGGCAAACGCAGTCCCCCAATCCACCATGTCCAAGTCAAAAGCTCGAGGGTCAACACGTGAAAACACAAGGGACCTTCCACCCGACATGCCCAGCCCGTACCTGGAGCAAGAAATCCATGGGTGGCCTTGGCTATATCACACAACTCCACCGCCATAAAGAGCTACAACCACCACTACTAACCACGACCCACGATTCGGCCTTTAGGAAAATAAAGAAAACGGCTGACAAGGAAAACCCAGAAATACAACTGGAAATCCACTCGGAAATGAAATACAAGGTAAAGGAAGAGTTTTGAAATAAACCAACACGACTAGGCGTTGAGTGAAACGCACTCAGTGCCTACCTAAACTTTGGCGTTGAGTGAGCTAGCCTCACTCGCCGCCAAAATAATGTTACTACCCCCAAACCCACTAAAGAATACGGAGCTCGACGACAGTCGAACGACCAAGGCAGAAGATCCAGAACTCGAGTAGTTGCCTGCCACTTGAGTATGTAAACCCCCGCACTCGAAACCATCTAAATTCGCCTATCAAAAGAAAATATACAAAGCGCACGATTAGTGACGCACGATCAGTGGTCGTGCGCACTCATCGGCTGATGATCGTGCGAAACGAACCTGGAAAACCTGACAGAAAACCTAGCAACTGCGCACGATCAGTGTCGCACGATCAGTGGTCGTGCGCACTATTGCCAGCGCTCGTGCGATTGCCCGAGACAGAACTTTGGAAACTGAAATTTATACGCGCACGAACAGAGGCACACGACCAGTGGTCGTGCGCCCTAAAGGTTGATGACCGTGCGCGGTCAACCTGCACCATTTGGAATTTCCCGAACGACACCGGAATACGCACACGACTCACGCCACTGCAGTAGCAGTAGACAACTATCACGTCGCATGCTACTACCATTCAAACTATGCCTAACCATTCGAATAATATCTTAACGAAGGAAATTGGCAACCACACCCCCCCTCCTAACTCTCCCTCTCGGCTACAGCCGAACCAGAGCAACAATCAAAAATAAAGGAAAACAACGGCTCCACGCCGACAATTTGGATTCCAAACATCACAACATAGGGGGGGTTTCAGTAGGAAGAACTAAGCCCTATAGTTAGCAAGAAAATGAGAACAACAAGGCCTCTAACCTGGGCTAACCGGGATTTCAATTTCAGCAAATAAAATCAAAGAAAACACTTGGCAAGGGCAAGAATACCACTTGCCTCAATTCACAACGAAGCTTTGGACTGCTTTCCTCCTCTTCGCACGGATCAAAACGGCCGCAACACCTAGAACAAAGACTCGGCCATTAATGGCAGAAAACTTCCAAAACCGAAAATTCCAATCCTTCCAAAACTCCACGAAAATCGAATTTCTTACCGCAGGAATGAAGGTCTTGACGAGAGCAATCCAAATCCACTCTCGGAATAGAATTCCGTCCACAAACGCTCCGGGAATCGGCGTCCGAAGGCAAGGTAGGCGGTTTCTCTGTTTCTCTCGTACAAGGGGCCGGCGGTTTTCTTACGGGGAAGAAGATGATGGCGGTTCCATTCATTCTAATTCTATATATATATATATATAATTATATAATTATATTATTAATTACAAAATTACATAAAGCACCAAATCGACGCGAAAACCGAACTACCTCGGAATTCGACGAAATTCGCACCGTAGCTAAATACCCACGCTACGAACACAACGGCGAAGTCGAAATTAACTTTCGATGAACAGAACTCGAGTTACACCCAAATAAAGCCAAACACCAACATCCCCCCGAGAGGCCACACTGGGTCACCAAAACGACTCGGTTTGCTAGGGAGATCTTGCCAACAGGCTACCAAACAGGGCACTCAGTTCTAAGGAGCTAAACCGTACTCCACACATGGCACAAGCCACGGAAACGCATCATCGTAACGCCAAACGAGAATAAAAATAATCGCTGAAAAAACGGGGCGTTACAGTCACTCCCCCTAAAAGAAAGTTTCGTCCCGAAACTTTACGCACAACCCTCCTACAAAAGAAGGAAAAGTAACAAACAGAAGTTACAAAGGGAAACATACCGATCAAATCAGAGAAACAGGTGAGGGTACGCCCTCCTCATGGCCGACTCTAGCTCCCAAGTCGCGCTCTCCAAATCCTGATTTTTCCATAGAATTTTCACCATCGGTATGGACTTCTTTCGCAGCACATGCTCCTGAGTATCCAAAATACGAACTGGCACCTCAACGAAAGAGAGGTTGGGCTCTAACTGGGGCATAACATCCAAGAGTTGCCCACTGCTGCGCACACACTTCCGCAATTGGCTAACATGAAAAACATTATGAACACCAGGGAAGTTCGCTGGCAAATCCAATCTATATGCAGACACACCAATCCGCTCCAAGACCTCAAACGGGCCCACATACCTTGGGTCCAATTTCTGATTTTTACCAAATCTCTTCACACCAACCGTTGGAGAAACCTTGAGGTATACATGATCCCCTACTAAAAACTCCAAGGCAGACCTACGCCGATTGGCGTTCTTTTCATACCTCTCCTGGGCTAAACGAAGCTTTTCCCGAATAAGCTTCACGGCGACTTCCATCTCTTCGAGAGCATCAGGACCCAACAAAGGCTTCTCACCAGCCTCAGCCCAAAACAACGGAGTCCTACAGCGCCTCCCATACAAAGCTTCGAACGGAGCCATCTGCAAGCTTTCCTGATAACTGTTATTGTAAGCAAATTCCATGAGTCGCAGACGCTCATCCCACGCTCCACCGTGGTCTAAAATATAGCACCGGATCATATCCTCAACAATCTGATTGACCCGCTCCGTCTGCCCATTGGTCTGAGGGTAGTACGCAGTAGAATACCTCAGATCCGTACCCAAACCCTCCTGCAGACTCTGCCAAAAACGAGAAGTAAACCGGGAGTCTCGATCAGAAATGATGCTAACCGGCACACCGTGGAGTCGGATGACTTCATTCAAGTACAACTCCGCTATCTTCTTCATCGGGTAATCAATCTTATAAGGCACGAAGTGAGCACACTTCGTCAATCTATCCACTATAACCCAAACAGAATCAAATCCTCTCGGGGATTTTGGCAAACCCGTAATGAAGTCCATAGATATACTCTCCCACTTCCAAGTCGGGATCTCTAGTGGAGTCAACTTACCACCAGGCCTCCCATGATCGGCCTTCACACGCTTGCAAGTGTGACACTCAGCAACATATCGGGCTATATCTCCTTTCATACCATACCACCAGGCAACTTGCCTTAAGTCACGGTACATCTTTGTAAATCCTGGATGGTAGGCAACGCTGGAACCATGAGCCTCACTGCAAATCATACTCCTAATGTCCCCAATAGCGGGAACGCAAAACCTGCCGCGGTACTTCAAAGTACCCGCATCATCAATAGAAAAATCTGGCAACTCTCCCTTCTCTGTCCTGGTAAAAAGGTGCAACAGATCCGGATCGTCCTTCTGATGCAGTCTAGTCAAAGAAATCCAGGACGGCTCTTCCACTGATAAGCTACTCTGCAAACTACAGCATCCCACTGAAATATCCATAAGGAGGAACTCCTCAACTAATCGATCGGCGGAGAGGTTAAAGATCTTTCCCGTCTTTCGGCTCAGGGCGTCGACCACCACATTGGCCTTGCCCGGATGATACTGGATTTCTACGTCATAATCCGCCACATACTCAAGCCACCGCCGCTGACGCAGATTCAACTCTTTCTGCGTGAACACGTACTTCAGGCTCTTATGGTCAGTAAAAATCTTGCACTGAGCCCCATAAAGTAAGTGCCTCCACAACTTCAACGCATAGATAACCGCTGCAAACTCAAGGTCATGCGTAGGATAATTCCGCTCATGAGTTTTCAACTGCCTTGACCCATAAGCAATTACTTTTCCATCCTGCATTAATACGCATCCCAGTCCTATATGCGAAGCATCCACATACACATCATAATCCATGCCCTCAGTAGGAAGGGTCAGAACGGGAGCAGTACACAATCTCCTCTTTAACTCCTGAAAAGCTTCTTCGCACTTCTCGCTCCAAACAAAAGCCACATTCTTCTGAGTCAGCTTGGTCAATGGTGCGGCTAGAGAAGAGAAACCCTCCACGAATCTCCTGTAATAGCCAGCCAACCCTAAGAAACTTCTAATCTCCTTAGGAGTATTCGGCCTACTCCAATCCGTCACTGCTGCAATCTTTTCTGGGTCAACCGAGATCCCATCCTTGTTCACCACGTGGCCTAGAAAAGAAACCTGAGGCAACCAAAATTCGCACTTGCTCAACTTGGCGAATAACTTGTGGTTCCTCAACTCTAATAGGACCAAACGCAAATGCAGCTCGTACTCCTCAGCACTGCGAGAATAACCTAACACGTCATCAATGAATACCACAACGAACATGTCTAGGAAATCCTTGAACACCCTGTTCATCATATCCATGAAGGCCGATGGTGCGTTGGTCAGACCAAACGACATCACCAAAAACTCAAAGTGCCCATGCCTCGACCTAAACGTAGTCCGTGGAATATATGCCTCACGGATCCTGAGCTGATGATAGCCCAAACGAAGATCGATCTTGGAGAACACCATGCTACCACGCAACTGGTCAAATAAATCATCGATCCTCGGCAGAGGGTACCTGTTCTTGATAGTGACCTTGTTCAACTCTCTATAGTCGATGCAAAGCCGCATCGACCCATCTTTCTTCTTTACGAACAAAACAGGAGCACCCCAAGGCGACGAACTCTGCCTGAGAAAACCTTTAGCCAACAACTCATCTAACTGAATTCGCAACTCCTCTAACTCACGAGGGGCCATCCGGTATGGCGCCTTAGCAATAGGACGCGTACCCGGCTCCAAATCAATAACAAACTCCACATCCCGCTCAGGAGGGATACCAGGAAGATCATCAGGAAAAACATCGGCGAAACCACGAACAATAGGAATCTCCTCCAAGCGTGGCACGCTATCAACAGTTCCAACCGCCGAGACTAAACAAACACAACAATCAGAAAGAAACAATCTCTGAACACATACCGCAGAGAGAACAGGAGAATCCTGACACGGATCAGCATACACGCTGCCGGGCTGACCGTCGTCCCTGATGAAGTCCAAGCGCTTTCCTTTGCACTGAATGACCGCATCATACCGAGAGAGCCAGTCCATGCCCAAAATGACATCGAAGACCTCTAGATCAATCATCTTCACATCCGCCTTCGCAAGAAAATCCCCCAACAAAACCGGGCAATCCAAAATACCCAAATCTAACAACACAGATTCACCAGAGGGAAACTTGACACGGAAGGAATCCCGAACACGATCTAGAGACAACCGATGACGCTCCACAAAGGCTCTAGCCACGAACAAGTGGGTAGTGCCGGAGTCAAACAGAACACGCGCCCAGCGGTTCTTCACCTTAAATTTCCCTATAGGAACGCACAAAGCTAAGGAACTAGCACAATAGTACCGCAAACAATCTAGCAACTAAACTACCAGGCTAGAAAGAAAACAACAAACTACTAACCTGAGATCACCTGGGTCGAAGTCTGAGCCTCCTCGGAAGAAATCACGTTCAACTTCCCTTTTCCCTTGTCCACACGCTGAGGTGGAGGTAATGCCTGCAATGGAACTGCAGGAAGAGCTGACTGGACCTGAGTACACCTCGACTTAACGTGACCCTTCTGCCCACACTGATAGCAGACTCTATCCCTGGACCAACACTGGGCTGCATCATGCCCGGATCGCTTGCAAACTGAACAGGAGATATCTCTCCCAGGAGCACCCTGAATAGCATGAACCTGCTCCTTCTTCTAAGCTGTCGCCTTCTTGAAACACCTCTCAACAGGATGGCCTGACCGGCCACAAAAACTGCACACCACCCTGCTCTTCTTTCCCAGAACAGCATCGGGTACCAGGGGTTTCTTCTCCTCTACCAACTTCCTCTTATCCTTCCTCAACTGCTGGCCTCTGCTCTTCGCCGTCTCAATGGCCTCAACCTTAAGAGCAGCCTCTACAACTCCAGCATAAGTCACTGACCCATAAGCACTGGCCAACTGCTGCACCTCACCCCTCAAACCACCAAGAAATCGCTTAACTCGATCAGCCTCAACGCTGACCAATCCAGGGTCAAAACGGCTCAACTTACTAAACTCTATCTCATACTCACCCACCGTGAGCTGCCTTTGCTTCAGATAGAGGAAATCATTCATGAGGCGGTCACGCTCGACCGAGGGTAAGAACTTCCTCAACAGCATCTCCTTGAACACTTCCCAAGGGCATCCGGCTACCAGGCTCTCCTTCTCTCTCAGCCACCAACTCTTAGCCAAACCTTTAAGCTGATTGGCGGCTATCATCACCCTCTGATCATCTGAAATCCCTGAGTACGAGAACATCTCCTCCATGGAGATCAGCCAGTCGTCTATCACCATGAAATCTGCCTTCCCATCATAAGTGGGAGGGCTCAGCCTCTGAATCTGCGAGATGAAGGCCATCTCTGCTGGCACCACCACTGGAGGCCTCAAGGGTGCAGGAGGAGGAGGAACAGCTAACCCCCCTGCAGGAACTTGCGCACCCTGAGCCTGCCCTACCACAACTGCCACCAAAGACTGAATCTGGGCTTGCACCTCCTCCAACTGCCTACCCATAGCTTCGCTACTCTGACGCAGACCCTCGATCACCGCATCGTTCTGAGCTCCAGAAGATTCACCCTCAGACAGGGGAGTCGATCGAGTCGCAGGACGCCTAGCCATCCTAAAAATCATTACAACGCAAATCAGATCCAAATCCCACGACTAGAACCGACTACCAGTACAGACAATACATATGTAGATATAGACTTAAAGCTGCTAAACTTGCTCTGAGAGTTTATCTTCTTCACAGTAATTGGATGATATGCCCTAACCTAGGATGGTTAACCACCACCTCACTAACTCTTGTGCCTAGATCGGATGCATGAACTTATGTTAGTTTGAAAACTTATGTGTGTACATATGTCATCTTGCAAATCTTTAGCTCGGCGCGTTGTGCTTATGCAATGTTATGATATGCAAGTTTGTGTTATGCATTCTAAAAAAAAGGCCCTAATGCATGATATGAGCGGCGTACACATGAAAATGTTATGCATCCCATAATACATAACATTTCCATGCAACGAAAAAGAAACGTGCTAGTCGCAGTCATGTGGTGAGGTTATGCATCCCATACTACATAACCCTCACATGTAGCCCCTATGGTGGATCCATATACGAACACATATTATGCATCCCATACTACATAATATGCCCCGTATACTTCATGTTATGCTATGACTGTAGTGTTTGTGCTTTTGCCAAGACGTGCTGATGACATATCAGTGTGTGAATGACATGATGCTGAACTACTAAAAGCATCCAAGGAAGGTTGCCCAACTAATTTGTCAAGCAACCTCCCTCTGATACCAACTGTCACAACCCGTATTTTCTCCGAATTAAGAATTATCAGAGTAAGAGAAAACACGCGTCATGATGCCACGTCAAGCAGGGGATAACTGCTGACGCTCAGGCAAATCCAACTACAATCTTTATGCAAGAAAATCATGTGCTTAATGAATAGAAAATCAGTTATGTTTAGAGTCCGTATCCCTCGGCTCAGTGGATCATCTAGTCCACAAAAGAAAACTATATTTAAACGCTGCGGAAAAATACTTTAATTAGGTTTTACACCCTAAATAGCGCATAAGCGTCCCGAGAGAACCACTCATGCTATGCAAGACACTATATTTAGTTTATATAGTATATATAAGAAAACGGTTTTCGTACGTGATTTGGAAAATAGTGATTAAGTTTACAAAACATGCCAATCATGAGCTTCATTTATAATAATAATTATAGTTTAAAAATAACTAGCAACCTAGCATAAAACCTTCTCAAAGCAAGTAGACTATCTCCAGAAAAATAAATGGTAGCAGCAATAGTATATATCTAGTACAAGGTAAAAACTACTAGTGGGCGCCAACAACCTGACACGAACCCACCAGCAAACATATATGTCCATAAGAAAGTACTGAAAACAACCTCACTAACAAGGTAAACAGAACTCCAAGGTCCGGAAGTCCACCAACAACAACACCTCCAACTAGCCACAAGACTGGCTACAGCTCAGAACCTGAGGCATTCCAAAAGAAAACAGAATACCTCAGCAAGCAAAAATCAAGGTAAAACTGCATGAAAGAGTCAACCAAAAGGACAAAATAACAGGAAACATGCAGTAGAAAGAGTCACAACTGTCCAAAATAGGACAACAAGAAATGCACAACGTGCAAAGAAACAGCAACGACCCAGCCCAGGAACAACATCCTGCAGGGCCTACTAGACTACCAAGAGCCAGAATGCTGCAAACTACCAAAGAAGAAACTTCTAACACCCTAAACTGCGGGAAGTGATAGTAGCAAAACCAACAACGAGGAACCGGATCGAAGGCAAACGCAGTCCCCCAATCCACCATGTCCAAGTCAAAAGCTCGAGGGTCAACACGTGAAAACACAAGGGACCTTCCACCCGACATGCCCAGCCCGTACCTGGAGCAAGAAATCCATGGGTGGCCTTGGCTATATCACACAACTCCACCCCCATAAAGAGCTATAACCACCATTACTAACCACGACCCACGATTCGGCCTTTAGGAAAATAAAGAAAACGGCCGACAAGGAAAACCCAGAAATACAACTGGAAATCTACTCGGAAATGAAATACAAGGTAAAGGAAGAGTGTTGAAATAAACCAACACGACTAGGCGTTGAGTGAAACGCACTCAGTGCCTACCTAAACTTTGGCGTTGAGTGAGCTAGCCTCACTCGCCGCCAAAATAATGTTACTACCCCCAAACCCACTAAAGAATACGGAGCTCGACGACAGTCGAACGACCAAGGCAGAAGATCCAGAACTCGAGTAGTTGCCTGCCACTTGAGTATCTAAACCCCCGCACTCGAAACCATCTAAATTCGCCTATCAAAAGAAAATATACAAAGCGCACGATCAGTGACGCACGATCAGTGGTCGTGCGCACTCATCGGCTGATGATCGTGCGAAACGAACCTGGAAAACCTGACAGAAAACCTAGCAACTGCGCACGATCAGTGTCGCACGATCAGTGGTCGTGCGCACTGTTGCCAGCGCTCGTGCGATTGCCCGAGACAGAACTTTGGAAACTGAAATTTATACGCGCACGAACAGAGGCACACGACCAGTGGTCGTGCGCCCTAAAGGTTGATGACCGTGCGCGGTCAACCTGCACCGTTTGGAATTTCCCGAACGACACCGGAATGCGCACACGACTCACGCCACTGCAGTAGCAGTAGATAACTATCACGTCGCACGCTACTACCATTCAAACTATGCCTAACCATTCGAATAATATCTTAACGAAGGAAATTGGCAACCACACCCCCCCTCCTAACTCTCCCTCTCGGCTACACCCGAACCAGAGCAACAATCAAAAATAAAGGAAAACAACGGCTCCACGCCGACAATTTGGATTCCAAACATCACAACATAGGGGGGGTTTCAGTAGGAAGAACTAAGCCCTATAGTTAGCAAGAAAATGAGAACAACAAGGCCTCTAACCTGGGCTAACCGGGATTTCAATTTCAGCAAATAAAATCAAAGAAAACACTTTGTAAGGGCAAGAATACCACTTGCCTCAATTCACAACGAAGCTTTGGACTGCTTTCCTCCTCTTCGCACGGATCAAAACGGCCGCAACACCTAGAACAAAGACTCGGCCATTAATGGCGGAAAACTTCCAAAACCGAAAATTCCAATCCTTCCAAAACTCCACGAAAATCGAATTTCTTATCGCAGGAATGAAGGTCTTGACGAGAGCAATCCAAATCCACTCTCGGAATCGAATTCCGTCCACAAACGCTCCGGGAATCGGCGTCCGAAGGCAAGGTATGCGGTTTCTCCGTTTCTCTCGTACAAGGGGCCGGCGGTTTTCTTACGGGGAAGAAGATGATGGCGGTTCCTTTCATTCTAATTCTATATATATATATATAATTATATAAGTATATTATTAATTACAAAATTACATAAAGCACCAAATCGACGCGAAAACCGAACTACCTCGGAATTCGACGAAATTCGCACCGTAGCTAAATACCCACGCTACGAACACAACGGCAAAGTCGAAATTAACTTTCGACGAACAGAACTTGAGTTACACCCAAATAAAGCCAAACACCAACATCCCCCCGAGAGGCCACACCGGGTCACCAAAACGACTCGGTTTGCTAGGGAGATCTTGCCAACAGGCTACCAAACAGGGCACTCAGTTCTAAGGAGCTAAACCGTACTCCACACATGGCACAAGCCACAGAAACGCGTCATCGTAACGACAAACGAGAATAAAAATAATCGCTGAAAAAAACGGGGCGTTACACTTAAGCCAGTCTCTTAAGATTTGGAGACACCCTAAACCATCATAAGTAAGTACCTCCATTCTAGTGGGATGATAAGCGTGGGGACGGTTAGTATTCCTATTGTATGAAGGCAAGGCTGGGGTGTGTTTAGCCATATCCTTAGCATAGGAATAGTCTAACTGGGTAGCATATACATCATATGCCATCCTAGAGAGAACCGGAGAGGACACTCGATCTCAATTTAGTGCACGTGCATAGAAAAGGGGTAATAGATCCACTAAACTCTAACGAAGATGGAATTGTTCCCGCCTAATAACTTAGGTTATAATTATATAAAATAGATTTTCTTGCTGGAAAAAATATGAGGATTATTAAAAAAAATTTATTTTTTAATTTTGCTTAAAACATAAAAATATAGGCCGCTATTTGCAGACCAACTATTAAATTTTAAAATATTTTAACAAAAATAATGACTTAATGAAAAATAAATTTTTTTGGAATTTCTTATTAAAAATAAGATAGAGAATGTCCAGAATTTTATTTTTTTAGATTTTGAGAAAAATTAAAAATTTTAGGCCGCTATTTGCAGACCAAATATATAAAAATTAATTTTTTTTATGAAATACCATGCAACGAGTGAGTGCGTGTTAACGTGGCAAATAAGAGGGGAGGGTGCCAATTAGGGAATTGACGTGAACCTCTCTCTGATACAAAATTGATGCAGTCTCACATGATTGACACCGAATAGATCTACGGACTAACACGTATACCTCTCCACAATCCAAATCCTATATTCGCACAATCGCTCTACGCGGCACCACGTTAATTAATTCTATCAAGTATATTCTAGCGTACGGGTAACAAAAACGATTAGGATCGAATAGAGGCGATAGGCCAATACTCTTTCCGGCTAAAAGGACCTACTCGTTCCGAATGAGCGATGTTGTGCCAAAAGAGATTTACCAAATAAAATATGATTCAGAAAATGTAGATCTCTCCCAACAAAAGAAAACGAAGGTTCGCCAAACCTTTCTCGAAATTAGATCAATCAAGATAAACACAAACCGATCGAAGAAAAACCACGATGAATTAATGCTATCAAAATTCAACGCTAAGAATCTACCACCACAAGAATAAATCTAGGAAAAGAAACACACAAAGGTAGAAGGTTTCGTTACCCAATCGAAATAGATGATTCCAATATCTCTACTTGGATCACACTTCAACGGCTCCATCGGAGTCACGCCAGATTGAGAGGAAACTTGTCAGTCTTCGTCGCTTCACGCCGGAGTTGGAATCCACAAAGGAGATCTTTGCCTTGGCCGATTTCTTCAAGGAGGTGGGTTGAATGGTTGCTTTGTCGGAGGTCGGTTTTTGGGAGAGGAGGAACTAGCCTTGGATGAATTTTGAAGAGGGAGAGGAGGAAGAAGAGAAGGAAGGCCGAAATTTGCCTAAGGGGGAAGAGGGAAAGAGGGGGAAAATTCAGTCTTAGAATTAAGGTTTTAATTTTTCATTCTCTCTAAACAATCCTTCATCAACATGGCTATATATAGCCTACACCACTCAATCTCCCTCCAATAAAAATTTAAAATTCAAAATTCAAAATTCAAAATTCAAAATTCAAACTGAAAATAAGATGGTTATAGGCACCCATCATTACACCTGAAATGAAATAATTAAACAACACATGATGGTTATAAGCACCCATCATTACACATGAAATGAAAATTAAAACATGAAATAAATACTTAAAATAAAATTGCTAAAATAATAAAATTACTAAAAATATATAATTATAATTATATACTTTTATATAATGGAAGCGGACGTCGATCCCACCCTCGAGCTTGCGGTAGCGATCGTCCCAATCGACGAACTCTCTCAGGCGGGGATCACTAGCGGTCGTGTCAGCAACGTCTCCATCAACAGGGCTGGTTATCACTCGATAGCGTCTCCTATATCCCGAACAGATCCTGCTGACCAGACTCTCACTAGATGGCAGGGCTGGAAGACACTCGGTGATGTTTTCCATGTTAGCCCAAAGATGGTTCCGCTGACCGGGCTCTCACTAGACTACATGGCAGGTGGACCTCTTGGAGGAAGCTTCGATATGTCCCGTAGAGTCCCAAAACCTGTCGTTAGGCTCTCATCTAGTTGAATAGGTCGATGAGGGCACATAATTTTTGGCAAAAATGAAGGACCGGTTGACACTCATCTCATACCATTAGGCTCCTACCGGCTGACAGAAAGAAGAGAAGTAGAGGTTCCAAATAGATCGCTAGAAAAAGAATTTGAAGAAGTAAGTCACGCCAAAGGGCAAATATTACGGGCAAGTTGTATTTCACACCTCAGGTGCCCGCCATGCAAGATTCCCTGCGATTCTTTCTAGTATGGAATGAGTAAATGATCTGCTTTGGTATCAATGAACTACCAAGCTCGCGGATGTAGTTATATAATATGGGTTCCAACGAAGCCAATCTAGGTTTTAGTAAAGCTTAAGATAATGAGGGTACTACCACGAAGAAATTCAACCTCAACCTCGCGGACATAGTTATGCAATAAAAAGAACAACCTGTAAAATAACTATTGTTGTGAAAGATATATCATTAGATGAATTTGAAGAAATATATTCTTTCAAAACCCCTAGATGGAAGAAGACAACTATGATATTTCATGATGTGAATAGTAGTGGGGTAGTATGGGACAAAAAATAAATCAACTTGGTTTCAGACTTTGTATAACCCAAAGTAATCATTCCCTTTGGTTTGCAAAACAAAAAAATTCTTATGGGGGTCTACAAGAAGATCAAAAAAGAAGTGATAAAAATGATGTACAAAAGAATATGGGAATATCCTCCGACACCGAGGGAAATAAGACTAGAGGCACTATCGCTAGTATATTACTAAATCAGTTCTTTAATACGATGTCCTCCTACTAAGAGTGATGACTTGGGACCAGTAGCCAGGGAAGGGCAAGCTGCTACAACTAGAGTCTCTTGTCTTAATGTCCGTGTCTCATCATCTATGAGAGGGAAGACATTGAAAAAGCTAAAAGCTAACAGTTTCTATGTCTTATCATCTGAGCTAGCGTCTGATGCCTCTCACTCATAAGATTGCTCTCTCTCTTAAAAAGAATCTCAATTGGAAAGAGCGGCTAGCTAAGACGGTGCAGACGTTATCTTTTCAGTAACATCTTCTTACGTCTGCTTATTAACATCTGCTGCTTTAGATAGGGACAGAGCATAGACTCAGAATAACAAATGTAGGGCTTTTTGCGCTATGAATCTCGGGCTTAACGGGCTTCTAGTATTAAATAAACCAAATCTCAATGATGAGTCTAATATTTATAGGTTGTTTTGGACTCATCTTGGCCTGTTTTCTCACTCATGCACTGCATTTCAACTGGATTTCGGTTATATTTGCGTCATTCGGTCATTGTCCATTTCGTGCACTATTTTGGCCAATGGGTGTGCAATTGCGCATTCTATTTTTGGGGGTAAGCACATGGTGCTCCCCGTGGTACTTTGCAGTTGGTTTTATTGTTGTGCAGGTAGTCGGGACGTCCCGGACTCATTTTCTAGTTTATGTGCAAAACGCACGATCGTGCGTTGTTCTTCTCGCACGGTCTCTTCCAATCGTGCGTTTTACATAGCAATTCTATGGACTTCTGTGGCTTACCATGCGTTTTGTTCCCGCACAGTTTCGGCCAAACTGTACAAGAAGGAATCACACTGTCTGCATATTTTTCTCTTGATTTCTGCTTTCTGTGGTTAATCGTGTGTTTTCCTTCAAGCACGGGCGGAAGCGCCCATACGTGAGTAAAACACACGGTTCTCCTGTACCAACACTGCATTCCTGTGCTTTGTGTTCACCCGTGCGATTTCCTTACACGCACAGGTGGAAGCGCCCGTGTGCGAGGAAACGCACGGGTCAACGCATCTCTCCCGCAAGCCATTTTCTTCGCGCCAAAATCGCACGGTTCACGCACGGTCGTCCGCCAGACCGTGCGTGACCAATTTTCTTATCTTTTTCTATTTAAGCGTAGATTTCCAGCCATTTTCAGACCGATTCATTTTGTTCCATTCCAGCTGCCTTTTAGGGTAAAGCTCCACCTTTCCACCTCTGCCCTTCATCTTCCACCAAGGAGAGATGCTCTGGCCATTCTTGCGAATCTTACACCTTGTTGGTGCTTTCTCTCAGCCTTCTCCATCATCTCTTGAGCTCTATTTCATGGTTTGGCTCCGTATCCATCAAGCAAAGGGAAGCTTGCAACTTTCTTCCGCATCGTGACACGAATAAGACAGGTCCATTGGAAGATAGTGACAGCCCTTCTCTACCCAGGACATAGTTAAGGACCGAGCTTCGACGCGGATTGACAACCTGGCAAATCTTTCTGCGACCCCTCGACGAGCCTTCAGATTTGGTCGATCTCTTTACTTGTTCTTCCTTTCTTGCTGAATATTGGTGTTTTAATCTATTTATATTGATGATGTGCACTTTTGCTGTAAACTTTATGCGATTCATGTCAACATGAACTTGTATTGTTTTACGTTTTAGTTGCTTGAGTTGCGCCCTCATATCAAACCGCTGCCACATCCCGTCTTGCCATTCTAGAAATTGCTAGAATCATGCATAGCGATGAGGTGCTCTCAACCCTCATTCCGTAATCCTACTCGTCCATCCGTGCAGCGATTCGGTGCATAGCGGCCGATATAGTCTTCCATCCCGCCTGGCGAAGCATCGCATAGCGGCGTTGTGTAGGAGTATATTATTAGCATTTTACTTTATTTTTCCCCAACAATCAAAACCCCCTTCGTTAGCTCCGACCTAAGGACTTCAATCTCAAGTACTCCTCGAACTTAACTCCCCACCTTACTGTGTTCCCTCGAGATCGATACATTGGGAAATTTGCCCATTTTATATTACTTGTGTGACCGGTACACTTATCGTTCAACGAATAACGTTTTTGGTGCCGTTGCCAGGGAACACAGTCGTGTGAGTTTTTGGAGAGGGAGATAGTAGATCAAAGCCCTTTTCCATTTGTACATTTCATGTTTCTTTGTTGCTTTAGTTGTTAGAATTTTTTTTTTGCTTATTTCTTTTAAACTTTTTCTTATTTTTGATTTAGATAGTAGATCCGTGCTATTTTTATTATAGTTGTGTAGAACTTTTGAGTAATTATTTTTATTCGCGATGTATTCCGTAGTCGAGTACAGTCTACTTAAAGCTTTGCGCCGATGCATCAATGCCATGGCTGATATGAATGTCGAGCATTGTATTCGATGTGTGCTATGTCAAAGTGTAGGCCATATGGTGAAGGATTACCCTCGTCTGTGTGAGCCTTCTCCCTCTGTGGGTGTGTGTGCAATAACCTCCCATTCGTGGAAGACTGTTGTGGACAGGCCTACCAGGGTGTTTCTTGGCCCATACACTGACATAGCGCATCTTGCTCGTTCTTTACATGTTGAGATTACAGAAGAATCTCTCGATGCATACAGATCCTTTATGGGTCCCTCACATCCTTTTTACGGGATTCCCTTGAGTGATGACGATCACTCTAGTGTTAGCCAGCAAAAAAAGGATATGGAATCCATGGCCGCTCCTATATGGGACGCAGAGATTGTTCCTATCAGCCCTCCGCATTTTTTGTCTGATTGTGCTACGCCATTTTTGTTTGAGTCGGCTGATGATGCCGTATTTTTGGATGGTTCGGTGCCTGAGGTTGCGCCGGAGTGTGATGATGATTCCTCCATCTCTGATGGAGAAGGTATATCTTCGGAACACTTTTACACACCCCGATGGGATGAGGGATATTCTCTTTTTGATGCGGAGGTTTGGACTTCCCTATTTGATGAGGTGGTCCCTCTTACAGTCGTAGATCTCGAGTTCTCGGATTCCCCTCGATACGACTCCTATGATACCGACGATGATTTATGTTCGGATCCTGTTGAGAGTGAAACCGGAGTAACTATCCTTATTTCTGTTTATTTTAGTTCTTCCTCTCATTTATTACTTGATCCACCTTCATTATCTGAGCCTGTACAGGTTGAGTCTCCACGAAAATGTTGGGATGATGATGAGCCTGGTGCCCATGCCATTGCCATTGCTTCCTACAAACCCATGGTTAACGATGCCTTGCCAAGCAAGGATTTATTTTGTGATAAGATGTTCGAGGACCAGCGCTCCTCCTCTTCTTATTTCCTATTTCCTCTACCAGTGTTGGGCAGGTATTATTATTTAGGTAAAGGGGTAACTGCTCTATCTCTATATCTGTAACTGTTACCGCAACAGATATTAGGCCAGTTACCTGTGCATTTCTTATTTCATAGGCCCATTAGCTAGAATTGTATAGAATTTAATAAGTCGTGCTGGGATGATAGTAACCCCAGTACTTATCTGGAGTAAGTATAGTTATTTATTTTTACTGTTTTAAAATCTGTTTTACATTTTGTATATCTAGTATATACAATTTTTGTTGGAGCTATTTTGTAGGTGACCTTTCTTTGGTGCGGCGGGGTGAGCTAAAACTTTTTGCAGGTTTGGCTTTATTCTTTAACGCCAATCTTGTGGTATGCACATTTGCAGAGCATTGGGTAACCTCTTCACTGACTTTTACTTCATTTCTATTATTGTAAATCTTGTAATAGGTTGTTTAGTTTAAGTCTAGTGGGGGAGAGTTATGTGTTACCTGTGCACATGCACTACATGCACTTGCATACCACAAAAGTATACTTTCATTTTCTATTTTTATATTATCATGTCCGCATAATGCACCTATACCCACATTAGCGCGTTCTTAAACACGCGCTCAACTCAAGTCAAATGTATTTCTTTTGTGTTAACTTTAAAATAGTAGGTGCTGGATTAAGATTTCATGGTAGAGTAGTGTGAAACTCATGCAGTGCTCCTAATCGAGTACTTATGGTTTGTGTAGAAATAGTATTGATTTAATTTTTAATTATGCTCGTTGATTTATATTTTTCTGCATTTGTAAATATCATTTGTACTACTCAAAATTGTTGAATCTTGAGTAATCAAACGGTAAAGTAAGAATGTGTGTAGCCGTCACTAGACTCATTTTGCTCGAGTCGGGCAGAAGGATCATCTTTCTCGGTGGCTACAAACTTTCCCCAAGCTACTCTCGAAGCATTGGTGCATGGTTAGTCAAGCGTGAGTGTGATGTAGGTCGTCACTTTGTCAAGTTTGAGCCTTGTACCATGCCCGACATCTATCCGATGCTATCCCCGTTAAGCCTGTCCCTTCATTTGGCATCCCTATTCCTCGCTACCAAAGCTATATAGCCTTTCCTACTCTACATCCAGATGTGGTCACTCGGTTAGTTTGATTTTTTTGTCATTTGTATCTGTTATGCGTGACAGTTATGTGGGTGTTTTTGCAGCGTGTGGTGTTGCCGTGTTTTTGTATTTGGTTTCTGCTATTGTGATAAAAAAAAGTAAATGAAATGAAATTTCCCAATTGGGAATTAAAATATATATTTATATATATATATATATATATATTGTTGTTAAGTTGTAAAATATTTTGATATTGTGTTTGTGGTGCACCCATGTGTTTGTCGTTGTTTATAGTTGTGAGTGTTTTCGGGCGGTCTCATTTTGGATGTGCGTGTCTATCTTGTTTACCTTTGTCTATCCCGCCTTTGCCTAAACCTATATTAAACTCCAAGTCCTACGGATTCTTGCTTGAGTCGAACAAGTGTCGTGGAGAGAGTGTGAACGGGCAAGCGTATGGTCCCCGATATTAGTGGATTCCGAGGTGATCCTGAGCCCCGGTCTTTGGCAATGCTCACCTTAGTGTCCTGTCTACTTTCTTCCTATGCGCGACCAGACGATTCTACAGCAATCCAATTTTGAGTAGCTACAATATTTATTTATGAATGTTGAAATTTATAAACTCCGTAGTATAATTAATAAGTTTATCTATTATATTTTCTGCACCCATGAGTATTTGATTTCTCGCTTTACATTATTTTGAAAATTTTAAGCCAGCTAGCTGTTTTCGAGTCCACTGAGAGATGATTTGCTCAGGACGAGTAAATGTTTAAGTCTGGTGGTGTGATGAGTCCGATATTTATAAGGTTTTACGAACCCATCTGAGCTTATTTTTTCACTCGTGCACTGCATTTCAACCAGATTTCGGTTATATTAGCGTCATTCAGTCATTGACCATTTCGTGCAATATTTTGGCCCATGGGTGTGAAATTGCGCATTCTATTTTCAGGCGTAAGCACATGGTGCTCCCCATGGTTCTTTTTAGTTGGTTTCATTGCTGTGCAGGTAGTCAGGACATCCCCGACTCATTTTCTAGTTTCTGTGCAAAACGCACGATTGTGCATTGTTCTTCTCGCACGGTCTCTTACAATCGTGCATTTTACACAGCAATTTTGTGGACTTCTGTGGCAACCCATGTGTTTTGTTCCCGCATGGTTTCGGACAAACTGTGCGAGAATGAATCGCACGGTCTGCATATTTTTCTCTTGATTTCTTCTTTCTGTGGTTAATCGTGCGTTTTCCTTCATGCACGGGCGGAAGCGCCAGTGCGCGAGTAAAATGCACGGTTCCCCTGTACCAGCACTGCTTTCCTTCACTCTGTGTTTACCCATGCGATTTACTTACACGCATGGGCAGAAGCGCCCATGCACGAGAAAACGCACGAGTCAACGTATCTCTCCCGCAAGCCATTTTCTGCGTGCCAAAATTGCACGGTTCACACACGGTAGTGCGCCAGACCATGCGTGACCATTTTTCTTATCTTTTCCTATTTAATCGCAGATTACCTACAATTTTTAGACAGCTTCGTTTTGATCCATTCCAGCCGCTTTTTAGGGCAATGCTCCGCCATTCCACCTATGCCCTTCATCTTCCACAAAGAAGAGAAGCTCCGGCCTTGCTTGCGAATCCTACACATTGCTGGTGATTGCTCTCGGCCTTCTCCATCATCACTTGAGCTCCATTTCATGGTTTGGTGTCGTATCCATCAAGAAAAGAGAAGCTTGCAACTTTCTTCCGCATCGTGACACGAAGAAGACGGGTCCATTAGAAGGTAGTGACAACCCTTCTCTACCCCGGACTTAGTTGAGGACTGAGCTTGGATACGGATTGAAAAACCGGCGAATCCTTCCACGATCCCTCGATGAGCCTTCGGATTCGGTCGATCTCTTGACTTGTTCTTGCTTTCTTCCTGAATATTAGTGTTTAAATCTATTTTTATTGATGATGTGAACTTTAGCTGTAAACTTTATGTGATTCATGTCTATGTGAACTTGTATTGTTTTACACTTTAGTTGCTTGAGTTGCGCCCGCAAATCCATCCGCCGCCACATCCCGTTTTGCCGTTCTAGCAATTGCTAGAAGCGTGCGTAGCGAAGAGGTTCTCTCGACCCTTATTCTGTAAGCCTACTCATCCATCCGTCTAGCGATTCGGTGCATAGCGCCCCGTGTAGTCTTCCATCCAGCCTGGCGAAGCATCGTATAACAGCGTTTGCTAGGAGTAGATTGTTAGCATTTTACTTTATTTTTCCGCAACTATCAAAACCACCTTCGTTAGCTACGCCCTACGGACTTCAATCTCATGTCCTCCTCGAAATTAACGCCCCCTTACTGTGTTCCCTCGAGATCGATACTTGGGAAAATTCACCAATTTTATATTACTTGTGCGACCAGTACACTTGCCATTCAACGCATCACACAACTAGGTTCTTGCTTGGGGACCAGTTGCACCCCATCTTTGTAGCAACCTATTAAGTAGAGAAATGTTAGTGTCATAGAAAGGGTTGTGATCCAAGTCGATACCTCCAGTCTTTCATTCCTTGCTAAGGAAAGAGTGGTCGCATCCACATAGAAAATGGGAAAGGCAAGAGGAAGGACTCCTAGTTTTGTTTGTTTTTGTCGTCTCTAAGATGCGAAGAAGGACTTTGAACCTTTGAAAAGCAAGCTATCGCCTTTCTTTTTTGTCTGCAAAGCAGTCAAAAGGCAAAAAAGTAAATATCTATTCTCTGTACCCGTCTATCTAGGGACCTTAGTATAAGCGACCATTGATGGCCAGGTCAATCATTTTGTCTTAGCAAGAGAAGCACTTACTTATAGGAAACTCGTAAAAGAGAGATTCTAACCGCCGGGGAACTCCACCAGATAAATTACCCACACTAGTAAGTAAAGAGAGAGACGACGGATTACTTACCGTAAAGTACAGGAAAGTCAACTAAAGAGCTCTTTCAAAGGACTCAAAAAAGTTCTACGGGCCTCTCATCGAGATCAAATCAAATGGCCTGACGTCTACGATTGTATTGAAAAATGGGGTTGGAAACTACTTATTTTCACACAAATACAGATGAAACTGTTCTTTCAAATGATATGCGAAAAAATTCATGTTTTTCTGAGGGGGAATAACTTTGACTTCTCCCCTCCAACCATTCTCCAATCAAATGAGAATACAAGGAATTAGACTTGAATACAATATCTTCATTGTATATATTCTATTCAAGGTAATGATCAAATCTTTTTTTTCTTCTATATAAGGAATTAGTTGATATTGATTCGCATGCATCCAGCACGACACCCGCAAGATGACCAAGGTGGCAATATCTCAGGTCGCGTCGCAACCTCATGAGGCTTGGCTCGCGCGAATCCAAGAGACCTGGACGTGATTCGAGACGGGTCGACCCCTAGATCTCACGGGCGCCGTAGGAGAATCTCTTGATATGGGGGGAAGGAACACCACTCATAGGTCAGCTATCTAAGGTCATAACATTCCCTAAGCTAAGTCCCCAAGGGACGCGCAATCTCACTAGCTAGACACGGGTTTGGACGCGGCAAGCAGGAAGGCAAAGCCAGATCGCGAGTACAACAAAGGGAGAGAGGAACAAAGTTAATATCATTTCAGAAAAGAACATATATTATTAATTGCAAAAAGTCACAAGTATGAGATTCAACCCGCATTTACATTACAATAATAATAAAAGTACAAATATCACAAAAAGGAAGATTCGGTTAAGGGTTTCAGCGAGCCGAGCTCTCAAGCGGCGAGCTCTCAGGCGACGAGCTCTCCAAAAGGGGTTAGAAGGACTCATCATTAGGCTCCGGTACTGGAAAGAATAGCTCTAGTACCACATCATTCCCTAAGAGCCCCGCGCCTTCGCGCATCACTAAGCCGGCTCGATGTATGGTCTGGAGAGTAAAAGTCGGGCCTTGGTGACGTTCTTTTGCATCATTGTTGCGCGCTAGGGTTCGAAGAAAATAAACGCAACCGAACTAGCAACCCGATGAGGCAAGTATACCTATCCAATTGTAGCTAGGGGACACAAGTGTCGTATTAAAATTCGGGAACTGTTGGCTATGCTTACTCACACGAACGTTATTATCTTATCGACGGAAAAACTAGGGTTTTAGAAAATCTAAGCGCAAGGGAGGAAGTAAAACGATACTAGAAAGAGAACCACCGCAATTAAGTAAAGCTATTAAGTAAAGAGCTATGCTAGAAAGGAAACTACTGTAGTTAATTAAAGAGCACAAGATAGGTGATTACTACGAAAGGTAGAAAATATGAAATGGAAATGCACTCGATCAAGATTCACCTCGGCTGAAGACGATTAAGAAAATGCGATAAAAATCTAAACTTAATAGGATAAAGGTCCTTGACCGTGGAGGTTCCTAAGCTTGAACTCGCTTCTCTCGAAGTCGTGCCCAACAGAGTTTAGGAAGGTCCGACCCGACTCTCGTCTAAATCAGAGGCCTAAAACTCGCTTTACGCAGTGAACCCCACTATTGGATTTTACTCCAATCCGAGAGATTTGGACGTCTGCCTCTCTCGAGGGGTGCGTACAACTCCCTTTACTCTTGAATGCTCACTTCATTCTTTCGGCCTCTCGGCTTCCCAGAATGAAAGCAAAGGTGGAGAGTATATATCGATAATATACCTCCAACCCATGATTAATTAAGAGTAATTCAAGGCCCTAACCTAAAAAGAAAAGATTAATAAAAATATCATAACTTAATCGCTCTAACCTCGGATCATCAAGATCGAGTACAAGTAGGATTAGTTAATCATAGTGAAGTGGAGGAGGGGGGATGAGTAATGAAGCATAAAAAGAAGACAAGCTAAACAAGAACGCTTTTATTAATGAAAAAGGGCAAGTTACACTATTGAAATTGAAATTACAAGTGCATGAAAATGAAATCCTATTCTAGCCATACAATTAGCACTAAGCAACACTAAAGATTACAAGGAAAGCTAAGGCAACAAAATATTAAACCATGATTAAGCAAAAATTACAAAGGAAGAGAGAGAGAGAGAGAAAGCATGAAAAAAACTCAAGAACCAAAGGGGCAGCACCTCCCCCTCTCAACCAAAGCTTGCTGAAATGAAGAGGGGGGGTCTCAATTTATAGAATTTTTTCACGGGTTGGTCACGCCCTCCGACACGCCCTAGGGGGGGCGTGTCAGGGGGTGTGACAGTACTATGTTGACATCGGGCTCTGGACTCTGGCGGGAAAGATCATTGCTTCGGTACGTCGGTGGTCACGCCCTAGGTCACGCCCGTGTAGGGGGGCGTGACAGGCACGTCATGTCCAAATCATTGGTCGGAAATCCGTCAGTCACGGAAAAGTTGATGTCACACCCACGGTCACGCCCGTGAAGGGGGGGGGGGGCGTGACATTACTGTTTTCGTGTTGTGGAGAAATGGCATTTAATGCGGCGGCAGGCTTTGCGGCAGAGGGCGACACGCCCATGGTCACGCCTGGTGACACGCCCAGGGAGGGCGTATCAGGGGGCCGTGACAGCGGTTTTGTTCGTTTTCCTGTCCTTTCCAACAAAATTCCTCGGGATCGGGTGACACACCCTAGGTCACGCCCATTGAGGGCATGACAGGGGGGCGTGTCAGGTCGTTTTTGACAAATTTCCTGAAAACCTTCAAAAGGACAAGAAAATGTTAGTGGCAATAATATTTACATAAAAAGGATAAAAATAAACTAATAATAGACATGATTTGTACACTATAAAATAGAAAATACGATAGTACTTTAGGCTACAAAATGTATTATCAAATTCTCCCAAGCTTAAGCTTTGCTTGACCCTAAGCAAAAATATAAAAACTAGATATTTATAAAAAGGACTAATCAAAAAGTTTTAATTATGCCTACACAAGTACTATGCGAAATTCTAAGTAGGGAAAAGGTGAAATGTAAGTCTAAAACAATTATTTAGGTATGGTAAAACTTTTATAAACTTTACTTAATAAAAACAAATCATCCAAAATTGTAACGAGATTTTTTTAAATTGACTTAAGCAAAGCAACGAAAATGAAAAACACGCATTGAGTTATTACTAGATCCAAGCAACGCATTATAATTATATCAATTTAATTAACAAAAATCTAGGTTTAAATCCAAAACTAAAACTGATTTACTTTTTTTCTTTTCTTAGTTGTTAAATAAAAATCAAAAAAGCGTGAATCAAAAGGACTTAAATAGGACAGAAACGTTTGGTTTAGGAATATGATTAGGAGTGGAATTCAAAGATAAACATGAAGGTTCAAAATCACACTAAACCAAAGCAAAGAGTTTCAAAAACTTTCATAAAAATATATACACATTTTTTTCTTTTTCTTGTTTTTTTCATTTTTTTTTCAAAACAAAGGCCATAAATATTTTTATTTTCCTTTTGAATTGGCCAAACAAAAATAAACATCACTTTTGAGCATACTTTTTTTCAAAAACCTTTCTCCCACAAAAAAAAATCACAAACTATCCAATCAAAATCGTCAAAATAATTTATGAAACTGAAAAAGACTAGTGTGATTCGATAGGTTGGAAATTTTGTCTTTGGTGAAACTGAAATGAAGGGAGGAGCTATCAAATGAAATCGAAAAAAGGCTCAAAAATGGCTAACTAGTGGTAAAAGTTTTTAGGTTGGCAGGAAAGCTCAAACGAAAACAAAAACGGCCTAAATCATTTTCACGCTTTTGGATTTATCTAAAACAAAGGTTTGAAAATTTTCAAAAAGCGAGTCCTAGATAATAAAAGAAGATTGATGAAATTAACTTGAAAATAGAAATAATAGGTGACTTGGATCGTTCACATCTACTAGGTTATTCAAAAGTTGTCTTTACAAAAAATATTCAAAAACGAAAAAGAAAATAGTGGATGATGAATTTTTGAGAAAGTAAAGGAAATAAAAAACAAAAAACCATAATAGAAATGCGAGTTTTAGAAAAAATATTTCACCTTAACATGCTACCGTGAATTAGAAACACAGCATGACCAACATTTTACATGTGAAACATAATTAAAAAGGACGATTAGAAATATTATAATTAACTAAGTTGTTTATAGGAGATTTTGAGTAAAACAAAAACAGAAACTAGGGGTACTATTGAAATACCAAAATGTCTAAACTATTCAAAAACACATATATTTTTTAATTTTGTGAAATATTCTTTTTTTTTTGGATTTTGGAAAATTTTTCTCTTCTTTTTTGTTTGGAATTTTAAGATATTCACTATTTTTTTATTTTGGAAATATTTAAAATATATACAAAAAGAAAAATATTTACACTAAGCAAAAATGAAGGAGGAAGTCCTCCCCCAAGCTTAAAAATAGACATTGTCTTCAATGGCTAAAGAAGGGGATTGTAGAAGGAGAGAAAAGTAAAGTACAGAATTGAAAGATAGAATTGTAAGACAGGTACTTCCCCGGATTTATTTGCTGCGAAAGCTGAGTGATGCCGCTCCTCTGAATGTCTTCTTTAGACTTCGTGATGGATTCAGCAATGTTGGAGCCGGCGATCGCAGAAACTTCAGCTTGTCGGAGCTGTCCGAGGCAAAAATTATAAAATAAAGAAAATAGAAAAAGATAACTTGGGTTGCCTCCCAAGAGTGCCCTTTGGTTAAAGCGTCGTTGAGCTCGACGCATCAAAAAAATAATTTTGTCCAAAAATATTGTTGTCCAGAAATAAAATTGTTTTTTAACAAAAATTAAGAGTTCAAAGTTAGAGTTCGTGAAGTAAAAACGTAATAATGTTTGGACTGACATCATCATCACCAGAGAAATACAGTTTAAGATGCTGACCATTCACTTTGAAATTACCCTTATCAGGGTGAGAAATTAAAACAGTTTCATAAGGAAATACTTCTAAAACAGAAAACGGGCCAGACCAGCGAGATTTTAATTTGCCCGAAAATAAACGTAAACGAGAATTATATAAAAGGACTTGGTCGCCCGGCTTAAAGTTTTTAGGGTGCCTTAAGTGTTTATCGTGTAAACGCTTCGTCCACTCTTTATAAAGTTTATTATTTTCATAAGCATAAGAGCGCCACTCATCGAGTTCATTTAGTTGAAATTTTCGAAGGTCACCGACTGAGTGGGGATCGAAGTTTAAAAATTTTAAGGCCCAAAAGGCGCGGTGTTCTAACTCTACGGGCAGATGGCACGATTTTCCATAGACCAGCCGATACGGCTTACATCCGAGGGCGGTTTTGTACGCTGTTCGGTAGGCCCATAAGGCATCGTCAAGTTTGGCTGACCAGTCTTTCCTAGAAGTTGAAACAGTCTTTTCTAATATTCTTTTTATTTCTCTTTTAACTACTTCGACTTGTCCGTTAGTTTGGGGGTGATAGGCAGTGGAAAGCTTATGCGTAACGCCGTATTTGGTAAGAATTTTTGAAAATTGTGCGTTATAGAAATGGGAACCCCTATCGCTAACGATCGCGCGTGGCGTACCGAATCTAGAAAATAATATTCTTAGAAACGTGACTACAACTCGGGAGTCGTTCGTAGGAAGAGCTTGGGCCTCAGCCCATCGTGAAACATAATCAACAGCAACTAAAATATATTTGTTTCCAAGCTAGAAGGAAGGGGGCCAACAAAATCAATTCCCCAAAGGTCGAAAATTTCGCACTCTAAGAAATAATTTTGCGGCATTTCATTTTTATTAGAAATGTTGCCCGACCGTTAGCAACTATCACACCTACTCACAAAGGCTTGCGCGTCTTTAAACAGGCTAGGCCAGTAAAAACCCGCGCAAAGCACCTTATAAGCTGTGTGAGCAGCTTGATAGTGCCCACCTGTCGGACCTTCATGCAAATGTTTTAGAATATTAATTCCTTCATCATAAGAAACACATCTCCTTATCACTTGATCCGCACAAATTTTGAAAAGATGCGGGTCTTCCCTAAAGTAGTTCTTCAGCTCAGAAAAGAATTTCTTCTTTTGCTGAGAGGAGAACTCTTTTGGGAGCACCCGGGCCACTAGATAGTTGGCGAAGTGCGCAAACCAAGGAGAAGTAGATGTATTAACTAAAAGCAGCTTCTCATCAGGAAAATAGTCATTAAAAGATTTTTCATTTAATTTTTCTATAAAGGGGTTATCTAATCTGGATAGATGGTCGGCGACCAAGTTCTCGGCTCCTCGCTTATCACGGATCTTTAAGTCAAACTCCTGGAGGAGTAAGACCCAGCGAATCAAGCGAGGCTTGGCATCCGTTTTGGCAAGAAGGTACTTGAGGGCCGAGTGGTCCGTAAAAACAATGATTTATTAAAGGCGAATACTACAGCTAAGAGCTCCTTCTCGGTTGTGGTGTAATTTTCTTGTGCAGATGTGAGGGTTTTACTAGCGTAATAGATTGGGTGGAAGTTTTTATATATGCATTGACCTAATACGGCTCCCACCGCAAAACTACTCGTATCGCACATAATTTCGAAAGGAAGGTCCCACACCGGAGCTATCATAATCGGTGCGTTAATTATCTTTTCTTTAATTAATTCAAAGGCAGAAATACAAGAGTCATCAAAAATGAATGGAGCATCTTTTCTAAGAGATGGGTGAGGGGCTTAGTGATCTTGGAGAAGTCCTTTATAAAACGACGGTAAAAGACAGCGTAGCCTAGGAAACTTCTTATAGCTTTTATGTTTGTAGGCGGCGGCAACTTCTCAATAACTTCTATCTTGGCAACGTCTACCTCAATACCTTTAGCAGAAATTTTATGACCCAAAACTAACCCTTCCCTCACCATAAAATGGCATTTTTCCCAATTTAGGGCATGGTTAGTTTCTTCGCATCGTTCTAAGACTTTTTCGAGGTTTTCTAAACATCTATCGAAGGAATCGCCGAACACGGAGAAATCGTCCATGAATACCTCCATAATGCTTTCTACATACTTGTCAAATATTACGAGCATACATCGCTGGAATGTAGCTGGCGCAGTGCACAATCCAAACGGCATTCTTCGGTAAGCGAAGGTGCCGAAGGGACAAGTAAACGTAGTTTTCTCTTGGTGCTCGGGAGATATGGGTATTTGAAAGTACCCCGAGAGGCCATCGAGAAAACAATAAAAGCTATGGCCAGAGAGACGTTCTAAAATCTGGTCGATAAACGGTAAAGGAAAGTGGTCCTTATGGGTGGCGTCATTTAACTTACGATAATCTATACATATACGCCAACCCGTCACCGTCCGAGTCGGGATTAATTCATTATTCTCATTACTAACTACGGTTATCCCTCCCTTCTTTGGAACTACCTGAACGGGGCTAACCCACTTACTGTCCAATATAGGGTAGATAATTCCTACGTCTAATAGTTTCATAACCTCGCCCTTAACTACTTCTTTCATATTCGGGTTTATAAGATGCTGAGGTTGGATTGAGTTACACGAATTATATTCCATTAAAATTTTATGGGTACAGAAAGATGGGCTTATGCCCTTGATATCAGAAATTTGCCAAGCAATAGCCCGGCGATGCTTACGTAGAACTAGAAGAAGATTATCGTTTTGCGTATCCGTGAGGTAGGCCAAAACGATAACTAGTAACTTGGAATCTTTTTCTAAGAAAGCATACTTAAGGTGTTCGGGAAGTTCTTTAAGTTCTAGTGTAGGGGGTTCTTCATAAGAGGATTTTGAGATTCTTTCTTTTTCAAAAATAATATCTTCATAAACTTTTTTATAAGGAACGTAATAAGGGGTGGGGCTAGCAGCCAAGACGGCTTCTTGTAGCGATTCAGTGGGAAGAAAAGAGGAAGAACAAAAATCAAAAAATTCTTTTTCAAAATCAAAAAGACAATAAGAAGATTCATCAATTCCTTGCAGTGATTCAGTTGTAAGAGAAGAGGAGCAAAAAGTAGAAAATTCTTTTTCAAAGTCGTAGAGGCAGTAGGAAGAATCGTCACTCACGGTGTCTACGAAAAAGCACGAGTCATCATTTGCTAGGGTGTTCTTCATCGAAGGTGTGATAGAAAAAGTGACTTCATCGTCGCCTACTCGAAGAAAGAGCTTACCATTGCTTACGTCAATGATGGCTCGGGAGGTGGCAAGGAAGGGTCGGCCAAGGATTAGCGGAACCTCGACGTGTTCTTCGATGTCCAAAATGACAAAGTCCACCGGGAAGATGAACTTGTCGACTTTTACTAGAACGTCCTCCACTATTCCTAACGGCTACTTGACGGATCTATCGGCTAGCTGGATACTCATACACGTGGGGTTAAGTCCCTAACTTTTTAAACAATAAAAAGTGCATCAGGTTTATACTCGCCCCTAAGTCGGCTAACGCGTGTTTAACAAAAAGATCACCGAAGACACACGGGATAGAGAAACTACCCGGGTCACTGATTTTCTTCGGCAAACCGTTTGTTAAAACGGCGGAGCACTCGGCGTTTAGCGTGACGTGCGAAAGATTCTCTAACTTCTTCTTGTTTGTGAGGAGGTCTTTAAGATACTTGGTGTATTTCGACATCTGCGAAATAGCCTCGTGGAAGGGAAGATTAATGTGGATTTGTTTGAAGATCTCTAAGAAGCGGGAGTACTGATCATCTTGACGTTGTCTATTAAGTTCAGAGGTGTATGGAGGAGTTGAATTATTTTTGAAGATGGGTGGTGGAGTGGGATTATTTTCTAAAATAGGGGTGATAAATTCTTCAGTAGAGGGTGGAAGCGGAGCGGAGCTTTGATTTTTAAAAACAAGAGCGGAGCTTTGATTTTTAAAAGCAGGAGCGGAGCTTGCCTCGGGCTCTTCACTTACCATACCGGAGACTTGCTTCCCACTCCGAAGAGTTATAGGTTTCGCTTGCTCTCTCGGGTTGGGTTCGGTATTGGAAGGAAGAGACCCTGCGGGTCGTTCAGAAATTATTTTCGCGAGCTGTCCTACCTGATTTTCTAGACTTTTTACGCTTCCGGTTAAAGTTCTTATAGTAGCATCATTTGTGGTGATATATTTAGAAAGTAATTCCTCCAAGCTTGGAGGTTTTGGATAATTTTGAAGAGGTGGTGGTGGTGGTGGTGGTGGTATAGAAAAATCATTTTGCGGTGGTGGGCGCATCGCATTCGATGGATTACTCCATGAAAAGTTCGGATGATTTCTTAAAGCAGGGTATAACTATTCTGAAAATTAAAACCAGGCGGATGAAAATTCACAGCAAAAAAATTATTAAAAGCAGTTCTAGGCATATTATTAACATAATCTAAATGTTCTGGAGTAGGGGTTGCAGATTCCCATACCTGAGGGGCGGAGGCAGCAGTCATCTCCGTGATTTTTTTGCTTAGGATTTCTACTTGCAGAGCGAGCTGGGAGACGTTATCCACTTCATAGATACCTGCAGGCTTGTTCGGGCTGGACCTAGGCACATTCCACTAATAAATGTTCATGGCCATGTCCTCGAAAAGATCAAGAGCGGCTTCCGGGGTCTTATGATTTAAAGTACCGCCAGAAGCTGCTTCTATCATTTGCTTCGTGCTTTGATTTAGCCCGTTATAAAACGTCTGCACTTGTAACCATACAGGCAGCGCGTGATGTGGGCATCGTATTAATAATTCTTTAAATCTCTCCCAGGTTTCATATAGAGTTTCAGAGTCTATTTGTCCAAAGGCAGAGATGTCGTTCCTAAGTTTTGCAGTTTTAGCTGGCGGAAAATACTTTACCAAAAATTTTTCAGTTAATTCATTCCAAGTGGTTATGCTATTTTTAGGAAGTGTGTTCAGCCACTACATAGCTTTAGTTCTTAAAGAGAAGGGGAAGTGTCTTAGCCTGATCGCATCATTTGTGACACCATTAATCTTGAAGGTGTCACAAATTTCAAGAAAGCTAGCTATATGTGCGTTCGGATCTTCATCTTGAAGTCCGTCAAACTGCACATATTGCTGCACCATTTGAATTATGCTAGTCTTTAGTTCGAAGTTATTATTTGGTATAGCAGGGCGGATTATACTAGATTCTGTTCCCTCGAGGTTCGGTCGTGCATAATAGTACATAGTCCTTTGCACGGCCTCATCTACGTTGGGTTCTTCCATTCTTAAAGTAGCAAATGACTCGGAGTCCTCAACCGGCACTTGGATAGTAGGACCTTGAAATCGCGATCTTCTCCGAAGAGTATGCTCAATTTCATGGTCCAAGTCCAAAATAACCGACAGACTCCCGCGGGTCATGCACTAAAAGAACAAAAAAGAAGAAGAGAAAGAGAAAAAGGATAAACTAGAAAAAAAATTAGAATTTTTTTCTTTTTGAAATAGATATTTTTTTTTAGATTAACTCCCGAACATCCCAAGGACTACCCCGTGAAGGGTTCGCAAGGTACTAGACAAGATAGTGGTGCTTAAAGCCCTTTGCCCTTTTTGAGAGAATTAGGTGGCGTAGAAAAATTGTGAAGTTGGTTACTATTAAGAGTGGTGAAATATTTTTTTTGATTTTTTTTTTTAAAAACTTTAAAGAAAGAGGATGAGAAAGAGAAGAGATAAAATTAATAGGTTCGTGTTTTCAATATATCAACGGAAGTTGGGTCCCCGACAACGGCGCAAAAACTTGTTGCGCGCTAGGGTTCGAAGAAAATAAACGCAACCAAACTAGCAACCCGATGAGGCAAGTATACTTATCGAATTGTAGCTAGGGGACACAAGTGTCGTATTGAAATCCGGGAACTGTTGGCTATGCTTACTCACACGAATGCTATTATCTTATCGACGGAAAAACTAGGGTTTTAGAAAATCTAAGTGCAAGGGAGGAAGTAAAACGATACTAGAAAGAGAACCACCGCAATTAAGTAAAGCTATTAAGTAAAGAGCTATGCTAGAAAGGAAACTACTGCAGTTAATTAAAGAGCACAAGATAGGTGATTACTACGAAAGGTAGAAAATATGAAATGGAAATGCACTCGATCAAGATTCACCTCGGCTAAAGACGATTAAGAAAATGCGATAAAAATCTAAACTTAATAGGATAAAGGTCCTTGACCGTGGAGGTTCCTAAAGCTTGAACACGCTTCTCTCAAAGTCGTGCCCAACTGAGTTTAGGAAGGTCCGACCGACTCTCGTCTAAATCGGAGGCCTAAAACTCGCTATACGCGGTGAACCCCACTATTGGATTTTACTCCAATCCGGGAGATTTGGACGTCTGCCTCTCTCGATGGGTGCGTACAACTCCCTTTACTCTTGAATGCTCACTTCATTCTTTTGGCCTCTCGGCTAGCCCAGAATGAAAGCAAAGGTGGAGAGTATATATCGATAATATACCTCCAACCCGTGATTAATCAAGAGTAATTCAAGGCCCTAACCTAAAAAGAAAAGATTAATTAAAATATCATAACTTAATCGCTCTAACCTCGGATCATCAGGATCGAGTACAAGGAGGAATAGTTAATCACAGCGAAGTGGATTAGGGGGGGATGAGTAGTGAAGCATAAAAAGAAGACAAGCTAAACAAGAACGCTTTTATTAATGAAAAAGGGCAAGTTACACTATTGAAATTGAAATTACAAGTGCATGAAAATTAAATCCTATTCTAGCCCTAAAATTAGCACTAAGCAACACTAAAGATTACAAGGAAAGCTAAGGCAACGAAATATTAAACCATGATTAAGAAAAAATTACAAAGGAAGAGAGAGAGAGAGAGAGAGAGAGAGAGAGAGAAAGCATGAAAAAAACTCAAGAACCAAAGGGGCAGCACCTCCCCCTCTCAACCAAAGCTTGCTGAAATGAAGAGGGGGGGTCTTAATTTATAGAATTTTTTCACGGGTTGGTCACGCCCTCCGACACGCCCTAGGGGGGGCGTGTCAGGGGGCGTGACAGTACTATGTTGACCTCAGGCTCTGGACTCTGGCGGGAAGGATCATTGCTTCGGTACGTCGGTGGTCACGCCCTAGGTCACTCTCGTGTAGGGGGGGGGGGGCGTGACAGACACGTCATGTCCAAATCATTGGTCGGAAATCCGTCAGTCACCGAAAAGTTGATGTCACGCCCACGGTCACGCCCGTGACGGGGGGCATGACAGTACTGTTTTCGTGCTGTGGAGAAACGGTATTTAATGCGGCGGCAGGCTTTGCGGCAGAGGGCGACATGCCCATGGTCACGCCTGGTGACACGCGCAGGGAGGGCGTGTCAGGGGGGCGTGATAGCGGTTTTGTTCGTTTTCATGTCCCTTCCAACAAAAGTCCTCGGGATCGGGTGACACGCCCTAGGTCACGCCCATTGAGGGCGTGACAGGGGGCGTGTCAGGTCGTTTTTGACGAATTTCCTGAAAACCTGCAAAAGGACAAGAAAATGTTAGTGGCAATAATATTTACATAAAAAGGATAAAAATAAACTAATAATAGACATGATTTGTACACTATAAAATAGAAAATACGATAATAGTTTAGGCTACAAAATGTATTATCAATCATCTCCTCCAGCTAATGTGTCGAGTAGTGGTCGAGTCGTCCACTACTATTGGTGGGAGGCGGAGGAGCCGCGGCTTCTAGCTCTCGCACCCGCGCCAGCAATCCCTCCTTATCCTTCTTGAGGGTGGCAATTTGAAGTCCAAGGCATTGGGCCGTCTGCGCATTCTGCGAAAAGAAACAGAAAGAACATAAGTGAAGTGGAAGCAATCATAAGGCATCTTGTTCAAGTTCTAGGACTTTCCACCCCCAGGTGTCCTGTGAGAACCGCGTCGGCCGCGTCAGCTATCTTCATTTGGTGCTCCGCTTCCTCCGGCGCGAGGCGACGGGCCTCCTCCTTGTCATTGGCGAGCTTCTAGAGAGAGGCGGAGTTCGGCTCCATCAGCATGCACCGGCGGCCCGACATATGCGCCAGCTCCAGGATGCGTAGCTGGGTCCGCACACTCTCATGAACGAGTGCCTTTGTAGACTCTTGGTCATAGACCACGGCATCCTCCCGCGCTTACAGCCCGAAAGAAAAGGCATAGGCCACCCAGCTGGTGGTGTACTGCTCTAGTTATCTCGGCAGCATGGTGGAGATCGAAGCCCGATTCTCTCCTTGGTGCCATTCAAGGAGGCATTTGTCGAGCTCGTTCAAGTACAGCTTGCCATAGCCGAAGTTGTAGTGTGCCCTCAGCATGGGTCTGTCGGCGGAAGCCTGCTCTCTCTCCATGGAGTTATCGGTGGTCTCGCTAACAAGACTGCCGGTCGAGGAACCCGGTGTGGCAGACTCTTTGGTTTGTTGGCTCGCCGGAGCCTTGCCTATTTACCGAGTTGCTGGGTGAGTGCTGCTCGCGGTCTTCGACTTCTTCGGTGGCTGGGGCGACAGAGGTTGTTCACGGGTGGCCTGCTTCTGGGTAGTGAGGGTCGGGGCTTCGCGATGCACAGCAGCCATTGCCTTGGAATGGTCGAGCTCGCCTGAGGTGACTCATGCGCTCTTGTAAGGAGGGAGCAACGGAATGTGTCTCTCACCTACATTTAGACGGTTAGAACAAAGAATAAAAAATAGAGGCTATGTAAAAGGGGTAAAGTGCGAGTAGCTTACCTCACCCGGGCGGGATGGGGGTGAGGCTATCCACATTCGTGCGAAGTAACGCGACTTCAAAGTTCTTCCAATGGAAGAACCCGCACAGCTCGGCTTCATGGCCCCCAAGGCTAGGGGTTGTAACTTGCGTTGTTGAGTTGTACCGGCGAGAAATGAACGTTGTTGAAGTCTCATTTGATAAAGAAAAACTTTCGGAGAAAATTGTGGCTATTGCTCACCGTCTCCCGCACCTTGACGTGGGTGCTGGAGAAATAGGCAGTGTCATCCTTATTCGCTCAGAAGGAGAATAGATGACGGAAGATTGCAAGGCTGAACTCGATCCGATCCTCCCATAGGAAACAGGCGAACCCGACCACGGTGGCCACTGAGTTGGGAGTCATTTTGGCGAGGATGAACACAAAGTACTTTAGTACCTGCCTTACCTCTGGCCATTGGGGAAGTCGAAGGCCCACGTAAAAATGAGCAAAGGGGATGGAGAGCTCCCCGTTAGAAATGTCATTGATCTTCTCCTCCTCTCAAGACCTCCTCGCCTCAAGGCCGGGCGGGATGAAGTCGCCGACCACTTCAACAAATTCGGTTTCTGTAATCGTTTCCAAGAAGAAGCAGTGGTCGGAGAACGTTCAAGAATACTTGCTTCGCCCCATAGCTTCTCCACCGCTACAACCCATTTCGAAGACAGATAGTCGAGCGGGACGCTGGAGTTCTCTCATGGATATGGCATGTCGGGAGTAGTAGGAAGTGGAGAAGGAATGTAATGTTTTAAATGCGATAGGTAGGATGGAGCGTCAGGGCCTATTTATAGGAAAGAAATGGGCGGGAAAAATTCCCATCGGCTGTAAATGTTGGGATAGCAAAAATAGACCCTGACACTTTAAATTCCGAGCCCGCCGCTAACTCCCGCCTACTTGCCTTGGCCCTATTTGAGTGATGCGGCGGCAAGCCGCGCTGACTCGCATCTGCCAAAGTTTCAAGAGAGTTGCACTAGCTCTCATCCTGCAGATGGGTGAATAGACTGAGAAGACTCGCGCCCTCCTAAGGACGGGGTAGGCGAGCAAGGGTTGCTTGCCCGCATCTTCCTAGAGAAAGCTATGTAGTTACTAGCTACGAAAATAATATATAACAAGCATAGGCTCGTAAGCGGGAAAGAAGTCTCATATATTTACAAATAAAATAGTTTGACGCTCTTGAGGAAAAATAAATTAAGTTTGTAGTTCTTACACGTAGGCTGATATAAGAAGCAGATATAACCCAGGACTACCGGCCGACAGCAATGGGTGGGTGGCTCAGTATTGAATCCACTTCCTTATTGGGAGACTCATCAACCATGGCTTTGCTTTAGTTCTTAGAGAGAAGTGGAAGAGTCTATGCCTAATTGCATCATTTGTAACACCAATGATTTTGAAGGTGACACAAATTTCAAGAAAGCTTGCGCTGTGCGCGTTCGGATCTTCATCTTGAAGTCCGTAACGTTGCACATACTGTTTCACCATATGAATAATCCTTGGCTTTTGTTCGAAATTATTATTAGCTACAGCAG
The DNA here is from genome assembly GCA_039513925.1 of Platanthera zijinensis. Taxonomy (NCBI): domain Eukaryota; kingdom Viridiplantae; phylum Streptophyta; class Magnoliopsida; order Asparagales; family Orchidaceae; genus Platanthera; species Platanthera zijinensis. The sequence goes on from CM077093.1 coordinate 99,366,182, forward strand.
GACGAACTATGCTTGATTCTGTACCCTCAAGATTCGGCTTTGTATAATAAGAAATAGGCCTATGCTGGGCTTCCTCTAGGTTGGGTTCTTCCATTTTTGAATTAGAGATTGACTTGGAAACCCCAATCGGTATTTGGAAAATAGGGCCTTGAAATCGCAATTTTATCTGAAGAGTACGATCAATTTCTTGTTTTAAGTCCAAAATAATCGACGAATTTCCGCGGGTCATACAATAGGAGAAGAGAGAGAAAAAAAGTGAAAAAAACAAGATAGAAAATGAGAGTTAGTTTTTTTGAAAATAGATTTTCTTAATGGTTTAACACCCGAACTTCCCGAGGACTACCCATAAATAGTTCCCAGAGTACTAGACAAAATAGTGGTTTTTAAGCCACCTTGCACTTTTCGAGATAATTAAGTGGTGTAGAAAAGATGACGTGGGTTTCTAAATATTAGCATTATTTTTTTTTGAATTTTAAATCTATAAGAAAAGAGGCAAGAAAAAGATATGAAAAAGTAATAGGTTTGTGTTTTCAAAATATCAATGAAAGTTTCGTCCCCGACATAGCGCCAAAAACTTAATGTCTACAAATCTATTTCGAAAATGATTCTGAACTAGCAATCCAATAAAGGCAAGTATACCTATTAGATTATAGTAAGGGGACACAAGTGTCGTATTTAGATCCGGGAACTGTTGAATACTTATACTCACACGAATTACTATTATCTTATCGAAGGATTTAGGGTTTGATTACTAAATTGGAAAAAGGAAATTGCTTGCAATTATTTAAGAAAGACTACTACTAATGATTAAAAAAAGTGCTTGAATGATGGTTAAAGGGTAGTACTCGATCATGAATCACCTCGGCTTAAGTTAATCAAAGATAAAAAAATCAAACTAAAACTTAATAAGGTAAAGGTCTTTGACCGTGGAGGTTCCCAAAGCTTTAATGGCGACCTGTGCGGTCTTAAGCAATGAGAGCTACCTCCATTCTCCTATCTGTCTGCCTTCTCTCGCACCTGTTGTATATCATATACGGACGAGAGTCCGGTCTGATTTTCCTAACCTTAGTTGGGCAGGTCTTCGAGAGAAGCCGCGCGGCTTGCTGTCTCAAGCCGCACAGTTTGCTAGGCCGGTCGGCAGTCAGGTCGCCAGGCAGGATGTGCGAACTGATTTTTTGTACCCGCAGCCTTGGTCCCCTCTGGCTGTCCTCCCTCTCTTAAGAGGTATGGGGGCCTATTTATAGGCTCGGGGAGGAATCTTTTAGTAGAGATGTTTCCTTCTCCTCCATGAGTTTATAGCTTTTGTGACCTCGTAGAAGAAAGCAATGCAGCCCTACCCACATGGTCACCTATGTCTACAATCTTTAAGTTGTTTTTTCCTTTTCTTATTTTATCCTATGCGCTTGCTCCGGGCCTTTATTGATGGGATTTGCAGATATTAGCAGAAGCTCTCAAGTTCTCTTCAGGTACTCACATTTTCATTTATTTTTACCTGCTTTAACTTCTCTTTTGTAGAGATTAGCAGGTGCTCTCGAGTTCTATTCAAGTAATCGCATTTTTCATTTTCTTTTTACCTGAATTAACTTCTCTTTTGAAGAGATTAGCAGGTGCTCGCGAGTTCTCTTCAGGTACTCGCATTTTTCATTTTCTTTTTACCTGCTTTTACTTCTCTTTTGTAGAGATTAGCAGGTGCTCGCGAGATCTCTTAAGGTACAAATTTTTTTCATTTTCTTTTTAACTGCTTTAACCTTTCTTTTTAATAGATTAGAAGGTGATAGCGAGTTCTCTTTAGGTACTCGTATTTTCAATTCTTCTTACCTGCTTTAACTTCTCTTTTGCAGAGGTCAGCAGGTGCTCGCGAGTTCTCTTCAGGTTCTCGCATTTTCATTTCTTTTTCCCTGCTTTAACTTCTCTTTTGTTGAGACTACCCGGTGCTCGCGAGTTCTCCTCTAGTACTCGTGCTTCATTCTGGTTCTAGTACTTTCTCTAATTTTCTATTTTGCAGATCTCAGTAAGAAGACATCTGCATGTCTTGTTCACTTTCATGGTTCATTTCAGGTACTCACGAGATACGTCTCCTTTATACTTATTTGACTCTCCTCCTTTGCAGAAGAAAAAACTAAGTGTTCACAAACTCTTGATACGAGACATCAGGTACTTGCTCTCTTTTTTGTACACCTTTTCTAACAATAATTTGGGGACGGATCACGATTTTCATGGGTATGTCCTACTTTTTAGAAGTTCCTTTCAGAACTTAAAAAAGTACGGGGATTATGTTAACACAGAAATCGGCGATCCTCTACAAGGCGGCTATTTTCTACTTTTCTTTTACAGTTCACACGGCTCAGAAGGTCTAGTCTGCCCACAACGAGGCGATCTCCCTTTAGAGTCCGCCCAGCAGTGGGGCCTCTTCGAATTCGCCTAGTAGGGGCGGCCTGCCTCCTGAATCCGCCCAATATGGGTGGCCTGCTCTTCGAGTCCACCCAAAAGGGTTGCCTGCTCTTCGAGTCCTCCAAAAAGGGGCGGCTTGCCTCCTATGTCCGCCCAATAGGGGCAGCCTGCTCTTCAAGTCCGCCCAAAATCGGTGGCCTGCTCTTTGAGTCCGCCCAAAAGGGGCGACCTGCTCTTCGAGTCCGCCAGGTAGGGGCGGCCTGCTCTTCGATTCCGCCCATTAGGGGTGGCCTTCTCTTCGAATCCGCCCAAAAGGGGCGGCTGATATTACGTTTTGTACTCTAAACTAATAGGGTATTTTATGACTTTTAATGTGCAAATATTGTCCTGTAAGCTTATATATTGACTTCCTTATGTATATATTATTGTAGCTAATGTATTATTTTCTTTTTACAGGCTTCCAGAGATTTCGGCCAAAATGACCTTACATTCCCCCCTAACACGCCCTCCCTAGGCGTGTCGCAGGGCTTGTAGCCTGAACCATAGGAAGTTTGATGCCAGAGCCAACATAACGAGAAAAGCCGTTGTCACACCCCCTTGACGCGCCCTCCCTGGGCGTGTCACAGGGCGTGTCACCCTCATCACGAAGCCTGCTGCTGCATTTAAAGATTTTCCGTTGCTCCACGTCAACAGTACTGACACGCCCCCCTATAGGGGTGTGGCCCTGGGGAATGTTCAACATTTTCGACGACTGATGGATTTCCGACCAATGATTGAGACTTGACGTGCCTTACATACCCCTCCTACACGGGAGTGGACCAGGGCGTGTGTAACACCCCTATCCGTCGCATAGCATATAACAGTAGGTCCGGCCGGGGCCCGACGCCATATACTACGGACAGACCGGTTGGTTACGCGTTGAAACCATACAACCAATCAGAGCGTCCTACACAACACCTAGCGGAAGCAAATTTAATTAAGTTGCAAAAAGATAAGAACCCTGCCACAAAGCATGAATGTCCACTACACCCCAGGAATGAGTACATACACAAAAGAGTTCACGGCCTTAAGGCCTTACAAAAGTGTTCGCTTAACAAGATAGCGTCTTTCATACATCGGCGTGCAGGCCGACCATACATGAATATGAAAAAGCTTATAACTAAGCCTTCGAGGGCTGGCGCTGCAACTTGGGCTTTAGCCCGCTATTTGCCGCTTGGCTCCGCAGCAGCACCTGTAGAAAACAACCCACCCAAGAGGTGGCAATACAAAAGGGCAACGGTCAGCAAAACTGACCAAATTATAACGACCCCGTCCCATTTCTCGGGACGGCGGTGCTCCTTCCCTGCATATAAAACTACCATAGCAATTCTATAAAGTATTCTATTCGCCACAAGTGTCGGCACGCATGGCCGCACACTCCGTGCTCTCAGGGCACTAATCGGTGAACCTGGTCCGGACCCAGCCCGACACCGCGATTCCACCACCATCCCTCGGATGGCAACACTCGTGAGCATTTAGCCCTTTCAGCCGAAGCCTAGGCCCGTTTCCAGCCCCCCGGGAAGTCCCATGTACTTTAGGTCGCTTCTACCGAGACCACTTGGAATGGGTAGAGTTCCACCCGCCCGTTGCTCACTTCACCACGGCCACTTAGCCATCGGTGAGGGCCAAGTTTCTCCTCATTCCCACAATCAATCAAAACACGCACATAACCCCGTTATGTACCGATTTGCCCTCCAAGGCAACATCGTGGCGGCAATGCGATTCCGCCCAAGCTTTCCGGGTGCGCCTCGAGGTTAACCCCCAAGGATCCCTGTATGCAATCTACCGCGTAGAAATTTCGGAAAACTGAAATCATCGGCGCGGAGTCTTCTCTGGCCATGCAATGCAAACATCACCGATCCGGGTTAAACCCGAATAGGCTTCACACACAATGCCTACGCCCGTACTCCGATTCCGGGCTCTAACAACGGGGACTTTACATATCTACCCGAAGGGATTCCGCGCCTCAACGCTCACTCGCGAGAGGGGGATTTCCCCATGCATAGAAAGAAGGGCGACTACACATGCCCTAAGAAGAGGATCGTTACCCTCGAAGATTTCCGCGGCGCCATGAAGATGTAGTCGGATGGAAAGCTTCGCCTCGCCCTTGCCTTCGAGGATCCGGACTCGGATCGCGAATCGGTGCTCCGGTGCTCCGCCGGCGGCCGGAACTTTGCTCCTCCTCCTCTTGGCTCTCACCTCTCTCTAAGAGTTTAGAAAGAGAAAGGGTTGGGTTGGAATGAGGGAATTCAGCCCCAAACTCAACCCTAATACCCCTAGGTTAACCCACAGCCGTTAGATCCAACATAAAAGATCCGGACGGCCCGGATTCAACCCAAAATATCAGTTACGCCGATCCACACGGGTCCTGACACGGCCGTGTGCCACGGGCCGTATTACCTGGAGCTTCAGGACGATCGTTGGGCTTCATGAACACGGCTTCGAACACGGCCGTGTTCGAGGCCGTGTGCCCCACACACGGCTTGAGACACGGCCGTGTGTCTCAGGCCGTGTACTTCTCTGACTCGAGACAACACAAAAACACAATAAATCACTGAACACGGGTAGGCACACGGCCGTGTGCCTGGCCGTGTGCCCTGTTCAGACCTCCAAAAGTGCCGTTTGATCGCCCCACGATCATCTCCGAGGTTGGGGTCTTACAACTCCCTCCCCCTTAAGAGAATTTCGTCCCGAAATTAAGAACAGAGACTACACAAAAAGAATAAACATAACGAGTACCTGAGGGGAACAACTCGGGGTACTCCTTGCGCATTGTCTGCTCTCGCTCCCAAGAGAGCTCCTCGCGTCCGCAGTTATTCCAACGGACCTTCACCATTCTGATCTCCTTGTTCCGAAGCCGTTTGACTTCGAAATCCTCAATAGATATGGGCTTGACTTTCGTTGTCAATCCTTCCTCAACCGGTACTTGGTCGGCCGCTAACACCTGCGAAGGTTCTTGCACTGCCTTCCGCAAAACCGAGATGTGGAATACATCGTGCAAAGCACTTAACTCTGCTGATAACCTCAACCTATAAGCTGCTTCTCCGATCCACTCCAGAATCTCAAATGGCCCAAGGTATCTCGGACTCAACTTTTTCAAGCGTCGAATCCGTGAGACACCCTTGAACGGCTTGATCTTCAAGTACACCCAATCGCCAACACTGAATTCCACGTTCCTATGCTTGGCATTATAATACTTGGCTTGCCTATCCTGGGCAATCCGCAACCGCTCCCGTATAGTATGCACTAAAGAAGTGGCATTTTCAATGTCTTGACGCTGATAAAGCTTGGACTCACCCGTTTCTAACCACGATAACGGCGTGCGACATTTTCTTCCGTAAAGAGCTTCGAACGGCGCCATCTGAATGCTTGCTTGATAACTATTGTTATAAGCAAATTCGACCAAGTATAGGTGGTCCTCCCACCTCTTTCCGAAGTCCAACGTACACATGCGGAGCATGTCTTCCAAGGTTCTGTTGACTCTCTCGGTCTGGCCATCCGTCTGCGGATGAAACGCCGTGCTAAACTTCAGTTTGGAGCCCAACATTTGATGCACTAGCCTCCAGTCATTGGACGTGTAACGCCCATCGCGATCACTCACAATACTGCGGGGCACCCCGTGCAAGCGCACGATGCTATCCACATAGAGCTTTGCCAACTTCTCTACTGGATCATCCTTCCTCATTGGTAAGAAATGCGACACTTTCGTCAATCTGTCAACGATCACCCAAATGGCGTCGTTTCCCTTCTGCGATCTTGGCAATCCATGCACAAAATCCATGGATATGTCGTCGAATTTCCACTCCGGTATAGGCAAGGACTTCAGAAATCCGCCCGGCCTTTGGCACTCCGCCTTCACCAAGGCGCACGCTTGACATTTGGCCACATACAACGCCACATCTTTCTTAAGTCCCGACCACCAAAACAACTTTTTAAGATCACGATACATCTTCGTGCTCCCTGGGTGGATTGAGTACTTGGTATGATGAGCCTCGTACATCAACTCCGCCCGGAGGTTGCCCCCACTTGGGACGCACAAACGATGATACTTCCTTAATAACCCATCTTCTACCGAGAACTGGGAATTTGACCCATCCAGAGCGGCCTCCAAAAGCTCCTTCATGGAGTCATCCAACTCCAATGCCTGCCGAACCCGGTCAGCCAGGTCATACTGCACCTCTGTCCAGTTTAACATTGCCTTGGCGCTCGACTGCTTGTCAACGCAACAGATCTCAAGCTTCTCCACTCCCGTACTAGCCGCTCATCATGCACCGACAACCAGTTGACTTGGGCGGGAGCCCTGCGGCTCAGCGCATCCGCAACTGCGTTGCCCTTCCCGGGTACATAATGTATCTTGAAAGTGTAGTCCCCCAGGAACTCCATCCACCTCCTCTGCCTCATATTGAGATCCTTTTGATCCAACAACTATTTTAGGCTCTTGTGATCGGTGTATATGTCGACTCTTACCCCGTATAGGTAGTGCCTCCACAACTTGAGTGCAAATATCACGGCCGCCAACTCCAAGTCGTGCACCGGATAATTTCTTTCATGCACCTTTAGCTGACGCGATCCATACGCTATCACGCTACCATGCTGCAACAACACGCAGCCCAAACCACTATCCGAAGCGTCGCTATACACCTCAAAGCCCTCGGTCCCACTCGGCGAACTAAGCACTGGCGCCGTGGTCAACCGCCTCTTCAGCTCCTCAAAAGCTTGCACGCACTCTTGCGTCCACAAGAATTTCTGATCCTTCCTTGTCAACTTCGTGAGAGGTAATGCTACCCGCGAGAAGTTCTCTACGAAGCGCCTATAATATCCGGCAAGCCCGAGAAAACTACGGACTTCCGCGACAGAAGATAACGCAGACCACTCCCGTATCACAACAATCTTCGCCGGATCCACCGCTATACCTTCCCCACCCACTATATGACCAAGGAACGCTACCGAGGGTAGCCAGAACTCGCACTTGGAGAACTTTGCGTAAAGCTCATTCCTCCTCAAAGTCTCCAACACCAAATGCAAATGCTTGAAGTGGTCTTCTTCGCACTGCGAGTACACCAAAATATCGTCAATAAAGACGATCACAAAGCGATCCAGGAAATCTCTGAACGTCCTGTTCATCAGATCCAAAAACACCGATGGCGCATTCATCAGTCCAAACGGCATGACCGTGAACTCGAAATGCCCATACCTCGTACTGAACGCCGTCTTCGGGATATCACACTCCCTGATCCTCAGCTGATAGTACCCCGACTTCAAGTCCAACTTGGACTATACAGACGATCCGACTAACTGATCAAAGAGATCATCAATCCTCGGGATCGGGTACTTGTTCTTCTCCGTCAACTTGTTCAATTCTCTGTAGTCGATGCACAGCCGCATACTACCGTCCTTCGTTTTAACGAAGAGGACCGGTGCGCTCCAAGGCGACGAACTTGGACGCACATAACCTTGCTCCATCAGCTCCTCCAGCTGAACCTTCAACTCCGCCATCTCCTTTGGCGCCAACCTATAAGGAGCACGTGACACGGGTTTGGCACCCGGCACGAGCTCGATCGTAAAATCAATCTCTCGTTGTGGTGGGGCTCCAGGAAGGCTATCTGGGAACACATCTGGGTACTCGCATACCACGGGGATCTCATCCAAAGTGGACTTCGGCTTTGCGGCCTCCACTAATGCAAAGAACAGCTCTGCACCAGCACGAACCGCCTTCACCACCTGAAGAGCAGACATCAGTGTCTTGCTCGACCCCTTAAGCCCCTCGAAAGTAGTCTCCCGCCCTATACCCAGCTTGACCTCCTTACGGTCGCAATCGATCCAAGCCTTCTGCTCTGACAGCCAATCCATTCCAAAGATAACATCGAACTCTACTAACGGCAATAATGACGCTAGCAAGTCGAACTCTTGGCTCCCTATGTGAACCTTCACGACGCACACTCTGTCCGCACGCATCGAGCACCCATTCGGTAGCAACACATTTAACTTGTCCTTCGCCATCGAAGAAGGGACTCCGATACGCGATATAAACTGTTCGGACAAGAAAGAATGCGAAGCACCAGTGTCGAACAGTGCCCGTGCCGGACTATCGCTAATCACCACAAAGCCTAAGCAAAAGGCATTAGCTTAACAAGCAATAGGTAATAGTATTCTCAAGTCAACTTGCATAAATTAACTCATACCTGTCACCACATCCGCTTGCTTGATGGCCTCCCGCTGGCCCAAGTTGTAGACTCTAAGCTGAGTCGGAGCATAATGGGACGCGGTCGACTCCACCGCTTTGCCCTTTTCCTCGTAGGTAGCTCCTTGTTTCCTTTCGGACTTTGAGCGTCCACTCCAGCAGTCACGGGCAAAGTGCCCCGGCTTTCCACACGTGAAGCAAGCGCCCGGGGTTCGATTGGTAGTTTCCCCCGAGGCACCTGCAGAAGAAGCTGGACCCGACGTCCTAAACTTCTTGGAGAATCTGCGGTAGCCCGACTTCGACATAGTCGGCACCTTGAACTCTGATCTCTTGCCACCAGATTCCCTCTCCTTCTTCGCTTGCACGTTTCTCATATCCTTCTCCAAGGACCGGGCCGAACTGACCCGGGTCATGAAACCCTGCGCCTTGGGCCCCGACAACAGCAACCTCAAATCATCCCTTAGCCCTTCATAAAAGCGGCTCGTCTTGCGCTCCTCGTCTGCGAAGGTAGCGCCGGCATATCTCCCCAAGCGAGTAAAATCGTGGAGGTATTCATCAACGGTGCTATCACCCTGCACCAACTTCTGGAATTCGCTCTCTAGCGCGATCCTCTGCACTGAGGGGAGGTATCGAGCCATAAATAGTCTCGCAAACTCCTCCATCGGGACTTCGGCCAATGGCCTTCCCCTCAACTGATGCAGCTCTAGGCCCTCCCACCACAGTCTTGCGTCCCCATCCAAAAGGAACGTCGCTATAGTGTTCTTCTGCCACTCTTCAGTTTCCGTCGCAGTCATCACCCTGTTGACCCTTGAGAGCCAATCCTCTGCTTGGTTCGGGGTTTCTGCCCCCGTGAATACCGGTGGGTGAAAGCCCATCACGTGCTTCAGTTGTCTTTCAGTTGCTCTCCTAGGCAACTCTGGCTCCAAAACTACTTGCTCAACCCTCCTTTGCTCTGCCGCCTGAAGCGGTACCTGTTCCACAGCAGGAGCAGGCTGCTGCACCTGCCTTGCAGGCTGTGCATTGATCATTGCCATGACCGCTTCTGCCACCAACCTAATGGTCTCAGCAGACAAAGGTGTTGCAGGCGCATCGCTTGGCGCACTGCTCGCCTCAGAACCTGGCCGTTCAGACGGCCCAGCACCACTTCTGGTCACCTAAAATCGTGCAAAACACCGATAAGCGACCAAAAATTACTGCAAACAGCAATTATAGGAACACGCAGGTTCCTCAACAAGTGTATTTTCATTCCTAAGTGGACATTCATGGGTTCTTTTTCATGTTATAACGATGACGCACGTGACCGTGCTCACCACCCCTTAAAAGAATTCGTCCACGAATTCATTTAAGCTTGACCGAAACCGGTAGTCTGATACCAATTTGTAACACCCCTATCCGTCGCATAGCATATAAAAGTAGGTCCGGCCGGGGCCCGACGCTATATACTACGGACAGACCGGTTGGTTACGCGTTGAAACCATACAACCAATCAGAGCGTCCTACACAACACCTAGCGGAAGCAAATTTAATTAAGTTGCAAAAAGATAAGAACCCTGCCACAAAGCATGAATGTCCACTACACCCCAGGAATGAGTACATACACAAAAGAGTTCACGGCCTTAAGGCCTTACAAAAGTGTTCGCTTAACAAGATAGCGTCTTTCATACATCGGCGCGCAGGCCGGCCATACATAAATATGAAAAAGCTTATAACTAAGCCTTCGAGGGCTAGCGCTGCAACTTGGGCTTTAGCCCGCTATTTGCCGCTTGGCTCCGCAGCAGCACCTGTAGAAAACAACCCACCCAAGAGGTGGCAATACAAAAGGGCAACGGTCAGCAAAGCTGACCAAATTATAACGACCCCGTCCCATTTCTCGGGACGGCGGTGCTCCTTCCCTGCATATAAAACTACCATAGCAATTCTATAAAGTATTCTATTCGCCACAAGTGTCGGCACGCACGGCCGCACACTCCGTGCTCTCAGGGCACTAATCGGTGAACCCGGTCCGGACCCAGCCCGACACCGCGATTCCACCACCATCCCTCGGATGGCAACACTCGTGAGCATTTAGCCCTTTCAGCCGAAGCCTAGGCCCGTTTCCAGCCCCCCGGGAAGTCCCATGTACTTTAGGTCGCTTCTACCGAGACCACTTGGAATGGGTAGAGTTCCACCCGCCCGTTGCTCACTTCACCACGGCCACTTAGCCATCGGTGCGGGCCAAGTTTCTCCTCATTCCCACAATCGATCAAAACACGCACATAACCCCGTTATGTACCGATTTTCCCTCCAAGGCAACATTGTGGCGGCAATGCGATTTCGCCCAAGCTTTTCGGGTGCGCCTCGAGGTTAACCCCCAAGGATCCCTGTATGCAATCTACCGCGTAGAAATTTCGGAAAACTGAAATCATCGGCGCGGAGTCTTCTCCGGCCATGCAATGCAAACATCACCGATCCCGGTTAAACCCGAATAGGCTTCACACACAATGCCTATGCCCGTACTCCGATTCCGGGCTCTAACAACGGGGACATTACATATTTACCCGAAGGGATTCCGCGCCTCAACGCTCACTCGCGAGAGGGGGATTTCCCCATGCATAGAAAGAAGGGCGACTACACATGCCCTAAGAAGAGGATCGTTACCCTCGAAGATTTCCACGGCGCCATGAAGATGTAGTCGGATGGAAAGCTTCGCCTCGCCCTTGCCTTCGAGGATCCGGACTCGGATCGCGAATCGGTGCTCCGGTGCTCCGCCGGCGGCCGGAACTTTGCTCCTCCTCCTCTTGGCTCTCACCTCTCTCTAAGAGTTTAGAAAGAGAAAGGGTTGGGTTGGAATGAGGGAATTCAGCCCCAAACTCAACCCTAATACCCCCTAGGTTAACCCACAACCGTTAGATCCAACATAAAAGATCCGGACGGCTCGGATTCAACCCAAAATATCAGTTACGCCGATCCACACGGGTCCTGACACGGTCGTGTGCCACGGGCCGTGTTACCTGGAGCTTCAGGACGATCGTCGGGCTTCATGAACACGGCTTCGAACACGGCCGTGTTCGAGGCCGTGTGCCCCACACACGGCTTGAGACACGGCCGTGTGTCTCAGGCCGTGTACTTCTCTGACTCGAGACAACACAAAAAACACAATAAATCACTGAACACGGGTAGGCACACGGCCGTGTGCCTGGCCGTGTGCCCCTGTTCAGACCTCCAAAAGTGCCGTTTGATCGCCCCACGATCATCTCCGAGGTTGGGGTCTTACAGCGTGTTATAGTTTTACTTTCAAGACTACCTAAACACCGAGAGGGGGGGGGGGTGAATAGGTTCTAATTCTTGTTTTAAAATAAAGACAGAATATAACTTCTATACTGTAATATAAAATAGAAAATTCTACAGCAAACTCAGCACACACAATCACAGATTCTAAGGCTACACAATTCACAGATTGCACACAGTATTTATAGTTATTTCCCAAGGTCTGGGTACATCCACTTTCCCCCTTCACCTATCCAGCAGTATGTTAGATTCGGCCTAACTTCTTCCTTTAACTCAAATAGATCTGAATCTTTCCCCTGTTGAGAGAGAAGGGATAAGAACTTTCTTGATCAGCTTCTTGAAGAGGTTGATGGATGAAATCAACTTGATCTTAGCTTTCATCAAAGATACTTGAATCTGAACTTAGTTTGATTTATTTCCTTTGAATATAGCTGATTGACAGCTTCCTCCTTAGATTCCAGAAATAGATCTGAATCTTCTTGACAGATAATTTCAGTATCTGCTTCTTGAGAGACCTGTGATTGTCTCCTTCTTGACTTCAAATAGCTGGATCTCTCTCTCTCCAAACCTCTTGAAGATACTTCTGAATTTTTGATTGAATTCAACTTAGAGAGAATCTGAATAGATAACTATTTCAGAACGTCCTCTTAGATCTTCTCACGAAGATCTTCTTCTTTGTGACTTGTACTTTCTTGATCAGAGATCAATCTCACAATTGTTGTGTTAGTTGTATGTTGATTGATTAGATTCGCTTGTTCTTCTTCTGAATCCATCTATATATAGACTTCATCCATGGTAACCGGCTGGCCCGGTTTTTAACTAACCTCTAACAAGTCTGACAGCTTCAGTACACCTGTTGTAACTCACAACTGTCAAGTCTTTAAACAGTTCTTGAGCCTTTGACTCTGTCAGAAAAGCATCGAGACTGACTGTCATAAAGTGTCGAGACAGTCTCTTAATATGTGTTTACACAAGTGACTTATGTGTCGACACAGACATTATATATGTCGACATAGCTGCCTTGATGTCGACACAGCTTCTTGACACTGCATCTTGAGAATGTGTCGACACTGATTATTTGTGTCGACACAATCACTTCATCACTACACAGCACTCGTCATTATTGAAGCTCTGCTGAGTGTCGACACAAGTCCTATGTGTCGACACAGTTGTTGTAGACTCAGAATTTGTGTGTTGACACTGCCTCCAGGTGTCGACACAGTTGGTGTCGACTCTTCTTCTATGTGTCGACACAGCCTCCAGGTGTCGACATAAACTCACTAAAGTGTCGACACAGCCATTTCCAAGTGTCGACACAATCTTACTAAAGTGTCGACACAACTTCCTCAGGTGTCGACACATGGACTTAGAATATTTTTCCTGCATTCTAAAACATTTTTAACCTGCACATATAAACTCAAAATAACATCAAATACACCTTGATGTATTTCATTGAGCTAAGTGACGCTTCTCCAAATCAGGTACACATTTTCCAATGTACCCAACAATCTCCCCCTATTTGGAGAAGTCATAACCCTTTAGCCAATGATATACACCACTTAGAAAATAAACATGATGATGTACATAAGCATTATATTACAGGGTACTTTATAAACAAAACACATATCATAGTTACATCACAGAATAAAGATGTTAAAGAAAATGATCACAGAACAATGTTTTGTATATTAACCCAAAAATGTTTGTTACAAGTTGTTTACATTGATTTCTTTAACAAACTAACAATTACATAGTTCTTTGACAAAAACTAGTAAAACTTAGACTAAGGCTGGGATGGCTCCTTTATGACTATTCCTTTCCCTGGTTTAATCTGAGCCTATACAGAAGGTTCTGTACCTTCATTGAGCTTCTTGCCTTTCAAATCAGTCTTCTTCTGTGCTTCAGCCTTGATCATTTGCCTCTCAAAGTAATGAAAAGGCTTAGGGAAATACTTGCTAGGCTCCTGTGCATCAAGATGTAGCTTCCCCATCTTAGCCTTTCTCCTGTATTGAACTATGGCCTCCTGCCTGGCTTCATACTTTTGTCACTCCTGCTCATTATACCATTTTCACCTTTCATGAACTTGGTCTTTTATAGCTTTCCAGACAGTTAATATAATGTTTCTTGAAGTGGGGCTCCACTGCTCAAAATCAGGTTTTAATTCTGCTTGCTCTCTAAATCTTTTCTTTGATAATTAAGCATCTTGTTGAGCTTTCAGACCAGCTTCTGGCATATCTAACTTTTCAATAATAACATTAGTAACAGGTGGTGGAGGACTGTACATGGACTGAACTTGTTGATGTATCATTTCAATGTCAGCAGGGGGGTAAATGACTTGGGCAACCTCAGGTTGATCACCATCAAATAGAGTTGGTTGCACCCCTGACTCAGCCTTATTATCATCATCACATAAGTGTGGATATCCCAAAGTGGCTCTTATGCTGTTGGTTACCCAGTCTGCATGATCAGAGCCAGCATATATTAATACCCTCTCCCCCTTTATGACTTCTATGGTCATATGATCTCTTAAGTGGTCTTTTTGAAATCTGATTTGCCCATCCAGGTAATTGATTCCATCTTTAAAGAATGGCTTAAACTTTTGAAGCTTGTAAGTAATTAACTTCTGAGATGAAGTTATTGCAGTTTTAACTGAATCTTGGGCAACCTGTAGCTTTCTATCATACTCTTCCATTTCAATAGCCCTTTCTACTATCAGTGCAGTAACTGTTTTCTTTACTTCAGTTACTATCAGATTGTGAGATTAAGTCGAATTTTCATTCATCCTAATCTGATTTTAAAGGACATAGCCTTGTTTGACAACAATCTTATCCACTTGCTTCTTTATTTCTGCTTGCTGCTTTGCAAGAAATACCACAGCATTGCCCCCCTTGTGGAAGCAATCTGTCATCTCTTTCTTATTCTTATTGACCTCAAATCTGATAGATTTTATGTCTTATGCAAGATAAAACTGGAGTTTCTTATGACTCTCATCTACATATTTTTCTAAGGCCAGTCTTTGCTCATCAAGCTTCATTTGTAAATTCACCATAAGCTTGGTACAATCAAAATCAGAAGTAGAATGTGAAGTAGTTGTTTGGAGAGCCTTCTTATAGATTTGACTTCTTCTCTTAAAGACCATTAGTTTTCTTTTCTTGGCCTCCCTGACTTCTTCATGCTCAGACTATGAAGAAATTTCAATATTAACTCTCTCTTAAGGAGTGGAAGAAATTTCTTTCTCAGCTCCATATTGCTCCTCCTCAATATTAACCTGCTCCCCCTCAAACCTTACTTGCTCCCCCTCAAATTTTAGGGTCTCCATTTTATCTGTTGCTCCTTCAAGATCAGGAAACAACTCTTCAAGAGTAAATTATTGTTGAGAGTGAGCAGGAGATAGGACTTTCTCAGCAGCAGCAGCAACTCCAGAAATATCAAGACCTGTTTGAGAAACTATGTCTTCTGATAAATTGATTCTTTCTTCCTCCTGCACCTGTTAAGAATATGGCTCCCCCTGTAATTGTGTAGTAAGTGGCTCCCCCCTGCACCTATGCAGATATAGTCTCTTCCTAGACTTGGGTAGACTCAGTCTGATCCTGAACTTGTTCTCTAACTTGTGGTTCCTGTTCTGGTGCATCTGCATGACCATGCTCAGAAAGGTCATGTGCTGATGATTTTTCTGTTATCTCTTTCCTGTCCACATAAGGCATCTCTTTTGAAAGAACTCTATCCCATCTTGAGAATAACCTTATATCTATTCTCCTCATGTGGTTTATCTTTGATCCAGGAATCTGTTGCATCACCTCTTGAATTATTCCAGCCAGGTACAGACTCATGATCCTAGCCAAGTTTGGTTTCTTGATTCCTTCTTTTATCTTATCAAACAGTACTGCAGACTAATTAGTTTGAATCTTAATGATTACCCTTGTCATCAGGCTGAACATATAGGTTGATATCCTATCATGGCCACCTGGTTTACATAATATCACTTTTCCTACTATTTCAGACAGGAATTTCCCTTGATGATTCATGCCTTTTCTGTTGATGGCTGCTCCTATCTTTAAGGTTTGATCCAATCCACACCATTGAATCGCCTCCCTGGTCCTTGAGGATGGGACCTCTTCCTCATCATGTATTCTAGGAAGATGGAGAATCTTGCTCAACCTCTTCTGAGACAGCTTTACTTTTTGTCCATGTATAGTGGATTTGATCTTCAATCCTATTGAGTCCATTGATGAAGCAGTATAGAACATGAATACTTCTTTCTTCCATATCTTTGTAGGTTCAGAGACAAGATATTCTAATCCGTTGTCTGCAAGAAGAGAAATGACCTGTTTAATCTCTGTTGCAGCATCGTCGAATGCATGCCTAACCAACTCATATCCTTCATTGATGTTGTCTTCAACCTTGGGAGCCATTGGAATGAAGAGAAAGCTTGGTTGGAGAGAAGAGAGTTTGTCGACACAAGGTTTTTGTCTCGAAACCTTGGTGAGCGTGTCAACAGAATATGTTCTTGACTTATTTATACCCTTCTAATCTAAGAAGATCAAAAGGAGGGTAAAAATTGTCTAAATATGTCGACACTGTTGGAAAGTGTCGACACATACTCCTATTGTCTCGACCACAGGGCTGACTACTAAGTGTCGACACATATTGATGATATGTCGACACTGGACATACTAAGTAGTACATCAGAAATTCTGTGTCGACTCTTATAACAAGTGTCGACATAATTTCTGGAAGTGTCAACACCATTACTCTGGTTGTGTCGACACCACTATTCTGGATGTGTCGATACATTGTCCCTTAGGTGTCGACACCATGATACTGTGTCGACACAATTTCCCTGAATTGTCGACACAAATTCTCTGTGTCGACACATTTTTACTAAATGTGTCAACACACATTTACTTAGCCAAATTTTGGTAAACTAACCTATGGTCAGCATTCCTAATTCAATTTTAAATTTATTGAATTTAGTTTCATCCAGAAGCTTAGTAAATACATCTGCAATTTGATAATCAGTTTTAACAAATTCTAATGAGATGTCTTCTTTCTCTATATGCTCTCTAAGAAAATGGTACCTTATTTTTATATGCTTAGTCCTACTATGTGAAACATGATTATTAGAAATAGAAATAAAACTTGTAGAATCACAAAAAAAAGGTGTTCTACTTACCTGAATACCATAGTCTTCTAGCTGGTATTGAATCCATAACAGCTACATATTCAGACTCAGCTGTGGATATTGCCACACTAGTCTGCTTCTTACAGCTCCATGACACCAATCTTCCTCCTAGAAATTGACTGGTGCCTGTAGTACTTTTTCTATCTTCTCTACAGCCTGCAAAATCTGCATCTGAATAACCTGTTAGTAGAAAATCTCAATTCCTAGGGTACCAAAGGCCTATATTAGGTGTGCCCTTTAGATATCTCAAAATCCTCTTGACTGCGGTATAATGTGATTCTTTAGGGCATGCTTGGTACCTAGCATAGACACATATAGCATACATAATGTCTAGTCTACTAGTAGTGAGATATAATAGAGAGCCAATTATTCCTCTATACAAAGACTCATCTACAGGATTACCTGGATCATCTTTGCATATAGGCATACTTGTTCCCATAAGAGTTCTTATGATGGAGGATGATTCCATACCATACTTCTTAATTAACTCCTTGGTAAACTTACACTTGGATATGGACAAGCCATCTTCAGTCTGTCTTATGTGGAGTCCCAAGAAGAACTTAAGTTCCCCCATACTACTCATTTCAAACTTCCCTTGCATAAGTTTGGCAAACTTCTTGCAAAAGTTGTTCTCTGTAGACCCAAAAATTATGTCATCTACATAGATCTGAACTAAGATTATCTTACCTTTAGATTCCCTTAGGAATAGAGTTTTGTTTATTTTACCTCTTGAGAATTTGTTCTCAATAAGGAAAGTAGACAGGGTTTTATACCAAGCCCTTGGGGCTTGCTTTAACCCATACAATGCTTTCCTAAGTTTATAGAGATAACCAGGTTTAAGAGAATCTACAAAACCTGATGGCTGCTCTATATAGATTTCTGCTTTTTGATCACCATTCAGGATTGCTGATTTCACATCCATTTGGTATACCTTGAAGCCTTGATATGTTGCATAGGCAAGGAACATCCTGATTGCTTCCAGTCTTGCTACTGGGGCAAATGTTTGATCAAAGAATATTCCCTCTTCCTGCCTGTATCCTTTTGCAACCAATCTTGGTTTGTTCTTAATAATAACTCCACTCTCATTCAACTTGTTCCTAAAAATCCACTTTGTACTAATGATGTTGTGATCTTTTGGTTTAGGAACTAACTCCCAGACCTTGCATCTTCTAAACTGATTAAGCTCGTCTTTTATAGCATTAATCCAGTGTTGGTCTTGGATAGCTTCTACAAATTTCTTTGGCTCCAGGTGAGATAGAAAACTTGATTGCAGGACTGTATACAGATTTCTGCTTCTGGTTTGCACTCCATGTCTTGGATCACCAATTATGTGATTTCCTGGATGATCCTTTAGATGTATTACAGCTGGAGGTAAGCTTCCTTCTGGCTGAACACCTCCAGTTCCTTCATTATGCTGCACCTCTTGGTTGTCATCAGCTTCTAGAGAGTCTTGTACACCCCCTGGACAGTAGCCATTATTTTCCAATTCTTCAGCTGCAGTTGAGCCTTCTGTAATGAAAAGCTTGTCCATTCTATTGCTTATACCTGTTGTACTGCATGAACTACAAGGAAACTCACTGTTGATTAATCTAGTTTCATCAAATACAACATGTACAGATTCTTCTACAACCTGTGTAATTAAGTTGTAGACCCTTTAAGCCTTACTATTGATGTTGTACCCAACAAATATCCCATCTTGGGATTCGGCAGCAAACTTAGTTAGATAAGACTTGCCATTGTTAAGGATATAACACTTACAACCAAAGATTCTAAAATAGGATAAATTTGGTTTTCTACCTTTCATGATCTCATAGGGTGCCTTTTTGTAGCTTTTGGTAATAAGGCCCTATTGATCACATCACATGCAGTACTGACTGCCTCAGCCCAGAAGTATTCTAGGAGAGAAGTGACACTCAATAGAGTTCTACCAGCTTCAATCAATGTCATATTCTTCCTTTCAGCAATACCATTTTGCTGAGGTGTTCTAGGTGAGGAGAACTCTTGAAAAATCCCAAATTCTTCACATAATCTTGTCATACTTTTAGATTGAAATTCAGTGCCATGGTAACTTCTGATTTTGACCACTGTACTATTCAGTTCATTCTGAATTTGTTTGACAAAACTATGTAAAACACTTGGGGTTTCGGATTTCTGTCTCAGAAAGAACACCCTGGAATATCTAGAATTGTCATCTACAACCACAACAGTGTAGACATTCCTACCTAGACTATGAACTTGCATAGGACCAAATAAATCCATATGTAGTAGGTATAAACACCTGACTGAATCCTTGTTTTCAAGGCTATGAAAGGAGGATTTTGTCTGTTTGCCCTTTTGACAAGCTGAACATATCCCATCCTTTATACACTTAACCCGAGGACCATTCCTCACTAACTCTTTGCTAAAGACTTGGCCAATAGTTTTGTAGTTAAGATGGGCCAGCCTCTTGTGCCATTTGACACAATGAGAGGCTTTCTCATCAACTACAAGACAAATAGAAGAACCTTTGTTCTCACACACAAAGTCAAGACAATAAACATTTCTTTTTCTATACCCAGTCAATATGACCTTTTGATCACTTGACCTTTTGATATGACATCCATTCTTAACAAATGAAATGTCATATACTAGATCACTCAGCTGACTTATGCTTATGAAATTGTGTTTCAAACCTTTTACATAAGCCACTTGAGTGATGGTAATTTGGTTTGAAGAAATGTTACCAAATCCTTTGATGATTCCTCTTTGAGATCAACCAAAGATTACTTTAGGCCCATCCTTGATAGGTGAGTACTACTTCAGCAGCCCCTTTGTTCCAGTCATGTGCCTGGAACATCCACTGTCCAAGTACCATATAGGGGCATGACAACTTGGACTTTCCTGCAATTCATAACTACCTAACCTTAGAGCCCAAGAAAATCTTGGGTCCTTGTTTCATGTTAGCACCATTCATATCAAATCTACCAGCAGCTCTTCGATCTGGTAGGCTGTTGTTCATCCTCAAACTTATGTTATACCGGCAGTCTAAGGCAAAATGGTCTGTCTTGCCACAGCACCCGCATTCATACTTATTGTATCTAGGTCTAGATACATTTTTGACAGAAAAATTTCTATTCTGTGCTGGTACTGCTGCAGTTACACCCACTGTTTTCCTTGGAACATTGGGTTTATTGACATGGGCTGACTTATTGGCATTAACACCCTTGTTATTTAGAACATCAGTCTTATTATGACCATGAATGTTTTCAAGATCATATTGGTTAGAAGGAACTTGTACCTTTCTAAACATTACAGGAACTTTAAAATTTACTGGCTGGACTGGTGCTTTGCATTTTCTCTTAAATTGGACAGCCCTGGTGTTACCTTTAAAGCCTAATCCTGCCTTACCCTTTTGAGCCACAAACTCATCTATTAAGGGTAAGACTGATTTTGGCTTAGAGTTACTAGCCACTAGTTCTTTCTCCTTTTGAAGTCTTACTTCCAGACTTTTAATTAGATCATTTTTATATGTGATTGTACCCATCTGAATAACAGTTATAGTTTTCAGCTTGGAAACCTCATTCAATTTTTGATCCAATTCTTTCTCTAAACCAGATGCAGTCATCTTAAGATCTGCAATTTTCTTAGCATGATTTTTGGCCAGGTTTTTTCTTTTCTTAAGTGCCTGCAATAATTCCCCATATTCATCTATCAACTGATGAATATCTCCTTCAGATTCAGATCCATCCTCATCACTTGATGAAGATGAATCTGACTCTGAACCAGTACTGTAATCAGAAATTCTAGAATTACTTTGTACCTTACTAGGACCAGGCTGATTCTGGCACTTGTTGTCTTCTGATTCAGCCATTAGTCCCATGCATTGATGGTCTTCTTGTTCATAGATGGAGTTCAGCAATTGCATAAACTCATCTTCTTCACTAGCTGCATACAGTCCAATGTATGCTTCAGCTTCAGATTCTCACTGTGAGGAGGATTGATCTGTAAGACTCTTCTCCTTCTTAGCAACAAAGGATTTCTCCTTCTTGCCCTTTTGTTGAGTCTTCTTTTTGTCTGCTGACAACTTCCTCTTTTCTTGGACACTCAGCCACCATATGTCCAGGCCTATTGCAGCAATAAAAAACAATTTTTGATGTTGTAGCTTTGCTGGGCTTAAAACTGCTCCTTTCTTTTCTTGATGATTTTCTCTTTTGATAGTAGTCATCAACTGGCTGTGATGTGGAGGGCCTTGACTTCCACTGCTTCTTCTTCAAGAACCTCTGAAACTGCCTTGTAAAGGCAGCAAAATCTGCATCTGAATCACTGCTATCTGAGTTCTGATAGTCTGAATTCTCTGAGATAACTTCAGCAACTTCCTCAGGAGGTGATGGAGACATCCTCCTGCTCTTTCTTGTGGCTTCCACCTTGAAGGCCACTGACTTTTCTCTATGCTCTCCTTTTGTATTTCTTTCTTCCTCCTTCCTTGCCATTAGTTGCATTTCATATGATAACAACTTTCCAAATAAGGTTGGAGGAGAAATGTCTGCTAGTTTGGCCACTTCTCTAATGGCACAAATCTTGGTATCCCAATCCTTTGTCAAGGATCTTGGGAATTTGTCATTCAGCTCATATGTACTGAAGACCCTTCCATAGGACATCGGTTCATTCACTATCCTGTTGAATTTCTTGTAGCATTAAGATATGCTATCAGACTTCCCTTGTCTGAAACTCTAATATTCTTGGTTGACCATAGACATTCTGTCTTGTCTAACTTCTTCAAAACCCTCCATGTAGACAATCAAAGTGTCCCACATTTCCATGGAGGTTTTGCAGTGAATCAAATTTTTGAAGTTAGAATAATCTATGACACTCACTATGATATTCTGAGCTCATTTATCCATAGTTGCCAGTATAATCTCATCCTTAGTCATTTCATAAAAATCTTTAGGAGTTCTTTGATTTGCATCTAGAACAGACACATTCATTGGGATATATGGACCTTCTTTTACTGTGATATATATCCTTGGGTTAGAGGCCTCCATAAACAACCTAACCCTTTCTTTCCAAATTCCAAAAATCTCTTTCCTGCAGATGGGAAATTTCATTGACCCTAGTTCCTTTGATTCTCTCCAGAACCAATTTTCTTGATTCTTGATTCTTCCTTAGGGATCTAACTCAGACTGTTAAGTCCTTCTTTGAGTAACCTCTCTCTGATACCACTTGATAGTTTTACTTTCAAGACTACCTAAACACTTAGAGGGGGTGAATAGGTTCTAATTCTTGTTTTAAAATAAAGACATAATATCACTTCAACACTGTAATATAAAACAGAAAATTCTGCAGCAAACTCAACACACACAATCACAGATTCTACAGCTACACAATTCATAGATTGCACACAGTATTTATAGTGGTTCCCCAAGGTCTGGGTACATCCACTTTCCCCCTTCACCTATCCAGCAGTATGCTAGATTCGGCCTAACTTCTTCCTTTAACTCAGATCCTCAGATCCTACAGCTCAGAATCCAGAAGGATTCCTACAACTCAGAATGTTTCCACATTCCTACAACTCAGGCTAACAATCCCTACCTCATCCTTGTCACAAGACCTAAAACTCAGAGAATACCTTCTCCTACAACTCAGGCACAAATAGCCCTACCACTCAGAGACCAAATCTCCTACACTCAGCCTTTATAAAACAGGCTTACAACTCAGATCTATGAATAGATCTTACAGAATTTGATAATGAATTTTATAATCTCTTACCCCTATTGAGAGAGAAGGGATAAGAACTTACTTGATCAGCTTCTTGAAGAGGCTGATGGCTAAAATCAACTTGATCTTAGCTTTCTTCAAAGCCACTTGAATCTGAACTTAGTTGGGTTGATTTCCTTTGAATATAGCTTACTGGTAGCTTCCTCCTTAGATTCAAGAAATAGATCCGAATCTTCTTGACAGATAAGTTCAGTATCTGATTCTTGAGAGACCTGTGATTGTCTCCTTCTTGACTTCAAATAGCTGGATCTCTCTCTCTCTCCAAACCTCTTGAAGATACTTCTGAATTCTTGATTGAATTCAACTTTGACAGAATCTGAATAGATAACTATTTCAGAACGTCTTCTTAGATCTTCTCACGAAGATCTTCTTCTTTATGACTTGTACTTTCTTGATCAAAGATCAATCTCACAATAGTTATGTTAGTTGTATGTTGATTGATTAGATTCGCTTGTTCTTCTTCTGAATCCATCTATATATAGACTTCATCCATGGTAACCAGCTAATCCAGTTTTTAACAAACCTCTGACAAGTCTGACAGCTTCAGTACACATATTATAACTCACAGCTGTCAAGTCTTTAAACAGTTCTTGAGCCTTTGACTCTGTCAGCAAAGCGTCGAGACTGACTGTCATAAAGTGTCGAGACAGTCTTTTAATATGTGTCGACACAAGTGACTTAAGTGTCGACACAGACATTGTTTGTGTCGACATAGCTGCCTTGATGTCGACACAGCTTTTTGACACTGCATCTTGAGAATGTGTCGACACTGATTATTTGTGTCGACACAATCACTTAATCACTACACAACACTCATCATTGTTGAAACTCTGCTGAGTGTCGACATAAGTCCTGTGTGTCGACATAGTTGTTGTAGACTCAGAATTTGTGTGTCGACACAGTTGGTGTCGACACAGTTGGTGTTGACTCTGCTTCTTTTTGTTGACACAGCCTCCCGGTGTCGACACAAACTCACTGAAGTGTCGACACAGCCATTTCCAAGTGTCGACGCAATCTTACTAAAATGTCGACACAGCTTTCTCAGGTGTCGACACATGGACTTAGAATCTTTTTCCTGCATTCTAAAACATTCTTAACCTGCACATATAAACTCAAAATAACATCAAATACACCTTGATGTATATCATTGAGCTAAGTAAGGCTTCTCAAAATCAGGTACCCATTTTCCAATGTACCTAACAACGTGTCCACCGACGTACAGAAGTAATCATCATTCCCGCCAGAATCCAGAGAACGAGGTCAACTACGTGCATGTCACGCCCCCCTGAAACGCCCTCCCCGGGCATGTCACGGGGCGTGACGAACCCGATAATTTTTCCTATAAATACAATGTCATCCCTTGCATTCTAGAGCAGTTTTTGGATTGAGAGGGGAGGTGTTGCCCTTTTATTTCATAGTATTTTTCTTGCTTTCTCTCTCTCTCTCTCTCTCTCTCTCTCTCTCTTTCTCATTTTGTGTTTTTCTTATCTCTATCTTACGATGATCTTTGGTAATAGCTTTTGTAACTTCATTTGAAGTTTAATGTAATGCAAGTTAAGGTTTTTATTCCATGCAAGTGTAATCTTTCCTTTCAAGTTGTAGCTCTCTTTCAATATTAATATAAAGTGCCCTTTGTTTACGTTGTGATCTTAATTCTCTTCTACTCATCCCTCCTCCTACACTTCGTTATGATTAAATAATCCTCCATGTACTCGATCTTTATGATCTGGGGTTCGAGTTGATTAAGTTATTATGCTTTGAATTTACTTTTTCTTTTTATGGTTTATGCCTTCGAATTTCTCTTGATTTTTCATGTTTGGAGTTATATCATCGATATATAATTTCCATCTTTTTTCACTCTTAGCTAGCTGAGAGGCTCGTAGTTTGAAGTGAACACTCAAGATTAAAGAGAGTTGAACGCAACCCTCGAGAGAAGCAGTCATCCAAATCTCCCGGATTGGAGTGAAATCCAATATTGGGGTTCACCGCGTAAAGCGATCTTTAGGCCTTCGATTTGGACGAGAGTTCAGTCGTACCTTCTTAAACTCAGTTGGGCATGGCTTCGAGAGAAGCATGTTCAAGCCTTAGGAACCTCCACGGTCAAGGACCTTTACACTATTAAGTTAGGTTTTTATCGCATTTTTAGTCAACTCTTGCCGAGGTGATTCTCGATCGAGTGCTTTTCCATTTCATCGTTTCAACCATTCGTTGTAATCGCTTCATATTGCAATTTAATTATTTGCAAGTAGTTCTCTTTAGCACAATTGTTTTCTTTCCTTTTTCGCAATTAGTTTCTCTTAACCCTACAACCATCCTTCGATAAGATAATATTTTCCGTGTGAGTAGGTCTACTCAACAGTTCCCAGATTTCAATATGTCACATTTGTCCCCGAACTAGAGTTCAATAGGTATACTTGCCTTATTGGATTGCTAGTTCGACTCTCTTTTTCTCAAGCAGAAAGATATCACTAGCGCCCTACTCTTCGAGTCAACCCAACAGGTGCGGCTTGCTCTTCGAGTCTTCCTAATTGGGGTGGTCTGCTCTTCGAGTCCGCCCAAAAGCGGCGGCCTGCACTTCGAGTCCGCCCAGCAGAGGTGGCCTGTTCTTTGAGTCTGCCCAACAGGGGCGTCCTGCTCTTTGAGTCTGCCTAATAGGGGCGGCCTACTCTTCGATTCCGCCCAAAAGGTGCGGCCTGTTCTTTGAGTCCGCCCTGTAGGGGAAGCCTGCTCTTCGAGTCTACCCAGCAGGGGCGACCTGCTCTTCGAGTTCGCCCAATAGGGGCGGCCTGCTCTTCGAGTCCGCCTAGTAGGGGCGGCCTGCTCTTCGAGCCCTCCCATCATGGGTACCTCTTCTGAGTCTGCCCAGCAGGGGAAACCTCCTTTTCGAGTCTGGCCAGTTGTGTGCAACCTCTTCTTCAGTCCGGTTATAGGTGGGCGATCACTTCTCCAATTCGCCCAGTTTATGCGGACTCCTTTTCCATCCGCTCAAACCGTTGGGGTGACGTCGTTGGGCCCAGTTCTAGAAGATTCCTACCCGGGCCTATAAATAGTCCCCCATACCTATTTAGAGGGGGACGACAGCTAGAGGGGACCAAGTCTGAGGCTAAAAAAAATCGGTTCGAAGATCCTGCCTAGTTGCCTGACTGCCTACAAGCCTGGCGACCTGTGCAGCCTGAGGCAGCAAGCCGCGTGTCCTGGCGACCTGCGCGGTCTTAAGCAACCAGAGCGACCTCCATTCTCCTATCTGCCAACCTTATCCTCCACTATTGTATTCCCTATTTTCCTTTGTATGTAAAACAACTTAACCTCAGATGTAATACAAGTTGATATATTAATGGAAAGCCCACCGCAAGAGAGGCATTTGCCATGGCAGGCGAACTCTGGTCTCGCCGCATGCTAGTGGCCCTCTATTTTTTTCTCTCTCTCTCTATCTTCACTCGCGGCTCAGACTAACCTGCTTCTTAGCAATCTCTTCTCCCCCTGATGCGTTGAACGATAAGTTTTTCGGTCGCACAAGTAATATAAAATGGGTGAATTTCCCCAAGTATCGATCTCGAGGGAACACAGCAAGGTGGAGTTAATTTTGAGGAGGACTTGAGATTAAAGTCAAAGGGTCAAACCTACGAAAGGGGGGTTTGGTTGGCTACGAATAAAGAAATTAAAATACTATAAACTACTCCTATACAACGCCGATATGCGATGCTTCGCCAAGCGGATGGAAACTACACGGGCCGCTATGGCCCTAATCGCTGGGCAGATGGATGAGTAGGAAAGGCAGATGAGGTGGTGAGAACGGCAGAATGAGGGTCGAGAGCACCTCTTCACTATGCATGCCACTAGAAATTGCTAGTGCGGCAAGACTGGCTATGGTGGCGGATAGAAATAAAGGCGCTTCTCAAGAAACTAAAGAAGTAAAGCAATACAGAATCACATAGATATGAATCAAATAAATATTACAACTAAAGAGCAACAACATCTATAAATTAAGTTTTAACACACATATACAACAAGAAAGAAAGAATCAGTCAAGAGATTGACCGAATCCGAAGGCTTGTCGAGGGATAGCAGAAGGAATCATCGGGTTGTTAATCCGCGTCCAAGCTCGGTCCTCAACTACATCCAGGGTAGAGAAGGGTTGTCAATACCATCCAATGGACCTGTCTTCTTCGTGTCACGATGCAGAAGAAAGTTACAAGCTTCCCTTTGCTTGATGGATACAGTGCCAAAACTAAAAATATAGCTTAGGATATGATGGAGAAGGCAGAGAGGAAGCGTCGACAAGATGTAGGCTTTGCGAGCATGGCTGGAGCTTCTATCCTTGGTCGAAGATGAAGGGGGAAGGTGGAAGTGCGGATCTTTTCCCCAAAATGGTGGCTAGAATGGCTCAAAATGAAGCTCTCCCGAAATGGAGGAAAATCTGCGCTTTATATAGTAGCAGGTTAGAAAAATAGGCACACACGGTTTGGCGCACGACCGTACGCTAACCGTGCATTATTAATCTTCCAGGCCAAGCTTGCGGATGAAGATGCGTTGACCCGTGAGTTTTACTCGCGCACGGGTGCTTTTGCCCGTGCATGAAGGAAATCGCACGGGTAAAAACAGTGTGCAGGAAATCAATATGGTATATGAGAACCATGCCTTTTACTCAAGCATGGGCTCTTCTGCCTGTGCGTGAAGGAAAATGCACGATTAACCACAGAAAGAAGAAACTCAGAGAAAAATATGCAGACCATGTGATTCCTTCTCGCACGGTTTTACCGAAACCGTGCGGGAACAAAATGCACGGGTAGCCACGGAAGTTCCCAAAATTGTTGTGTAAAACGCACGATTGCCATGAGACAGTGCAAGAAAAAATTTGCACGACCGTATGTTTTACATAGAAAATAGAAAATTATTCCGGGACATCTCGACTACCTGTACAGCAATGAAAGTAACAGGAGCACCAGCTCCCAGCAATAAATTACAATCAAAAACCACAAAAAGAGCCATGGGGAGCACCATGTGCATACCCCTAACAAAAGAATGTGCAATTGTACACCCATGGGAGAAAACAGTGCACGAAATGGTTAATGACCGAACAATACAAATATAACATAAATTCAGTTGAAATGCAGTGCACAGGGGAGAAAACAAGTCCAGATGAGTCCGAAAAACCATATAAATATTGGACTCATCACACCACTAGACTTACCTGTTCGCGTGTCCCGAGCAAACAAAATCTATGCAGATAGGGAAAATGGCTTAGCAAACATAGAAATTGTGATATGGAGTACCATGCCAAGTCGCATGCTTGTACGTGTACAAATATAATGGAGGAAATTTCTAAGTATACAAAATAGTTTATACTTTTCACAATGCATATCAACATTTTATTATAACTCAAAAATGGAATCACGGTGAATCATCCGGTAACGCATATGAAGAAAGTAGGCAGGCCATTAATGGTGAGCTTTGCCAAAGACCGAGGCTCAGGATCACCTCCAAAGGAATCCAAAAATGTCGGGGACCATATGCTTGCCCGTTCACACTCTCTCCATGACACAAGTTCGACTCAAGCGTGAATCTGTAGGACTTTAGGGTAAGAGATGGGGCTTAGGTTTCGGTGAGGTAAACAAAGATAAACAGGAAGGATACGCGCCTAACCCAATGAGCTATCATAAAAAGAAATCCACCCGCTTAACAAAATACATGCGGGCACACCACACCCCCAGACATAATTTTTTAAAATATGGGCGTGTGCACCCCCTACTCCAAATACAATCCCATCTCAAAAAGAATTTTCAATTATACTTTCTCTTTTCACTTTTCTTTTTCCCAGATATTTTTTTTTGAAATCATATTTATTTTAATAATTTTAGCATATATAAAATTTGGAGCACATCCACATATTCACAAAGAATATCAGCACATCAACACCCCAACATGAAAAATGCAAAACACTAAAGCTCGACTTGGGTGTGCAACTACGGTCGGCTATGAGGCATTGGTGAAATATTGGTGGGGCTTAATAAAAAGAAGGGGTAGGCACAATGGGGCTTAACGAGGATAAGACTTTAGGAATGGTACAAAGCTCAATCGGGATAAAATGATGGCCTACATCACGCTCACGCTAGACTAACCATGCGCCAATGCTTCGAGAGTAGCTTGGGGCAAGTTCTTAGCCACCGAGAGTGATGATCCTTCCACCTGACTCGAGCAAAATCAGTCAATTATGGCTATACATCCCTACACTAACGTTCAATTCACACCGGATTCTCAAATTTTTCAGTAGAATAAAAGTCTTTATGAAAATAGAAAAATATAAAACTATTAGCATACTGAAAAATTAAATCTACTCCAATTTCTACACGAGACAAGAGCACTCGACTAGGAACACTGTAGGAGTAAATAATTCTTGCAAAGAATGCGGAGGAATAACAACATCAGAGAAAATATGAGCAGGTTTTTCCGGGGGTGATTCCAAAAGAGGGGAAGAATTCATCGGGAGAGACGGCACTACAATGTCGTCACACCGATCTGCTGAATGTCTGATGGTTATATCCATAGTTGTACCTCATTGATAAGGTGGTACTGTGAATATATCATCAGAATCAGAAGGGGTAGCCAATTGAGAGGTGGACGAAACGAATCGGATACCCGGTTCATCCTCCTCCTCTAACTGGCGTTGAAATTCAACAAACCCTAACAAGTTGCTTATGAAAAATCTGTCAATGGAGTATAGATTCTTAGCGGATGTTGTGGGAAAGGTATTGCTGGCAAAGCATTATGCTCATGATACCATCTCTAAGTATCAATTCTGTTTGATGGGTGCATTAGTTGATAAGAAGGATTTTAATTTGGGAGAGATTATCTTTGATTTAATTAAGAAAAAGATAAACAAGAACCTTGTTAATTTTGGGAGGATATTAGGCCTGTTTCTGCATAACAGATGCTCTCAACTTCTTGTTTCTAGTGCCATGCACATTAATGCCTCCAAGATACTATCCAGTGCCTTCTTTGGAAAGTGGGACAGGCAATATGCAAAACCCAGCAGGGCTCCTGCAGTGGTCTCAACTTCAGGCACAAGGACTGTCCATGTCACTTCCCCTCAGGCAACTGCCACCTTGGAAGAATTGCTTACCTCCTCCTCATCTCCTCCATCTTCACCCATTGTTTCTTGAACCATCCCTACATCCACCATCACCAGTTCAATTTAATCTCCCATCTCAACTCCATCTCTAACTATTTCTTCACCAACACTAGCAACTCATCAAGAACTATTCCATTCTCTACACTACTATCCCCCTCTTGATATTGATTCATCCATCCATCTTCCATCTTTTAACCTCTTAGATGATTCCTTCATGGATGATTCTCATTCCTCACCCCTTGAGCCCCCATCATCTTCTACTTACCAATAATTGCTTCAAGACATTCTAGCTCAACCATCCTTCTCCCATCCATTTCCATTCCAGTGACATCCCTCACAACAATTACCATTTCTCAACAATCCATTTCACTACCATCCACATCATTTCTCCATATCACAGCAGCTTCTCCAACACCATCAACTTCTGACACATTCTCCTCTACCTCTACTCAAACATCCCTTGAGTAAGTAGATCTTCCAGCTATAGAAGATAAGCTCTATGAGATGTTAGCTCCCAGGCTAGCACTCTTGCTGGAGACCTCCATGGCTCAACTCCTTAAGTCTATGCAGGACTTATCTGCCAGGATTTCCTCTTTCTGTCCTCCTCAGGGAATCCCATATGTGGGGTGCCTTGATCCAGTACATACTGAATTTAGGCAGGGGGAGATGCCAGATGAAGAAGTGATACTGCCTGCTCAAGATGTAGTAGTGCCAGCTGCTCCAATCTCAGCTCCAGCCTCAGCTCCAGTTCTTTCCCTAGTTTTGATTTGGGCTATGTCATCTCTCTTAGGCGCAATTGACCCAAGATTTATCTATGGTCAATGGATAAACTAAAAGATAGTCTACCCTTAGGCTAGGCTAGTTTAGAAAGGTTTGATATGAGAATTTGGTTTAGTAGATTTGTGTTCGATGATAGTTGAACTTCGCTCGACGAACTTCGTTTGATAATCGATGATCTCAGAGTCATATTAGCTCTGAAGTGAGATCGATGATCTGTTTGCTCAGATCGACGATCGTGTTGCACTGGTCGATGATTTCTGTGAAGATAGTTTTTCTTCAGGTCGAAGATCTGCTTGTTCAGATCGACGATCTTCGTTCTCTGGTCGACATTTTCTGTCTGCTATTATCTGTATTCTTTTCATTTGAATTATTGATTTATTTCCTATTGTTTAAGACATATGTTATTCAGATATTCTGCTTAATTTAATGCCTATATTTCTTTGATTATTTGCAATATTCCTTGTGCATTAATTGAAAGATTTTGATAGAATAAAGTTATTTTTTTTATTAGAGGAAATCGTGTTTTTCTAACAGCTGTAATATAGCCGTTGTGCCTTGCTTCCTGTGGAAGTTTATAAAGTCAATTTGATAGGATATTTTAATATCCTTAATTCCTTTTTGGGAATGACAGAAGATTTCTAGCGCAGTTTCTTTATTTGTTTTATTGTATTATTTGGAAAGATCTTTCTATGCAGGGCTCGAGACTGTTTTCACACAAGAGAAGTTTCTATCTTTTATTAACACAGTTGGATGAATACAAAAGATATAAGACACAAAAACAAAAAGAACGAAGCAACCAGTGTGATATAACAAGAGCTCTCAAGAAAAAGAATTTGTTCTTCTGCTTCTTCCTAAGTTCATCCTGTCTTAGGGAAAATCAACACTCAATGCTCAAGATTCCAAGAAGAACTTTCCTCCAAGATTGCAAAGCTGCTGAAGAAGAACAACCATCAACATCTTGAGTCTTCTTCAAAGCTGCATCATAAAAGGCTTCAAAGCAATCTGGAGTTCCTACACCCTGAAGCAAGGCTTCTTCCTGGACATTCTCTAATCCAGGGGGAGCTTTGATTTTCTCATAGCAATCAACTAGCTTCTCTGAACACAGAGAAGACACCTTAAACTCTTTCCCTCAACCTCCTGTAAAAGGGTTATTACTCCCTTCAAAAGTGAACCTTTGGTGGTAGGGCACCTGATCAAAAACCTGTGTGTTTGGTTCTTAGGTACCTGATCAAAAGCCTGAAGGGTTTCTAGATCTACCTGCAGCAGATCTTGTGGTCGCAGGGCACCTGAACAAAAAACTATAGTGGATTCCTACCAAGGTGGTAGAAGAGTGGATGTACCCAATTGGGGAACCACTATAAATTTCTTGTGTTGTCTGGTTGTTTTTTTTAATTGATGCACTGTGGCTGTGATAGATATAACTAGGTTTCTAGTTGCTGTGTTAGGACATATGCGCAACAGAAATTTCAGTTAGCACCTTCTGTTTTTCACCACACTATGTTAGGCTTTTAGTTTAAAGCTTTTAGTTTTTATATTCCGCAAAGAGCTCAAGAGAAGTGTTTAGAGTCTCTTCATTTTTGAATACTCTATTCACCCCCCCCCTCTAGATTAGTAAGTATCTTATCCCCTCTCTTTCAATTGGTATCAGAGGGAGGTTGGTTATTCAACAGCTTAACCATTCCTAGGTTGATTGGTTGAACAGGCTAACACCTGAACCATAAGATCTTGTGATAAGATACTTTGATACCATATACACTCACTTTAGATTCATGGCCCAGTACAAAGATTATTCTAGCACCAGACCTACAGTATGCAACTTAGGCAAGTTTGGAATCTGGAAGGCAAGAATCAGACTTTACATGAACTTTATTCATGAAGATATTTTTCCCTCTATCATAACAGGGCCACCAACATCACCTGCTGCTGCTACAACATCTGCAAATCTAAGTGTAGTGCCACCTCCAGACTATAATTAAACTTACAAGAAGGCCAAAATAGATGATGTCAAAGCTATGAACATTCTGGCAAAGACTATGTCTGATGAGACATTCCAGAAAGTGGCTGATTGCACCTCAGCAAAAGACATGTGGGACTCACTGAATCAGATTGTAGCTCGTTCAGCTGATGAGAGGAAGGACAGAATGGCCAACCTCATATCCAAATATGAGAACTTCAAGAAAGAAGAGGCTGAGACTATAGAAGCCATGTACACAAGGCTCAGCTCCATCATCAATGAGCTGAGGACACTTGACAAGGAGATCACATTGACAGAAGTCAATGACAAAATACTGATGTGCTTCCCCAGCACATGGGATCTCAGAATCTGGCCAATCAAGGAGTCCAGAAGTACAATAGAGATCTCAACTGAAGCTCTCCTTGGCAAGCTCAAATCATTTGAGCAAGTACTGAAGTCTAGGGAAGCTGAAGCTGAAGCTAAAGCACCTACTCCAACAAGTAAAGAGCAAACCCTTGCTCTTAAGGCTGATGATGACTCCAAGGTGACTAAATCAAATGAAGAACTAATGACACTCTTTGTCAAGAGGTTCTACAAGATGGGCAGAAAAGACAACAGAAGAAAGTCATCAAAATATGATGACAAACCAAGGTATGATAAAACCCCATCTAAAGAAATTGTTTGTTATGGATGCAGGAAGCCGGGACACATTCTCCCTGAGTGTCCAGAGACAAAGCATAAGGAAAGAAGAAAAGAAAAGGAACATGAGAAGCACTACTCCAAGACATCTTCTCTCAAATACAAGAAGAAAGAGAAAGGTCTTGTTGCAAAGACCTGGAGTGATACTGAGGAAGACTCATCTTCTTCAAGCTCCAATGAAGATGATGAAGAAGAGAAGAAAAGTAAGGAGATTTGCCTTATGGCAATCAATGTCTGCAGCAGTAACTCAGCTGTAGAGATGACTGAAGATGACGAAGATGAACTGTCTGATGAAGATCAGGTAATTGCATCTTATGATTTTACATCTGATGAATTTAAACATGAATTTAAAACCCTTTGCCTAGATTTACTTAGATCAGAAAAGGAGAATAAATTTCTTATAGATAAACTAGCTGGATCTGAATCTATATCTAATGAAAACACTAATTTGAAGGCTGGACTCACTAGATCAACTGAAGAAATTTAGTTTCTTAAATTAGAGCTAGCTAAAGCTAAAAGATTAGAAGATTCACTTAATGGCAGAAGCCTTAAGTTGCTAGAAATCACAAGCACAGCCAATAATAGGACAGACAATAATAAGTTAGGCTTAGGTGCTTAACCTTGTGAACACCC
The DNA here is from genome assembly GCA_039513925.1 of Platanthera zijinensis. Taxonomy (NCBI): domain Eukaryota; kingdom Viridiplantae; phylum Streptophyta; class Magnoliopsida; order Asparagales; family Orchidaceae; genus Platanthera; species Platanthera zijinensis. The sequence goes on from CM077093.1 coordinate 99,400,191, forward strand.
ATTGTTCCTTGAATACAATCTATCCACTCCAGTAAGGTTTTTTTCTAAAAAGGGAATAAACAACACTGAGGTTATTCAAAAAGCTAAGAAAACCTTAAATAAAATCAAGAGAGACAAAAGGAAAAAGAAATTCATAGAAATAAAAAAATCGTCGAACACCCATCGACGATCGCTGAACCCGTCGTCAAACGATAATCGATGATCTCTGAACTCACCTGCTGAGTATAATAACTTAGCAATGAGGGATCGACGATCTCAGCCTGAGTCATCGAACAAAGATCGGTGATCGTGGAACCCAGAATTCTATTATGTGAATAAAGATCGAAGATCTGGGTACCGATCGTCGACCACCGATCGACGATCAGAACAAAATTTTCAGAATTATAACAATGCTTACAGGAATAATAAGTTTAATAGCAACCTTAGGTCTGCTAATCTATCCTCAAATTGGATTATCCCACCTAGGAGATCTTATCCCTTAGGATATCACCCTCAACCTGCATATTCTTTTATTTCCAGTTTTTCCTATGTGAAGAACAATGGACCCAAGGTTACCTGGGTCAACAATGTTTAATCTATCTTATTGCAGGTGAATACCTATCTTATCACTCAGGACAAGTAGTATTTAGATAGTGGATGCTCCAAGCATATGACAGGAAATAAAGATAATCTATCAAGCTTCAAAGCCAAGTTGGGACCAAAAGTGGTCTTTGGTGATTCCAGCTATGGTCAGACTGAAGGATATGGCAAATTCACCTTAGGGTCAGTGACTTTCAAGAAGATAGCTTATGTAACAGGAATGAAGCACAATCTCATTTCTGTAAGTCTGCTTTGTGATGCTGGCTACCAGGTTTGGTTCTCTAATACTTTGTGCAATATTACTTTAAATAATAAAATTGTGTTAGTAGGAATTTGACAAGGAAATTTCTATCTTGTAGATTTTAATTCCACTTCTTTTTAAATTTGTTTATTTAATGAAGTGAGTAACAATAATACCTTGTGGCAGAGATGGCTAGGTCATGTTAACCTTAAAAATATATATAGGTTATCTAAATACAACCTTGTTAGAGGTTTGCCCTCTTGCCCCTACAAGAAGGAAGGCCTATGCAAGGCTTGTCAACTAGGCAAGCAAACCAAAAATAGTTTCAAAGCTTTAAATAAAAGTGATTCACCTAGAATTCTGTACCTATTGCACTTGGATCTTTTTGGTCCAATAGCTGTACAAAGTCTAGGAGGGAAATTCTATACCCTAGTGATTGTACATGATTACTCCAGGTTCACTTGGATGTTCTTCTTGAGAACTAAATCTGATAACTTTAAAGTTCTTACAGACTTTCTACATTGTATAAAGATTGAGTACAATACTCACATTGCTCTGATCAGAAGTGATCATGGGATAGAGTTTGACTCTCTTCTTATGCAAGAATTCTGTGAGAAAGAAGGTATTAGGCATAGCTTCTCTGCTCCTAGAACTCCTCAACAAAATGGGGCAGTGGAAAGGAAAAATAGAACCCTGATTGAAGCTGCAAGAACATTGTTAGCAGATGCTAATATGCCTCTATCCTTTTGGGCAGAAGCAGTTAACACAGCTAACTATGTATTGAATAGGAGTCTGATAAATAAACTAAAGGGGAAGACTCCTTATGAATTGCTTAAAGAGAAGAAACCTAAAATTGATAATTTTAGAATTTTTGGCTGTGTAGTTTACATTCACAATAATAACAAAAAATACATTATAAAGTTTGAGGCAAAGGCTTCAATGGGAATCTTTCTAGGATATTCCCAAGTAAGCAAAGCCTATAGGGTTTTTAAAAAAACCACCTTGAAAATTGAAGAATCAGTGCATGTATCCTTTGATGAATCCAAAATGTTTTACAGAGAGAAGGAAACTTCCTCTTGTAGTTCCTTGCAGGTACCTGAATTATGCAAGAATTTGGATGAGCTGAAACTCTCTCAGGGAATTCAACCAACTCCTCAGTTATCTTATTTAGACAGTTATGAAGACCCAGTAGAAGTGATTGCAGTTTTACCAACAGCCAATCAAATTCCACCTGAGGAATTAATTCCAAGTGCTGTTGAAGATCACATACCACCAACTGATTATGTCACACTTAGAGATCATCCAACATCTCAAGTGATTGGAGACATTTAACCTGGTGTGCAAACTAGACTTCAACTAAGTCAAGATGTGATGCTTGCTTGCTTTCTTTCTCAGGCTGAGCCCTTAACTATAAAAGATGCTGAGCAAGATCCCCACTGGATCATTGCTATGCAAGAAGAGATAAACTAGTTTTTAAGATGTAAAGTTTGGAAGCTGGTCCCTAGACAAAAAGGTAAGCTGATTATAGGCACCAAATGGGTGTTTAGAAATAAGTTTGATACACAAGTAATTTTTATAAGGAGTAAAGCAAGGCTTGTAGCACCAGGCTACAGATAGGAAGAAAGAATAGACTATGATCAGACTTTTGCTCCTGTTGCAAGGCTAGAGGCAATAAGGATTTTTTTAGCATATGCAGCCTATATGAAGTTTAAGGTGTTCCAGATGGGTGTAAAGAGTGCATTCCTAAATGGTGAGATAAAGGAAGAGGTATTTGTTGAACAACCCCCTGGTTTCAATTCTTCAACTTATCCCTCACATGTTTTTAAGTTGGAAAAAGCTCTGTATGGACTTAAGCAGGCTCCTAGAGCATGGTATGAGACTCTAGCTAGTTTCCTTTTAGAACATAAGTTTATAAGAGGCATTGTTGATAGAACCCATTTCATTAAGCACCACAAGGACAAAATCCTGTTAGTTCAAATCTATGTGGATGATATTATATTTGGTTCCACTGATCCCAAACTATGCAAAAGGTTCTCAGACCTAATGCATGCTAAGTTTGAGATGAGTAGTATGGGTGAGCTGTCTTATTTCCTTGGTCTCCAAGTGAAACAAGATGTTGATGGAATCTTCATCTCCAAATCTAAATATGCTAAGGAATTGGTAAAGAAGTTTGGGATGGCAGATGCTTCAGCAATGCACACTACTATAGCTACTAATGTAGTTATTGATTCTGATAATAAGGGCAAGCCAGTTGATCAGAAATATTATAGGGCCATTGTTGGTTCCCTATTATATCTAACTGCAAGTAGGCCTGATATAATGTTTGCCACATGCCTCTGTGCTAGATTTCAGGTCAATCCCAAGGAATCTCATTTAACTCTTCTAAAGAGAATCTGAAGATACTTTAAGGGATGCCCAAATTTAGGACTTTGGTACCCAGCTGAATAAGAATTTGAGTTGATTGGATACTCAGATGCTGACTATGCTGGCTGTAGAGTTGACAAGAAGAGCACCTCAGGGACTTGTCAGTTCCTAGGTGAAAGATTAGTCTCATGGTTTTGCAAAAAGCAGACTTCTGTTTCAACATCAACTGCAGAGGCTGAATATATAGCAGCTACCAGTTGCTGTTCACAGATTATGTGGATTCAAAATCAACTCTTGGATTATGGGTACACACACAGAAACACCAAAATTATGTGTGGCAGTACCAGTGCTATTTCCATAGCACAAAATCCTGTGCACCATTCTAGGACTAAGAACATTGACATTAGATACCATTTTCTTAGAGACTGTGTTGATATAAATAAGATAAATCTCGAGTTTATACCCACAGATCTTCAGAGAAGTTGAAAGTGAGGGGATAAGTTGTAAACTACTCTAGAGGGGGGGTGAATAGAGTATTCAAATTTTATGAATAACTAGTCAGCTCCCTTGGAGTTGATTTGCGGAATAAAATAATCTGATACTTGAACCCTAAGAGCCTAACACAGTGAAGTGCACAAGTGAGAGAGTTAACTGAAATTTCAGATTAACTATAAACCTATCACAGCAACTAGCAATCCTAGGTAGTTCTATCACAGCCACAGAATAAGCAATTTAAACAAAACAGCCAGAGACACAGGATATATAGTGGTTCCCTCTTAATAGGTACTCCACTCTTCTACCACCGTGGTAGGAATCCACTACAGGTTTTTGCTAAGGTGCCCTGCCACCAATGATCTGATTCAGGTAGATCAAACAGACCCTTTGAGCTTTTGATAAGGATGCTCAACCACAGGTTGTTGATAAGGTGCCCTGTCACCAACGTTCACTTTTGAAGAGATGTGAACAAACTCTTTTTACAAAGGGGTTGAGAGGGTTAGATTATCTTCTCTGTTGTAAATACAGATTAGAGAAGACTTGTGGATTCTCTAAAGAATCAAAGTCTCCCCCTGGCTCAGTGAAAGTCCAGGGAAAGCCTTTGCTTCAGGATGAAGGAGTTTCAGATAAACTGAAACTAAATCCTCAGAGATCTGTAGACTGATTTTTATCAGGTCTTCAGATTCTGGAGCACGTGAAGCAGATCTGGAGCTCCTTCTGAAGTCTTGAGAAACTCTAAGCAGATGCTCAGGAGACTTGAGAATGAAATAGATTGCTTTGGACTTTTGCTTTAGGAAAACTTTTCTTCTTCTGATTGTGAGATTGTGAAGAGTTGCTCTGGAGAAGCTTGAAAGAATGCAGCACCCAAAAAAAAAACTCTCTGTTACTGTAACTTCTTGTATTTCTAAGAAAAAAATCTCTCTTAAATATGTCTTCTCGTTTATCTTTTGGAACGGCTGTATTGATTTGAATTCTCGAGCCCTGCAACAGATTATCTCAAAATAGAATATAGCAATAGGAATTGAATGACCTATTAGCTCTCTGTCAGTCCCAATAAGGAATTAAATGAATAGGAAAATATCTCAGCATAAAGATTTATCGTTCTTGGAAATAGCATACACCGCCAACGGCTAGAATACAGCCTGGCAATATATTTTGTATAATAAGACAAAAATGCTTTATCAAAATACGAAATCCCGTAATTTATGCTTGACATATTTGGTAAGTAATTCATTTGAATTTAAGCCATAAATTAGCAAAAACATTCTTCAGAAAATCTTTCTAACCACATGTTAAAACACTTGGAAATAAACCAAGGAATAAAATAAATACAAACAGTTAAAGGCAGACAAAAATCGTCGAACAGGGGTTCGATGATCGTCGACCTAGCTAACAGATCGTCGACTGAAAACAGAAATCTGTCGAAACAGAAATCGTCGACCAGAAATCGTCGACCAGCTCAAGATATCGTCGACTGAAGTAGAAAATCTGTTATCACAGAAATCGTCGAACATCTCATGATGTCGACGACTAAGGCAGAGATCTGTCGAGACAGATATCGTCGACCATCTCATGATGTCGACGATTAAGGCAAAGATCTGTCGAGACAGAAATCGTGAAACAAGACCACGATCGTCGAACTGCTGATAGCAGATCGTCGACCAACCTTCAGAGCATAATACGCTTGCTCTGAGATCGTCGACCATCGGTCGACGATAATTGTCTTGACTTCAACGATTCTATAGCCCTGCTATCGTCGACCACTGATCGACGATCGCGAGGCCTCGTTCGACGATGGTCGAACGGAAAAAGAGCCTTAACTAAAGATTCATTCTACAACTTCTATTCTAAGCTCTAGGTCAGATATAAACTGTCCTAGGGAGACTAAACAAAGTCTAAACATGATCATATATAGTTATATGGATCAAGAGGGACTGGAAAAGGGATTACATAAGCCAAATCACATCTAGGGTACCAACAATCTCCCCCTATTTGGGTTATGTTATCCAATTTGATCTAAAAGGTAATGCACACAGTAACAAAAGCAGATATTAACCAAAAATTTAAAACACAGGCAATCCACAGGAAAACATAAAACCATAAATCAGCAGAACTAAAGTATCAAGCAGATTTATCAGAGGTTTTAGCATCAGATGATTTCTTAGGAATTACAGCTGGTTTGAAGATAATTTCTCTGTTTGGATTTGCTGCTTGTCTTTTGGATAGCATTAGATCGTGTTCACCAATAATTTTCTTTTCAGCATAGCTTGGTAGAACTGCAGCAGGGTGCAATTTCATGTATTCTTCAGTATTGAAAATTTCAGAGTTTACTTGAATTTTGCTGAGTTCCTTTTCTCTGAATTCGGACATAGTTGTATATGCTGTAGGGTCTAGTCCTTGAGCTTTGGCTCTCTCCATCATGCTTAGTGCAATGGATTCCTTAAATCTTGCAATAGAGGCAATTCTTTCAGATTCAGTCATATCTGATGGAGAGGGTGGTCTATCAGAATCAGCTTGAGCTGCAATCTCCATGTTCCTTTGAAGAGCTGTGGCTATTTTGCTTGAGTCAGAAGGAATTTGTGCAACCTTCTTAGGATTTGTTTCAGCATAAAGAGATCTTGGAGGAGCAAGTTCAATGAACTTCTTGTGGGATTTCTCTGAAAAGACCACTCTTTTTCCTTTTGTTTCAATTGTCTCAGCAGCAGCAGGTTTCCTTGATGAGGAGGATGGACCTCTCCTGAGAGGAGAAGGTTCCCATTCTGGAATTTTCTTTTTAGGAGAGGGAGGAGGAGAGAAGGTAGGTTGCTGAAAAGTCATCTCCTTTATTTGTTCCATGAGAACATTGTCATTTCTTTTTCTTCCTTGTCCTGATACATCTTGGCCTCCCTGGCTTTGATTACTCCTTCTCTGGTCGGACTGATGAATGTTAGAGCTAGCTGATCTTGCAGACGGGGCAGAAGAGAGACTTCCAGAGGCTCCAGCACCAGGAGGTGGAGGAGGACCTCTGGGGGGGAATTTCTGAATAGGGATGTCATATCTTTTTGATCTCTTTTTCTCTCTTGTCTGATTCTTTGAGAGCCTCATCCAGGGTCGAAATTCTTTGCTCTTGGGATCAATTCCCTTCAGAATGAAATATGGAACATCCTTGTCTGGATTGGCAGTAGGAGGAGCAGATGCTTTCCTTTTCTTAGATACAGCCTTTTTCTTTTTCTGGGAGCTATCAGAGTCCTCAGAGTCATCATCATCAGAGGAGTGAGATGAGGTTCTGCCGGCATAATCATCAAAGTCTAGATTTGGGATATCCTTGGCAGCTATAGCATGTTCAGCCTTCTGCTTCTCTCTATCTTCTCTTTCTCTTGCTTCCTTAATGGCATCTTGCTCAAGGAGGGCATCAAGATCAACATTTGGAGTGCTCTTCCAGAGATCTGATTTGGGATACAAGTCAGGAACTATCCTGGGGACCAGTTCTGCAGTAGAAGGAATGGATAGAGGATAGGTAAGGATAGGAGGAGAAAAGATGACAATATCTGCAGGAGCAGATGCTTTTTCTAGAGAGATGGCTAGGGAATCCAAAAGATAATTAGCCAACCCTTCAATGTACTCAGAGGCAATATTCTCAGCCACAAAGGCTATAAATTGTTCTAGGTTTAGAGTACCTGAGCTTGATTCCTTTTCAGTCATCTTGGAGGCTTTTTCTGGTAAAGCTAGCACGGCTTCAGCTTCTTCAGCAGCAGCAGCAGCAGCAGTGTTGATTGTGCCTGCATACAAAGAAAGATAGGATAACAACCAAGTGGGAATAAAATATTCCCCCAAGGTGAGCAACAACAGGTAATTGATAGAGTTACCTGAAGATCTACACAGGATACCACTTTGCATCTAGGAAGGAGGTTATAATTCCTTCTAGATGTTTAGCGACATCAGGGATAGACACCTCTGCAAGACACACGAGGAGTGCTATACAGGAAAAGAAGAGAGAGTCCTTGACCAAGGGGTCATCAAGGTACTCAGGTCTATAAGAGACCATTTTCTCTTGAAAAGAAGGAACAAGAGGAGTAGATGTGAGTGAGGACTCACAGTCTAGGTTAAGATAGGATTCCAAATCTTCAATGGAATTTGCAGCAACATCTTGCAATACTGATGCAGGATCATCAGCAGCTGAGATAAGATAGGAAGGAATAAGAAATTAACTCCAAGTTGGAGTGAATTAAATAGAATCTTAGATAACATTATACCATCAGATTGAGCAGCAACATTCTCAAATTGTTGAACCATTACTTCTGTATCAGTAGTGTTCAATGGAGATTTTTCACCAATGCCCATGGGGACTACTTCATTATCTTTCTCAGGAATTTCTTCATCAGAAGCTTGATTCACTAGGGAGTGAATGTCCTTGTTAGATAAAGATATCAATTTAAAATCCTGATTATAACTTTTAGAGGAAGTGATTTACCTTCTGGATGCTTTGGAAGCTCTTGAGATTCTCCTATAATTGCTGAAAGGGGAAGAGAAGAGTTGTCCTGAAGGGCCAAGGCATCACCTGAGACCACTTCAACAGACATCTCCCCCTGCATGACTTCAGTGGGAACTGGAGTCATGCATCTTACTGAAGAGGGCTCAGCAGAGGGTGGAAATGATTTGATGGCTTCAGTAAGGGCTTTGATGGATGCAATGAGAGGGGCATTGGCAGCCTCAATCATTTTTTGGATGGATGGAGTGATGAGCTCTACAACATGTGCAAGCAATTCAGGAGTTATCTGAAATGCTGATGATGTAGAGGTGGATGGAATGGAAGCAGTATGATCTACCACATGATCAAAGGAATCACGTGGAGATGGGTGAACATCAACATGAGTGTGGGATTCATGTTGAGAGAGGTGCGTGAGGATGGTAGCAGTCACCATGTCAACACTGGCTGAAGCTGCCAGATGTTGTGGTGTTGGTGACTGGGATGGAGATGCAGGTGGAATGAGAGATGCAAGTTGTGGTGGCACTGCAGGGTGTGTGGAAGGTAATGCAGGAGATGAGGATGCAGGGGTAGAGAGGGAGGATGAAGGGATTGCTGAGCCTTCCCCAGCAAGCTGGAGAGAGGCTGAATCAGCCCTTATGTCTGATGGAGGGTTAGGATCAACCCTGGCTGACTTCTTGATAACTCTCTGAGATTTCTTGAAGAGAGAGGGGTCCAACCTCTTGCTGGCGTTGACTGCGGAGGGTGCAGAAACAAGCAGCAGGGGTGCTTTCACATATAGAAACACACCCAACACCCTGGCAAGATTTACTTCTTTCTGATTGTTCTTTCTCCTTATTAGTTCAAACAGAACTTTTCCCCAGGCAATCTGTGCCTTATTCACCAAAGCTGACATCAGGGCAAACTGTTGCCTGTTGATGTTGTCGTGAGCAGAATGTTTTCCCAAAACGACCTTGCCCACCAGGTCGGCCAGAAACTTATACTCTGGAGCCAGATTTATCTTTAGCAACTTAGCTGGAATACCCTCAGCATGGCCCATCACAGTTAGCATGCGGCCATATTCTTCTGCAGTTTGCTCATAGTCATCAGTTCCGGTTGGCAGTCCAAACAGCTCAGTCAAAACTTCAGGAGTCAGAATGACCTCCTCTCCATTTATCTTTCCAGACATCGCTTCGTCGCTGGAGGACGAGGTATATACCCATTCTCGAATCTCTGGTATATTAATCTTTGGTGAGAATGACATAAATTTCTTTAGGCCTTGATCTTCACATAGCTACAGAATGGCTTGGATGGGTTGATCACATCGGCTGAAAGAATCGAAGTCGACACAGAAGCCAGTGTCGAACTTCATCCCAAAGAGAACAGCAGAAGGAATCGCCATAGGATTTGAGAGAAAATGGCGAATCGAGAAGCAAAGCAGGGGAGAAGAGAATCACGCGGGATTAGAGTTCGAGAGCGAATTCTAAGCCAGAAGATGGAATATGAAAAGACGGAGCGGAAGGACGACGATCTCCAGACCTAAATCGACTATTAGAAACAAATCTGCGATCCTCGATCCCGGAATAAAATCGGTCGTCGAATAAAGATCGACGATAGTCAATGTTTGACTAATCGTCAAATATCGACCGAATACAAGCAATCACCACGATCGTCGATCAATATATGATGGTCGACGATTCTCCACACAGCACAGAAAATCTGTCGTCGACCATTGGTCGACGATAGATACCTAAGGAGAGATCGTTGACCGGTTGATCAACGATTTCTGCCTTACTACCGAACGAGCTGTCGTCGACCGTTGGTCGACGATAGTTCTGACCTGGTCGAAGATCGTCGAGCAGTCGTTCGACGATTTTAGACAGAAAACAAAACTAACCAAATTTTCACTACTCTGAACCATTAATCATACCAAGCTGGTTCAGGAAGAACAAATGCCTTTGTTCATCAAGGGGCTTAGTGAAAATATCTCCTCTCTGCAGGTCTGTCGATATAAATTCCATTGCTATCTTGTTCTTTTCCACATTATCTCTCAGAAAATGATGTCTAATCTCAATGTGCTTGGTCCTGGAATGGTGCACAGGATTTTGAGCAATTGATATTGCACTGGTACTGTCACACAGAATTTTTGTTTTTGAGTGTGTATACCTATAATCCACTAGCTGATTTTGAATCCACGGAATCTGTGAACAACAACTAGCTGCTGCAATATATTCAGCCTCAGCAGTTGAAGTAGACACAGATGCCTGTTTCTTACAAAACCAAGAGACAAGTCTCTCTCCCAGGAACTGACAGGTCCCTGAGGTGCTTTTCCTGTCAACTCTACATCCAGCATAATCAGCATCTGAATATCCAATTAATTCAAATCCTGACTCAGCTGGGTACCACAGTCCTAAGTTAGGGCATCCCTTAAGGTATCTCAAGATCCTCTTGAGGAGAGTTAAGTGAGATTCCTTTGGGTTGACCTGAAACCTAGTACATAGGCATGTAGCAAACATTATGTCAGGCCTACTTGCAGTCAAATACAGCAGGGAACCAACAATGGCTCTATAGTTCTTTTGATCAACAGACTTGCCATTGACATCAGAATCAATAACTGCATTTGAGGCCATAGGTGTGCTCATTGATGAAGCATCAGACATTCCAAATCTTTTAACCAGCTCTCTGGCATATTTTGATTGAGAAATGAAGATACCATCAACACACTGTTTCACTTGGAGACCAAGGAAATAGGATAACTCACACATGCTGCTCATCTCAAACTTGGAGTGCATTAGTTCAGAGAACCTCTTGCATAGTTTGGGATCAGTAGAACCAAATATAATGTCATCTACAAAGATTTGAACTAACAGTTGTGAGACCTTATGATGTCTAATAAATAGGGTTCTATCTACTACACCTCTCACAAACTTGTGTTCTAGAAGGAAATTTGCTAAGGTCTCATACCAAGCTCTAGGAGCTTGCTTAAGTCCATATAGAGCCTTTTGGAGTTTGAACACATGAGTGGGTAAGGTTGATGAAACAAACCCTGGTGGTTGTTCAACAAACACTTCTTCCTTTAAATCTCCATTGAGGAAGGCACTCTTCACATCCATTTGGAAGACCTTAAATCTTTTATAGGCAGCATAGGCTAGGAAAATTCTAATGGCTTCTAGTCTAGCTACAGGGGCAAAAGTCTGATCATAATCTATGCCTTCCTCCTGTCTATAGCCTTGAGCTACTAGCCTAGCCTTATTTCTAACAACTATGCCTTGGGCATCAAGCTTGTTTCTAAACACCCACTTGGTGCCTATGATCCGTTGGCCTCTTGGTCTTGGAACCAAAGTCCAAACTTTACATCTTTCAAACTGGTTAAGTTCCTCTTGCATGGCTATAATCCAGTGTGGATCAAGCTCAGCATCTTTAATGGTTAGGGGCTCAACCTGAGAAAGGAAACAAGCAAACATCACATCTTTGTTGAGTTGATGTCTTGTCTGGACTCCTACTGAAATGTCTCCAATCACTTGAGATACAGGATGATCTCTAAGTGTGACAAGATCAGTAGGTTCAGCAATGATCTGATCTTCAACAGTTTCAGGATTTGATTCCTCATGTGGAATTTGATCAACTGTTGGAGCAGGTGCTTTAACTTGAAGAAGTTCTACATCATATTCAGAATCTGAAGAAGCAGCCTGAGGAGTTTGTTGGGGATGATTCTCCTGTGTGAGTCTCAAACCTTCCAAATCCTTACTTACTCTTAGGACTTGCACTGTACTATTAGAGGAAGAGTCCTTCTCCTTATAATACATGACTGTCTCATCAAAAGAGACATGTGCAGACTCTTCTATCTTAAGAGAGGATTTATTGAGGACCCTATAGGCTTTGCTTACTTGAGAGTATCCTAGAAAAACTCCCATTGAAGCTTTTGCCTCAAATTTTCTATGGTATTCTTTGTTATTGTTATGAACAAAAGCAACACAGCCAAATACTCTAAAATAGTCTATTTTAGGTTTCACTTGCTTAAGTAATTCATAGGGAGTCTTACCCTTAAGTTTATGTATCAGACTTCTGTTCAATACATAGTTAGCTGTGCTAACTGCTTCAGCCCAAAAGGACAGAGGCATGTTAGCATCTGCCAACAATGTACTTGCAGCTTCAATTAGGGTTCTGTTTTTCCTTTCAACTACCCCATTTTGTTGAGGAGTTCTAGGAGCAGAGAAGCTATGTTTGATACCTTCCTTCTCACAGAATTCTTGCATAAGAAGAGACTCAAACTCAGTACCATGATCACTTCTGATCAAGGCAATCTGAGTAGAATACTCACTCTGTATACACTTTAGAAAATCTGTAAGAACCTTGAAGTTATCAGCCTTAGTTCTCAAGAAGAATACCCAAGTGAACCTAGAGAAGTCATCTACAATTACTAGAGTGTAAGACTTTCCTCCAAGACTCTGTACAGCAATAGGACCAAATAAATCCAAATGTAGCAAGTACAGAATCCTGGGAGAATCACTTTTATTAACTGATTTAAAGCTATTCCTTGTTTGCTTACCTAATTGACAAGCTTTGCAAAGGCCTTCCTTCTTGTAGGGGCAAGAAGGTAAACCTCGTACAAGATTTTATTTAGCCAACCTAGAAATGTTTTTCAAATTTACATGACTAAGTCTCTTATGCCAAAGGGTATTATTACTGGTTACTTCATTAAATAAGCATATTTCAGAATTGGATGAGTTAAAGTCTACAACATAAACATTTCCAATTCTAATACCTACTAACACAACAGTATTATTTAAAGCAATATTACAAGCAGTGTCAGTAAACCATACCTTGTACCCAGCATCACACATTTGACTTACAGAGATTAGGTTGTGCTTTAGTACGGAGGCATACGCAACCTTCTTGAATGTTACAGCTCCTATGGTGAAGCTGCCATACCCTTCAGTCTGTCCACAGCTGGAATCCCCAAATACAACTCTTGATCCCAGCTTGGCTTTGAATCCTGACAGATTCTTCTTCTTTCCTGTCATATGCTTTGAGCATCCACTATCCAGATACCATTTGTCATGTATGACTGGATAGGTCTTTACTTGCAAAGATATCAATTATACATTGTGGACCCAGGTTACCTTGGGTCCAGTATTCTTTACAAAAGAAAAACTAGATATAAAAGATTTTGCAGGCTTAGATTTATATCCTAAAGGGTGTGATCTCCTAGGTGGGATAATCCATTCAGTTGAAGGATTAAACATCCTAGGGTAGTGATTGGGATTTGCACATCTGGAAGTTTGAAATTTATTTTCCAGCTTAAGTCCAGATCGTCGATCCACGGTCGACGATCGCAAGCCATATCGTCGACCATTTGTAGTAGTGCTATGTTCTGGATTCCACGATCGTCAATCACTGGTTGACGACTTAAGATGAGATCGTCGATCTCCTGCACCAAAGATATCATACTTGGTGAAGGTGTTCAGCGATCGTCGATAGACGTTCGACGATTGGTTTGACGATCGTCGATTAATGTTCGACGATTTTTGTAAAGCTAGAAATTTTTTCTTCCTATTCTCTTTCTTAATCGTATTCTGAATTTTCTTGCATTTTTCAATTTCCTCAGTATTCTTTATTCCTGATTCAGAAACAAATTTTACTGGAGTGCTAAATCTCTCCTTTGTGAGGAGGATGGGTTCACTAGGTGTAGCACCTAAGCCTAGTTTATCATTACCAACCCTAGTGTTTGCTATACAGGTTATTTCAGATAATTTAAGGCTTCTGCCATTTAATTGTTCTTCTAACCTCTTAGATTTAGCTAGTTCTAATTTTAAGAATGTTACTTCTTCTCTTAATCTTTCTAATTCCTTTTCTAATCTGATTATTTCAGTACCTTCCATGTCTAGTTCCATTATTTTTAATCTAAGTGACTTAATTTCTTTTTCAGATAATAGTAAATCTAAACATAAAGTTTTAAATTTTAGTTTGAACTCAGGAGATAAGAAATCAAATGAGTCGATTACCTGGTCCTCCATAAAGGAATCTTCTTCATTGTCTCCTTCTTCTTCAGAATTCTCTGCAGCTGACAGAGAGCTGCAGGCATCAATAGCCATGAGGCAGACCTCTTTGGCTTTCTTCTCTTCTTCTTCTTCTGAATCACTGGAGCTAGAGGAGCAGGTATCCTCTTCTATTTCACTCTAGGTAGCAGCCACAAATCCCTTGTCCTTCTTCTTGTATTTGTGTGATGAGGACTTGGAGTGGTGCTTCCTGTACTCTTTCTCATGTTTCTTCTCCTTGTGTTTCTTCTCTGGACAATCTGGAGCAATGTGTCCAGGCTTGCTGCAAACATAACAAATGATTTCTTTAGATGGAGTCTTGTCATACCTTGGTTTGTCCTCATGCTTGGAGAACTTCTTTCTGAGGTCTCTTCTTCCCATGTTGAAGAACCTCTTCGCAATGAGTGCCAGTAACTCCTCATTTGATTGACTTCCTTCAGAAGTCTCAGCCGCCTTAAGAGCTAGAGAGTGCTCTTTCTTTGTAGGTGTAGGAGTTTTTACTTCAATTGCAGCAGCTCTGCTCTTTAGAGTTTGCTCATATGACTTGAGCTTTCCCAACAGAGCTTCTGTGGAGAGTTCCACAGTGTTTCTTCCATCCTTGATGGGCCATATCCTTGAGTCCCAAGAGATGGGAAGGCACATCAGGATCTTGTCATTTACTTCTGACAAAGTTATCTCCTTGTCCAAAGACCTCAGTTCACTTATTATTGAACTGAGTCTTGTGTACATTGTGTCAATGTCTTCAGCATCATCCTTCTTGAAATTTTCATACTGAGAGGTGAGATTAGATCTCCTGTCCTTCCTCTCATCAGCTGAGCCAGCAACTATGTGGTTGAGGGAATCCCACATAGCTTTGGCTGAGGTACATTCAGCCAGCTTCTGGAATATCTCATCAGACATTGTCTGAGCTAGGATATTCATTGCTTTAGCATCAGCTGCTTTTGCCTTCTTGTAAGTTTCATTGTAGTCAGGTGGTGGCACGGCACTGAGATCAGCAGAAGTGGAAGCAGCAGCAGGCCTAGCAGGTGGTCCTGTCAAAATAGAAGAAAAGATATCTTCATCAATAGAATTCATGTATAGTCTTATCCTGGCCTTCCATATGCCAAACTTGGACAAGTTGCATACAGGAGGTCTGGTGCTTGAATAATCCTTAGACTGGGCCATGTGTGAAAGTGTTTGTGAATGGTATCAGGAAACAACTTATCACAGGATCTTTTAACTCAGGTGTTAGCCTGTATGAACAGCTAACCTCCCTCTGATACCAATTGAAAGTGAGGGGATAAGTTGTAAACTACTCTAGAGGGGGGGTGAATAGAGTATTCAAATTTTATGAATAACTAGTCAGCTCCCTTGGAGTTGATTTGCGGAATAAAATAATCTGATACTTGAACCCTAAGAGCCTAACACAGTGAAGTGCACAAGTGAGAGAGTTAACTGAAATTTCAGATTAACTATAAACCTATCACAGCAACTAGCAATCCTAGGTAGTTCTATCACAGCCACAGAATAAGCATTTTAAACAAAACAGCCAGAGACACAGGATATATAGTGGTTCCCTCTTAATAGGTACTCCACTCTTCTACCACCCTGGTAGGAATCCACTACAGGTTTTTGCTAAGGTGCCCTGCCACCAATGATCTGATTCAGGTAGATCAAACAGACCCTTTGAGCTTTTGATAAGGATGCTCAACCACAGGTTGTTGATAAGGTGCCCTGTCACCAACGTTCACTTTTGAAGAGATGTGAACAAACTCTTTTTACAAAGGGGTTGAGAGGGTTAGATTATCTTCTCTGTTGTAAATACAGATTAGAGAATACTTGTGGATTCTCTAAAGAATCAAAGTCTCCCCCTAGCTCAGTGAAAGTCCAGGGAAAGCCTTTGCTTCAGGATGAAGGAGTTTCAGATAAACTGAAACTAAATCCTCAGAGATCTGTAGACTGATTTTTATCAGGTCTTCAGATTCTGGAGCACGTGAAGCAGATCTGGAGCTCCTTCTGAAGTCTTGAAAAACTCTAAGCAGATGCTCAGGAGACTTGAGAATGAAATAGATTGCTTTGGACTTTTGCTTTAGGAAAACTTTTCTTCTTCTGATTGTGAGATTGTGAAGAGTTGCTCTGGAGAAGCTTGAAAGAATGCAGCACCCAAAAAAAAAACTCTCTGTTACTGTAACTTCTTGTATTTCTAAGAATAAAATCTCTCTTAAATATGTCTTCTCGTTTATCTTTTGGAACGGCTCTATTGATTTGAATTCTCGAGCCCTGCAACAGATTATCTCAAAATAGAATATAGCAATAGGAATAGAATGACCTATCAGCTCTCTGTCAGTCCCAATAAGGAAATAAATGAATAGGAAAATATCTCAGCATAAAGATTTATCGTTCTTGGAAATAGCATACACCGCCAACGGCTAGAATACAGCCTGGCAATATATTTTGTATAATAAGACAAAAATGCTTTATCAAAATACGAAATCCCGTAATTTATGCTTGACATATTTGGTAAGTAATTCATTTGAATTTAAGCCATAAATTAGCAAAAACATTCTTCAGAAAATCTTTCTAACCACACGTTAAAACACTTGGAAATAAACCAAGGAATAAAATAAATACAAACAGTTAAAGGCAGACAAAAATCGTCGAACAGGGGTTCGATGATCGTCGACCTAGCTAACAGATCGTCGACTGAAAACAGAAATCTGTCGAAACAGAAATCGTCGACCAGAAATCGTCGACCAGCTCAAGATATCGTCGACTGAAGCAGAAAATCTGTTATCACAAAAATCGTCGAACATCTCATGATGTCGACGACTAAGGCAGAGATCTGTCGAGACAGATATCGTCGACCATCTCATGATGTCGACGATTAAGGCAAAGATCTGTCGAGACAGAAATCGTGAAACAAGACCACGATCGTCGAACTGCTGATAGCAGATCGTCGACCAACCTTCAGAGCATAATATGCTTGCTCTGAGATCGTCGACCATCGGTCGACGATAATTGTCTTGACTTCAACAATTCTATAGCCCTGCTATCGTCGACCACTGATCGACGATCGCGAGGCCTCGTTCGACGATGGTCGAACGGAAAAAGAGCCTTAACTAAAGATTCATTCTACAACTTCTATTCTAAGCTCTAGGTCAGATATAAACTGCCCTAGGGAGACTAAACAAAGTCTAAACATGATCATATATAGTTATATGGATCAAGAGGGACTGGAAAAGGGATTACATAAGCCAAATCACATCCAGGGTACCAACAGAAGTGATATTTTCACAAAGACTTTAGATGAACAAAAACATCTATTCTTTTTTAATCAACTAGGCATGATGAATGGATCAGACTAAGTGAAAAATCTGCTATGTTGAAATCAGTTCTGTGATCGTCGAACGACGTTCGAAAATCGTCGAACAGGTTGAGCTTAATCGTCGACCCTAGGTCTACGACAACTCTTTGCATTGAGAGACAGAAATCGTCGATCGACGATCGATGACTCTGCTTCGGAAATCGATAGTCGACCGAAGATTGACGACCGATTCTCCTGATCTTCATTCAGAGATCGACGATTCTTGTTTATTTCTAAATAATCGTCTATTTAGGTCTGAAGATCGTCGACGAAGCTTGACGTTTCATATTCTTCTTCCAGAATTGTTTCGAGCTCTCGTCCCACGCTTTCTCTTCTCTCTCTGTGTGTTTGTTCTTATTTCTGGTACTCTCATCGATCAATTGGCGATTTCCTCTGCATCCTTGTCTGTGATGAAGTTCGATGCAGGCTTCAGTGTTGACTTCGAGTCTTTCAGAAATAGCGAACAAGTTTTTCAGGAAATGCTACAATTGTGTAAAGATTAGGGTCTTAAGAAACTCATGTCTTCAAAGCTCAAACTGCACCTAGCAAAAATCAAGGAATGGGTATATACATCGTCTTCTGACAACAAAGAGATGAAAGGATCAATCAGCGGTGTGGAGGTTACTCTTACTCCAGAAATTATTACTGAAATTTTTGAGTTAAAGAATGGCTCTGATGAGTATGAGCAAGATTTTGCTGAGTACGAAAGGATGCTGTTGGAAATGTGTCATGCAGAAGGCATCCCATCCAAGCTCTTGAAGGTAAACTTATCTATCGGATTCTTTTTTTTGGCTGATCTAGTTGGAAAAGTGTTGCTTGGAAAGCATTCCGCCGATGATAACATCAACCGGCATCAGTTTGCCTTGATGTCACCTCTCGTTAATAAGAAAGAAATCAACTGGGTTAGTCTGCTGTTTGATTTGATCAGGAAGAAGAACAATAAGAAAGAGGTAATGCAAGGAAGGCTGATCGGGTTCTTTCTCTCTCAGAAAGCTTCCCAACTCTTAGGCTCTGCTCCTATAGCGATCAATGCCAGCAAAAGGATTGATTCATCCTTGTTTTCTAAGTGGAAAAGAGTCATTCAGAAACACTCCAAGGCTAAGTCTGCTTCTATAATATCTGAGAGCACAAGGGCTCTTGAAGCCGTCTCCCACCCTACTAAAGAAATCTTTGCTTCCTCCTCCTTGCCATCCACCTCCATTGACATTCCTTCTTCTCCTGTGAACCATCCATCTCCACCCGCTTCTCCAACACCAGCTCACATAACTTAGATTCCAAATGTAAATTTAGAATCTTTGTTTAATCTGCTTTCTCCATCTAATTCCCCAGATACCTCAAATCATCCCTCACCTGCTGTTGATCATCCACTCATCACACTACTCCAAATACTGAAACCC
The DNA here is from genome assembly GCA_039513925.1 of Platanthera zijinensis. NCBI lineage: Eukaryota > Viridiplantae > Streptophyta > Magnoliopsida > Asparagales > Orchidaceae > Platanthera > Platanthera zijinensis. Next base: position 99,419,092 of record CM077093.1, read on the forward strand.
CAGTTCAGAAGAATATTAATTCTGATGATTCCCCCTCCATCACTCCTTTATTGTTTCAAATCACACCAGAATTCATTGCAACTGTCCTTCACCTCATAACTCCTTCCATCAAAGTCATGATAGCTGAGGCCATTGCACCTCTTACTCTATCTATCTCTTCTCTTGCTGCCTCCATTTCCACCCCCACAGTCCCTTCTTCATCTAGGGGCCTAGGTTTAGTTATCATTGAACCCAGGCAGGGGGAGATGCTTGATGAAGATGATTCAGGTCCTGCTATGGAGTTAGAAAGATTTTCAGAGTTAGAAAGATTTTCAGTTTCAGTTTCAGATACAGTTTTTCCAGATTCTATTCAGAAGATTGTTGAAGATTCAGATGCTCAAGTTATTTTGGAAGAGGAACTGGATGCATTCCTTGACTCTGATGATGAGTCATCCTGTGGAGACCTTTATAATCCTATCTCCTCCCCGTGTTCTTTTGACCCTCTTCAGGCCATTGTGTGCTACAAGAGACCAATGTGCCTTCATCTCTTGGATAGCTTTGTTATTTCATAAATAATAGCAAAAGCAGATTTTGCTTTCAAAGTTTATCTTGAGGAGATTTATACTCCTTTTATCGCTACATATCTAGAAGGAATCATAACATCTTTCTTAGAAGCAAAATGGAATTCTGCTGCTCAAGAAATAGTTCCAGAAATTGAGACTGCTATGTCTTCTACCCTTTGGGATGACACCCCAGATCCAGATTTGGACTCTCTCCTGGCCCAAGACATTCTAGAAGAAGAAAAAGAATAAGCTCTTCTGCAAGCTAAAGAGAAAGAGGAGGCTATGTTAATGGAAATTGATGATATGTATGCAGAACCTCAACACTCATATTCTGAGGATGAAGATGAAGATTCTGATTATTCCTATAGTAATAAGAAAAAGAAAAGGTCTGTTCAACAGAAAAGGAATGCCCCAACTCCAGCTCCTCCTAATCAAGATAATGATATTTTTTACTACATTTTTAAAGGAATTGATCCTAAAGCTAAAAATTTTGAGGCTTGGATGTGGTACTCTAAGAATGAATAGAAAGAAAGGAAGAAGAGCAGGAAGTACTCTCCTCCTCCAAAGGGAATTCAGAGAGGTCCTCCTCCACCTCCTCCCTCTGCTGGTGCCTCAGGAAGTATTGCTCTAAGATTTTCTGCTCCTTCAGCCAGGTAAAATGAGCCCTATACCTATCATAGAAAGGGAAGGCAGCCCCCTAAAAGTAGTTTTAGTGATCTGAGGCACTCTAAAAGGTCAAACATTCAAATATAGAAGGTTAAGGAAGTTGTATATCAACAACCCACCTTCTCTCCTCCTCCAGCTTCTAGATCACATTCAAAGGTAAAACCTTCTCAGGACAAACCAGTAAATTTCAAAGGAAAAAGAGTCATATATTCTGATAAATCAAGCAAAAAGTATTCTGAGTTTGCTCCTCCTTCTAGTCTTATAATTCAAGAGCCAACAGATATAAATATCAAGCCAGTTCAAGTGCAAACTGAGAGTTTCTTAACTCAATAAGTAAAATTCAGGACTTTAAATCCATTGGATCCTTTTGATGAACATGCCTATGAAAGTCAAGAGCTTGATCCTAACTATAAAATGGCTAGACTTCAAGAATTGGTTGGATCTTCACAAATCAAGAAAGCCAAAGAAGAAGGAAAAGACATTATAGGATTTTCTACCATGTCAAAATTCAGAAAGAAGGAATTGGACAGATTTCAAGTCAGTTCAGAGGTTTTTGATGCTTCCAAGTATATGTAAAAACACCCTGAAGCTGTTCTGCCTAAAGCAAGGGAACTAAAGATTATTGGAGAACAAGACTTGAAGCTATCAAAGAAGGATGCATCTGATCCAAGAAAAAAAATTACTTTCTCTCCTGCTTCTTCAATTCTTCCTCAAGACACTATTGACAATTGACTGTGTTATTTATTCTAATGTGCTTGCTGATATATCTATTTTTTATCTACTTGTATTAGATTTATTTTGTTTGAGTGACATCACCCAAATATGGGGAGATTGTTGGATCCCTAGTTTTGATTTGGGCTATGTCATCTCTCTTATGCGCAATTGAGCCAAGATTTATCTATGGTCAATGGATAGACTAAAAGATAGTCTACCCTCAGGCTAGGCTAGTTTAGAAAGGTTTGATATGAGAATTTGGATTAGTAGTTTAGTGTTCGATGATAGTCGAACTTCGCTCGACGATCTTCGTTTGACGATCGACAATCTCAGAGTCATATGAGCTCTTAAGTGAGATCGACGATCTGCTTGCTCTGATCGACGATCGTGTTTCCCTGGTCGACGATTTCTGTGAAGATAGTTTTTCTTCAGGTCGACGATCTGCTTGTTAAGATCGACGATCTTCATTCTCTTGTAGACATTTTCTGTCTGTTGTTCTATGTATTCTTTTAATTTGAATTATTGATTTATTTCCTCTTGTTTAAGACATATGTTATTCAGATATTCTGCTTAATTTAATGTCTATATTTCTTTGCTTATTTATAATATCCTTTGTGCATTAATTGAAAGATTTTGACAGAATAAAGTTGTTTGTTTTATTAGAGGAAATCTTATTTTTATAACAGCTGTAATATAGCCGTTGTGCCTTGCTTCCTGTGCCAGTTTATAAAGTCAATTTGATAGGATATTTTTATGTCCTTAATTTCTTTTTGGGAATGACAGAAGATTTCTGGCGTAGTTTCTTTATTTGTTTTATTGTATTATTTGGAAAGATCTTTCTATGTAGGGCTCGAGACCGTTTTCACACAAGAGAAGTTTTTATCTTTTATTAACACAGTTGGCTGAATACAAAAGATATCAGACACAAAAACAAATGAACGAAGCAACCAGTGTGATATAACAAGAGCTCTGAAGAAAAAGAATTTGTTCTTCTGCTGCTTCCTGAGTTCATCCCGTCTTCAAGAAAATCAACACTCAGTGCTCAAGCTTTCAAGAAGAACTTTCCTCCCAGATTGCAAAGCTGCTGAAGAAGAACAACAATCAATATCTTGAGTCTTCTTCAAAGTTGCATCAGAAAAGGCTTCAAAGAAATCTGGAGTTCCTACACCCAAAAGCAAAGCTTCTTCCTGGACATTCTCTAAGCTAGGGGGATCTTTGATTTTCTCAGAGCAATCCACTAGCTTCTCTAAACATAAAGAAGACACCTTCAACTCTTTCCCTCAACCTCCTGTAAAAGGGTTATTACTCCCTTCAAAAGTGAACCTTTGGTGGAAGGGCACCTGATCAAAAACCTGTGTGTTTTATTCTCAGGCACCTGATCAAAAGCCTGAAGGGTTTCTAGATCTACCTACAACAGATCTTGTGGTCGCAGGGCACTTGAACATAAACCTGTAGTGGATTCCTACCAGGGTGGTAGAAGAGTAGATGTACCCAATTGGGGAACCACTATAAAGTTCTTGTGTTGTCTGGTTGTTTATTTTAATTGATGCACTGTGGCTGTGATAGATATAACTAGGTTGCTAGTTGTTGTGTTAAGACATATGCTCAACTTAAATTTCAGTTAGCACCTTCTGTTTTTCACCACACTCTGTTAGGCGTTTAGTTTAAAGCTTTTAGTTTTTATATTCCGCAAATAGCTCAAGAGAAGTGTTTAGAGTCTCTTCATTTTTGAATACTCTATTAACCCCCCCTTTAGAGTAGTAAGTATCTTATCCCCTCTCGTTCAATGTAGTAGTGCCAGCTACTCAAGTCTCAGCTCCAGCCTCAGCTCCAGTTCTTTCCCTCAGTTCAGTTGACTTTAGGTCACTGCTTTAGGAATTTGATGCTCTCCACAGCAAATATCTTCCAGCTCAAGAAGCTGAATACCTTACTAAGGCCATTATTCCTATTTTCAGTTGTGATCCCAGCCTGATATCTTCATATATCAATTCTATAAAGGTTGTGGAAAGTGTTACTGCTACTGATGTTGTGAATGCTTATTCTGCTGCTGATGAAGTTAGTCTTTATATTGCTGATGATTTGTTGATGACAGAGGCTAATGATTCAGAGCCTGCTGTTCTTGTTGATGAGCCTGCTGTTACTGCTGCTATTGTTTCAGAAACTACTGCTGTTATTTCTGTTTCTAATAATGTTGCGGCTCCAATTGTTAGTGTTACTATCTCTTCTGTTTCTGCCAGTGTTGTTATTTCTGCAAGTACTGCTTCTATCACTGCTGCTGCTGCTGCTTCAACTGAACAATCCAAACAACAGAAAGAGTATATCAAAAGGATTGATGAATTATATGATAATCCTCAGAGCTCAGACAGTGATAAGTTCAGAACTGATTCTGATGACTCCTCTGCAACCATTGTAATGAAAAGGAAAGCTAGAAGCAAAGCTTTGAAGGGAGTTCCTCTAGAGAAAGTAAAGGATGATAATGACATTCCCTATTATATTCTGCATGACTACCCTTAAACTGAACCATGGATGCAATTCTCAAAGTATCAATTAAAGGTCATGAAGAAGAGGAAGTATGACAAAGGATCATCTCACCATAATCCTCCTCCTCCTTCTCCAGATGCAGGAACTGGTGGAGGTTCTGCTTCACAGACCTCATATGCTGCAACTCAAAACTCCTCTCAAATTCAAGATAGATTACAATCAAGAGGGTATCAACAAAGAGGCTACCAATCCAGGATAGGCCAGTACAGAGGAAATCAGAGAGGTTACAGAGTTTATTCCAAAGGTCAATCAAGACAACATCCTTATCACAGGGAAGGACAAGGCCCCATTGATTCAACTTCTCATCCTTTCCCTTATAAGCTGAAAGAAATTGTTACTTCAAGAACTCCTCCTGCTGATACAGTCAACAGATATGAACCTTCTGTCCCCTTTGAAGATCAAGAAAACAATCCCCTTTCTTGGATAGCATGATTGAAAGAATTGGCTGCCTTAGATCAAATAAAGAAGGAAAGAGAGCAAGGGAAAGATACTTCAAACATCACTAATCTATCTGAGCAAAGGAACTGAGCAAAGGAAGAAAGAACTTGAAAGATACTCCTCCAAAAAATTCTTTGATCCAGAGAGTTATATGAAGCTGCACCCAGAGGTTGTTGTTCCCAGACCTAAATCTCAAACCTCCCTAGGTGCTGCTGATGACAGAAGATCCAAGAAGAAAGCTGAAAATCCCAACAGAGAAATCGTATTCAAAAAGAGAGAAGAAAAGGAGTAATTATGTAAGCTGATAGTATACATCTATTTCTGACTATCTGCTGTGACTTTATATGTGCTTCTGCAATGCTGCAATTCATTTTTCTGCTATGTTGTATTTGCTTTTGTTTCTGCTTATATGCTTTTAATTTCCTATGTCATGTAAATAGTAATCCTAACCCAAATAGGGGGAGATTGTTGGAACATTCTATTACTGATTTGGGTAAGGATCACTATGTCCTTAGGAATGTGTCTTGACCTCATTATATAGTTTTAAAGGTCAAATAGAGCAGGTCTAAGGCTTAGAACTTAGGTTTGAGAGCTGCCCCCAAGACCTTCTAGTTCAGAATACAAGTGCAGTGAGACTAAGGCATTTTTCGTCGAGCTCAGATCGTCGAGGCATCGAACTCAGTTCGACTATCTCTGAGGTCAGTTAAACGAGTCGTCGAACTCGGTTCGACGATCTTCGAGCTCAGATCGACGTTTTCTATCTCTAGCAAAAAGCCAGATCTCTGAGCTTAGATCGACAATAGTCGAGCCCAGATCGACGATTTCTGTTTCTAGTCTAGTTCCAGTCTCTGAGCTCAGGTCGACGATAGTCGACCTCAGATCGACGACTTTCTTGAGAGATCGACGATTTCAGAATTCAAATTCAGTTAGTTATGGAATTCAATCTAATTCATATCCAGCATTTATTTCAAAGGATTTTGTAGCTGTTTCAATCAATCTAGAGCAAGTTTCAAGGAAGACTAAATGGAATGTCTCTTGGGACTTTCCTCTAGAGACAGATATCAATTAAGGAAGTCATTTATGACTGGCTAACGGCTATCTAGAAGACTGAATTTCAATATATCATCTCAGAGTAATTGAGACAGTATGAGGATGAGTATTATTCTAAGGAATATATCTTGAGACACAAGTACTACAGGATTACAAGTTAGAATTCTTACAGAACATAAGGAAAACAACAGTGAAGGAGATCAACACACAGAAAATAATTCCTCTATTCTTTCAAGATATCTTCTGATTCAAGTGTTCAAGGCTTAATCAATTAAAGACTCTAGACACATCACATTTCAGCCTTTGTTGAAATCATTCTTTGCTGGAGATCTCAAACAGACTGAAGGCCTATCACCCTGTGCAAAGCTTCTCTTCCTGAACAACTAAAAATCTCAAGGGGAGCTTTGACAACAAAAATCCACTAGTCTTCTCTTTGACTGTTGATAGAGAAGAACATCAACTCTTTCTTTTTATTTTATTCTGCTGTAAAAGGGTTACTCAAAACTCCCTTCAAAAATTTTGTGATCTGGTTTTTGAGCACCTTATCAAAAGCTCATTGGTGCCCAGGACACCTGATCAACTATTCCTGCAGTGGATTCCTACCTAGGGTGGTAGAAGAGTGGATGTACCCAGGTTGATTGGGGAACAACTATAGATCCTTGTGTCTTCTGGTTGCTGTGTTTGATTTGCTGTGTGTTGTGATTTGTTTCTTGCTTACTTAGTTTTTATTTACTGCAATCATAATACACTTATATATAAATCTAGTCCTCCACTACTGAATAATTTTTAAATTGGAATATTATTTTAATATACTCTATTCACCCCCCTCTAGAGTAAAGGTAGATCTTACCCTCACTTTCACACAATATTCAACAAGTGAGGAAGAGTGTGCTTTGATGCTATCAAAAGTCTAGTCTTGAGAATGTTGGACTATAAAGGAGATTATTGGGTATGTTACGAATCATTTAGGTGCTTGTGTATGAACAGAGATGAGATTTGTCCTCCTATATGACCTGAGTTACATCTATGGGCCCCTTAATGGAATGGGATTGAGAAATGAATGGGCATGGTTGGTTGAGTCAATATATGATATTTGGCTCACCGATTTCTAGAAGTTCATTCGAGATCAGGAAACTAGGATCGAACAATTATGATGGTGACATGTCCTATACATCTAGTTCTATCCGGATATAAGGGAAAAGGGACATGACAACACTAATACATTGGTCATAATGACTTTTGAGTTTTTTCTCTTATTGCTTGGGGAGCAATGATGTATTGCTAGATCCCGCTCATTATTTTTGAAGCTTTTGTGTCATACTTTCAAGATCAAGTGGGAGATTGTTTGTCACAACCAGCATTTTCTCCAAATTTATACGATATATCAGAGTAAGAGAAAACACACGTAATGATGCCACGTTGTGTCGGGGATAACTACAGGCGCTCAGGTAAAAACTCGAACCTAACACCTTACAAGAAATCCTCAAGTTTATTATGAAGAAAGCTGTAATATAAGTTAAGTTTTGATTTTCTTATCCCTCGGCTTAGTGGATCAACTAGTCCACAAGTATAAACATGAATATACTCTGCGAAAAATACTTTGTTTTAATGGATTAACACCCTACATGTGTATAAACATCCAAATTGGACAACTCATGATATGTATTCCTCGAGATTTAATATAAGTAAAGGAGTATTTTATGTTCGTTAAAATATACTGGGTTTGTTATAAAATAATTTTATGAATGAGATAGTCAAATGATGCTTTTATACTATAAAATAACTAACATGCAATCCTAGCATAAAACATTCTCAGAGAGCAAATAAAACCAACAATTTAATTAGAAATTGACTTAGCAGCTAGCAAGTACTTAAAATTCAACCAAAATCTCTAGTGGTCGTCAACAACCTAACACGAACCCACAAAAAGCATATATGTCTGAACTAAAGGAAAACAACAAAACTACCTCACCACGGTGAGGAAAAGACAGCTGCAACAGCTATAGATCACTTGCCACAACCAACCCTAGCCGCTCACCCGTGTACTGCTCCAATTTGAGGCATTCAAAGGAAAATAATACCTCAGCAAGAATATATGTGTGGCAAAAAGATCATCAGTAGATGAAAACAAAGGAGTTTATGGGTTACCAACCCAAACTGGAAAGGCTGCCAAACCACAGTAGACGAGAAATAAAACATTAATAAATAATTATATTATAAAGTCCAAGAGTAAGGAAATTACGCCAAGTGTGAAACAAAGCCATGCTTCGAGAATATCTGCATGAGCAAGCATAAAGACATACGTCTAATCAATGAGAAGAAAGAGACTGAACAGCTCTAAACACGTGAATTATTAACACCGGTAAAAACAGTTCTGAGTCGGTGTCCTCAATGTATAACACGAACAAACAGACCCAAACATCTCGAGAAGGCACTGCGGTGGTGGCCACAATATCCAACACAAACCAACAATCCAACATCGCAAAAAAGGCACTGTGGTGGTGGCCATAATGTCCAACACAACACAATTGTCCATGAGAAAAAACCAAAATCCACCAAGTGTAATGATTTACGAGCCAAAACTAGGTTGGCGGTACTTTATCCACTGCCAATCATGGGACTCACATAAACATCTAAGAACACTAACAAAACCCTAACCAAAATACCGGATTTCTCTGATGAAAAGAAGCAAGACAAATTCAAAAATACACCCTAAGGCCCATACTTGACGAATTGGATCAACTTGGGCGAGGAAAATACAAAGTCCATACTGATTCATCGAGTATACTTGACGAATATAGTAGACACTCGACAAAATATACTTAGCATAAACTAACTAACTTAATGATACTCGACGATTCGGCTAACATAACCTTGATACTCGACGAATCGAAAAAATTTACCCAAGTCAATGGGAAATTCGTTGAGTATACTCGACGAATCTGGAGTTCACTCAATGATCAAAATGCCAAAGAAGTCTCACTCGACACCTAGACTTAACTCCACGGTTTTTACTTCACTCAATGCCTTCACTCGACGCCTAACTAAGTTCACACAGAGCACTCAATGCCAAAGGCAGTAACACTCAAAGCACACAATGTTATTTGGTTCATTCGATGCTCTTGACGCCAAACTGACAACACTTGACGAATTAATCTAGATTATATGATGAATTCTACTTAGCCTCACTGACACTCAACGCTCTAAACGCAAAGGCAAAATCACTCAATGCCAAGGTTGATATTCGACGAACTCGATGCCTAAAAATCAACTAATGAAGAATCACCCAACCCCGAGACTGATACTCGATGAATTTGTCGAGATTACTCGATGAATAAGACATAGACTCAAAGATCACTCGATGCTCTCGATGCCAAATCATATTCACTCAATGCCAGGACTGATACTCTACGTATTCGTCGAGAATACTCGACGAATTTGCCTTAGTCCAAAACACATATTTGATGAATTCTACTCACTGGCATATACGACAAATTTATCTTTTCTTAGAATGAAATATATGACGAAATTATCTTTGACTAACAGTCATATAATCAATGGATTAAACTTAGGTTAACTGTTATATACAACAGATTAAACTTAACTAGAAATCCTACACTACGCAGCAGATCCAACTTGGCTGAACTCTACACTACTCCTAAATGAAAGGAGGGAAGAAAAGCTACAGTAAACAAGAAAAAAAACATGATAAGGGGAAGAAATCACCACTAGCCTCTAACTACTCGAGAATCGGCCACACAAGCACTCGTCCTCAAGGATCTAGCTACAAGAAAACCTAAACAGTGATTCCTAAAACTTTTAGGGGTAAATGAGGGTCAAAATCGAATAACCTAATGCCCAAAAATCCAAGAAATGGGAAAAACTCACTGTGTACATGTACATCTCAGCGAGAGCATTCCGAATCTACCCTACGATAACGATTCCGAGCACCGAAACTCCTACAATCGATGGTCAAAAGCTATGCGAGGTCCGCCGCTTTCTCTCTTTCGCGAATCGGCCTGACGGCTTTGGGAGAGGCGATGAATATGGTTTTCTGTCTTCACGTAAGACTATATATATATAATTAATATAATATATTATAATATATAAATAATATAATATATTATTACAGTAAACGTACCCTCAACCGAACTTCCAAACCAACACGAATTTCAACGAAAATCGCACCGAAGCTAAATATCGATGCTACAAATCCAACGGCTAAGTCAAAATCAGAATCTGACAAACAAAACTCGAGTAAAAAACTATAGAAGTCAAAACACCAAATATCCCAAAAAGGCACCACCGAGTTCCAAAACAAACCCGTCTCGCGAGCGAAATCTCAAAAATACACTAGAATTTAGCCATGCTAATATTCTAAGCCAAAACCTCAAATATAAAATGAGCAAAAGTAACTCTCAATCAATGGTACCCGTAAATTACACATTAACGTAATGCCCTGACGTCAAAAATACGCCACTAAAGTAATTAAAATAAACATCGAAAAATTAGGGTGTTACACTGTTTGTGTTACCATTATGATCTCGAAGTGATCAAGCATGTATTCTCACTGCCAAGGTAATATAAGCCTACATGGCCGCACATAAGAGTGTTTGGAGAAGTTAGAATAATCGATTATGTTGTTCTTACTCATGTGATGAGTGAAGGACACAAGCACTGGTAGGCGTTGAGTGTTTCGATACCTAGCACAGCCTAGAGGTTAGTGCGTTGAGACTACTCAATTATTAGGCGAGTCAAATGTTGATTCGTCAAGTTAAGCGTTGAGTGCATCAAGACCACTCGATGATTCGTCAAGTCAATTGATGATTCGTCGATTCAGGCGTTGAGTATGTTGAGTCCACTCAACGCTTCGTTAAATCAAGTGTTGATTCATCGAGGTGTTTAGAGCATCGTTGCCACTCTATGATTCGTCAAGTCAATTGTTGATTCGTCTAAGCTTTCAGAACATTGAGTCAACTCGATGATTTTTCGAGTAAGATATTGATTCGTCGAGTCAAGCGTTGAGTGTGTCTAGTCAAGTGCTTATTCATCGAGGCGTTGAGAGCGTCATGGCCACTCAATGCTTTATTGAGTCAAGTGTTTATTCGTCGAGTGTTGAGAGCATCGTGACCACTTGATGCTTCATCGAGTAAACTAGTGATTTGTCGAGGGGTTGAGAGCTTTGAGTCCACTCGACGATTCATCGAGTCAAATGTTTATTCGTCGAGTCAAGTGCTAAGGCCACTGCCAGGCTTTGAGTGCGTTGTGACCACTCATAGATTCCTTCAGTCAAGTATTTATTCGTCTAATTAATATTCCATATATTATGGCTCTGCAGATAGTGACAACTTTATGCTATTTATTCCTATGGGTATAAATAGAGGATGTCTTCGGGTTTTACTGTACGTGTGAGAGCTGAATGCCTTGAGAAGGAAAGAGAAAAATGATAGTTATCCCGAGAGGAAGAGACCGACGAAAAACATTTTCGAAAGTCTAGATCTCATCATCGTCGCTCAGCCTATTTCTGGCTCCCGTCACCGACGCCTTTTCTGGAGTAATTCTAGCAGTCTGTGAAGACGCAGATTGCTTTCCTCCAACCTAGATCATGTGTGATAAGAGTCTAAGGGTTCTCCTGGTTATGTGGATCACCTATGGAGGCATGGACATTATTTTACGCTCTTAACTCTAGCTGTTAGTATTCGCAAGATTTCTTGGAGCATCATGGTTATGTATTGACTCAATCTCGCAAAGGTAAATTTTATTTACAACACTTTACTTCTTGATCAATGTTCATCGTAAGATATATTTCTTTTGGGCTTTTCTTATTTCCCTATTCTGCTGTGCATAAGTGTTGTGATGTATAAAAAAACCCAACACTAACGTCACGCGGTACCTAGTTATCGCCACACGATAACCATTTATGGTGGTGGTGGCCTCATCCAGCACAACTCTGTCGCAACCACTATAGTTGTGCGGTATCTTACTACTGTAAGACCCCATTTTTTTCTTTTAAACCACCGAGGTCTTATGCCTAGAACTGCCGCTTTGCGATGACACCAACACACCTTGGAAGTTCATCACTACAAAACACTAATTCTGTCGGCCATACCGATCGTAGAAGAGTATAATAAACATAAAAGTACATGAGTAAAATGAAACTCAATACTAGTCCACCCGAATCATATATATATTAATAATTCTCCACGAAGGGAGAGTCCACAAAAATGATAAAGCAAAGTACTAAAGAGGGCTCCTTCCCGATACATCAAAATCCTCACTACAAATCACTCACTCGCAGAACAAATCTATAATATCTGCTAATGATCAGGACTCACTGTCCCTGCTGGCTAACTCCCGTGCTTGACTGTCCCGTCTCCAAGCGCACCGACCTCTGGGGCTGCATCATCTGGTTCGGCTACACGATCCCCTAAAATGATTTGGTCAATGACTATTAGTCTAAAAGACTAATTCCTATCATCCCCCACCCCTCCCACACGGCTCCTAGACACCATACAGGGAGAAGGAAAGGGAAGGTATTGAAGGTGGAGAGTAACAAAGGTAAGCAGGTGGCGGCGGAACTTGTCTATTATGGGTTCATACACAGTGCAAGTATATGGAAGCAGTAGTAGGTAAGCAGTATAAGTATACACAAGAACATGTGAGTAAGTAAAGTAGGAGAAGGTAAACAAAGTAAGTAACCATGACCTATATGAATGTCCATACAAACCTATAGACCAAAGGGTCGTTTTGCAAGGCTTATTGTATAAAGTGTCCCATACCAATTTATACAATAGGTATCAGGGGTTATATGTAATGATGATACTATGACAGGCAAGTATGCTATGATGTGAATCATGCAAGTACAACACACACACACACTCAACTTTGTGTAAACAGACCTTTAGTTCCCCCTTTATGGATCCTAATCTCCCAGGATACCACTGTAGTGGCAAACGGAAGCGGTGGGTTGGGCCTCGCCCACCTCTAAATCGAAATCACACTACAAGTCAGACATATCGTACGCTTCAACGTTGGTGCACTAAACGGATCTCCTTCATACTCTTAACGGCTGATGCACCAGACTTTATTTGGCTAAGAGCTAAACCACACCTACCGAGCCAACGTATTGGTGTCAGTGTGATGACTCTCCAGTACCTAAGACCCGCCGCCTTATACCTTATGCATATGCAACCTTAATATGATTTTCCACCGAGCCAAAGTTCCCCAGACTATCCTGTCCGTCACAATTATCTACTAATCCTAAGCTCCTGAGACTAACCCGTCCGTCACAAATATCTACCGAGCAATCGGCTCGCCGGGCTAACCTGTTCATCACTAAAACCACCGAGCATACCGCTCGAAAGACCCAACATAACTCCCAAAACACCGGGGAGTGTGAGTTTAAGTGAAATCTTAGTTATACTAGTGACTCTTAAACATTGATTATTCTTACGGTTAAGGTTAGTCAAGGACTGCCCAAGGTATTCCCGGTGAAGGGCTCTCACAGGGCACAATGCACTATGATGATAGCTGAAGCCCATCGTTCCATTTTGCAAGACACTTAGTATTATTGGTTATTACCAAATTCCCGATCCCTTTTAATATTATACTGGATTTAACCCTAGTGTGTTTTTACTCTCTTTCTCTCCAGTTAAAAGATGACCTTTCGGCGATCCCGAGTACCACATAACACTAGCCAACCCAACATTCCCCTCATCATGACTCTTAATGAAGCTCACTTTTTCACCTTACCAAACCAGCAAACATTACTCCCCACTTCCTATGACAATCCCCCATGTTAACACTATTTTCTCAGTTTTACTAAATGTAGACCAACCTAAGCTATATGATGTACATGATAGGAGGTACTCCAAATTTTCATCCAAATACCCAAAGATAATTATTGTGGGTCTGTCATGAGACATTTAGCCTAAATCCGGAAACTTATATTTTTCCTAATTAATTTAACATTTATTAGATTTTCCCAAAAATTAGGCCATGGGTAATTTTGAACAAGAAGTACTAGTTTCTTTAAGTTATGGGCACCCAAAAATTAGAAACAGTATATGATAGCAAAAATACTTCAAGTAAATCCACTAAAGTTCACTTTGTGAAGAAACATTCTCACAAACTCATCAAAATTATATGTGATAATTTTCTAAACGTTATTATGCCCTAAAAAGTTCTCTGGACAAGTAACACAATTTTACAGGTAGATATAATATTTATTATTTATTTATCAATGTATGGTGCACTAGTACACTTAACACATTAAGTACTAAGAGGAAATTCCCAAATGATCCCAATAATTTACTAGGGCCTCTAAATAATATTAAATTGACTTTGCCAGAGTTTCATATCATTTTAAGTTAATCTAACCATGGTTACTTCAAAATCATCAAAAGGGGCAAGGTGGAGATTATACCTACAAGTATGAGCCACTATTTTCTAAACATCCTATAATAAATTTAGGGGGTCAATAGCACTATAAAATTACTCCTTCCAAATTTTCAAGAAAATCCAAGATCATATGACCCTTCAAAATTTTCATAAAAGGTATAGGTCTAAACTAATCTTAACTTATTTAAGTTGTGTGCCTAATTCTAAGTGTCACCAAATTCCATCCTAGGGCATTCCACCACCCTAAGGTCACATGGACTAAACACCATGTCCATAAGAGGACATATCACCCCATGTCCTTCACAATCCCCCAAAGTTCAACCTTATGGTTTGAACCGCGGTCCTAGGGCAAATCCACCCAAATCCACCCAAAACTCCATGTGAGGGTGTTTAAAATAACCATGAGGCTCTTGCCAAAGTCCCAACCCCTTGGGTGAGAATTGGTCCCTCCATTCCCCAAGCTCACTCTGGCCCTCATTAACTAATAAAGGGCCACACTTTCGTCTCACCAAAACATCTTCAAATTTAACCCCAATGGGGCAGAGATTTTTATCAGTCATAATATGACCCTAAAAGACAGTCACCAAAATTTTAGTGGGTTTAGAGGTCATTAAACCTCTTAAATAATTCTTACATGGTTTATTAAATTCCTACAAAAAATTTAGGAATATGTTTTCCAAAAATTCACATTTTTGGATATGTTTTAGGTATAGGCAAGAGTGATCCCCATATAAATTTTCAAGTCATTTAGATGGATGGATTGAAGGTGGCACTCAAAACAACCTCTGACCTTGCCTAGGTATAGACCTCACCAAAATGAGTGTTCTGGTATGACCAAAACTCCAAATTGGTTCAAATCAATTTTACAATAAACTAGACTCTTAGAACAACAAGTTCCATGTAGACCACTTTTTCTGAATAGGCCTCTAGGTCTTTTTAATTTAAATTCCAAGACAGCAGATATTATGTGACAGGAAAATTCATAAAATGATATTCAATATTCTAGATCTAGCACATATCATAAAGAAAATCGAGTGGCTCCTGGTTTTCTTCTTCCTCCAACCAATGACTGAGATCATCCCGACCTGGAACATGTTCCAAGCCCATTTGCTGGACACCCAGCCACCTCCCTGGCCGGCCAACACCACCACCTTCTTCATTGAGGTGGGGGCTATCGCCGGGCAGCGGCACAGCCGCCGGAGGGGCGGTTTCCGGGAAAGTAGAGAGGAAGCAAAAATAAAAAAATTCGTGGAATTTGAAGCTTGAAATCGGCACAACTGAGCCAGATTCTTATCTCAAAAGATTCCTAAGATCTAACCTATGAAGGAGGAGTAGAGGAGGACCTGATTTGCAGCCTGAAGTCGTGCGCTTTGCTTCTTCACCATTTCCAGCCACCAAACTTTGGCTCCTCTGCAACTTCTACACCAACCTCAATGGAATTGAAAAGGAATTAGGGGAAACGCTTGCCCTTGCTCTGGTGATGGTCCTTAAAGAGGGAATTTGGGAGAGGAGGCTTATAACTCCGAAATATCATTAATCTCCAGTAATGACCATTAATTTCTTTCCTTCGGTTTCAACCAAATTCAGGGGGTTGAACCAAATTAATGGCCGACCACCTCAAGAAACTCCTCCTCTCCCTCAGAGGAATAAAAGCCCCATAAAGGTGGGAGTTATGAAGCCTCCTGGCTATTCCATTAGTCAAACTCCGCTCAGTTTTTCTCGAGGCTTCTGTTGAGCTCTGCTCGAGGCTTTCTTCGAGCATTGCTCGATGATTTCGTCGAGCTATGCTCGACGATTTTGTCGAGCTCAGCTCGTCGATTTCGTCGATCTCTGCTCGTCGATTTCATCGAACTCAGCTCGTAGATTTCGTTGAG
Organism: Platanthera zijinensis; assembly: GCA_039513925.1. Classification (NCBI taxonomy): domain Eukaryota; kingdom Viridiplantae; phylum Streptophyta; class Magnoliopsida; order Asparagales; family Orchidaceae; genus Platanthera; species Platanthera zijinensis. The sequence goes on from CM077093.1 coordinate 99,435,317, forward strand.
ATTTGCTCGATGATTTCGTCGAGCTCTGCTCGACGATTTCGTCGACCTCTGCTCGATGATTTCGTCGAGCTCTGCTCGATGATTTCGTCCAGCTCTGCTCGATGATTTCGTCTAGCTCTGCTCGACGATTTCGTCCATCTCTGCTTGACAATTTCGTCTGCTCGACGATTTCATCGAGCTCTGCTCGACGATTTTTGTCCAGCTCTTCTCGACGATTTCCGTCGAGCTATGCTCGACGATTTCCATCCAGCTCTGCTCGACGTTTTCGATCCAGCACTTCTCGATGATTTCCGTCAAGCTCTGCGCGATGATTTCCATCCAGTTCTGCTCGATGATTTCCCTCCAGCACTGCTCGATGTTTTCCGTTCAGCTCTGCTCGACGATTTCCATCCAGCTCTGCTCGACAATTTCCATCCAGCTTTGCTCGATGATTTCCATCCAGCTCTGCTCGACGATTTCCGTCCCGCTCTGCTCTACGATTTCTGTCCAGCTCTGCTCGATGATTTCCGTCCAGCTCTGCTTGACGATTTCCGTCCAGCTCTGCTCTCCGATTTCCATCCAGCTCAGCTCGACAATTTTTTATTCAGCTCTGCTCGACGATTTCCTTCCAGCTCTGCTCGACGATTTTCGTCCAGCTATGCTCGATGATTTCCGTCCAGCTCTGCACGACGATTTCCATCCAGCTCTGCTCCATGATTTCCATCCAGCTCCGGACGACTCTTAGCTTATACTTTTTGGGGTGTTATATTGCGTGTCATTAGACCCTTTAGTGCTTCCCATGGTTTAGTCATGACCTAGTCATGACAAAACAATCCTAGGGGTCTAGAAGTCTGAGGGATGTTACAAATACCAATACATAAATATAAAAATTTTGTCCTCGAAATTCATGTTAGGCCTACGAGGTTTCATGTATGAGAAATAAAATGTAAGATCTCGAGAGGTTAACGGGAATACCTGACGTGAAAAGTTCCGGGTACCTTTGATGCATCAAGTCCTATAGGTCCCACATATTCTACTAGTGTCCATGATTCATCCACAAGACCATGACCAGCTGAACCTTCTTGCATCGAAAGACTCGCATCCCAGTATAGTCTATCCGGATCGGCTACAGGTGAACCGATCGATCTGAAGCTATAGGCTCATTTGTCGTCGTAATCTGCTGCTTCGGCCGAAGTAGAGCTCTCTTGAGGGTGGATACGTTGAATACCTCGTGCTAACAGCTAGCTCTGGCAGCAGCTCCAGTCTGTATGCAAAGGGACCGATCTATTCCAAGATCCTATAAGTCCCCATGTATCTCGGACTGAACTTCTTCTGACCACGCACCCGAGAGACTCCATGCATCGGTTGTTTCTTCAAAAAAACCCGGTCTCCTACCTGAAACTCTACCTGACGATACCGAGCATAGTAATAATTGGCATGTCTACTCTGAGCCTCAAACATCATGTCTCGAATCAACCGCACCTGAGCATCTGTATCCTCGATGAACTCCTAGCCAAGTGCTTTCGGATCCTCATCCTGGATCAAAGACAAAGGAGACCTGCATCTCCATCTATATAAAGCCTCATAAGGGGCCATACCGATGCTGGAATGGTGGATATTATTGTACGAGAATTCGATCAATGGGAGCTGCCACTCCCATGGCTCTCTGCGGTCCAGTATGCAAAGACACAACAAATCCTCCAGTGTCTGATTGGTGCACTCTGTCTGTCCATCCGTATGAGGGTGAAAAGTGGTACTAAATATCAACCGAGTCCCCAAATAAGCCTGGACTGACCTCCAATTCTCTGACATCAATCGTCCATCATGATCGAACAATATTGTCCTCGACACTCCATGGTATCGGACGAACTGCGCCACAAACCTCTGAACCAAGTCACCCACCAGAGCGTCCTTCCTGATAGGTAGTAATCTAGACACCTTCGTCAATCGATCGATGATCACCCATATCGAGTAATTCCCCACATATGACCGAGGAAGATCATGTATTTAATCAATGGAGATATCATCGAACTTCCACTCCGGCACCGGATGTGGCTGCAACAATCTAGCTGGACTCTTACACTCTGCCTTCACTAACTGACAAGCCTTGCAATGGGTCATGAAGGACTTGATATCCCTCTTCATACCTAGACAGTACATCATCCTTTTAAGGTTGGCCATCATCTTGGTGATACCCGGGTGCACCGAGTACCTGCTATAGTGAGCCTCAGGCATAACGTACTCCAGAATCCTGTCCCAAGCCGGTATGTACACCCGTCCTCGAAAACATATTATCCCATCTCTCTCTTCATACTCCTCGGTTGTGCCTGCCTCCAAGGTCCTGATTACTGGCTCCAGATTGTCATCCCTCCTCTGGTTAGCCCTGATGCGATCTCGAATATCATTGGTAGTTCTCATCGCGGCCAGATACTCCTCATAAAGTTCTGAGTCATCCGAGGACACCAATGTAATCTGCATATCCTCCATCATCCGTACCAGCTCCATAGCCATCAAATGGAGCTCTGCTCCAAAATGGGTAGCCCTCTGGCTCATTGCGTCTTCCACCACATTCGCCTTCCTCGGGTTATAGTGTATCGTGTACTCATAATCAGATAAGAACTCCACCCATCGTCTCTGGCGGATGTTCAACTCCTTCTGCGTATCGACATATTGAGATTTTTGTGATCCGAAAATATTTTATAGTGCACACCATAAAGGTAATGCCGCTATATCTTCAGAGCAAACACCACTTCTCCCATCTCAAAGTCTTGCACATGGTAGTTTGGCTCATGCTTCTTCAGTTGTATAGAGGCATATGCTATCACATGTCCATGATGTATATGTACAACACCCATCCCCTAAAATGACGCATAAGTGTACACCTAGAAGACATCCTTCCCAGATGGGAGAGCAAGGATAGGGGCCGACGTCAGTCAACCCTTCAACTCCTAGAAGGCCGCCTCAAATTGCGGAATCCAAATTAACGGAGTGTCCTTCTTCGTCAAAGAAGTGAGTGGAAGGGCTATCTTAGAGAATCCCTGCACAAACTTTCGGTAATACACAACCAATCCCAAAAAACATCGGACATCTGTGGCTGTCTTCAACTAAGGCCAGTCTCGTACTGCCTGAATCTTTGCGGGATCCATCGCCAATCCTGCTCCACTGTTAATGTGACCTAAAAAGGCCACCTCCGTTAGCCAAAACTGGCATTTTTTTAACTTGGCATATAACTGGTGCTCCCTGAGCTTCTCCAAAGTCAAGGCCATTTGTTGTGCATGCTCCTCCTTCGTCCTCGAATAAATAAGGATGTCATCTATGAACACAATGACAAACCTATTGTGGTACGGCTCGAACTGTAACATCTAATTTCCAACTAGAACCCTAAGAGTGGTTTTGTCATGACAAAACCCTATGAAGCCCAAGAAAAAGCCAAGTGGACCTGGTGGTGTGGATAGGGGCACTTTGGTCTGCAAATAGTAAATTCCAAAACCTTGGTTTAAGGTGATCATGGGGGTTCACCAAGACTCCAAGACCCCACCCATACCTTTATAACCCTAGTGAGGATTCAATGGGTCATTAAGGACCCATGGAGGGCAGTCAAAGGAGCTAAGTTGACCAAAGTCAACTCTAACCCTAATTGGGTCAAATTGACCTACACAAGGGCCAGTTGCAGTCCCTTAGCAAAATGGACCCCACACATACCCTCATAGACCTAATTAGAGGCCAAAGGGTCACCAAGGACCCATTAGGACCAATAAAAAAGGCTAGGTTGACCAAAGTCAACTCTGGACCTAAAATGGTCAAAATGCCCTAGTTAAGGGTCAAGTAACCTCCAAGGGCCAATCCAACCCCATCTTGACCCTAAGGGAGGCCAATGGGTCACCAAGTACCCATTAAGGAAACTTTAAGGACCAAATTGACCTAAGTGGGCCCTAGTCCAAGTTTGGGTCAAGCTAGCCCAAATGGGCTAACTCAAGCTCAAGTCCATTTTGATTGGGCTAACCTTGTTTTGATGGGTGAGATGGACTTGTTGGCTGCCATGGGTTAGGTAGGAGCAAAAATTTCAGCTTGGGGTATAGGAGAGAGAGGAGGCCACCATGGAGGAGAGAGAAAGAGAAGGAAGAAAAGGGAGGAGGACTTTTGGGCTCATCCTCCCCCTCCCCAACCCCCTCCATTCACTCCTCTAGGACAAGGAAGGTAGCCCCAATTCAACCAGCCAGTCCTTGACTGGTGGAGCCATTCCTTCTCCCCTACCTACCCAAGCCGCCAAACTTGACTTTGGCCAAAAATGGCCAAAGAGTTTTCAGCCACCTAACACCTCCCCTCTCCCTTTTAAAAGCTTCACTAGACTCCAAGGAGGAATTCCCACACTTTACCTGAAGGATCCAAGCAGTTCTAGAGTGTTGTTGTAGAAGGCCGACCACCACCAGCCACCACCAGGCCAATCCGGCGATAAGCACGGCTACAACCGCCCCCACAGGTCCTCTTCTACTCCTTAACCCATGGGCAGTTCTTAAAAATCATTAGGGCCAAGGTTCGGGCTCAATTGAGCCCGATCCAAGTTTCAAAATTCATGGTTTTTCCGAAAAATTTGACCTATCGGGTTCGCCAGAACAATGCCCCCCGGCGACCGTGCCGCCTCCTGGAGATAGCCACAACCACCACGAAGGTGTTGGCGGCGGTGGCCGGCTAGGGAGGGGGCCGGATCGCCGGCGGCTGCAGCTTGAAGATAGCCCAGGCGGGATGAATCCGGGCCATCGACTGGAGGTAGAAGACGACGGGATGCCGTCTAAAGGCGCGTTAAGATTCGTGGCGCATGATTAGAAACTATAGATTATTAAAATTCTGATTTATTTAATTTCTGTCACAGTTTTTTTATTTAATGGTTTTAAATTTTAAAAATATTTAGAGTCATGTTCATGAAAAATGGTAAACATATAAAATGTAGCCCAGTGGGTCTACTTTCATACAAAATTGTTTTGAACCAATTTGGGTGCCTGGTTTGACCAGGGCACTCCTTTTGGTGGGATATATACAAATAGCTAGCCAGACATTAAACTAAGTTCCCACACATCATATGTAGTCCAAATGAATTGAAATTTTGGCAAAGAGTCACCCTAACCAATATCTAGACCCTGCCCAAAAATGGGAATTTTTGGGGATAAATTTTCTATAGTTTTTTTTAATTAGTTTAATTTATCTAGGGTAAATTAATTTATGGGTTAAATGAATTCCAAATCCATCCAAATTTTGGTGGGTGGTATATGAGGTTAATAGTAAGCTCTAGTTAAAATTTCATTAATTTTGGAGGTGATTTGAATGGAAATCTTGCAAACCCTAGCCTTGCCTTAAAAAGGGCTTTTCGGTCTAGATATGTATTTTTGGCTTAAAATGTCCAATTCAACTCAACAGAGGTTCAAATTTGGGCCTGTTGAAGTGGTGACCGGGCGGTCTGGCGGTACGGCTTGGCAGGTTGATGACCGGGCGGTCTGGCGGTTTCCCTTCAGCGGGTTGATTGTTATGTGTTGCTGTCTGAGGTCCAAGCGGTCTAGCGGCTTGTCACTAGCGTCTTGGAGACCGGGCGGTCTGGCGGTCTCACATGGCGTTCTCTCTCTCTCTCTCTGGTAGTTGCCGAGCGGTTAGCCCTACTGTCTAACCGCACGGCATGTGCGGTTTGTGTCTGTACAGTCCGCGTGTGTCATGTAAATTTTTAGTCCCACATCTCTTATTTGTATTCTCTCTTCTCTCCTCCATTCTATATAAGGGAGGCCATACCTTTATAATAGATACCTTTTACTGATAATAAAGTTTCAGTTTAAACCGTTTCCGGCTTGTTTTAGTTCGATTCTAACATGGTATCAGAGGACTCCGTTTTCTCCGCCTGATTCTGTGCGCCCTCCCTGACCGCGCGACCTGTCCGTGCGGCTTGCTTCTTCTCGCGGCCTGTTCTCGCGGCTTGTTTCTTTCGGTCTATGCCCTGTTCGCACGGCTTCTTTTCTCCTTGTCGTTGCCATTTGTGTGCGCGACCTCCTTGTTTCTCCTTATTTTCGCCGCGACCTGTGCTTAGTTGCCGCGCCCTCCGTTCTAGCTGCTCCTCTTCTCTAGTCTCCCCGGTCTGTTGTCGCAGCCAGTTTGCCTTATTCGCCGTCTTTTGCCTCCTAGCAGGCTTCTTCTGTACGCACGGTCAATTATCTAGCCGCTCGACTTCTTTACCTCTGTTCGCACGGGTTCTTCCTTGTTTTGGCGGCCTCTCTGCCCTGCTTCCTTAGCCGCTCTCTCTTAGTTCCCGCGACCTGTCTCTAAGTCGCAGCGGCCTGATCTCCTCTATGCGGTTCTTCCTTTTGCCGCTCCTGCTTGTTAGTCGCAACGACCTCTTCTTTAGTCGTGCGGCTTGTGCTTCCCTCTTTTTCTGCTTTGCCTTGCTCTGCACCTTGGTCGTGGCCCTTCTTGCCGCTGGTGTGCTGTCACCATGACCGTTGCAGTTTTTTGGTTCCTCCCTTTATGGCTTGCATATACTCCTCAAAGCCATTCTCCTCGGTGGTCATGTCTTCTGGTAGTGCCCACGTTGTTACTCAAGGGAAATGGTTGATCGACACCGGTGCTACTAATCATATGACCGGCAATCTCCAGTGTTTTTCTCTCCTAGAAACACATGGTCTGTCGCCCCCGGTTATTCTCGCTGATGGCTCTTCATCATCGGTCCATGGGACGGGGATTGTTAATGTCACTCTGTCTCTTCGCTTGGCGGATACTCTCTACGTGCCCAAGTTCCCGTGCAACTTGTTATCTGTTACCTCTCTATGCAAGCAATTACAATGTTCCGTCATATTTACTTCTTCTTCTTGCTCTTTTCAGGATCCGGACTCCCAACGGACGATTGCTATCGGGACTGAGAGTGGCGGCCTATACTTCTTAAACAACATTTCCGCTTTCTCCACCTTCTCCACCACCTCCACAGATCTTCTCCAATGACATCTCCGCCTTGGTCATGCTCCTCCACGCCTTCTTCGTCAACTTCTGCCCCACCTTCCTCCCCAAAGTCCTCCGCTCAATTGTGAGGCCTGTCAGCTTGGCAAGCATCACCGCTCCTCCTTTCCTCCAAAACGCGTTCGTGGCTCTACCCGTCCATTTGATCTTATCCACTCTGATGTTTGGGGTCCTTCTCCTACTCTTACCGTTGGTCGGGGTAGTTCATATTTTGTCACGTTCATTGATGATTTCTCTCGCTGTACGTGGGTGTATCTGTTAAAAGATCGCTCCGAATTATTCTCTGTATGGACGTCCTTCTATTTCATGATCAAAACTCAGTTTAATGTTTCTATTAAAGTTATTCGATCTGATAATGCCCAAGAATATGTCAGTCATGATTTTTCTGCCTTCTGCATGCAAAATAGAATTATTCATAAAACTAGTTGTGTCTATACTTCACAACAAAATGGTGTGGCAGAACGCAAAAATCGTCACCTCCACGATGTCACTCGCACCTTGATGACCCAGATGCATGTTCCTCGCTCCTATTAGGGCTATGCTGTTCTCCTTTCATGCTACCTTATCAATCGCATTCCCTCCACGGTTCTCCACGGAAAAACCCCATTATCCATTCTGTATCCGGGCAAGGAACAGTTTCCTCTCCCTCTCCAAATCTTTGGATGCACTGCATTTGTGCATGCCCCTTCTGCCACCCGTGATAAGCTCTCCCCTCGCTCGACCAAATGTGTCTTTCTGGGGTACTCCACCACTCAGAAAGGCTATTGTTGCTTTGATCCCATCCTTCGTAAGCAGTTCGTCTCCGCTGACGTCACCTTCTTCGAGAATACCTCCTACTTCTCGGCTGACTCCTCTCCTCGTCTTCCAGCTTCTGATTCTCCTATTGTTCCCTTCGTTCCCTCGTCTCCTACTGCGATCTCCACCCCTACACCATCTTCGTCCACTCCTCTCACTCCGACTCTTTCTCCGCCACCACCCTCATCTCCGCCGTCGTCGCTCTCTACTCCCAGGCCAGCTCTCTCTGCCACGGATGCGCCGGATGCCGAGGGACCCGCTGACCTGGATCTTCCTATAGCTCTTCACAAAGGGGTGCAGACGTGTACCCTACACCCCTTTGCTGTTGTTGTTTCATATGATCGTCTTACCCCTTCTCGCAGTGCCTTTGCACTGGCTATTTCTACCACTACCACTCCCCGATCCTACCAGGAGGCCCTTGCTATTCCTCATTGGAAGATGGCCATGGATGAGGAAATGGCGACCCTAACTGAGCGGGGTACCTGGACTCTTATTCCTCCTCCCTTTGGCACTGATGTTGTTGGGTGTCGCTGGGTCTTTGTGGTTAAATTTGTCCCAGACGGCAATGTGGATCGTTATAAGGCTCGACTTGTTGCTAAGGGCTTTACTCAGACCTATGGGGTGATTACTTTGACACCTTCTCCCCCGTGGCTCGTCTCAGTACTATCTGGGTCCTTCTCACTATGGAGGTAAATAGGGATTGGCCGATTTCCCAGCTGGATGTCAAGAATGCCTTCCTTTATGGTGATATTCAGGAGGCCTTCTACATGGAGCAACCTCCTGGGTATGTTGCTCAGGGGAGACTCGAGTATGCCAGCTGAAGAAGGCAATCTATGGACTCAAGCAGAGCCCTCGAGCGTGGTTGGACAAGTTCAGCGGCATCGTGTCGGCCGTTGGTTTTGTGCGAAGCTCCGCCGATCACTCTCTCTTTATTCACAAAACCCCCTCTGGGTTGGTTGTTCTTGCTGTGTAAGTCGATGATATTCTTCTCACTGGCGATGACCAGGAAGGGGTAACCTTGACAAAGCGACATCTTCGTCAACATCTGGTCACAAAAGATATGGGCTCTCCAAAGTACTTTCTTGGGATCGAAATCTCTCGGAAGCACGGCTCATTAGTTCTCTCCCAGCGTAAGTATGTCATTGATCTTTTAAAAGAGGCAGGATTGTCTGGAGCAAAACCTGCCAGATGCCCCATGACAACAGGAGAAGACAAAACCTGGACAGATGATTCGCCTCCTCTTTCAGATAGTTCGCGGTACAGGCGTCTAGTTGGTAAGCTCATATATCTCACAGTGACCAGGCCCGACATTTCCTATGCTGTGGGCAAGGTAAGTCAATTCATGCAAGCACCCAGGGAGTGCCATCTACAGTCCGCATTGCGGATCTTGGAGTATGTCAAAGCATCCCCTGGGAAAGGATTACTATTTCAGAAGAATGGACATCTAAAGGTTGAAGCATACTCAGATGCGAGTTACGCTGATGACAAAGGGGATCGCAAGTCTACCTCTTGTTTCTGCACCTTTGTTGGGGGAAATCTGGTAAGCTGGAAAAGCAAGAAGCAGTTTGTTGTTTCCAGGTCCAGTGCTGAAGCAGAGTATCGAAGTATGGCATCGACCACTTGTGAGTTAAAATGGCTACGGGCTCTTATGCTGGATTTGGGAGAGGTCTACAACCATCCTCTACCTATGTTTTGTGACAACAAGGCTGCGATACACATCTCCAAAAATCCAGTCTTCCATGAAAGAACCAAGCACATTGAGGTTGACTGTCATTTCATTCGTGAAGAGATCTTAAAAGAACAAATTTGCACTCCCTTTGTCACTTCTGAAAAATAGCTGGCTGACATCTTCACAAAGCAAGTATCCGCCTCGTTTTCTCATATTTGTGACAAGCTGGGCATGATCGATATATATGCTCTAGCTTGAGCGGGAGTGTTGAAGTGGTGACCGGGCGGTCTGGCGGTTCGGCTTGGCGGGTTGATGACCGGGCGGTCTGGCGGTTTCCCTTCAGCGGGTTGATTGTTATGTGCTGTTGTCTGATGTCCAAGCGGTCTAGCGGCTTGTCACTGGCGTCTTGGAGACCGGGCGGTCTGGCGGTCTCACATGGCGTTCTCTCTCTCTCTCTAGCAGTTGCGGAGCGGTTAGCCCCTCTGTCTAACCGCGCGGCTTGTGTGGTTTGTGTCTGTACAGTCTGCGTGTGTCATGTAAATTTTTAGTCCCACATCTCTTATTTGTATTCTCTCTTCTCTCCTCTATTCTATATAAGGGAGGCAATACCTTTGTAATAGATACCTTTTACTGATAATAAAGTTTCAGTTTAAACCGTTTCCGGCTTGTTTTAGTTCGATTCTAACAGGGCCACTGACTTGGCATGACTTTTTGCACCTTCCAATGAAAAATTGGGAGTATTGGAATTGATTTGGCCCAAGATACTAGGTCAAACCCTATGGAAGGACTTTTGTACCTTGTGAAGGGCATGTGTCCAAGACACCTTTTATGACCATAAAATTTTGTAAGGAGGGTACTAGGGTAATTAAAACCCTCTGGTGAGAATCTTAAAGGATTTTGGAAAGTTTAGGACTCAGAAAACCCTAACCCTAGTTTAGGGAACAAATATGGTAGGGTTGGAATAGGCTAGTTAAACTCCTTAAAATAAGATGAAATTTTGATAGAATGGTCATAATGATATTATGAACCTCTGGTAATTTAATTAGAATTTTTGGGATAATAATTATAGTACTTCTTTTGTAACACAAGGGGATTCCCCAATTAATAAATTGATCATATTTTTCTCTCTACCCCTTGGGAGGTCATGAATGTTTGGCAGATAAAGTGTTAAGTATTTATAGACATATATAAATTTTATGAGAATTCTTGAATACATATTTGAGGTACTTACTTCACAAGCTTGGTAAATGAGGAAATTGTTCAATAATTTATTTAAGGCTCTTTACTGATAAATAAATTATGAAAATTGGCTCAAATCATTTATATGCCATTAAAATCATACTTGAATTTTATCTGAATTTTTGGAAGTAATATAGCATCACATATCCCTTTAAATGAATTATTAAGGAATAAATTGAAATAAGAAATGGGGGAAAAACCTTACTGAAAAATTTGGATATTTTGGAGGGTAAGTTGAATACTTATTTTGAATATCATATAAAATCAGTGGAATTATATCTTGTCTGAAATTGGTACATCATGTTCATTATTGGAATTTTTAGTCACTACAATAATTAAGTAAATTATTAAATAAATAGGAAAATTGTGGATCTCTGGATTTAGGACTTAAAGTTCATAATGGACCTCCAATAATTATTATAGGAGTACTGGATGATTATTTGATGTACTTTCCATTTTACATGGCATTTAACCTTCGTGGTCTACATTTAGTAATTTTTGAAATTTGTTCATTAATTTGTTTGAAACTTATTACTCCTTAATCACTTATGATATCTGACCCAGAGCGTTTATATGCCCTTACAATCAAGTAAGAATTTTCCTTTAATTTTTGGAAATAATATTGCCCTACTTATTTTACTAAATGAATTATTGTAAGTTACAATTGAAATAAAAAGTAGTGGCCTAAACCTTGCTGAAAAATTAAGAGACCTTGGATCTTAGGTTAAATGTTTCATATTAAGTATAACATAAATCTGGAGGAATTTTACCATGTCTAAATTTGGTATTTCCTGTTCAAACTTGGAGATTTTGGCCACTATGAAAAGTTAATAAATTATTAGATAAATAGGAAAAATTGTGAAACTCTGGATTTGGGCAATAAAGGTCATAATGGACCTGCAATAATTATTATAGGAGTACTAGATGATTATTTGATGTACTTCCCATTTTACATGGCATTTAACCTTAGTGGTCTGCATATAGTAAATCTGAAGAAAATATGTGGAGTATAAAGTTGGGCACATGTGTCGAGAATTAGTGGTTGTAGGTTTGGATAATTTAGAATGAGTTCATCACTCGAGTTAGGATGAGCAAGGGTTGGGTTTTTGCTAAATGTTAGATGTTGCTCGAGATCGACGAAAGATCGTCTGACCCGTAGGAGGATTTGTCAAAATACTAGGGTTAGTCTGGCGAGCTTTGGCTCGATTTGTGACGGATGGGATGGTCCGGGGAGCTTTGGCTCGGTTGTTGACTTAGTCCGGGGAGCTTTTGCTCGGTTGTTGAAGGACGGGATAGTCCGGGGAGCTTGGCTCGGTTGTTGACGGACAGGATAGTCCGGGGAGCTTTGGCTCGGTTGTTGGTTGGACTCATAACTATTGCATGTGCATAAAAGGTATAAGGTGGTGGGTCTTCGGTATTGGAGGGTCGATGCACCGAGCTAATACGTTGACTCGGAAAGTGTGGTTAGCACTTCGCCAACAGAAGTCCGGTGCGCCAGCCAGCAAGAGTACGCAGGAGTCCGCTTTGTGCACCAAGGGTTAAGGCGTACGATAGGTCTGACCGGTAGTGCTTTACTGGATTAGAGGTGGGCGAGGCCCAACCCACCGCTTCCGTCTGCCACTACGGAGGTATCCTGGGAGGTAACGACTCTGAAAGGGAGAACTAAAGGTCTGTGTACACAGAGTCGAGTGGGTGTGTTGCACTTGCGTGTTCACATCATGACATAATTGTATTTCATAGCATAACCATTGCGTATAACCTGACAACTAATATATAAGCGGTATGGGACGCTCTATGCATTAGGCCCTGAAAAACTACCCCTTGGCTTATAAGTTCGCACGAGCGTGCTTATAAGTCAAGTTTCTCTTTCAGTACTATATATTTAAGCCTGCTAGTAAAACCGACACCCTATCGTATAAATCGGTATGGGACTTTTTATACGATAGGATCCCTGCAAGAGATCCCTTAGCTTATGAGTATTCGCATAAGTTAAGGTTACTTTCTTATTCAAATTTTATATCATTATTACCATCTTTTTGAACTGTTTGTTTAGTTCCGCTGCCATCTGCTATTTGATATTCTCCACCTTCATGTCCTTCCCTTTCCTTCTCCCCGCTCGGTGCTTAGGAGCCATGGGGGAAGGGGCGGGGGACGATAGGACTTAGTCTTTTAGACTAATGGTTTTCGAACCACATCATTTTAGGGGACCACGGAGCCCAGCATGGAGGAGCAGCCCCGTAGGTCGGCACGCTTGGAGATCGAACAGTCTAGTACCGGAGTCCAGACAGCAGGGACAGTGAGTCTCGACCACTAGTAGTTATATTAGTTTGCTTCCGCGATGAGCTATTTGTAGTGAGGACATGATGTACCGGGCATAAGCCCGAGATTTCTGTTATATGTACTATCTGTGGACACTCACTTCGTGGAGCTTATTTTCTATAGATGTGATTCCTGTGGACTTGCTTTTAATTTATTGCTACAATTGTGATCGATTTGGCCGGCAGGATCGGCGTTTTGTAGTGACGACCTTCCCAGGTGCGAAGGTATCACCGTAAGGCGATGGTTCTGGGCCTAAGACCCAGGTGTCTAAAAAGAAAAAAAATGGGGGTCTTACAAGTTGTATCAGAGGGAAAATATATCGATCGAAAGGTAGCAGTCCACAAACAACGGGCCACCCCCGCACGAGTTTAGTTTGGGGACAAACTAAGCAGCAGAAGCAGTGGTGGGCCCATATGGGGGATCAAATGAAATTGTCCACTTTTAGATATGTGCGACTACTTATAATTGACTTCTGTTATGCAGCCCCCAGCGCAGCCAACACCACAAGGAGGAGTCATGAAGACTCCAAATGTTGCACCACCTCCCCCGGTCCCCACTCCATTCCTACACTCGGAGATGGGGCAAACCATGACAGCTATTCTGGAAGCTTTCAGGGCCCAACAGGTTCCGGCCCCGCAGCCAAACCCGGGGGCCAATTGGCTGAGCATCTTCCGAAGACTCTTTCCTCCATCTTACTTAGGGACAGAATCGACTGTTTGGACAAAAGAATGGCTAGATATTATGTATGAAATGTTGACCGGGATACGGTGCCCCTGGGAGGAGAGGGTTCCTTTGGTAGTCTCTTGTTTAGAGTCTTATGCCAAAAGATGGTGGAAGACATCGCTGGATACGACTTTTGCCGATATGAAGATTTCAGATATTAATTGGGAGGAGTTCTGGCCGCTTTACTAGAGAATTTTGTGCCACAATCAGCCAGGGATGAGCTGGAGGACAGGTTCCTGCAATTGAAGTAGGGAAACAAGACAGTGTTAGAATACCATCCGGAGTTCAACCATTTAGCACTATTCGCAGACTCTTATCAGCTAGATTAGGCGAGATACACCAAGAGATTTTATAAGGGCCTGCGGGAGGAGTTCAGGGAGGCCCTTCTGTTCGTTTCTGACGGGCCTATACCTCGGATGTTAGAGATGGCCAAGAGGATTGAGGCTGATTGGCACACAACTCGGGGTCGAAAGAGACCGACGGAGGACCAGGGCTGGGGAGCCTGGAATGATCAGTGTCGCTGCCACATCACAGATGGGAGAGAGGGAAGAAAGACAGAGGGCCAACTTCACCAGGAGGTGAGACGAGAGCTGAGGGAGCAGGTGGTAATGGCTCCTCAGCCTCTTCAGATGAGGGAGGCACCAAGACCCGGGGGTATGGCATTTCCCCCACTGGAGTGCTAAACCTGCCATCAGATAGGACACATTCAGAGAAACTGCCCCATGAGGGGAGCACCTATAACAACACCACAGACTGCCCCGCATGCCCAACAGTTTGGAGCACGAGGACGTGGTCGAGTACGTGGTTTCCAGGGTGCAGATCGCAGGCAAGAGAGGGAGCAAATTTATGCACTGGATCTGGCTCAACCCCGGAACCCGGAACAAGTAATCAATGTTACGTCAAAAAATTTTAAGTTATTTTCTCATGAAATTTAAATTTATATAGAAGTGATAATCTAGGAAAGAAAACCATAGGTAGATTCTAAGACATTTAACTTTCCCCGCCCCCCAGGAATAGTTTTCATCAGCGGCAAACCCTCTTATATGCTGTTTGATACGGGTGCTTCACACTCATTTGTATCGGAAGCCTTCGTAGAAGGGTTGGAAGGCGTGGAACGATTCACGGGTTTGATGATGAGGATACGATTACCCGATGGATCGGAGCTGCTCACCTCGGCCGACTGCAACATAGAGGCGGAAATTGGCGGAATGATATTTGAAGCTCCAGCGACAATCATGAAGATGTCAGTCTTTGATTTGATCCTAGGAATGATATTTTTTAATTGGAATCATGCTCAAATTGACTGCATGTCCAAGAAAGTTACCGTGAGACATGGGGATTCCTACTTCATCATCGAAGGTACTAGATTTTTCCCCCCTCTCATGCTGTCATATGTACAGGCCATCAAGGCCCACTTACAGGGGGAATAAGTATATGAGGTAGTATTTGAAATGATTGAGGCCAGGGGCTCCTCCTCGGATATTCCGGTGGTATGAGATTTTGTTGACGTATTCCCAGAGAATTTGCTTGGGCTACCCCCGCACCGGGACCATGATTTCCGGATACAGCTAGTGTCGGGGGCTAAGCCGGCAGCTAGAGCCCCTTACCGGATGGCCCCAAAAGAATTGACAGAATTTCGAAGCCAACTCCAAGAACTTGTGGAGGCCGGATTTGTCCGACCGAGCTCTTCGCCATGGGGAGCCCCCGTCTTTTTCGTTAAAAAGAAAGACGGGACTCTGAGATTGTGCATCGATTACCGAGCACTAAACCGATTGATAGTCCGAAATACATATCCACTGCCAAGGATAGATGAGCTATTTGACCAGCTAGAAGGTGCACATTTCTTTTCCAAATTGGATTTAAGGTCGGGTTACTACCAGCTACGGATCTAGGAGGAGGACATTCCAAAGACTGCCTTCAGTAGTAGATATGGGCTATATGAGTTTACCGTGATGCCGTTCAGGCTCACAAATGCTCCGTCAGCATTCATGATCCTCATAAATCAGGTGTTCGAGGCATATTTGGACGTGTTTGTCATCGTGTTTATCGATGACATCCTTATTTACTCAAGGACAGAGGAGGAGCACACACGACATCTGACGCTGACCCTGGAGAGACTACGGGAGCACAAGCTTTATGCCAAGATCAGCAAATGTAAGTTTTGGTTGAAGGAGGTGGCTTTCCTAGGCCATATCATCAGTGGTGCTGAGTTGGTAGTGGACCCGGCCAAGATCCAAGCAGTTTGGGATTGGCCACAGTTGAAGACGGCCACAGATGTACAGAGTTTCCTAGGACTCGCCGATTACTACCGGATGTTCGAAGAGGGATTCTCTCGTATCGCCCTTCCACTCACATCTCTGACAAGTAAGGAGGTACCCTTTATCTGGACCCCACAGTGTGAGGTGGCTTTTCAAGAGTTAAAGGGACGACTCACTTCGGCTCCTATACTTGCCCTCCCTTCAGAGAAAGAAGGATTCCAGGTCTACACCGACGCTTCCTACTAGGGCACGGGTGCAGTGCTTATGCAGAATGGCCATGTGATAGCTTACGCTTCTCGGCAGCTGAAGAAGCATGAGCAGAACTACCCAGTCCATGACCTAGAAATGGGAGCTGCCATTTTTGCACTGAAAGTCTGGCGGAACTATCTGTACAGTGTCCACTGCGACATATACTCTGACCATGAAAATTTGAGGTATGTGGACACGCAGAAAGAGTTGAACATCAGACAGAGACGATGGGTGGAGTTTTTAGCAGACTACTAGTACGAGATGCACTACCACCCGGTAAAGGCGAATATGGTAGCCGATGCACTGAGCCAAAAGACCGCAAACCCCAGAGTCGGAACACAGTTGATGGCCTTGGAGTTGGTTCAAATGTTAGACAAGATGCAAATATCCCTTGTGTTTGAGGATCACCCTGAGTTGTACCCAGAGTATCTATCGTCATTAATTGCCACGGATGACATTCGAGAACGGGTCAAGGATGGACAGAGGCAGGATACCCAGCTAGAGCTGATATTCCGGGACTTAGAAGCAGGCACTGTGGGAGATTACTCACTGAGGGATGACTTAGTGTGCTTCAGAGGACGGGTTTACGTACTAGAGGGAGGCCAGGTCCGGGAGGACATCATGATGGAGGCTCATTGCAGTCGATATTCGGTACACCCGGGGATTACGAAGATGACTGCAGATCTGAAGAAGACTATGTACTGGCCGGGCATGACGAAGGATATCACCTACTTCGTGACCCATTGCGAAGCATGCCAGTTAGTGAAAGTGGAGTGCAGAAACCCCGCAGGATTATTGCAGCCACTCCACGTACCAGAGTGGAAGTTTGATGATATCGCCATGGAATTTATACATGGACTTCCCCGATTGTGGATAGGGAATGATTCGATCTGGGTGATCGTCGACCGGCTGACGACGGTAGCCAGGTTTATTTCAATAAGGAAGGATGACTCGGTGGGTGTGTTAGTCCGAAAGTTTGTGGAGCAGTTCGTCCGTTTTCATGGTGTGCCCAAGTCGATTGTGTCGGACCAGGATGGACGATTTATGTCTAGGGAGTGGAGGTAAGTGCAGACTTACTTGGGCACGCGACTAACATTCAGTATGACTTTTCATCCCCAGACGGATGGACAGACAGAACGCATTAACCAGATTCTGGAGGATTTGCTACGACTTTGTATATTGGATCGCAGTGAACCTTGGGAAAAGTTGTTGCCATTGATCGAGTTCTCGTATAATAACAGCTACCGGTCCAGTATAAGTATGGTTCCTTATGAGGCGTTATACGGACGGAGGTGCAGGACTCCGTTGTCATGGATACAGGATGAGGACCCTAAGGCGATGGATTCGGAGTTTGTCGAGGACACCGAGGCTTAGGTGAGATTGATACGGGACAGGATGCTAGAAGCACAGAGCCGACAAGCTAAGTATTACGATGCTCGGCACCATCAGGTGTGTTGGGTATTGCATCCACAATGTACCTGATTTGAAGAAGCCCCTGTGCAAGCCAAGGTAAATAGACAATGTATTTGATGAAATATTTCTAGTTGTGCTTGCAGTTATTCCACGCTAAGTATACACCATTGTCAGGGTGCAGTGGGTCAATATACACGGGTCTGTGCAACGTATTCCCTCGTTGAGCAGATCAGTGTGTTGGCCTACGTGTACTCTCTCTATTGGGGTGTACTTAATTTCAAGTACAGGGCTATGATAAAGCAAGAGCAGACAAGGAGCAAGGATGGGCCAAAGACCAGCTCAAGGAAAGAAAGAGGAGAAATCACCCAAGTAAAAATCGACGAGAATCACTAGTGATTCTCACCGAGTTGTCGAGAATCACTAGCTGATTCCCGCCGGTTGGAGCCGGCAGTTTCGACACTGCCAGAAATTTCTCTAAGGAAGAATCGTCGAGAATCACTAAGTGATTCTCGCCGATTCGTCGAGAATGACTTTGCATTCTCGACGAATCGGCAAGAATCAAGTGTGATTCCCGCCGATTCTCCCCGGCTTCTGTATCTGTGCAGTCAGATTTCGGCTAAGCAGAAGTCGGTGAGAATCGTAAGTGATTCTCGCCGATTCGGCGAGAATCACCTACGATTCTCGCCGATTTTGACTTAGGCAGTTTCCTGGTGTTCTTTGGACCGGTTCAATCTATGTGAACTGTGTCGAACCGGGCTCAAGTCTTCTTACTGGTGGGACCCACAACGGTCATATACTTGACCTAATGTATATATATACTTCGTATGTATGAACAGAAAAGCGACGGATATACGGAATTTCAAAAAGTACGAGCGGCCGACGACAAAACCCTAAACTCGCGATCTTGCTCCGCCGGTCATCTCCGCCGCTCGTACTGTTGTCGCCGCTGCTGATCTCAGGTTCTTCCAGATCTCCGGCGACTGAAGCTTAGGCTCGCATAGCGTCTCACGCGCCTAACAAGAGATCCCTTGTCTCTTGATTCGTTGATCGGGAAAATCTTTCCCCTTCCGAATCGATCGAGACGATCGATCCTAGTGTGATCGTTGGAAGATCTTGCTTCCTTTGCTACGAAGTTTGAATCAAGTTGGCACTACTGCTGCTCTCCGTCGCCGCTGCTGATTCCGAGAACCTTGCCCCCGCCTCAAGCCGCTGCCGGTTTCGGGAAAGATTCACTCCAAGTGAGATCTAAGGCTGTGCACTCTTCGTTGACTTCAAGAACACGTCGTCAAACGAAAAGGGACACCTTCTCTCCAAACGTTGTTTGTATTTCTTACAAGCTAGTTTTTAATTTCCTTGTAACGGACCGATTGGTCCCTAGTTGTAAGGGTTGGGTGCAACCCGGATTGTGGGAGTGTTGACTCCTACGTGTGGAAGGGTTCCTTCCGTGAGTGCAAGGATTGGATTTCAATCATATTGGTGAAGTGACTGAGTCATCCCGTGTTGGGAGATAGGTCGAAGGGGGAAAGTGGACGTACCCAAATCGGGGAACCACTATATATTATCTGTGTTCCTTGTGTGCTTGGTTGTTTTGTTTTCTTATGCAGGTAAATCTTTAATTCCGCAATTACGCTGCAGAGACACCTAATCCTCCCCCCATAGGTGAAGATAGTTGACACTAGGTGGACTTTCAAGTGGTATCAAAGGGAGGTTACTCATCAAAAAGGTTCACACCTTGAGTAGAATCCTGCCACCCGTGTCAAGAAGCAGATAGATATCTTCCATGGAAGGACTCAAGCACTCCGGCAAAATCCCAGTATGCACCAGACTGAACTTTCCTATCTGGAAGGAAAGAATCAGATTCTACATGGAAGCAGTCGACCCCTGGCTCTTCATGATTGTGGAGGAGGGACCTTACATTCCCACTAAGGCCTCCACCATTGATCCTACCAAGAAAGTACCCAAGAAACTCTCTGAAATGGACAAGGACGAAATGGTGCTGTTCGGACTCGACAAGAAAGCTCAGAACATCCAGGTGAGCGCAGTTGACGACTCCATGATGCAGAACTTCAGCAACTGCAGGACAGCCAAGGATCTCTGGAGCTGTCTGATTGTCCTAATGGAGGGCACAGACGAAGTGAGGGACGATCGGAGATCCCTCCTCAATCAGAAATATGAGGCCTTCAGACAAGGGCCAAAGGAGGAGATCGGAGTCACCTTCGAAAATTTCCTCAAGATTGTCAATGCTCTCAAAGGATATGGAAGAGTGTTCACTGGCGGTGAACTCAATGATAAGTTCCTTAGGTCCCTCACTAAGGAATGGGACACAAAGATATGCGCCATCCGCGAGTTTGGCAGACTTGCGGAAACCGACCCTCAGATACTGTTCGGGAAACTCATGTCCTATGAGCTTCAGTTGAACACAAGGAAGGCTGAAGAGGAAGCAGAGAAAGCCGCAGCCAAGGAAAAGACGGTGGCCCTGAAAGCCATTCATTCCAGAAAGGGCAAGGGTGTTGTCTCTTCCCGTGCGTGGAAGAAAGATGAAGAGGAAGACTCAGAGCCAAGCTCCTCCGACTCAGAATTGTCTGAGGAAGACTTATCCCTTATCACAAGGGAATTCAAGAAGTTCCTCAAACTGAGAAATCAGAGAAAGAGAAACGGGTCCTCTTCAAGGGATCAGAAGAAGAACTACTCTTCTGACAGGTATGTATCCAAACCGAACAAACACCGCTCTTCTGACATTATTTGCTTTGGTTGCAACAAGCCAGGACACGTCGTGGCCGACTGCCATCAAGGCAAAAGGGACAAGGGAAAGGGAGAGGAGCACAGGTCCTCGAGAGACAAGAAGAAGGAGAGGAGCTACATCGCAAAGAAGCCAAAGACGCTGAGTGAATCTGACACTTCA
The DNA here is from genome assembly GCA_039513925.1 of Platanthera zijinensis. Classification (NCBI taxonomy): domain Eukaryota; kingdom Viridiplantae; phylum Streptophyta; class Magnoliopsida; order Asparagales; family Orchidaceae; genus Platanthera; species Platanthera zijinensis. The sequence continues at coordinate 99,455,850 of CM077093.1, forward strand.
GATACCAGCGATGACGAGGAAGCCTACTTTGGGCTAATGGGTTACTGTGACTCGGAAGGAGACTGCCCCCCATTTACGGGGAAGGTAAAAGCTCACACCCCTCTCTCTGACTCTGACTCTGACCCTGAGTCTCAAGATGATGACCCCGACGATAGCTCTTCTGCCCGTGAAGCTGAGCTTCTCGATAAGTATGAGCTTCTGCTCAATACTTTCCTGGAATGTCGAAAGAGAATGAAGGCTGCGAAGAAGGAAGTAAAATCCCTTAAAAGTGAAAGTGTATCCCTGAGGGAAGAGATCACCAGTTTGATCTCTCTCCGACAGGAGCACTTGGAACTAACTTCAAAGCATTCGGAGTCTCTTAAGCTCCTTGATCTCAAGCAGGAGGAAGTCGACAAGTTGGAAGAACTACTTGCGGCAGAAAGGAAGATCGTCAAGAGCTTCTCTATGCCAAAAACTGTTCTTCCATTAGTTGATACCTTCTCTGCTCAGGCCAAAGGAGCTGGCTTGGGGCATGTAGGTGTATCCGGTTCCTCATCCAGGAGAAACAGGAACCAGAGAAAGAATAAGGCCGCCATGAAGGCCTCTGCTGATGAAAAGGGAAAGGCTCCACTCAGTCCTGTTGAGTTCAGAAAGCCAAGCTTTCCCTGCAACCAACATGACTTTGAGTCAACCTTTGGTCATCATTTCCGGCCCTCGGTTGCAAAGCCTAAGAGCCGATACGATGGTTGGACCTTTTCCCGCAATTTCGGTGAGAGTGTCTTCAAAGCACCTTATGAGGAAATCCAATTGGGAAATTATGGTCAATTCTCTAGCGGCCATAATGGAAAGCAGGCACCAAACGCCAAGCCTGTTATACTGAAGGAACCGAAGGTGAAGAAATCATGTGACTGCAATCACCATGATGCCTTCACCTCCAGATCCAAGGCCCCAGCTGTACCCACCATTCCCAGGGTGAAGCAGGAGCTTAAGAAAAGGTACAACAGATTTGACGGTTGGTGCTGTGGCAAAATTGGTCACTTTGTCGTGGATTGTTGGTTTAATCCAAGATATAACAAGACTCCTTATGTTGGCAGTGCGAGGTCGACCACTCGTGGGGCTAACAAATCGAGGGGGAGTATGCTAACAAGAAATCTAGGACTCAAGTTCGATTGGGTTCCTAAGGCAAACTAATTCTGTTTTGCAGGGATGTCCAAAAGCCAACAAAACTCCTATTTGGTATTTGGACAGTGGATGCTCCCGTCATATGACTGGGACAAGAAGCCTGCTGCGGGAGTACACCCCAGTCGAGAATGGACCCAAAGTCATCTTTGGGGGATCTGATCGGGGAGTCACCAGAGGTTACGGTATGATTTCCAACGGTATACTCTCTATCTCTGACGTAGCTTATGTTGTAGGGTTAAATCATAACCTGATCAGCGTAAGCCAGTTATGTGATAAAGGGTATGACGTTAAGTTCTGCAAGGACAAATGCCTGATAATATCATGCGCCTCTTCGGAGACAGTATTAACAGGCATTAGGAGCAGAAATATTTTCTGTTTAGACTTTCTTAGTTTAGACTCTTCTACCCCTGTATGCCTAGTAGCAAAAGGCAGTGCATCTCTTTGCGAACAATGGCACAAGAGATTGGCACACATTAATTACAAGACAATTAATATGCTATTTTCAAAAGACTTAGTAAGGGATGCTCCCATTATTAAGTGCATTAAAGATAGTCCATGTCCTGCATGTCAAATGGGCAAGCAGACTCGGGCTACCTTTAAGAGCATCCCAGACAAAGATTCCTCCAGATGTCTTTATCTTCTGCACATGGACCTGTTTGGTCCTATGCAAGTTCATAGCTTAGGAGGGAAGTCGTATACGCTAGTGATTGTATATGATCACTCTCGGTTTACGTGGGTGTTCTTCTTAAAACGCAAGTCGGATACGTTTGACATCTTCACTAATTTTGTCAAGCAGATACAAAACGAACTTAACTGCTCGGTGGTCAAAATCAGAAGTGACCACGGAACAGAGTTTGAGTCTGGGGCTATGACAGAGTTCTGTGAAGAACTTGGTATCTTTCATGAATTCTCCTCCCCTCGCACTCCTCAACAGAACGGAGTGGCGGAGAGGAGAAATAGAACACTCATTGAGGCAAGCACGACAATGTTGAATGACGCTTCTCTCCCAGAATACTTCTGGGCCGAGGCTGTCAATACGGCTTGTCATGTACAAAACCGGGCATTGATTAACAAAAGCCATCGTAAGACTCCCTATGAGCTACTGAAAGGCAAGAAACCAACCATGTCCTACCTGAGGATCTTTGGCTGCAAATGTTATGTACTGAATAATGGGAAGTACCCGCGTACTAAGTTCGGTGAAAAATGCTTCAAAGGCATATTTATGGGTTATAGTAGCCGCAGCCGGGCTTATAGAGTTTTCAACAAGAAAACCCTAGTGGTAGAGGAGTCAATCAATGTTGTATTTGATGAAGGAAGTTTGCTTAATTGCAAGACTTCTAGTCTTCTTCCTGAAGATGTAGGTGACAGACTCGAAGGGTTGCAACTGGATGAGCACGTGAAAGATGCACCTCCAACATACGTCAAGGTATCCACTGCTACGCCGATCGGAGACGTTGAAAATCAAATTGGAGCAAATCCTTTAGAAGAAGGAGATGCCCAAGAAGTAGTCGAAGCTCCTGACGCCAGACTTCTACAGCTCAGACACGTGAGGGATCATCCTAGAGATCAGATCATCGGAGATCCTCGTGACGGGGTCAGAACTCGACGAGGTACTATTAACGAGATTCTGCATCTTAGCTTCCTGTCACAGGTTGAGCCAAAGAAGTTCGACGAGGCAAACAAAGATGCTGCATGGATTTTGGCCATGCAAGATGAATTGCATCAGTTCGAAAGATGCAACGTTTGGACGCTTGTGCCCAGACCTCAAAAGCAGAATGTGATTGGCACCAAGTGGATCTTCAGGAACAAACTGGATGAACATGGTGTCATCATAAAGAATAAGGCCAGGCTAGTGGCTCAAGGTTACCGTCAGGAGGAGGGGATTGATTTTGACCAGACGTTTGCACCAGTTGCACGGCTCGAAGCTATCCGGCTATTCCTAGCTTATGCCTCCCACAAAGGATTCACAGTTTATCAGATGGACGTGAAATCAGCTTTCTTGAATGGAGATTTGAAAGAGGAAGTATACGTCGCTCAACCTCCAGGTTTTGTCAATCCTACTTATCCTAGTCATGTATATTTTCTTAATAAAGCACTATATGGCTTAAAACAAGCTCCTCGAGCTTGGTATGAGACATTGTCTAGTTTTCTTCTTGAGAACAAATTCTCTAGAGGAAAAATAGACAAGACATTGTTTCTCAGGGAAGTCAAAGGCAAGATTTTGCTGGTGCAAATCTATGTTGACGACATTATATTTGGCTCCACGGACAACAATCTTTGCAAAAAGTTTTCCAAACTTATGCAAGGAAAGTTTGAAATGAGCAGTATGGGGGAGCTGAAGTACTTCTTGGGACTTCAAGTGAAACAGTCTGAGGATGGAATCTTCATCTCTCAGAAGAAGTTCACAAATGAACTCCTCAAGAAATTCGGAATGGAGAATGCAACCTCTATGAGGACTCCAATGGAATCCACTATGTCTCTGGATAAGGATGAGAAAGGTAAACTTTTCGATGAAACCAAATATAGAAGCATCATTGGATCCCTGCTATACCTTACTGCCAGTAGACCAGATATCATGTTCTCCACATGTGTTTGTGCCAGATATCAGGTGAACATTAAGGAATCTCATTATGTCGCTGCAAAGCGAATCCTTAGATACCTTAAAGGTACTCCCAATCTTGGCTTGTGGTACCCGAGAAACAATGATGTCGAGCTAATAGGTTTTTCAGATGCTGATTTTGCAGGGAGTAGGGATGACAGGAAAAGCACTTCCAGGACGTGCCAATTCCTCGGAAGAAGGCTTATCTCCTGGAACAGCAAGAAGCAAAATTGTGTCGCAACCTCCACAGCAGAGTCTGAGTACATCTCGGCAGGGAGCTGTTGCGCACAACTCCTATGGATAAGGAACCAGTTAGCAGACTATGATCTTCAGTTCAAGGAAGTACCCATGTACTGCGACTCCTCAAGTGCAATTGCCATCGCAAACAATCCAGTATCGCATAGCAGAACGAAGCATAATGAAGTGCGCTACCACTTCATTCCGGAGGACGTGGAGAACAAGGACATCTCTCTCTGCTATGTCCCCACGGACAAGCAGATTGCAGATATTTTCACAAAGCCCTTAGACGAGGCCAAGTTCAGTCTCTTCAAAACTGAATTGGGGATGCTCAACTATGAAGAATAAAGACTCCAGACGCTCCTGGCTCGTGCCTCTAGGGGGAGCATCTGCCAGCATTTCAAGTGACAACATAAGTGCACGAACTGAGGGGGAGCATGGTGTCCGGTGCACCAGACCCAAATTTGCAGAAGCCGAAAAGGGGGAGATTACCCTCTCGGCTAAGGCTAAGGTAGCTCAATGCTCTAGTTTGCTCTCAAGTAACGGGTAATGCTTATCCCTATCACCTCATTTTTAAGTTTCGGTTTTTCATTCCTATATGCTCTATTCACCTTAGCTTGTAGGGTTTAGGCTTCTTCAAATAGGGGGAGATTGTTGGGTATTGCATCCACAATGTACCTGATTTGAAGAAGCCCCTGTGCAAGCCAAGGTAAATAGACAATGTATTTGATGAAATATTTCTAGTTGTGCTTGCAGTTATTCCACGCTAAGTATACACCATTGTCAGGGTGCAGTGGGTCAATATATACGGGTCTGTGCAACGTAATCCCTTGTTGAGCAGATCAGTGTGTTGGCCTACGTGTACTCTCTCTATTGGGGTGTACTTAATTTCAAGTACAGGGCTATGATAAAGCAAGAGCAGACAAGGAGCAAGGATGGGCCAAAGACCAGCTCAAGGAAAGAAAGAGGAGAAATCACCCAAGTAAAAATCGACGAGAATCACTAGTGATTCTCGCCGAGTCGTCGAGAATCACTAGGTGATTCCCGCTGGTTGGAGCCGGCAGTTTCGACACTGCCAGAAATTTCTCTAAGGAAGAATCGTCGAGAATCACTAAGTGATTCTCGCCGATTCGTCGAGAATGACTTTGCATTCTCGACGAATCGGCAAGAATCAAGTGTGATTCCTGCCGATTCTCCCCGGCTTCTGTATCTGTGCAGTCAGATTTCGGCTAAGCAGAAGTCGGTGAGAATCGTAAGTGATTCTCGCCGATTCGGCGAGAATCACCTACGATTCTCGCCGATTTTGACTTAGGCAGTTTCCTGGTGTTCTCTGGACCGGTTCAATCTATGTGAACTGTGTCGAACCGGGCTCAAGTCTTCTTACTGGTGGGACCCACAACGGTCATATACTTGACCTAATGTATATATATACTTCGTATGTATGAACAGAAAAGCGACGGATATACGGAATTTCAAAAAGTACGAGCGGCCGACGACAAAACCCTAAACTCGCGATCTTGCTCCGCCGGTCATCTCCGCCGCTCGTACGGTTATCGCCGCTGCTGATCTCAGGTTCTTCCAGATCTCCGGCGACTGAAGCTTAGGCTCGCACAGCGTCTCACACGTCTAACAAGAGATCCCTTGTCTCTTGATTCGTTGATCGGGAAAATCTTTCCCCTTCCGAATCGATCGAGACGATCGATCCTAGTGTGACCGTTGGAAGATCTTGCTTCCTTTGCTACGAAGTTTGAATCAAGTTGGCACTGCTGCTGCTCTCCGTCGCCGCTGCTGATTCCGAGAACCTTGCCGCCGCCTCAAGCCGCCGCCGGTTTCGGGAAAGATTCACTCCAAGTGAGATCTAAGGCTGTGCACTCTTCGTTGACTTCAAGAACACGTCGTCAAATGAAGAGGGTCACCTTCTCTTCAAAAGTTGTTTGTATTTCTTACAAGCTAGTTTTTAATTTCCTTGTAACGGACCGATTGGTCCCTAGTTGTAAGGGTTGGGTGCAACCCGGATTGTGGGAGTGTTGACTCCTACGTGTGGAAGGGTTCCTTCCGTGAGTGCAAGGATTGGATTTCAATCCTGTTAGTGAAGTGACCGAGTCGTCCCGTGTTGGGAGATAGGTCGAAGGGGGAAAGTGGACGTACCCAAATCGGGGAACCACTATATATTGTCTGTGTTCCTTGTGTGCTTGGTTGTTTTGTTTTCTTATGCAGGTAAATCTTTAATTCCGCAATTACGCTGCAGAGACACCTAATCCCCCCCCATAGGTGAAGATAGTTGACACTAGGTGGACTTTCAAGGTGGAATTTCGGGTGGGAGACCAGGTGTTCTTGAAGATCCGACCAATACATGGTGTTACTCGGGTACGCGGACAGAGGAAGAAGCTCAGCCCAAGATATATGGGGCCTTATAGGATCCAGGAGCGGATCGGTCCCTTGGCATACAGGCTGGAGCTGCAACCAGAGCTGGCAAGTACGCATGACGTGTTCCATATATCCTTTCATAGGAGGGCTCTACTACGCTCGGAGCAGGAGATTTCGACTACGGACGGACTGGTAGCTTCAGGCTGGTCTGTTCACTTGGAGCCAGTTCGGATTGACGACAAGGGAGTACGAGTCTTACGCCACAATAAGGTTTCATTAGTCAAGGTCCTTTGGAGGAATCACGGAAGAGAGAAGCACACATGGGAGCCCCAGGACTTGATGCGACAAAGATACCCGGAACTCTTCAGTCAGGTATACCTCACAACCACTCAGGATGTTCAATTTATTTTCCTATTTTAAACTAGTAGGACTGAAATTTCAAGAATAGGGGCTAAACTTTTGTTTATTAGGGTCTAGACTTTGCCAATTGGTCGAATTGGTCTTAGATTTGACTATCACCTTTAAACCTCACATAGCAAACAAGGTGTCGTGATGTAATCTTTCAATTCTCATGGGATGTTACAAGTTTCTTTCTCCCCGATAGGAGTCCCCGTGGGCTTAACCTTGATTTCAGGGACAAAATCTTTGTTTTGTTTATTGGTATTTATAACAACCCATTTCCAACTAGACCCCTAAGAGTGGTTTTGTCATGACAAAACCCTAGGAAGCCCAAGAAAAAGTCAAGTGGACCTGGTGGTGTGGATAGGGGCACTATGTTCTGCAAATAGTAAATTACAAAACCTTGGTTTAAGGTGATCATGGGGCTTCACCAAGACTCCAAGACCCCACCCATACATTTATAACCCTAGTGAGGAGTCAATGGGTCATTAAGGACCCATGGAGGGCAGTCAAAGGAGCTAAGTTGACCAAATTCAACTCTAACCCTAATTGGGTGAAATTGACCTACACAAGGGCAAGTTGCAGTCCCTTAGCCAAATGGACCCCACACATACCCTCATAGACCAAGTGAGAGGCCAAAGGGTCACCAAGGACCCATTAGGACCAATCAAAAAGGCTAGGTTGACCAAAGTCAACTCTGGACCTAAAATGGTAAAAATGCCCTAGTTAAGGGTCATATAACCTCCAAGGGCCAATCCAACCCCACCTTGATCCTAGGTGAGGCCAATGGGTCACCAAGGACCCATTAAGGAAACTTTTAGGACCAAATTTACCTAAGTGGGCCCTTGTCCAAGTTTGGGTCAAGCTAGCCCAAATGGGCTAACTCAAGCTCAAGTCCATTTTGATTGGGCTAACCTTATTTTGATGGGTGAGATGGACTTGTGGGCTGCCATGGGTTAGGTAGGAGCAAAAATTTCAGCTTGGGGTATAGCAGAGAGAGGAGGCCACCAAGGAGGAGAGAGAAAGAGAAGGAAAAAAAGGGAGGAGGACTTTTGGGCTCATCCTCCCCCTCCCCAACCCCCTCCATTCACTCCTCTAGGACAAAGAAGGCAGCCCCAATTCAACCAGCCAGTCCTTGACTGGTTGGAGCCATGCCTTCTCCCCTACCTACCCAAGCCGCCAAACTTGACTTTGGCAAAAAATGGCCAAAGAGTTTTCAGCCACCTAACACCTCCCCTCTCCCTTTTAAAAGCTTCACTGGACTCCAAGGAGGAATTCCCACACATTACCTGAAGGAGCCAAGCAGTTCTACTGTGTTGTTGTAGAAGGCCGACCACCACCAGCCACCACCATGCCAATCTGGCGATCAGCACGGCTACAGCCGCCCCCACAGGTCCTCCTCTACTCCTTAACCCATGGGCAGATCTTAGAAATCATTAGTGCCAAGGTTCGGGCTCAATTGAGCCCGATCCAAGTTTCAAAATTCATGGTTTTGCCAAAAAATTTCACCTCTCCGGTTCCCCGGAAAAGTGCTCCCCGGCGACCGTACCGCCGTCTGGAGATAGCCACAACCACCACGAAGGTGTTGGCGGCGGTGGCCGACCGGGGAGGTGGCTGGATCGCTGGCGGCAGCAGCTGGAAGATTGCCCAGGCAGGATGATCTGGACCGTCGGCTGGAGGTAGAAGACGACGGGATGCCGTCAAAAGGCGCGTCAAGATTCGTGTTGCATGATTAGAAACTATAGATTATTAAAATTCTGATTTATTTCATTTTTGTCACACTTTTTGTATTTAATGGTTTTAAATTCAAAAAATATCTAGAGGCATGTTCATGAAAAATGGTAAACATATAAAATGTAGCCATGTGGGTCTATTTTCATACAAAATTGGTTTTAACCAATTTGGGTGCATAGTTTGACCAGGGCACTCCTTTTGGTGGGATATATATACAAATAGCTAGCCAGACATTAAACTAAGTTCCCACACATCATATGTAGTCCAAATGAATTGAAATTTTGGCAGGGAGTCACCCTAACAAATATTTAGACCCTGCCCAAAAATGGGAATATTTGGGGATAAATTTTCTATAGTTTTTGTAATAAATTTAATTTATCTAGGGTAAATTAATTTATGGGTTAAATGAATTCCAAATCAATCAAAATTTTGGTGGGTGGTACATGAGGTTAATATTAAGCTCTGGTTAAAATTTCATTAATTTTGGAGGTGATTTGAATTGAAATCTTGCAAACCCTAGCCTTGCCTTAAAAAGGGCTTTCGGTCCAGAAATGTATTTTTGGCTTAAAATGTCCAATTCACCTCAACAGAGGTTCAAATTTGGGCCACTGACTTGGCATGACTCTTTGCACCTTCCAATGAAAAATTGGGAGTATTGGAATTGATTTGGCCCAAGATCCGAGGTCAAACCCTAAGGAAGGACTTTTGTACCTTGTGAAGGGCATGTGTCCAAGACACCTTGTATGACCATGAAATTTTGTAGGGAGGGTACTAGGGTAAGTAAAACCCTCTGGTGAGGGTCTTAAGGGATTTTGGAAAGTTTAAGACCCACAAAACCCTAACCCTTGTTTAGGGCACAATTATGGTAGGGTTGGAATAGGCTAGTTAAACTCCTTAAACTAAGATGAAATATTAGGAGAATGGTCATAAGGATATTATGAACCTTTGGTAATTTAATTAGAATTTTTGGGATAATAATTATAGTACTTTTTTTGTAACATAAGGGGATTCCCCAATTAATAAATTGATCATATTGGTCTCTCTACCCCTTGGGAGGTCATGAAAGTTTGGTAGAGAAAGTGTTAAGTATTTATAGACATATATAAATTTTATGAGAATTCTTGAATACATATTTTAGGTACTTACTTCACAAGCTTGGTAAAAAAGAAATTGTTCAATAATTTATTTAAGGCTCTTTACTGATAAATAATTTATGAAAATTGGCTCAAATCATTCATATGCCATTAAAATCATACTTGAATTTTCTCTGAATTTTTGGAAGTAATATAGACTCACATATCTCTTTAAATGAATTATTAAGGAATAAATTGAAATAAGAAATGGGGGACAAAACCTTATTGAAAAATTTGGATATTTTGGAGGGTAAGTTGAATACTTATTTTGAATATCATATAAAACCAGTGGAATGATATCTTTTCTGAAATTGGTACATCATGTTCATTATTAGAATTTTTAGTCACTACAATAATTAAGTAAATTATTAAATAAATAGGAAAATTGTGGATCTCTGGATTTAGGACTTAAAGTTCATAATGGACCTCGAATAATTATTATAGGAGTACTGGATGATTATTTGATGTACTTTCCATTTTACATGACATTTAACCTTGGTGGTCTACATTTAGTAATTTTTGAAAGTTGTTCATTAATTTGTTTGAAACTTATTACTCCTCAATCACTTATGATATCTGACCCAGAGCATTTATATGCCCTTGCAATCAAGTTAGAATTTTCCTTGAATTTTTGGAAATAATATTGCCCTACTTATCTAATTAAATGAATTATTGTAAGTTACAATTGAATTAAAAAGTAGTGGCCTAAACCTAGCTGAAAAATTAAGAGACCTTGGATTTTAGGTTAAATGTTTCATATTAAGTATAACATAAATCTGGAGGAATTTTCCTTGTCTAAATTAGGTATTTCCTGTTCAAATTTGGAGATTTTGGCCACTATGAAAATTTAATAAATTATTAGATAAATAGGAAAAATTGTGAAACTCTGGATTTGGGCAATAAAGGTCATAATGGACCTACAATAATTATTATAGGAGTACTGGATGATTATTTGATGTACTTCCCATTTTACATGGCATTTAACCTTAGTGGTCTGAATTTAGTAAATCTGCAGAAAATATGTGGAGTATAAAGTTGGGCACATGTGTCGGGAATTAGTGGTTGTAGGTTTGGATAATTTAGAATGAGTTCATCACTCGAGTTAGGATGAGCAAGGGTTGGGTTTTGGCTCAATGTTAGATGGTGCTCGAGATCGACGAAAGATCGTCTGACCCGTAGGAGGATTTGTCAAAATACTAGGGTTAGTCTGGCGAGCTTTGGCTCGGTTTGTGACGGACGGGATGGTCCGGGGAGCTTTGGCTCGGTTGTTGACTATGACTGACAGGATAGTCCGGGGAGCTTTGGCTCGGTTGTTGACGGACGGGATAGTCCGGGGAGCTTTAGCTCGGTTGTTGACCGACAAGATAGTCCGGGGAGCTTTGGCTCGGTTATTTGCTGGACTCATAACTATTGCATGTGCATAAAAGGTATAAGGTGGTGGGTCATTGGTATTGGAGGGTCGATGCACCGACGCCAATACGTCAACTCGGCAAGTGTTGTTTGCACTTCGCCAACAGAAGTCCGGTGCGCCAGCCGACAAGAGTACGCAGGAGTCCGCTTTGTGCACCAAGCATTGAGGGGTACGATAGGTCTGACCGGTATTGCTTTACTGGTTTAGAGGTGGGCGAGGCCCAACCCACCGCTTCCGTCTGCCACTACGGAGGTATCCTGGGAGGTAACGGCTCCGAAAGGGGGAACTAAAGGTCTGTGTACACAGAGTCGAGTGGGTGTGTTGCACTAGCATGTTCACATCATGACATAATTGTATTTCATAGCATAACCATTGCATATAACCTGACACCTAATGTATAAGCCGTATGGGAAGCTCTATACATTAGGCCCTGAAAAACGACCCCTTGGCTTATAAATTCGCGCGAGCGTGCTTATAAGTCAAGGTTCTCTTTCAGTACTATATATTTAAGCCTACTAGTAAAATCGACACCCTATTGTATAAAACGGTATGGGACTTTTTATACGATAGGAGCCCTACAAGAGATCCCTTAGCTTATGTGTATTCGCATAAGTTAAGGTTACTTTCTTATTCAAATTTTATATCATTATTACCATCTTTTTGAACTATTAGTTTAGTTCCGCTGTCATCTGCTATTTGATATTCTCCACCTTCATGTCCTTCCCTTTCATTCTCCCCGCTCGGTGCTTAGGAGCCATGGGGGAAGGGGCGGGGTACTATAGGACTTAGTCTTTTAGACTAATGGTTTTCGAACCACATCATTTTAGGGCACCACGGAGCCCAGCATAGAGGAGCAGCCCCAGAGGTCGGAACGCTTGGAGATCAGACAGTCTAGTAATAGAGTCCAGACAGCAGGGACTGTGAGTCCCGACAACTAGTAGTTATATTAGTTTGCTTCTGCGATGATCGATTTGTAGTGAAGACATTATGTACCGGGCATAAGCCCGATATTTCTGTTATATGTACTATCTGTGGACACTCCCTTCGTGGAGCTTATTTTCTATACATGTGATTCCTGTGGACTTGCTTTTAATTTATTGCTACAATTGTGATCGATTTGGCCGGATTGATCAGCGTTTTGTAGTGACGACCTTCCCAGGTGTGAAGGTGTCACCGCAAGGTGACGGTTCTGGGCCTAAGACCCCGGTGTCTAAAAAGAAAACAAAATTGGGGGTCTTACAAGTGGTATCAGAGGGAAAATATATCGATCAAAAGGTAGCAGTCCACAAACCCCTGGACACCCCCGCACGAGTTTTGTTTGGGGACAAACTAAGCAGCAGAATCCGTGGTGGGCCCATACGGGGGATCACATGAAATTGTCCACTTTTAGATATGTGCGATTACTTATAATTGACTTTTGTTACGCAGCCCCCAGCGCAGCCAACACTGTTGGTACCCTAGTTTGTTTTGAGTTTAGTCTTGTCTTCTTAGTCTCTTGACCCATGAATTATCTATGGTCAAGGTTAGTTGTCTAGCTGTAGAGTTCCCAGATTATCCAGATAAGAATTTGGTTAAGTAGTTTGTTCGTTCGACTATGGTCGAACGCCGCTCGACTATCGTCGACTAACTGTTCAACGATCGTCTATCAGTTGCTCGACGTTCTGTCTGCGTTGATAGCTCGACTATCTGTTGATAGATCGACTATCTATGTCGCTTTGATAGTTCGACTATCTGTTGATAGGTCGACTATCTGTGTTGCTTCGATAGTTCGACTATCTGCTTGGATAGTTCAACTATCTGATAGTTCGACTATCTGTTGATAGATCGACTATCTGTTTTGCTTGGATTGGTCGACTATCTGCTTGATAGGTCGACTATCTGTGTTTGTTTGGTAGTTCGACTATCTGTCCGGATAGATCGACTATCTGATAGGTCGACTATCTGCTTGATAGGTCGACTATCTGCCGAGGTAGTTCGACTATCTTCTTTGATAGTTCGACTATCTGGATCATTCGACTATCTGTCCGATAGTTCGACGATCTCCGTTCTTCGATCGACAATCTCCGAGGGTCGTTCGACGTTTTCTGTTTGCCTTTTTATTTTGTATTTATCTATTCTATTTAATAAATTAATATATTATCTGGCATTTTATTTCAGTTGTTTTATGATAATATTTCCAGGCAATATCTGCTCCATCTCTTTTGCCTGAGTCAAATCTTTTCAGATAAAGTTGTTTGTCTTATTAGTTGACAGTGTATTTTACTTTATCTGCTGTCAGTCCTTTATAGCCGTTAGACTGAAAAGTCTTCCTTTTGCTATAAAGAGTTTGTCTCTGATGTGATTTTATTTAGTACCTTTATTATCAGATTGCTTCCTGCAGCTTCCTTGAAAAAGGTTTATCCCTTTTATAGAATATTTTGCTGCAGAGTTTGTTTGTCTTTGTGATATTTGCAGCCCAGGTTTCAAGTTTCAGAAGAAGACAAACAGTTCAAATTGAAAAGAGTCGTTGCTTGTTGCTTCTATAAAAGGAATCCTTTGGAGAAGGATTTCAGCTAGCTAACCAGTTATTCTAAGAGTTTTTCAATTAGCATTCAAGCTTTCATCAAGACCAAGTTTAACTGCTCTCAGCAATCTTCATTCAATTGAGAAGTGTTAAGCTCTCCTGCTCTTCTTCAACCTGAGTTCTCCTGCTTCCAGGAAGTTCAGACTCAGAGTTCTTTTGAAGAAGAAGAAGAAGAAGATAGCTGCTAGAAGATTTCTATTTTATATTTTATATCTTCTTGTAGTTTTTCCTTCAGTTTTTACTGAAGAGTTTTCTGCACTGAAGCAAGACTTCACCTGGACATTCTTTGAGCCAGGGGAGCCTTGATTCTTTTGAGCTTTCTAGCTCAGTGCAAGTCTTTGTGCTTCTCTAATCTATTGTAAAATAGAGAAGACTTTTTAACCTTCTTTCCCCCTCCTGTACAGGGTTATTACTCCCTTCAAAAGTATCCCTTGGTGGCAGGGCACCTGATCAAAAACCTGTGTTGGTTTTTAGACACCTGATCAAAAGTCTAAAGGGTTTCTAGATCTACCTGAAGCAGATCTTGTGGTGGCAGGGCACCTGATCAAAAACCTGTAGTGGATTCCTACCTTGTTGGTAGAAGAGTGGACGTACCCAAGTTGTTTGGGGAACCACTATAAATTCCTTGTGTCGTCAGGCTTGCTTAATTTAATTACTTGCATTATGGCTGTGATTAGATATAACTAGGGTTGCTAGTTGCTGATTAGGATTTCCAAGTCTTAACTATAATTACAGTTAGCTTGAGTCTGTGCACATCACTTGTGTTAGGCTTTAGGGTTATCTCCATATCTATAATCTTTTCATTCCGCATTTCACTCCAAGGGAGTTGGGTAGACTATTAAGTTTTGTCTAGTGCAAAATTTGATAACTCTATTCACCCCCCCTCTAGAGTAGTATATATCCCTTCACTTTCAATTGGTATCAGAGGGAGGTTGACTGACTGAATAGGCTAACACCTAAGTCACAAGATCCTGATAGATACCAAGGATTATTGATTCTCACTTCATGGCCCAGTCCAAGGATTATTCTAGCACCATACCTCCAGCATGCAACTTAGCTAAGTTTGGCATCTGGAAGGCAAGGATTAAACTATATATGAATTCTATTGATGAAAGTATCTTTGCTTCTATTTTGTCAGGACCCCCAAGAGCACCTGCTGCTGCTTCTGCCTCATCATCTGATATGAGTGCAGTGCCTCCTCCAGACTACAATGATGAGTACAAGAAGGCAAAGATAGCAGATGCCAAGGCTATGAACATTCTGGCTCAGACAATGTCTGATGAGGTATTCCAGAAGGTTGCTGACTGCTCCTCAGCAAAAGCTATGTGGGACACACTGAACCAGATTGTAGCTTGTTCAGCTGATGAAAGGAAGGACAGAAGGTCCAACCTTATCTCATAATATGAGAACTTCAAGAAAACTGATGCTGAATCAGTTGAAGCCATGTACACAAGGCTCAGCTCAATCATCAATGAGCTGAGGACCCTTGACAAGGACATATCATTGACATAGGTCAATGATAAGATTCTTATGTGCTTCCCTAGTACATGGGATCTGAGGATCTGGCCTATCAAGGAGGCCAGAAGCACAAATGAGATTTCAACTGAAGCCCTTCTCGGCAAGCTCAAGTCTTTTGAGCAAGTGCTGAAGACAAGGGAAGCAGAAGCTGAAGCAAAGACCCCTACTCCAACAAGAAAAGAGCAATCTCTAGCTCTTAAGGCTGCTGATGCTTTTGAAGGCAGCCAATCCAATGAGGAGCTAATGGAATTATTTGCCAAGAGGTTTCTCAAGATGGGGAGAAAGGAATTCAGAAAGAAGTCTTCACGCTATGAAGACAAACCAAGGTATGACTGTTCACCTGCTAAAGAAATTATCTGTTATGGTTGCAGGAAACCTGGACATATATTACCAGATTGTCCAGAGGAGAAGAACAAAGATAAGAGGAAAGAAAAGGAATAGCACAGGAAGCACTCCAAGCCATCCTCCTACAAGAACAAGAAGAAGGAGAGAGGTTTCATTGCTGAAACCTGGAGTGATTCTTATGAAGAATCTTCCTCCTCTAGCTCCAGTGAGGATCAGGAAGAGAAGAAGGCAAAGGAAGTTTGCCTGATGGCAATAGATGCCTGCAGCAATCATTCAGCTGCAGAGAGTTCAGATTCAGAGGAAGAAATGCCAACAAAAGATGAGGTACTATCGTCTTATGATTTTACTTCAGGAGAATTCAAATTAGATTTTAAATCTTTATGCTTAGATTTAATTAGTTCTGAAAAGGAGATTAAAGAACTTAGACATAGTCTAGCTGAATCAAAAATCATATCTACTGAAAATATTAAATTAAAGGAAGATCTCACTAATTATAGTGAAGAAATTAAGTTTCTTAAAATTGAGTTAGCTAAGTCTAAAAGGTTAGAAGAATCACTAAATGGTAGAAGTCTTAAGCTGTTAGAGATAACCAGCATGACTAACACTAGGTCAGGAAATAACAAACTAGGCCTAGGAGCTTCTCCCAGTGAACCCCCAGTTATTCTTAAAAATAATCTTTCAACTCCAGTGAACTTCATTTCAGCTAGTGGAATGAAGAACACTGAGCAAGTAAACCAAGTTAATAAAACTTTAAATAAAGCTAAGAGAGAGAAAAGAAAACAATTTTTTAAGGAAATACAAAGAGCGTCGAACGCTGCTCGACGATCGGAAGCTCAATGGTTGAACAAAGCTCGACGATCTGAGCGCCCATCATCGAACGTCGATCGACGTTTTCAATATGATTTTCAAAATCATCATCAAACCCGTAGAAACCTAAATGAAAATAGAAACCCTAGATTTGTTGACCCATCATCTGCATGGAGAATCCCACCTAGGAGATCTCACCCATTAGGTTATCACCCTCAGCCTGCATTTTCATTTATTTCTAGCTTTTCTTATGTGAAAAACAAGGGACCCAAGGTTACCTGGGTCCACAATGTCTAAATAAATTTCTTGCAGGTGAAGGCCTATCCTATCACTCAAAATAAGTGGTATTTGGATAGTGGATGCTCCAAGCATATGACAGGAAATAAAAATCATCTGTCAAAGTTCAAAGCTAAGCTCGGCCCAAAGGTTATCTTTGGAGATTCAAGCTGTGGTCAGACAGAACGCTATGGCAGGATCACAATTGGAGATGTTACTTTCAAAAGAGTTGCATATGTGACTGGACTGAAGCACAATTTGATCTCAGTCAGCCAGCTATGTGATGCTGGCTACCAGGTTTCATTTTCTAACTCCTCTTGTAATATTACTTTAAATAATAATGTTGTTTTAGTATGCATTAGATTAGGTAAAATTTATTTAGTAGATTACAATTCAACTCATTCTGAAATCTGTTTATTTAATGAAGTAACAATTAATAATAATTCTTTGTGGCATAAGAGGCTTAGTCATGTTAACCTTAAAAATATATCTACGTTATCTAAACACAACCTTGTTAGAGGTTTACCTTCTTGCCCCTACAAGAAGGTGAGCCTATGCAAGGATTGTCAGCAAGGCAAGCAAACCAAAAACTCTTTTAACTCTGTAAATAAAAGTGATTCTCCTAGAATCCTGTACTTATTACATCTGGACCTTTTTGGCCCAATAAATGTACAGAGTTTAGGAGGGAAGTATTACACCTTAGTCATTGTAGATGACTTCTCTAGGTTCAGTTGGGTTTTCTTTTTGAGAACTAAGGCTGATAACTTCAAAGCCCTTACAGACTTTCTATTATGTGTGCAGACTGAGTACTCTACTCATGTGGCCTTGATCAGAAGTGATCATGGTACTGAGTTTGACTCTCTTCTCATGCAAGAATTCTGTGAGAGAGAAGGTATCAAACATAGCTTCTCAGCTCCTAGAACTCCCCAACAAAATGGGGTAGTTTAAAGGAAAAATCGAACACTCATTGAAGCTGCTAGCACATTATTGGCAGATGCTAATATGCCTCTTTTCTATTGGGCAGAAGCTGTTAGTACAGCCAATTATGTCTTGAATAGAAGTCTGATACACAAGCTTAAGTGTAAAACTCCTTATGAGTTACTTAAAGGAAAGAAACCTAAAATTAATTATTTTAGAGTATTTGGTTGTGTAGTGTACATTCATAATAACAATAAAGAATACCTTAGAAAATTTGAAGCAAATACTTCAATGGGAATTATGCTTGGATATTCCCAAGTAAGCAAAGCTTATAGGGTTTATAACAAATCAACCTGTAAAATTGAAGAATCTGTGCATGTATCTTTTGATGAGTCTCAGATGTTTTACAAGGAGAAGGAAAATTCTCCTTCCTCCAGTTCATTGCAGGTACCTGATGCTACTCAAGAGATTCTTCAACTATCAACTCTTCAGATCACTGAATCAGATAGTGATGAAGATATTGCAGAAGCTGTTGTTGTTCCACCAACAGTAGATCAAATTCCTCCTGAGGAATTAATCCCAACTGTTGCTGAAGATCACATCCCACCTGCTGATATTGTCACACTTAGAGATCACCCCACATCTCAAGTGATTGGAGACATATCAGCTGGTGTTCAAACAAGACACTAATTAAGACATGATGTGATGCACGCTTGTTTCCTCTCACAGGTTGAGCCCCTCACCTTTAAAGATGCAGAGCTAGATCCCCACTGGATCATTGCTATGCAAGAGGAACTCAATCAGTTTGAGAGATGTAAAGTTTGAACTTTGGTTCCAAGACCTAAAGGCCAACTGATCATAGGCACCAAGTGGGTGTATAGAAACAAGTTGGATGCAAATGGAATTATTGTAAGGAATAAAGCTAGGCTTGTAGCTCAGGGCTACAGACAGGAGGAAGGTATAGATTATGACCAAACCTTTGCTCCTATTGCAAGGCTAGAAGCAATAAGGATGTTCTTGGCCTATACAGCCTACATGAAATTTAAAGTCTTTCAGATGGATGTCAAAAGTGCATTCCTAAATGGTGAGCTTAAGGAAGAGGTGTTTGTTGAACAACCACCAGGGTTTGTTTCTTCAACTCAACCCTCACATGTGTTCAAGTTGCAGAAAGCTCTTTATGGACTAAAGCAAGCACCAAGAGCCTGGTATGAGACTCTAGCTAGTTTCCTTTTAGAGCACAACTTTACTAGGGGAGTAGTTGATAGAACTCTTTTCATCAAGCACCACAAGGACACAATCCTGTTATTTCAAGTGTATGTGGATGATATTATATTTGGTTCCACTGATCCCAAACTTTGCAAAAGGTTTTCTGACCTGATGCACTCTAAGTTTGAGATGAGTAGTATGGGTGTGCTGTCTTACTTTCTTGGTCTCCAAGTTAAGCAAGATGCTGATGGCATCTTCATCTCCCAATCCAAATATGCCAAGGAATTGGTAAAGAAATTTGGGATGGCTGATGCTTCAGCAATGCCTACACCTATGGCTACTAATGTAGTTATTGATTCTGATGATCACGGCAAGCCAGTTGATCAAAAGAATTATAGGGCCATTGTTGGTTCCCTATTATATTTATCTACAAGTAGGCCTGATATAATATTTGCTACATGCTTTTGTGCTAGATTCCAGGTCAACCCCAAGGAATCTCATCTGATTCTTCTAAAGAGAATCTTGAGATACCTGAAGGGATGTCCAAATCTAGGACTTTGGTACCCAGCTGAGTCAGAATTTGAATTGATTGGATATTCTGATTCTGATTATGCTGGTTGCAGAGTTGACAGGAAGAGCACCTCAGGAATTTGTCAGTTCCTGGGAGAGAGATTGGTCTCTTGGTTCTGTAAGAAGCAGGCTTCTGTCTCAACTTCAACTGCAGAGGCTGAATATATAGCAGCTGCCAGTTGTTGTTCACAGATCCTGTGGATTCAAAACCAGCTTGTGGATTATGGTTACTCACACAAGAACACCAAAATCATGTGTGATAGTACCAGTGCTATCTCAATTGCCCAAAATCCAATGCACCACTCTAGAACGATGCACATTGAGATTCGGCACCATTTCCTGAGAGATTGTGTGGAAAAGAATAAGATTTGTCTTGAGTTCATATCCACTGAGTTTCAGAGAGGTGATATATTCACCAAGCCCTTAGATGAATAGAAGCATCTGTTCTTTTTGGTTCAACTAGGCATGATCAATGGAAGAGACTAAGTGTGACTATATTTGCAAATGTTGAGACTTGTTTGAAGATAGTCGAACGATGTTCGAAGATAGTCGATAGGATTAAGCCCATCGTCGACCTATGGTTGATGAAAGCTTGTCTGATTGAAGATCGTCGATCGGCGTTCGACCATCGTCGAACAAGTCGAGCTCATCGTCGATCTCTGGATGACGACAGCTTGCTGTTTGAGAAGCCAGAAATAGTCGAACGATTGCTCGACTACTCTACTTCTGGACCGATCGTCGAACGACCGCTCGACCATCGTGTCCAGTATCTTTTAAATAGATCGACTATCTCCGGTCTAATATAAAGCCGATAGTCGACCTAGGTTAAAAGATCTTTGCTTATATCGTCGATAGAGAGCGTCCTTTCGCATTCCGTCTTCCCGCTTGCTCCGTGTCTTGCGATTCTCTGCCGATTCGTCTTCTCCGTTTTTCTCACGCCTTCTCCAGCAAATCAATGGCGATTTCTCCAGCGCTCCTCGCAGTAGTCAAGTTTGACGCAGGTTTCAGCGTGGATTTTGATGCATTCAGCTGCTGTGAATCAGATATCGTGGAAATTCTCCAGCTATGCAAAGATCAAGGATTGGAAAGGCTAATGTCTACAAGGATCATGTTAAATATCCCAGAGATAAAGGAATGGGCATTTACGTCGTCTTCTACTGAAGATTCAATGACAGGATCTATTGGCGGAGTAGAGGTAATTTTGACTCCCGCCGTTTTGACTGATGTTTTTAGATTGACTAATGGAGAAGAAGAATATGAGCAAGATGCTCCGGAATTTGGAAGAATGTTGATTGAGCTGGGACATGCAGAAGGCATTCCCTCGAAGCTGCTCAAGGTAAAGTTTCCTTTTAAGATTAAATTTCTTGCTGAGATTGTCGGAAAAGTGTTGCTAGGCTAACACTCTGCCCATGATAACATTACAAGACAACAATTTGCACTCATGTGTGCAATTGTCAACAAGAAAAGGATCAATTGGGCAGGTGTTCTGTTTGATTTGATAAGGAAGAAGAACAGTAAGAAGGAAGTTACCCTAGGAAGGGTTATTGGGATTTTTCTGAAGGAAAGATATCCCCAGCTGCTGATTTCAGCTGCTACAACCATTAATGCCAGCAAGAAGATGGATCCCAACTTGTTCTCAAAGTGGAAGAGTACATTCGTGAAGCCCGCTCCTGCAGGGGCTGCTCCAGCTGCATCTGAGAGCACAAGGACTGACTCTGTCGCTCCCCACCCTCAAGAAGTTGGCTCAGTTCCTTCATCTTCTTCTGCTTTGCCGTCTACTGCAGTTGAAGTTCCTTCAACTTCAACTGAAGTACGACTTTCTGCCTCTCCTCCTGCATCTTCTCAACCCAACTTTGATCTGTTGGCATCTGATATTGCTTCTCCAGTTCATTCTCCCATTCCAAATCCTCCTCACTCACCTTCTCCACATCATTCTCCAGTTAACTCTCCAGTTAACTCTCCAGTTTGATCTCCAGTCCTCGCCACAATTCATCCTGCCACATCAACCATTTCTGCTGCTCCTCCATCCACTACAGTTCCACCACCTTTTGAAATTACTCCAGAATTCATTTCCAGCATTGTGGAGTTAATTACTCCTTCAATCAAAACCATGATTGAAGAGGCAATTGCTCCACTTGCTTCCTCCATTGCTTCTTTGACTGATGCCATCAAAATTCTCTCTAACTCTACTGAGCCCTCTTCATCCAGGGGCCTTGTTTCAGTTCCCACCTAAATCAGGCAGGGGGAGATGTTCAATGAAGATGTCTCTGAGCAGCTCCCAGCCTCCCCTCCAGCAGCTCAACTTGTAGTAGCAGAAAAAGTAGCAGAAGTTTCAGCTCCTCCTCCATCTGAAAAAGAAAAAGAAATATCTGATGCAATAATGTTGTCTGAATTTGTTGTAAAAGTTTACCTGGAAGAAGCCTCAACTCCCTTAGTTGCCCTGTTCCTAGAAGGAATAATCACTTCCTTTCTAGATGATTTATGGGAGTTAGGTCATCCTGAAGAAAATCCTGAAGGTATGTCTCTTTCCCAATTTGTAGATTACTTAATTGATAAGTTAGTATGGGAATATTTGGAAGGGATGACTAGATATCATTTAGCAAGATTGTACTCCTAATCCTACAGATTTAATGGAAGAAGTAGTGGTTGTCCAAGAGCCTGAATCTGTATCAGCACCTGATGCCCAAGTCATTGTAGAGCAAGCAGTGCTATCTGAGGCTGTAGAGCCTGTTTTAGTTCCTGAAGTTGCTGAACCTGCTCAGCAAGCAGTGCTATCTGAACTGGTCTCCTCGACAGTTCATGAGCGTCAAGAAATGGATCCTGAAAGCCAAGTTGGAAATAAAGATGACAGCCCAAACCTGAGTTTGGAAGAAGAGAAAGCAAAAGCTGCTTGGCAACAAAGAGTAAAGGCTGATTTGGAAGAGAAAGAAAAAGCTTGGCAAGCTGAAAATTCTACAGTATGGGATGATTCCCCTGGTTTAGATTTGGATACTCTCCTGGCACAGGATGCCATGGAAGAAGAGAAAGAGAAGGCTGCTCTGAAAGAAAAGGAAAAGGCTGTATCAGAAGCCTATGATCCATATGATCATCCTCCCTCATCTCATTCTGAGGATGAAGATGATTCAGATTTGTCTGAGGATTCTAAGAAAAATAAAGCTGCAAAGAGGAAAAGAAAAGCTGTAGCTCTTCCTCCTCCCAATCCCGATAATGACACTCCTTACTACATTATGAAAGGTATTGATCCTAAATCCAAAGAGTTCCAGCACTGGATGTGGTTCTCTAAGAACTAGCAAAAGGAGAGGAAGAAATCTAAGAGGTATGATAGTCCTGCTCCCAGATGGACTCCCAGAGGTCCTCCTCCTCCACCTCCCGGTGCAGGAGCCTCTGGCAATATTTCAGCAAATCCATCTGCCCCTTCTGACAAATCTGCACCTTCTCAGCCTCCTTCAAGGAGAAGTTCTCAAAGCCATCAAGGTAAATCATATTCTGGATATCAAAGGCACGATGCTGAGATAAAAGAGCAAGTAAAGGAGGTAGTTTATCCAAAGCCAACATTTTCACCTCCTCCTTCACCCAAGAGAAAAGTTTCACATGCTGCTAAAGACACTTCAAAGAGTAAAAGAACTGTTTTCTCAGAAAAGTCCTGTAAGAAGTTTGCAGAGTTTGCTCCGCCGACATCTCTTGTTATTCAAGAAGTAAAAGATCCAGCTGAAAGTTTATTAGATCTGTCTACCAAGTTTAAAGCTGTGAAGCCTATAGATACTTCATCTGAAAATAAGTATGAAAGTCAAGAGTTAGATCCTGATTTCAGGATGGCTCGTTTTCTAGAGCTTGTTGGCTCAGCCCAGATAAAGAAAGCTAAGGCTGAAGGAAAAGATTCTGCAGGATTTACTACCATGACAAAATTCAGAATGAAGGAACTTGATAAAATCCAGGTTAGCCCTGAAGTTTTTGACCCTTCTAAATAAA
Source organism: Platanthera zijinensis (assembly GCA_039513925.1). Classification (NCBI taxonomy): domain Eukaryota; kingdom Viridiplantae; phylum Streptophyta; class Magnoliopsida; order Asparagales; family Orchidaceae; genus Platanthera; species Platanthera zijinensis. Next base: position 99,479,063 of record CM077093.1, read on the forward strand.
TGGAAAAGCATCCAGAAGCAGTCGTCCCAAGGGCATCAGAATTAAAGATTATTGGTGTACAAGATCTGAAGATGTCTAAGAAAGAAGCCATAGATCCCTTGAGAAAAGTATCTTTTGTTCCTAGCTCTTCTGATCCCAAACCTGATTCTGTAGATCCTTAATTTTGATTGACTGTTATATATATCTGTCTGATTGTTAATTACCAATTAGTTGTTTAACTATTTCCTGAATTGACTTTATTGCTCTATAGCTAGCTCTGTGTTTTAGTTTTTAAGAGACTTAACTCAAATACGGGGAGATTGTTGGTACCCTAGTTTGTTTTGAGTTTAGTCTTGTCTTCTTAGTCTCTTGACCCATGAATTATCTATGGTCAAGGTTAGTTGTCTAGCTTTAGAGTTCCCAGCTTATCCAGATAAGAATTTGGTTAAGTAGTTTGTTCGTTCGACTATGGTCGAATGCCGCTCGACTATCGTCGACTAACTGTTCGACGATCGTCTATCAGTTGCTCGACGTTCTGTCTGAGTTGATAGCTCGACTATCTGTTGATAGATCGACTATCTGTGTCGCTTTGATAGTTCTACTATCTGTTAATAGGTCGACTATCTGTGTTGCTTCGATAGTTCGACTATCTGCTTGGAGAGTTCAACTATCTGATAGTTCGACTATCTGTTGATAGATCGACTATCTGTTTTGCTTGGATAGGTCGACTATCTGCTTGATAGGTCGACTATCTGTGTTTGTTTGGTAATTCGACTATCTGTCCGGATAGATCGACTATCTGATAGGTCGACTATCTGCTTGATAGGTCAACTATCTGCCGAGGTAGTTCGACTATCTTCTTTGATAGTTCGACTATCTGGATCATTTGACTATCTGTCCGATAGTTCGACGATCTCCGTTCTTCGGTCGACGATCTCCGAGGGTCGTTCGACGTTTTCTATTTGCCTTTTTATTTTGTATTTATCTATTCTATTTAATAAATTAATATATTATCTGGCATTTTATTTTAGTTGTTTTATGATAATATTTCCAGGCAATATCTGCTCCATCTCTTTTGCCTGAGTCAAATCTTTTCAGATAAAGTTGTTTGTCTTATTAGTTGACAGTGTATTTTACTTTATCTGCTGTTAGTCCTTTATAGCCGTTAGACTGAAAAGCCTTCCTTTTGCTATAAAGAGTTTGTCTCTGATGTGATTTTATTTAGTACCTTTATTATCAGATTGCTTCCTGCAGCTACCTTGAAAAAGGTTTATCCCTTTTATAGAATATTTTGCTGCAGAGTTTGTTTGTCTTTGTGATATTTGCAGCCCAGGTTTCATGTTTCAGAAGAAGACAAACAGTTTAAATTGAAAAGAGCCGTTGCTTGTTGCTGCTATAAAAGGAATCCTTTGGAGAAGGATTTCAGCTAGCTAACCAGTTATTCTAAGAGTTTTTCAATTAGCATTCAAGCTTTCATCAAGACCAAGTTTAACTACTCTCAGCAATCTTCATTCAACTGAGAAGTGTTAAGCTTTCCTGCTCTTCTTCAACCTGAGTTCTCCTGCTTCCAGGAAGTTCAGACTCAGAGTTCTTTTGAAGAAGAAGAAGAAGAAGATAGCTGCTAGAAGATTTCTATTTTATATTTTATATCTTCTTGTAGTTTTTCCTTCAGTTTTTACTGAAGAGTTTTCTGCACTGAAGCAAGACTTCACCTGGACATTCTTTGAGCCAGGGGGAGCCTTGATTCTTTTGAGCTTTCTAGCTCAGTGCAAGTCTTTGTGCTTCTCTAATCTATTGTAAAATAGAGAAGACTTTTTAACCTTCTTTCCCCCTCCTGTACATGGTTATTACTCCCTTCAAAAGTATCCCTTGGTGGCAGGGCACCTGATCAAAAACCTGTGTTGGTTTTTAGACACCTGATCAAAAGTCTAAAGGGTTTCTAGATCTACCTGAAGCAGATCTTGTGGTGGCAGGGCACCTGATCAAAAACCTGTAGTGGATTCCTACCTTGTTTGTAGAAGAGTGGACGTACCCAAGTTGTTTGGGGAATCACTATAAATTCCTTGTTTCCTCTGGCTTGCTTAATTTAATTACTTGCATTGTGGCTGTGATTAGATATAACTAGGGTTGCTAGTTGCTGATTAGGATTTCCAAGTCTTAACTGTAATTACAGTTAGCTTGAGTCTGTGCACATCACTTGTGTTAGGCTTTAGGGTTATCTCTATATCTATAATCTTTTCATTCCGCATTTCACTCCAAGGGAGTTGGGTAGACTATTAAGTTTTGTCTAGTGCAAAATTTGATAACTCTATTCACCCCCCTCTAGAATAGTATCTATCCCTTCACTTTCAAACACCACAAGGCGGAGTCCAGCAGACTCCGAATGTTGCACCACCTCCCCCGGTCCCCACTCCATTCCTACACTCAGAGATGGGGCAAACCATGACAGCTATTCTGGAAGCTTTCAGGGCCCAACAGGTTCCGGCCTCGCAGCCAAACCCGGGGGGCCAATTGGCTCAGCATCTTCCGAAGACTCTCTCCTCCATCTTACTTAGGGATAGAATCGGCTGTTCGGACAGAAGAATGGCTAGATATTATGTATGAAATGTTGGCCGGGATACGGTGCCCCTTGGAGGAGAGGGTTCCTTTGGTAGTCTCTTGTTAAGAGTCTCATGCCAAAAGATGGTGGAAGACATCGCTGGATACGACTTTTGCCGATATGGAGATTTAATATATTAATTTGGAGGAGTTCAGGGCCGCTTTACTAGAGAATTTTGTGCCACAATTAGCCAAAGATGAGCTGGAGGACAGGTTCCTGCAATTGAAGAAGGGAAACAAGATAGTGCTAGAATACCACCGGGAGTTCAACCATTTAGCACTATTCGCAGACACCTATCAGCTAGATGAGGTGGGATACACAAGGAGATTTTATAAGGGCCTGTGAGAGGAGTTGTGGGAGGCCCTTCTGTTTGTTTCTGACGGGCCTATACCTCGGATGTTAGAGATGGCCAAGAGGATTGAGGCTGATTGGCACACGACTCGGGGTCAAAAGAGGCCGACGGAGGACCAGGGCCGGGGAGCTCGGAATGATCAGCGGCAGGGCCGCATCACAGATGGGAGAGAGGGAAGAAGGACAGAGGGACAACTTCACCAGGAGGTGAGACGAGAGCCGAGGGAGCCGGTGGTAATGGCTCCTCAGCCTCTTCAGATGAGGGAGGCACCAAGACCCGGGGGAATGACATTTCCCCCACCGGAGTGCTACAACTGCCATCAGATAAGATACATTCAGAGAAACTGCCCCGTGAGGGGAGAACCTCTACCAGAACCACAGGCTGCCCCGCATGCCCAATAGTTTGGAGGACTAGGACGTGGTCGAGGACGTGGTTTCCAGGGTGCAGCTCGCAGGCAGGAGAGGGAGCAAATTTATGCACTGGATCTGGCTCAACCCCAGAACCCGGTGCAAGTAATCACTGGTACGTAAGAAAATTTTTAAGTTATTCTCTCATGAAATTTAAATTTATATAGAAGTGATAATATAGGAAAGAAAACCATAGGTAGATTCTAAAATATTTAGCTTTCCCCTCCCCCCCCGGAATAGTTTTCATCAGCGGCAAACCCGCTTATACGCTATTTGATATGGATGCTTCACACTCATTTGTATCGGAAGCCTTCATAGAAGGGTTGGAAGGCGTGGAACGATTCACGAGTTTGATGATGAGGATACGATTACCTGACGGATCGGAGTTGCTCACCTCGGCCCACTGCAACATGGAGGCGGAAATCGGAGGAAAGATATTTGAAGCTCCAGCGACAATCATGAAGATGTCAGTCTTTGATTTGATCCTAGGAATGACATGGTTGAACAGGAATCATGCTCAGATTGACTGCATGTCCAAGAAAGTTACCGTGAGACATGGGGATTCCTACCTCATCATCGAATGTACTCGATCTATTCCCCCTCTCATGTTGTCATCTGTACAGGCCGTCAAGGCCCACTTACAGGGGGAAGAAGTATATGAGGTAGTATTTGAAATGACTGAGGCCAGGGGCTCCACCTCGGATATTCCGGTGGTACGAGATTTTGTTGATGTATTCCCAAAGAAACTGCCTGGGCTACTCCCGCACCGGGAGCAGGATTTCAGGATACAGCTAGTGTCGGGGCTAAGCCGGCAGCTAGAGCCCCTTACCGGATGGCCACAAAAGAATTGAAAGAATTTCGAAGCCAACTCCAGGAACTGGTGGAGGCCGGATTTGTCCGACCGAGCTCTTCGCCATGGGGAGCCCCCTTCTTGTTCGTTAAAAAGAAGGATAGGACTCAGAGATTGTGCATCGATTACCGAGCACTAAACCGATTGACAGTCCGAAATATATATCCACTGCCAAGGATAGATGAGCTGTTTGACCAGCTAGAAGGCGCACATTTCTTTTCCAAATTGGATTTAAGGTCGGGTTACTACCAGCTACGGATCTAAGAGGAGGACATTCCAAAGACTGCCTTAAGTAGTAGATATGGGCTATATGAGTTTACCGTGATGCCCTTCGGGCTCACAAATGCTCCGTCAGCATTCATGAGCCTCATGAATCAGGTGTTCGAGGCATATTTGGACGTGTCCGTCATCGTGTTTATCGATGACATCCTCATTTACTTAAGGACAGAGGAGGAGCACACACGGCATCTGACGCTTACCCTGGAGAGACTACGGGAGAACAAGCTTTATGCGAAGATCAGCAAATGCCAGTTTTGGTTGAAGGAGGTGGCTTTCCTAGGCCATATCATTAGTGGTGCTTGGTTGGTAGTGGACCCGGCCAAGATCCAAGCAGTTCAGGATTGGCAACAGTTGAAGATGACCACAGATGTGCGGAGTTTCCTAGGACTCGTCGGTTACTACCGGAAGTTCATAGAGGGATTCTCTCGTATCGCCCTTCCACTCACATCTCTGACAAGGAAGGAGGTACCCTTTATCTGGACCCCACAATGTGAGGTGGCTTTTCAAGAGCTAAAGGGACGACTCACTTCGGCTCCTATACTTGCCCTCCCTTCAGGGAAAGAAGGATTCCAGGTCTACACCGACGCTTCCTACCAGGGCATGGGTGCAGTGCTTATGCAGAATGGCCATGTGATAGCTTACGCTTCTCGGCAGCTGAAGAAGCATGAGCAGAACTACCCAGTCCATGACCTAGAAATGGGAGCTGTCATTTTTGCACTGAAAGTCTTGCGGCACTATCTGTACGGTGTCCACTGCGACATATACCCTGACCATGAAAATTTTAGGTATGTGGACACGCAGAAAGAGTTGAACATCAGACAGAGAAGATGGGTGGAGTTTTTAGCAGACTATCAGTACGAGATGCACTACCACCTGGGAAAGGCGAATGTGGTAGCCGATGCACTGAGTTGAAAGACCGCAAACCCCGGAGTAGGAACACAGTTGATGGCCTTGGAGTTTGTTCAGATGTTAGACAAGATGCAAATATCCCTTGTGTTTGAGGATCACCCTGAGTTGTACCCAGAGTATCTATCATCATTAATTGCCACGGATGACATTCGAGAATGGGTCAAGGATGGACAGAGGCAGGATACCCAGCTAGAGTCGATATTCCGGGCCTTAGAAGCAGGCACTGCGGGAGATTACTCGCTGAGGGATGACTTAGTGTGCTTTAGAGGACTGGTTTACTGATGAGTCCATATTTTATACTTAATTCCGGACTCATCTAGGCTTATTTTCTTGTCTTTGCACACCGTTTAGCGTCATTTGCACTCCTTTTGGTTCGCTACGATTTTCCATGTCTTGTGCACCCTTTTTAGCCTATTTCTGTGTGTGTGTATATTTCATTCTTGCTATGATTATTATTGTTTGTCTGTGACTGCCATGACGACATCCCGTCCAGTTTTCTTGCAGGTTCTGGGAACGTGTGGGCGTCCGGGTTAGGGCTTTCACCATTTTTGACAAAGGAGCCAGTGGTCGTGCGTTTTTACCCACGCACGACCATCGACCTCTTTGGCGCACGATCATTGGTCGTGCGCAGTCTGCCCTCTTTTATGAAAGCCCCTGCCATATCGCACGATCACCAGCTATACCGCACACGATCACTGCTCGTGCGCTGCCGGTCGTGCGCAGTCATGACATCTTTTTCCACTTTTCTGCCTCCAAATCGCACGACCACTGACTTCAGTGCGCACGACCACTGGTCGTGCGCCACTGATCATGCACGTTGATTCCACTTTTTCCTGGAGTTCTGCCTGGCCTTCGCGCACTATCACTGACCACAGGGCGCACGATCACTGGTCGTGCCCCAGTGATCGTGCGCGCTGTTTATTCTGCTTTCTATAAATACGCAGGTTCCACACTAATTTCGGAGATCGCCAAAGTCTGCCATTTTTCCGCCATTTTCATCTCCAAGGAGGGTTTCCACCATCCTCCATCATCCTCCACCATAGGGAGTTGCTCCGGGCAAGCCTTCAATCCCAAATCAAAGCCGGAGCATCCCCTCGGCCTCCTCCTTCATCACCAAGCTTCAAGCGGAGTTTTGACCGAGCTTTCTCCATAATGTTAGGAGGAGCTGGAGCCGCAATCTACCGGGTCATTTCAACGAAGAAGACGGGTCCATTGGGAGTGAGTGACAGCCTCCTCTACCCCGGAAGCAGTTGAGGACCGAGCTTGGACTCGGATTGACAACCCGGGATTCCAACCGTGAACCCTCAATAAGGCTTCGGATTCGGTCGATTCACACACCTCTTCCTCTTGTTGTTGTTAGCTTAGTTTAATTTCTATGTATTGATGAAATATTTTTATTGATTAGCATTTTCACTTATTCATGTCTATGTGAGTTATTGTGATTTTGTTATTATTGCTTGAGGTGCGCCTTATTCCATCCACCTCCATCCACCCTTGCCGCACTAGCAATTGCTAGTGGCGCGCGTTGCTAAGAGATGCTTACGACCCTCATTCCGCCGTTCTCTCCACCTCATCCGCTAGCCTACTCGCCCATCCGCCTTGTGAATCGGTGCATAGCGGCCCGACTAGTCTTCATCCCGCCTAGTGAAGCTTCGCATAGCGGCGTTGCATAGGAGTAGTTGGTAGTGTTTTATTTTCTGTTTCCGCAACCAACAAAACCCCCTTCGTTACTTCCGACCCGAGGACTTCAATCTCAAGTCCTCCTCGACATTAACTCATCCCTTACTGTGTTCCTCAAGAGACCGACACTCGGGGATTTATTCCCAAACTTTATTACTTGTACGACCGGTGTGCTTGCCGTATTTTCCACGCATCATGTTTTTGGCGCCGTTGCCGGGGAACACAGTCGTTTGAGTTTTTGGAGAGGAAGATTTGAGATAGTTGCCCTTTCCATTTGTATATTTCATGTTTTATTTTTGTTTTGGTTTTTAGTTGTTGTTTTTATTTTATTTTATTCCCTTTCTAGTTTTTATTTTGCTATAGCGGGCTGTTCCACTCTTTATTTGCTTGCGAGTATTTAATTTCTGCTTAGAAAATTTCTTGTGGTGAATTATTTTCTACTGCACCATGTATTCTTATGTGAATATTCGTTGCCGTTGGTGCGGGGATTATAGGCATAAAAGTGATGAGTGCCCCACTGAAGAATGGGAGCATAATTCTCGTGGTTCAGTGTATGGAGCACCGTTGTCTTATGGTACTTCATACACTGTACCTCAGTCTTATGGTCACTACTCTTCTCCGCCTTCACCTTTTTCATATTCCTCTCCGGTCTCACCTGGACCGAGGAGTAATGGAAAATGGTGTTTGTGTTGTCATAGCACCGACCATGTGTTGAAAGATTGCGCAGAATTTCAGCGCCAGATAGAGGCGGATGATGAATTGGATATCCGGATCGTCTCATCCACCTCTCAAATGGCCGCTCCTTCGGATTCTGATGATGTATCCGCAGTACCACCTTGTCTATGGGGGACTGCTGTGGATACACCCATCAGACCTTCCACTAGTCGATGTGATGACATTGCGGTACCGTCACCCTCTATACCTTCTTCCCCTCTTCTTGATTCACCCCCGGAGGAACCTGCACCTACTTTCTCTGATGTTGTTGTTCCTCCGCTTTCTTTGCATGAATCATCTACTCCTCTTTTTAGTGATTTGGTTGATGATGTTGTGCCCTTTGCAGATTGGGAACATGAGGATGCGCCATGGTGTGACGAGGACATTATTCTCGTCAATGGAGAATATTATGTCTTGGAACACAGTGACGCACCGAGGTGTGTTGATGAGGAGATCCTTGCGGATGAGGAAGTTCCCACTTCCTTATTGGTTGTGGAGGTCCAAATCACCATCGAGGACCTCATAGTCTCAGTTTCCCCTCGCCATGACTCACATGACACCGACAGTGATCTATGTTTGGATCCTGCTGAGAGTGATTCCGGGATCACTCTCCCTATTTCTGATTCTTTTAGTTTTTCTTCTACTTTATTTCTTGATCCCCCTTCTTTATCTGAGCTTGTGCAGGTGGAATCTCCACGGGTATGTGAGGTTGTCGATGCGCCTGGCATTTTTGCCGTTGCCGTCGCTTCCTACGAACCGGTGGTGGACTATACCTTGCTAGGCAAGGATATTTTTTGTGGTGGGATGAGTTAGGACCAGGCCTCCTCATCTTACTTCCTATTCCCTCTGCCTACGAGGAGCATGTATGATTATTTAGGCAGAGGGGTAACTGTTCTATCACCGTATCGGTACCCATTACCGACACGGATATTGGAACAGTTACCTGTTCATCTTCTCTTCCATAGGCCCATTAGCTAAGCCTTTTTGCTTCGAATAAGTCGTGCTGGGATGACAGTAACCCCAGTAGCTATCTTAAATTTCTGCATTTTACTTTTTATGTCTAGCTTAGTTTAGAATTTATATGTATTTTGTTTTCTTTTGTTTTGTTTTTGCGGAGCTCACCCCTGAAGGTATTCATGGAAACTACGCATTGGCGGGGTTGTGATTCTTCGTTTGGCAGGCCTGCTGCTACTTTCCACGGGTCTTATGGTATGCTCAGTAGCTGAAAATTGGGTAACCTCTTCCCTTAGCTCATTCTGATTTTAATTTCTCTATCATTTGATGTGTTGTTTAGTTTAAGTATGGGGGAGAGCATGTTTACCTTTTGCACGTGCACATTTCTTTTGCATACTAGAAGCTTTTCGTGTTTTATTTTGTTTATGTTCATTGCTTCGCATACCACTGCAACCACATGAGCGCGAGCTTAGCTGTTAGCGTGCCACGAGTTGAACTTGTATCTTTGTTAGATTTGGAAAATTTCTGTGCTAGTTTAGGATTGTGCGACAGAGTAAAATGTTGGCCTTGCTGTGTTCCTAGTCAATTGCTCTCGTTTTGTATAGAAATTTGTGTAGATTTAATTTTTTTTTCGTATGCTTATAGTTCTATATTTTTCTATTTGCGTAAATATTTCTTATTCTACTCAAAAGTTGGTGAATCCGGTGTGAATCAAACGGTAGCGTAGGAATGTGTGTAGCCGCCACTAGACTCGTATTGCTTGAGTCGGGAGGAAGGATTATCTTTCTCGGTTGCTAAGAACTTGCCCCAAGCTACTCTCGAAGCATTGGTGCATGGTTAGTCTAGCGTGAGCATGATGTAGGCCATCATTTTTGCCCAGTTGAGCTTTGTACCGTTCCGAATGTCTTGTCCTCGCTAAGCCCCGTTGTGCCTACCCTTCTTTTGATTCAGATCCACAAGTATTTCACCAGAGCCTCATAGCCAATCCTAGTCGCACACCCAAGTCGAGCTATAGTATTTTTCATTTTATGTTGGGATGTTGATGTGGTGATACTATTTGTGAAAATGTGGAAATGCCCCCAAGTTTTATTTGCTGAAATTGTGTATTGTGAAAAGAAAAAGTTTTAAAAGAAAAATTTATACAAAGAAAATGAGAAAGAAGAAAAGGAAAAGAAAGTGTTTTAATGAAAATCTTTATGGAGATGATTTTGATTTGGAGTAGGCAGTGCACACACCCATGTTGCAAAAATCAAGTCTGGGGGTGTGGTGCACCCGTGTTTATTTTGTGGGCAGCGGGTACTAGTTTTGTACGTTAGCTCATTTGGGTTAGGTGCATACCCTTCATGTTTATCCTTGTTTTCCTCACCGTAACCCAAGCCCCGTTATTACCCGAAGTCCTACGGACTTGCGCTTGAGTTGACTAGTGCCGTGGAGAGAGTGCGAACGGGCAAGCTTATGGTTTCTGACATTGGTGGATTCCTTTGGGGGTAATCTTAAGCCCCGGTCTTCGGCAATGCTCACCTTAGTGGCCTGTCTACTTTCTCCCTACGTAGGACCGGATGATTCACCGTGATCCACTTTTGAGTAATAATAAATTATTGATACGCATTGTGAAAAAAATAAAATATTTTGTATACTTAAAAATTTCCTCTACTTTATTTTTATGCACGCGAGCATGCGACTTCGCATGGTACTCCATTTTGCAATTTCTTTGTTAGCTAGTTCATTTTCCCCGTCTGCTTAGGTTTTGTTTGCTCGGGACGCGCAAACGGTTAAGTCTGGGGGTGTGATGAGTCCATATTTTATACTTAATTCCGGCCTCATCTAGGGTTATTTTCTTGTCTTTGCACACCGTTTAGCGTCATTTGCACTCCTTTTGGTTCGCTACGGTTTTCCATGTCTTGTGCACCATTTTTAGCCTATTTCTGTGTGTGTGTGTGTATTTCATTCTTGCTATGATTATTATTGTTTGTCTGTGACTGCCATGTCGACATCCCGTCCAGTTTTCCTGCAGGTTCTGGGATCGTGTGGGCGTCCGGGTTAGGGCTTTCACCATTTTTGACAAAGGAGCCAGTGGTCGTGCGTTTTTACCCACGCACGACCATCGACCTCTTTGGCACACGATCATTGGTCGTGCGCTGTCTGCCCTCTTTTATGAAAGTTCTGCCCCTACCATATCGCACGATCACCAGCTATACCGCGCACGATCACTACTCGTGCGCTGCCGGTCGTGCGCAGTCATGACATCTTTTTCCACTTTTCTGCCTCCAAATCACACGACCACTGACTTTAGTGCGCACGACCACTGGTCGTGGGCCACTGATCGTGCGCATTGATTCCACTTTTTCCTGGAGTTCTGCCTAGCCTTCGCGCACTATCACTGACCACAGGGCGCACGATCACTGGTCGTGCGCCAGTGATCGTGCGCCCTGCTTATTCTGCTTTCTATAAATACGCAGGTTCTGCCCTAATTTCGGAGATCGCCAAAGTCCGCCATTTTTCCGCCATTTTCGTCTCCAAGGAGGGTTTCCACCGTCCTCCATCATCCTCCACCATAGGGAGTTGCTCCGGGCAATCCTTCAACGCCAAATCAAAGCCGGAGCATCCCCTCGGCCTCCTCCTTCATCACCAAGCTTCAAGCGGAGTTTTGATCGAGCTTTCTCCATCAAGTTAGGAGGAGCTGGAGCCACAATCTACCGGGTCATTTCAACGAAGAAGACGGGTCCATTGGGAGTGAGTGACAACCTCCTCTACCTCGGACGTAGTTGAGGACCGAGCTTGGACTCGGATTGACAACCCGGGATTCCAACCGTGAACCCTCAATAAGGCTTCAGATTCGGTTGATTCGCACACCTCTTCCTCTTGTTGTTGTTAGCTTAGTTTAATTTCTATGTATTGATGAAGTATTTTTATTGATTAGCATTTTCACTTATTCATGTCTATGTGAGTTATTGTGATTTTGTTATTATTGCTTGAGGTGCGCCTTATTCCATCCACATCCATCCACCCTTGCCGCACTAGCAATTGCTAGTGGCGCGCGTTGCGAAGAGGTGCTTACTACCCTCATTCCGCCGTTCTCTCCACCTCATCCGCTAGCCTACTCGCCCATCCGCCTTGTGAATCGGTACATAGCGGCCCGACTATTCTTCATCCCGCCTAGTGAAGCTTCGCATAGCGGCGTTGCATAGGAGTAGTTGGTAGTGTTTTATTTTCTGTTTTCGCAACCAACAAAACCCCCTTCGTTACTTCCGACCCGAGGACTTCAATCTCAAGTCCTCCTCGACATTAACTCATCCCTTACTGTGTTCCTCAAGAGACCGACACTCGGGGATTTATTCCCAAACTTTATTACTTGTGCGACCGGTGCGCTTGCCGTATTTTCCACGCATCATTTACATACCAGAGGGAGGCCAGGTCTGGGAGGACATCATGATGGAGGCTCATTGCAGTCGATATTCGGTACACCCGGGGATTACGAAGATGACTGCAGATCTGAAGAAGACTATGTACTAGCTGGGCATGAAGAAGGATATCACCTACTTCGTGACCCATTGCGAGGCATTCCAGTTAGTGAAAGCGGAGTGCAAAAACCCCACAGGATTATTACAGCCACTCCCAGTACCAGAGTGGAAGTTCGATGATATCGCCATGGACATTATACATAGACTTCCCCAACCGCGGACAGGGAATGATTCAATCTGGGTGATCGTCGACCGGCTGACGAAGGTAGCCAGGTTTATTTTAATCAGAAAGGATGACTCGGTGGGTGTGTTAGTCCGAAAGTTTGTGGAGCAGTTCGTCCGTTATCTTGGCGTGCCTAAGTCGATTGGGTCGGACTGGGATGGACGATTTACGTCCAGGGAGTGGAGGTAAGTGCAGACTTACTTGGGCACGGGACTAACATTCAATACGGCTTTTCATCCCCAGACGGATGGACAGACGGAACGCACTAACCGAACTCTGGAGGATTTTCTACGACTTTGCATATTGGATTGCGGTGAACCTTCGGAAAAGTTGTTGCCACTGATCGAGTTCTCGTATAATAATAACTACCAGTCCAGTATAAGGATGGCTCCTTATGAGGCGTTGTACGAACGGAGGTGCAGGACTCCGTTGTCATGGATACACGACGAGGACACTAAGGTGTTGGATTCAGAGTTTGTCGAGGACACCGAGGCTCAGGTGAGATTGATACGGGACAGGATGCTAGAAGCACAGAGCCGACAGGCAAAGTATTACAACACTCGGCACCGTCAGGTGGAATTCCGGGTGGGAGACCAGGTGTTCTTGAAGATCCGACCAATGCATGGAGTTACTCGGGTACGCGGACAGAGGAAAGTGCTCAACCCAAGATATATGGGGCCTTATAGGATCCAAGAGCGGATCGGTCCCTTGGCATACAGGCTGGAGTTGCCACCGGAGCTGACAAGTCTGCACGACGAGTTCCATATATCTTCTCTTAGGAGGGCTCTACTACGCCCGGAGCAGCAGATTTCGACTACGGACGGACCGGTAGCTTCAGACCAATCTGTTCACTTGGAGCTAGTTCGGATTGACGACAAGGGAGTATGAGTCTTACGCCACAAGAAGGTTCCATTACTCAAGATCCTGTGGAGAAATCACGGAAGAGCGGAGAACACATGGGAGCCCCAGGACTTGATGCGACAAAGATACCCGGAACTCTTCAATCAGGTATATCTCACAACCACTCAGGATGTTCAATTTATTTTCCTATTTTAAACTAGTAGGACTGAAATTTAAAGAATAGGGGCTAAACTTTTGTTTATTGGGGTCTAGACTTTGCCAATTGGGCAAATTGGTCTTAGATTTGACTATCACCTTTAAACCTCACATAGCAAACATGGTGTTGTGATGTAAATCTTTCAATTCTCATGGGATGTTATAAGTTTCTTTCTCCCCGATAGGAGTCCCCGTGGGCTTAACCTTGATTTCGGGGACGAAATATTTGTTTTGTTTATTGGTATTTGTAACATCCCATTTCCAACTAGACCCCTAAGAGTGGTTTTGTCATGACAAAACCCTAGGAAGCCCAAGAAAAAGTCAAGTGGACCTGGTGATGTGGATAGGGGCACTATGGTCTGCAAATAGTAAATTCCAAAACCTTTGTTTAAGGTGATCATGGGGATTCACCAAGACTCCAAGACCCCACCCATACCTTGATAACCCTAGTAAGGAGTCAATGGGTCATTAAGGACCCATGGAGGGCAGTCAAAGGAGCTAAGTTGACCAAAGTCAACTCTAACCCTAATTGGGTCAAATTGAGCTACACAAGGGCCAGTTGCAGTCCCTTAGCCAAATGGAACCCACACATACCCTCACAGACCTAGTGAGAGGCCAAAGGGTCACCAAGGGCCCATTGGGACCAATCAAAAAGGCTAAATTGACCAAAGTAAACTTTGGACCAAAAATGGTCAAAATGCCCTAGTTAAGGGTCAAGTAACCTCCAAAGGGCAATCCAACCCCACCTTGACCCTAGGGGAGGCAAATTGGTCACCAAGGACCCATTAAGGAAACATTAAGGACCAAATTGACATAAGTGGGCCCTAGTCTAAGTTTGGGTCAAGCTAGCCCAAATGGGCTAACTCAAGCTCAAGTCTATTTTGATTGGGCTAACCTTGTTTTGATGGGTAAGATGGACTTGTGGGCTGCCATGGGTTAGTTAGGAGCCAAAATTTCAGCTTGGGGTATAGGAGAGAGAGGAGGCCACCATGGAGGAGAGAGAAAGAGAAGGAAGAAAACGGAGGAGGACTTTTGGGCTCATCCTCCCCCTCCCCAACCCCCTTCATTCACACCTCTAGGACAAGGAAGGCAGCCCAAATTCAACCAGCCAGTCCTTGACTTGTTGGAGCCATGCCTTCTCCCCTACCTACCCAAACCGCCAAACTTTACTTTGGCCAAAAATGGCCAAAGAGTTTTCAGCCACCTAACACCTCCCCTCTCCCTTTTAAAAGCTTCACTGGACTCCAAGGAGGAATTCCCACACTTTACTTGAAGGATCCAAGCAGTTCTACAAGGTTGTTGTAGAAGGCCGACCACCACCAGCCACCATCATGCCAATCCGGCGATCATCACGGCTACAACCGCCCCCACAGGTCCTCCTCTACTCCTTAACCTATGGGCAGATCTTAGAAATCATTAGGGCCAAGGTTCGGGCTTAATTGAGCCCGATCCAAGTTTCAAAATTCATGGTTTTTCCGAAAAATTTCACCTATCGGGTTCGCCAGAACAGTGCTCCCCGGCGACCGTGCCGCCGCCTGGAGATAGCCACAACCACCACGAAGGTGTTGGCGGCGGTGGCCGGCCGGGGAGGTGGCCAGATCGCCGGTAGCAGCAGCTGGAAGATAGCCCAGGCGGGATGAATCCGGGCCATCGGCTGGAGGTAGAAGACGACGGGATGCCGTCCAAAGGCGCGTCAAGATTCGTGCCGCATGATTAGAAACTATAGATTATTAAAATTCGGATTTATTTCTTTTCTGTCACAGTTTTTTATTTAATGGTTTTAAATTTTAGAAATATCTAGATTCATGTTCATTAAAAATGGTAAACATATAAAATGTATCCCTGTGGGTCTACTTTCATACAAAATTGGTTTGAACCAATTTGGGTGCCTAGTTTGACCCGGGCACTCCTTTTGGTGGGATATATACAAATAGCAAGCCAGACATTAAACTAAGTTCTCACACCTCATATGTAGTCCAAATGAATTGAAATTTTGGCAGGGAGTCACCCTAACCAATATCTAGACCCTGCCCAAAAATGGTAATTTTTGGGGATAAATTTTCTATAGTTTTTGTAATTAATTTAATTTATCTAGGGTAAATTAATTTATGGGTTAAATGAATTCCAAATCCATCCAAATTTTGGAGGGTGGTACATGAGATTAATAGTAAGCTCTGGTTACAATTTCATTAATTTTGGAGGTGATTTGAATGGAAATCGTTCAAACCCTAGCCTTGCCATAAAAAGGGCTTTTCGGTCCAGAAATGTATTTTTGGCTTAAAATGTCCAATTCACCTCAACAGAGGTTCAAATTTTGGCTAATGACTTGGCATGACTTTTTGCACCTTCCAATGAAAAATTGGGAGTATTGGAATTGATTTGGCGTAAGATCCTAGGTCAAACCCTAAGGAAGGACTTTTGTACCTTGTGAAGGGCATGTGTCCAAGACACCTTGTATGACGATGAAATTTTGTATGGAGGGTACTAGGGTAAGTAAAACCCTCTGGTCAGAATCTTAAGGGATTTTTGAATGTTTAGGACCCACAAAACCCTAACCCTAGTTTAGGGCACAAATTTGGTAGGGTTGGAATAGGCTAGTTAAACTCCTTAAACTAAGATGAAATTTTGGTAGAATGGTCATAAGGATATTATAAACCTTTGGTAATTTAATTAGAGTTTTTGGGATAATAATTATAGTACTTCTTTTGTAACACAAGGGGATTCCCCAATTAATAAATTGATCATATTGGTCTCTCTACCCCTTGGGAGGTCATGAAAGTTTGGCAGATAAAGTGTTAAGTATTTATAGACATATTTTAATTTTATGAGAATTCTTGAATACATATTTGAGGTACTTACTTCACAAGCTTGGTAAATGAGGAAATTATTCAATAATTTATTTAAGGCTCTTTTCTGATAAATAAATTATGAAAATTGGCTTAAATCATTTATATGCCATTAAAATAATACTTGAATTTTCTCTGAATTTTTGGAAGTAATATAGCCTCACATATCTCTTTAAATGAATTATTAAGGAATAAATTGAAATAAGAAATGGGGGACAAAACCTTACTGAAAAATTTGGATATTTTGGAGGGTAAGTTGAATACTTATTTTGAATATCATATAAAATCAGTGGAATGATATCTTGTCTGAAATTGGTACATCATGTTCATTATTGGAATTTTTAGTCACTACAATAATTAAGTAAATTATTAAATAAATAGGAAAATTGTGGATCTCTTGATTTAGGACTTAAAGTTCATAATGGACCTCCAATAATTATTATAGGAGTACTGGATGATTATTTGATATACTTTCCATTTTACATGGCATTTAACCTTGGTGGTCTACATTTAGTAATTTTGGAAAGTTGTTCATTAATTTGTTTGAAACTTATTACTCATTAATCACTTATGATATCTTACCCAGAGCGTTTATATGCCCTTGCAATCAAGTTTGAATTTTCCTTGAATTTTCGAAATAATATTGCCCTACTTATTTAATTAAATGAATTATTGTAGGTTACAATTGAAATAAAAAGTAGTGGCCTAAACCTTGATGAAAAATTAAGAGACCTTGGATCTTAGGTTAAATGTTTCATATTAAGTATAAAATAAATCTGGAGGAATTTTACCTTGTCTAAATTTGGTATTTCCTGTTCAAACTTGGAGATTTTGGCCACTATGAAAATTTAATAAATTATTACATAAATAGGAAAAATTGTGAAACCTTGGATTTGGGCAATAAAGGTCATAATGGACCTACAATAATTATTATAGGAGTATTGGATGATTATTTGATGTACTTCCCATTTTTCATGGCATTTAACCTTAGTGGTCTGCATATAGTAAATCTGCAGAAAATATGTGGAGTATATAGTTGAGCACATGTGTCAGGAATTAGTGGTTGTAGGTTTAGATAATTTAGAATGAGTTCATCACTCGAGTTAGGATGAGCAAGGGTTTGGTTTTGGCTAAATGTTAGATGGTGCTCGAGATCGACGAAAGATCGTCTGACCCGTAGGAGGATTTGTCAAAATACTAGGGTTAGTCTGGCGAGCTTTGGCTCGATTTGTGACGGACGGGATGGTCTGGGGAGCTTTGGCTCGGTTGTTGACTATGACAGAAGGGATAGTCCGGGGAGCTTTGGCTCGGTTTTTGACGGACAGGATAGTCCGGGGAGCTTTGGCTCGGCTGTTGACGGACAGGATAGTCCGGGGAGCTTTGGCTCGGTTGTTGGTTGGACTCATAACTATTGCATGTGCATAAAAGGTATAAGGTGGTGGGTCTTCGGTATTGGAGGGTCAATGCACCGATGCCAATAAGTCGACTCGGCAAGTGTGGTTAGCACTTCTCCAACAGAAGTCCGGTGCGCCAGCCGGCAAGAGTACGCAAGAGTCCTGTAACACCCCTATCCGTCGCATAGCATATAACAGTAGGTCCGGCCGGGGCCCGATGCCATATACTACAGACAGACCGGTTGGTTACGCGTTGAAACCATACAACCAATCAGAGCGTCCTACACAACACCTAGCGGAAGCAAATTTAATTAAGTTGCAAAAAGATAAGAACCCTGCCACAAAGCATGAATGTCCACTACACCCCAGGAATGAGTACATACACAAAAGAGTTCACGGCCTTAAGGCCTTACAAAAGTGTTCGCTTAACAAGATAGCGTCTTTCATACATCGGCGCGCAGGCCAGCCATACATGAATTTAAAAAAGCTTATAACTAAGCCTTCGAGGGCTGGCGCTGCAACTTGGGCTTTAGCCCGCTATTTGCCGCTTGGCTCCGCAGCAGCACCTGTAGAAAACAACCCACACAAGAGGTGGCAATACAAAAGGGCAACGGTCAGCAAAGCTGACCAAATTATAACGACCCCGTCCCATTTCTCGGGACGGCGGTGCTCCTTCCCTGCATATAAAACTACCATAGCAATTCTATAAAGTATTCTATTCGCCACAAGTGTCGGCACGCACGGCCGCACACTCCGTGCTCTCAGGGCACTAATCGGTGAACCCGGTCCGGACCCAGCCCGACACCGCGATTCCACCACCATCCCTCGGATGGCAACACTCGTGAGCATTTAGCCCTTTCAGCCGAAGCCTAGGCCCGTTTCCAGCCCCCCGGGAAGTCCCATGTACTTTAGGTCGCTTCTACCGAGACCACTTGGAATGGGTAGATTTCCAACCGCCCGTTGCTCACTTCACCACGGCCACTTAGCCATCGGTGCGGGCCAAGTTTCTCCTCATTCCCACAATCGATCAAAACACGCACATAACCCCGTTATGTACCGATTTGCCCTCCAAGGCAACATCGTGGCGGCAATGCGATTCCGCCCAAGCTTTCCGGGTGCGCCTCGAGGTTAACCCCCAAGGATCCCTGTATGCCATCTACCGCGTAGAAATTTCGGAAAACTGAAATCATCGGCGCGGAGTCTTCTCCGGCCATGCAATGCAAACATCACCGATCCGGGTTAAGCCCGAATAGGCTTCACACACAATGCCTACGCCCGTACTCCGATTCCGGGCTCTAACAACGGGGACTTTACATATCTACCCGAAGGGATTCCGCGCCTCAACGCTCACTCGCGAGAGGGGGATTTCCCCATGCATAGAAAGAAGGGCGACTACACATGCCCTAAGAAGAGGATCGTTACCCTCGAAGATTTCCGCGGCGCCATGAAGATGTAGTCGGATGGAAAGCTTCGCCTCGCCCTTGCCTTCGAGGATCCGGACTCGGATCGCGAATCGGTGCTCCGGTGTTCCGCCGGCGGCCGGAACTTTGCTCCTCCTCCTCTTGGCTCTCACCTCTCTCTAAGAGTTTAGAAAGAGAAAGGGTTGGGTTGGAATGAGGGAATTCAGCCCCAAACTCAACCCTAATACCCCCTAGGTTAACCCATAGCCGTTAGATCCAACATAAAAGATCCGGACGGCCCGGATTCAACCCAAAATATCAGTTACGCAGATCCACACGGGTCCTGACACGGCCGTGTGCCACGGGCCGTGTTACCTGGAGCTTCAGGACGATCGTCGGGCTTCATGAACACGGCTTCGAACACGGCCGTGTTCGAGGCCGTGTGCCCCACACACGGCTTGAGACACGGCCGTGTGTCTCAGGCCGTGTACTTCTCTGACTCGAGACAACACAAAAACACAATAAATCACTGAACACGGGTAGGCACACGGCCGTGTGCCTGGCCGTGTGCCCCTGTTCAGACCTCCAAAAGTGCCGTTTGATCGCGCCGCGATCATCTCCGAGGTTGGGGTCTTACAACTCCCTCCCCCTTAAGAGAATTTCGTCCCGAAATTAAGAACAGAGACTACACAAAAAGAATAAACATAACGAGTACCTGAGGGGAACAACTCGGGGTACTCCTTGCGCATTGTCTGCTCTCGCTCCCAAGAGAGCTCCTCGTGTCTGCAGTTATTCCAACGGACCTTCACCATTCTGATCTCCTTGTTCCGAAGCCGTTTGACTTCGAAATCCTCAATAGATATTGGCTTGACTTTCGTTGTCAATCCTTCCTCAACCGGTACTTGGTCGGCCGCTAACACCTGCGAAGGTTCTTGCACTGCCTTCCGCAAAACCGAGATGTGGAATACATTGTGCAAAGCACTTAACTCTGCTGATAACCTCAACCTATAAGCTGCTTCTCCGATCCGCTCTAGAATCTCAAATGGCCCAAGGTATCTCGGACTCAACTTTTTCAAGCGTCGAATCCGTGAGACACCCTTGAACGGCTTGATCTTCAAGTACACCCAATCGCCAACACTGATTTCCACGTTCCTATGCTTGGCATTATAATACTTGGCTTGCCTATCCTGGGCAATCCGCAACCGCTCCCGTATAGTATGCACTAAAGAAGTGGCATCTTTAATGTCTTGACGCTGATAAAGCTTGGACTCACCCGTTTCTAACCACGACAACGGCGTGCGACATTTTCTTCCGTAAAGAGCTTCGAACGGCGCCATCTGAATGCTTGCTTGATAACTATTGTTATAAGCAAATTAGACCAAGTATAGGTCGTCCTCCCACTTCTTTCCGAAGTCCAACGTACACATGCGGAGCATGTCTTCCAAGGTTCTGTTGACTCTCTCGGTCTGGCCATCCATCTGCGGATGAAACGTCGTGCTAAACTTCAGTTTGGAGCCCAACATTTGATGCACTAGCCTCCAGTCATTGGACGTGAAACGCCCATCGCGATCACTCACAATACTGCGGGGCACCCCGTGCAAGCGCACGATGCTATCCACATAGAGCTTTGCCAACTTCTCTACTGGATCATCCTTCCTCATTGGTAAGAAATGCGACACTTTCGTCAATCTGTCAACGATCACCCAAATGGCGTCGTTTCCCTTCTGCGATCTTGGCAATCCATGCACAAAATCCATGGATATGTCGTCGAATTTCCACTCCGGTATAGGCAAGGACTTCAGAAATCCGCCCGGCCTTTGGCACTCCGCCTTCACTAAGGAGCACGCTTGACATTTGGCCACATACAACGCCACATCTTTCTTAAGTCCCGGCCACCAAAACAACTTTTTAAGATCACGATACATCTTTGTGCTCCCTGGGTGGATTGAGTACTTGGTATGATGAGCCTCGTACATCAACTCCGCCCGGAGGTTGCCCCCACTTGGGACGCACAAACGATGATCCTTCCTTAATAACCCATCTTCTACCGAGAACTGGGAATTTGACCCATCCAGAGCAGCCTCCAAAAGCTCCTTCATGGAGTCATCCAACTCCAATGCCTGCCGAACCTGGTCAGCCAGGTCATACTGCACCTCTGTCCAGTTTAACATTGCCTTGGCGCTCGACTGCTTGTCAACGCAACAGATCTCAAGCTTCTCCAACTCCCGTACTAGCCGCTCATCATGCACCGACAACCAGTTGACTTGGGCGGGAGCCCTGCGGCTCAGCGCATCCGCAACTGCGTTGCCCTTCCCGGGTACATAATGTATCTTGAAAGTGTAGTCCCCCAGGAACTCCATCCACCTCCTCTGCCTCATATTGAGATCCTTTTGATCCAACAAGTATTTTAGGCTCTTGTGATCGGTGTATATGTCAACTCTTACCCCGTATAGGTAGTGCCTCCACAACTTGAGTGCAAATATCACGGCCGCCAACTCCAAGTTGTGCACCGGATAATTTCTTTCATGCA
Source organism: Platanthera zijinensis (assembly GCA_039513925.1). Taxonomy (NCBI): domain Eukaryota; kingdom Viridiplantae; phylum Streptophyta; class Magnoliopsida; order Asparagales; family Orchidaceae; genus Platanthera; species Platanthera zijinensis. The sequence continues at coordinate 99,500,696 of CM077093.1, forward strand.
CCTTTAGCTGATGCGATCCATACGCTATCACGCTACCATGCTGCAACAACACGCAGCCCAAACCACTACCCGAAGCGTCACTATACACCTCAAAGCCCTCGGTCCCACTCGGCGAACTAAGCACTGGCGCCGTGGTCAACCGCCTCTTCAGCTCCTCAAAAGCTTGCACGCACTCTTGCGTCCACAAGAATTTCTGATCCTTCCTTGTCAACTTCGTGAGAGGTAACGCTACCCGCGAGAAGTTCTCTACGAAGCGCCTGTAATATCCGGCAAGCCCGAGAAAACTACGGACTTCCGCGACAGAAGATAACGCAGGCCACTCCCGTATCGCAACAATCTTTGCCGGATCAACCACTATACCTTCCCCACCCACTATATGACCAAGGAACGCTACCGAGGGTAGCCAGAACTCGCACTTAGAGAACTTTGCGTAAAGCTCATTCCTCCTCAAAGTCTCCAACACCAAATGCAAATGCTTGAAGTGGTCTTCTTCGCACTGCGAGTACACCAAAATATCGTCAATAAAGACGATCACAAAGCGATCCAGGAAATCTCTGAACGTCCTTTTCATCAGATCCATAAACACCAATGGCGCATTCGTCAGTCCAAACGGCATGACCGTGAACTCGAAATGCCCATACCTCGTACTGAACGCCGTCTTCGGGATATCACACTCCCTGATCCTCAGCTGATAGTACCCCGACTTCAAGTCCAACTTGGAGTATACAGACGATCCGACTAACTGATCAAAGAGATCATCAATCCTCGGGATCGGGTACTTGTTCTTCTCCGTCAACTTGTTCAATTCTCTGTAGTCGATGCACAGCCGCATACTACCGTCCTTCTTTTTAACGAAGAGGACCGGTGCGCTCCAAGGCGACGAACTTGGACGCACATAACCTTGCTCCATCAGCTCCTCCAGCTGAACCTTCAACTCCGCCATCTCCTTTGGTGCCAACCTATAAGGAGCACGTGACACGGGTTTGGCACCCGGCACGAGCTCGATCGTAAAATCAATCTCTCGCTGCGGTGGGGCTCCAGGAAGGCTATCTGTGAACACATCTGGGTACTCGCATACCACGGGGATCTCATCCAAAGTGGACTTCGGCTTTGCGGCCTCCACTAAAGCAAAGAACAGCTCTGCACCAGCACGAACCGCCTTCACCACCTGAAGAGCAGACATCAGTGTCTTGCTCGACCCCTTAAGCCCCTCGAAAGTAGTCTCCCGCCCTATACCCAGCTTGACCTCCTTACGGTCGCAATCGATCCAAGCCTTCTGCTCTGACAGCCAATCCATTCCAAAGATAACATCGAACTCTACTAACGGCAATAATGGCGCTAGCAAGTCGAACTCTTGGCTCCCTATGTGAACCTTCACAGCGCACACTCTGTCCGCACGCATCGAGCACCCATTCGGTAGCAACACATCTATCTTGTCCTTCGCCATCGAAGAAGGGACTCCGATACGCGATATAAACTGTTCGGACAAGAAAGAATGCGAAGCACCAGTGTCGAACAGTGCCCGTGCCGGACTATCGCTAATCACCACAAAGCCTAAGCAAAAGGCATTAGCTTAACAAGCAATAGGTAATAGTATTCTCAAGTCAACTTGCATAAATTAACTCATACCTGTCACCACATCCGCTTGCTTGATGGCCTCCTGCTGGCCCAAGTTGTAGACTCTAGGCTGAGTCGGAGCATAATGGGACGCGGTCGACTCCACCGCTTTGCCCTTTTCCTCGTAGGTAGCTCCTTGTTTCCTTTTGGACTTTGAGCGTCCACTCCAGCAGTCATGGGCAAAGTGCCCCGGCTTTCCACACGTGAAGCAAGCGCCCGGGGTTCGATTGGTAGTTGCCCCCGAGGCACCTGCCGAAGAAGCTGGACCCGACGTCCTAGACTTCTTGGAGAATCTGCGGTAGCCCGACTTCGACGTAGTCGGCGCCTTGAACTCTGATCTCTTGCCACCAGATTCCCTCTCCTTCTTCGCTTGCACGTTTCTCATATCCTTCTCCAAGGACCGGGCCGAACTGACCAGGGTCATGAAACCCTGCGCCTTGGGCCCCTACAGCAGCAACCTCAAATCATCCCTTAGCCCTTCATAAAAGCGGCTCGTCTTGCGCTCCTCGTCTGCGAAGGTAGCGCCGGCATATCTCCCCAAGCGAGTAAAATCGTGGAGGTATTCATCAACGGTGCTATCACCCTGCACCAACTTCTGGAATTCGCTCTCTAGCGCGATCCTCTGCGCCGAGGGGAGGTATCGAGCCATAAATAGTCTCGCAAACTCCTCTATCGGGACTTCGGCCAATGGCCTTCCCCTCAACTGATGCAGCTCTAGGCCCTCCCACCACAGTCTTGCGTCCCCATCCAAAAGGAACGTCGCTATAAAGGTCTTCTGCCACTCTTCAGTTTCCGTCGCAGTCATCACCCTGTTGACCCTTGAGAGCCAATCCTCTGCTTGGGTCGGGGTTTCTGCCCCCATGAATACCGGTGGGTGAAAGCCCATCACGTGCTTCAGTTGTCTTTCAGTTGCTCTCCTAGGCAACTCTGGCTCCAAAACTACTTGCTCAACCCTCCTTTGCTCTGCCGCCTGAAGCGGTACCTGTTCCACAGCAGGAGCAGGCTGCTGCACCTGCCTTGCAGGCTGCGCATTGATCATTGCCATGACCGCTTCTGCCACCAACCTAATGGTCTCAGCAGACAAAGGTGTTGTAGGCGCATCGCTTGGCGCACTGCTCGCCTCAGAACCTGGCCGTTCAGACGGCCCAGCACCACTTCTGGTCACCTAAAATCGTGCAAAACACCGATAAGCGACCAAAAATTACTGCAAACAGCAATTATAGGAACACGCAGGTTCCTCAACAAGTGTATTTTCATTCCTAAGTGGACATTCATGGGTTCTTTTTCATGTTATAACGATGACGCACGTGACCGTGCTCACCACCCCTTAAAAGAATTCGTCCACGAATTCATTTAAGCTTAACCGAAACCGGTAGTCTGATACCAATTTGTAACACCCCTATCCGTCGCATAGCATATAACAGTAGGTCCGGCCGGGGCCCGACGCCATATACTACGGACAGACCGGTTGGTTACGCGTTGAAACCATACAACCAATCAGAGCGTCCTACACAACACCTAGCGGAAGCAAATTTAATTAAGTTGCAAAAAGATAAGAACCCTGCCACAAAGCATGAATGTCCACTACACCCCAGGATTGAGTACATACACAAAAGAGTTCACGGCCTTAAGGCCTTACAAAAGTGTTCGCTTAACAAGATAGCGTCTTTCATACATCGGCGCGCAGGCCGGCCATACATGAATATGAAAAAGCTTATAACTAAGCCTTCGAGGGCTGGCGCTGCAACTTGGGCTTTAGCCCGCTATTTGCCGCTTGGCTCCGCAGCAGCACCTGTAGAAAACAACCCACCCAAGAGGTGGCAATACAAAAGGGCAACGGTCAGCAAAGCTGACCAAATTATAACGACCCCGTCCCATTTCTCGGGACGACGGTGCTCCTTCCTTGCATATAAAACTACCATAGCAATTCTATAAAGTATTCTATTCGCCACAAGTGTCGGCACGCACGGCCGCACACTCCGTGCTCTCAGGGCACTAATTGGTGAACCCGGTCCGGACCCAGCCCGACACCGCGATTCCACCACCATCCCTCGGATGGCAACACTCGTGAGCATTTAGCCCTTTCAGCCGAAGCCTAGGCCCGTTTCCAGCCCCCCGGGAAGTCCCATGTACTTTAGGTCGCTTCTACCGAGACCACTTGGAATGGGTAGAGTTCCACCCGCCCGTTGCTCACTTCACCACGGCCACTTAGCCATCAGTGCGGGCCAAGTTTCTCCTCATTCCCACAATCGATCAAAACACGCACATAACCCCGTTATGTACCGATTTGCCCTCCAAGGCAACATCGTGGCGGCAATGCGATTCCGCCCAAGCTTTCCGGGTGCGCCTCGAGGTTAACCCCCAAGGATCCCTGTATGCAATCTACCGCGTAGAAATTTCGGAAAACTGAAATCATCGGCGCGGAGTCTTCTCCGACCATGCAATGCAAACATCACCGATCCGGGTTAAACCCGAATAGGCTTCACACACAATGCCTACGCCCGTACTCCGATTCCGGGCTCTAACAACGGGGACTTTACATATCTACCCGAAGGGATTCCGCGCCTCAACGCTCACTCGCGAGAGGGGGATTTCCCCATGCATAGAAAGAAGGGCGACTACACATGCCCTAAGAAGAGGATCGTTACCCTCGAAGATTTCCGCGGCGCCATGAAGATGTAGTCGGATGGAAAGCTTTGCCTCGCCCTTGCCTTCGAGGATCCGGACTCGGATCGCGAATCGGTGCTCCGGTGCTCCGCCGGCGGCCGGAACTTTGCTCCTCCTCCTCTTGGCTCTCACCTCTCTCTAAGAGTTTAGAAAGAGAAAGGGTTGGGTTGGAATGAGGGAATTCAGCCCCAAACTCAACCCTAATACCCCCTAGGTTAACCCTAGCCGTTAGATCCAACATAAAAGATCCGGACGGCCCGGATTCAACCCAAAATATCAGTTACGCCGATCCACACGGGTCCTGACATGGCCGTGTGCCACGGGCCGTGTTACCTGGAGCTTCAGGACGATCGTCTGGCTTCATGAACACGGCTTCGAACACGGCCGTGTTCGAGGCCGTGTGCCCCACACACGGCTTGAGACACGGCCGTGTGTCTCAGGCCATGTACTTCTCTGACTCGAGACAACACAAAAACACAATAAATCACTGAACATGGGTAGGCACACAGCCGTGTTCCTGGCCGTGTGCCCCTGTTCAGACCTCCAAAAGTGCCGTTTGATTGCCCCGCGATCATCTCCGAGGTTGGGGTCTTACAAGTCCTCTTTGTGCACCAAGCGTTGAGGCGTACGATAGGTCTGACCGGTAGTGCTTTACTTGTTTAGAGGAGGGTGAGGCCCAACCCACCACTTCCGTCTGCCACTACGGAGGTATCCTGGGAGGTAACGACTCCGAAAAGGGGAACTAAAGGTCTGTGTACACAGACTCGAGTGGGTGTGTTGCACTTGCATGTTCACATCATGACATAATTGTATTTAATAGCATAACCATTGCATATAACCTGACACCTAATGTATAAGAGGTATGGGACGCATTATACATTAGGCCCTGAAAAACGACCCCTTGGCTTATAAGTTCGCGCGAGCATGCTTATAAGTCAAGGTTCTCTTTCAGTACAATATATTTAAGCCTGCTAGTAAAACTGAAACCCTATCGTATAAATCGATATGGGACTTTTTATACGATAGGAGCCCTACAAGAGATCCCTTAGCTTATGTGTATTCGCATAAGTTAAGGTTACTTTCTTATTCAAATTTTATATCATTATTACCATCTTTTTGAACTATAAGTTTAGTTCCGCTGCCATCTGCTATTTGATATTCTGTACCTTCATGTCCTTCCCTTTCCTTCTCCCCGCTCGGTGCTTAGGAGCCATTGGGGAAGGGGCGGGGGAAGATAGGACTTAGTCTTTTAGAATAATGGTTTTCGAACCACATCATTTTAGGGGAACACGGAGCCCAAAATGGAGGAGCAGCCCCGGGGGTCGGCACGCTTGGAGATCGGACAGTCTAGTACCAGAGTCCAGACAGCAGGGACTATGAGTCCCGACCACTAGTAGTTATATTAGTTTGCTTTTGCGATGAGCGATTTGTAGTGAGGACATGATGTACCGGGCATAAGCCCGAGATTTCTTTTATATGTACTATCTGTGGACACTACCTTCGTGGAGCTTATTTTCTATACATGTGATTCCTGTGGACTTGCTTTTAATTTATTGCTACAACTGTGATCGATTTGGCAGGCATGATCGGCGTTTTGTAGTGATTACCTTCCCATGTGCGAAGGTATCACCGCAAGGCGACGGTTCTTGGCCTAAGACCCTAGTGTCTAAAAAGAAAAAAAATGGGGGTCTTACACGAACACCTGGTTCATCAAGCTCATAAAGGCTGATTGCACATTCATGAGCCCAAAGGACCTCACGATAAACTCGTACAAGCCATATCTTCTGCTGAACGCCGTCTTCGGGATATTTTCTTCCTGAATCCCTAACTGATAGTATCCCGACCTTAGATCCAGCTTCGAGAACCTATGTACTCCCTCTAGCTGATCAAATAACTCATCAATCCTTGGCAGTGCATATGTGTTCCGGATTGTCAATCGGTTTAGTGCACGATAGTCGATGCATAACTTGAGCATCTTATCCTTCTTTTTCACAAACAAGACCGGAGCTCCCCAAGGAGAGGAACTTGGTCTAATGAATCCAGCCTCCACCAGTTCCTTCAACTGACTCCTGACCTCTACCAGCTCCTTTGGATCCATCCGATAGGGAGCCCTAGACACCGGCTTAGCTCCAGGAACCAAATAAATCTTGAAATACTTCTCGCAATGCTACGACAATTATGGTAGTTTCTCTGGGAACACATTCGCAATGTCCCACACCAACGATATATCGGCAACCACCATCTTGACCTTGACCATCTTGAATAACACCTGATAGACCTCATCTACCTACTTGTGGGCCTTGACGACCTAATTTGAAGATAACATCCTAGGGAGACGGGAGTAATGCCTTCGAAGCTCGTGAAGGTGTCATCATAACTCAGTACAACCTTTTTTGCCGGGCAATCTATCTGGGCGTGGTTCCAAGTAAGTCATGTCATGCCCAAAACCAGGTCGTAGTCTGGCATCCTCAAGACCGTAGTCGAGGCCTCGAGTGTCAGACCATCAATAGTCACCCTTAGGAGGCACTTAGTAGTAGCTAAGACCTCCATCCCGTTGGAGAGACGCACCCTCTTGGCGACTCCCGAATAATGCCTGACTCCTTCCAGTCCCTTTACGAACTCCTCAAAGATGATATTGTGTGACGCCCCGGTATCCACTAAGATGTGGGCAAGTTTGTCGTACACCATGACTATTCATGTTTATTTAGATGTGGTTAGGTAACTGAACCTATGGTTTTCTTTCCTAGTACGCTACTGTTGTTTGTTCTTTCAAATATTCCAAAACTTAATAACAACATAAAATTAACAGCATACCTACAATCACACTGCCCAGGTCTCGAGGTGGAGCCAAGTCTAGAGCTTACAACTGCTCCCTCTCTTGCCTCGAATATCCGCCCTGGAAACCACGTCCTCTTCTACGGCCTCGTCCTGCAAACTGCTGAGCGGGCGAGGCAGCCTGTGGTGCCGGTAGAGATGCCCTTCTCTTGGGGCAGTTTCTTCAAATGTGCCCTACTTGATGTCAATTGTAGAACTCAGTCGAGGGAAGTGCCACACCCCCGAGCCTTTGCGTCTCCCGCATCTAAATAGGTTGAGGGTCCAATACCACTAGCACCCTCAGCTCTTGTCTCACCACTTGGCGGGATGGGTCCTCTGCCCTTCTCTCATCTGCAAAGCGGGCTCTCCACTAAACATTCCTGCCTCCCTGACACTGATACTCAATTGGCCTCTTCCATCCTCGAGTCGTGTGCCAAACAACCTCCATCCTATTATAGATCTCCAGAATCTAAGGTATATGTCTGTCGGATGTTAACAAAAGAGCCTCTCTAAGTTCCTCTCTACCTTATAGAACCTCTTGGTATACCCTGCTTTGTCCAGCTGATATGAATCCGCACAACGGGCTAATTGATTAAACTCTAGGTAGTAGTCCACCACCGTCCTGTTGCCCTTCCTTAACTGCAGGAACCTATCTTCCAGCTCATCTTTTGCCGACTGTGGGACAAAGTGCTCCAACATTGCGTCCCTAAACTCCTCCCAAGTAACATAAGCAGCCTCCCGATCTGCAAATGTCGTATCCAAAAATGTCTTCCACCATCTCTTGCCGTGAGACTCTATGTAGGAGAACACTAGAGGTACCCTCTCCTACCACGGGCACCGTATCCTAGTCAACATCTCGAACATGATATCCAGAAACTCTTCCATCCATAGGGCCGACTCCGTCCCAATATAAGATGGGGGAGAGAGTCCCTGGAAGATGCTCAACCAGTTGGCCCCCGGATTTGGCTGCAGAGCCGGAGCTTGGTGGGCCCTAAAGACCACCAGAATGTCCGTCAGAGTCTGCCCCATCTTCGACTGTAGAAATAGAGTAGAAGTCGGGGGAGGTGGTGCAATATTCATAGTTTAATGTGCTCCGCCCTGCGGTGTAGAATGTGTCAAGGGCTGCATAACAAAGGCCAATTATATGAAATCTGACCTGAACCTAGTTAAAAGTGGACAATTACATTTTATCCCTCATATAGGCACACCACACTTACGCTGCTTAGTTTGTCCCCAAACTAAACTCGAGCGGGGTTGACCCCGGGTTAGTGGACTTTTACTCTTTCGATTGAGGTTTCCCTCTTATACCAGTTTGTAAGACCCCATTTTTTTCTTTTAAACCACCGAGGTATTATGCCCAGAACCGCCGATTTGCAGTGACACAAACACACTGATCCTGCCGTCCATACCGATCGCAGAAGAGTAGAATAAATATAAAAGTACATTAGTAAAATGAAACTCAATAATAGTCCACCAGAATCACATATATATAAATAATTCTCCACAAAGGGAGAGCCCACAGAAATGAACAAGCAAAGTACAAAAGAGGGCTCCTGCCCGTTACATCAAAATCTTCACTACAAATCACTCACTTGTGAAAGCAAATCAATAATATCTGCAAATGATCGGGACTCACTCTCCCTGCTAGCTAAACTCCCATGCTAGACTATCCCGTCTCCAAGCACACCTACCTCTGGGGCTGCATCTCATGGTTCGGCCCCACGATCCCCTAAAATGTTTAGGTCAACGACCGTTAGTCTAAAAGACTAAGTTCTATCATCCCCCACCCTTCCCCCACGACTCCTAAGCACCGAGTGGGGAGAAGGAAACTGAAGGTAATGAAGGTAGAAAGTAACAAAGGTAAGCAGGTGGCGGCGGAACTAGTTTATCATGAGTTCATAAACAGAGCAAGTATATGTAAGCATTAGTAGGTAAGCAGCATTAGTATACACAAGAACAGGTGAGTAAGTAAAGTAGGAGAACGTTAAATAAGTAAGTAACCATGACCTATAGGATTTCCCATACAAACCTATAGAGCAAGGGGTCATTTTGCAAGGTCTATTGTATAAAGTGTCCCATACCAATTTGTACAAAAGGTCTCAGGGGTTATATGCAATGATGATGCTATGACATGCAAGTATGCTTGGATGTGAATCATGCAAGTGCAACACACACACTCAACTCTGTGCACATAGAAATTTAGTTCCCCCTTTCTAGAGCCTAACTTCCAAGGATACCTCCGTAGAGGCAAACAAGGCGGTGAGTTGGGCCTCACCCACCTCTAAACCGGTATCACACTACAAGTCAGACCTATTGTATGCCTCAATGTTGGTGCACTAAGTGGAGCTCCTACATACTCTTACCGGCTGACACAGCGGACTTTATTTGGCAAAGTGCTAAACCACACCTCTTGAGCCAACTTATTGGTGTGGGTGTGACGACTTTCCAATACCGAAGACCCACCACCTTATATCTTATGCACATGCAACCTTATTATAGTTTTCCACCGAGCCATTGCTCCGCGGACTATCCAGTCCGTCACAATTATCTACCGAGCCAAAGCTCCTCGAACAAACTCGTCCTTCACAAATATCTACTAAGCCATAGGCTCGCCGGGAAAACCTGCCCATCACTAAAACCACCGAGCCTATCGCTCGCGAGACCCAATCTAACTCCCAAAAAACCGAGGAGTGCGGGTGTATGCAAAATCCTAGTTAGACTAGTTACTCTTAAACATTGATTATTCTTACAGTTTAGGCTTGCTCACGACTACCCAAGGTATTCTCGGTGAATGGCTCTCATAGGGCACTAAGAACTATGATGGAAGTTGAAGCTAATCGATCCCTTTCGTAAGGCTCTTAGTATTATTTGTTATTACCCAATTCCTGATCCCTTTTAATATTATACTGGAACTAACCCTAGTGTGTTTTGACTCTCTTTCTCTCAACAGGAAAAACGACCTTTCGTCGATCCCGAGCACCACCTAACACTAGCCAACCCAACATTCCCATCATCATGACTCTCAATGAAGCTCACTTTTTCACCTTAACAAACCATTAAACATTACTCCCCACTTCCTATGACCATCCCCCATGTTAACACAATTTACGCAGTTTTACTAAATGTAGACCAACCTAAGCTATATAATATAAATGAAAGGATGTACTCCAAATTTTCATCCAAATTCCATAAGATAATTATTGTGGGTCTGTCATGACACATTTAGCATAAATCCAGAAACATATAATTTTCCTAATTAATTAAACATTTGTTAGACTTTTCTAATAATAAGGCCATGGGTAATTTTGAACATGATGTACTAGTTTTCCTTAAGTTATGGCCACCCAAAAATAAGGAACAGTATATGATAGCAAAATATCAGTGAATTAAAAATTTCAAAGACTATTATAAATGCAATAACCTCTAAATAATTAATCCAATATAATTCAAATAATTTTAGATAATGAAGGGAGTATAATATTTCATAGTCCAAAAATTGTATAAAAATTACTAGAGCTTCATTTGTTTAAACCGAAAAATCGGTCTTTGTGGAGTTCAGCCTCGGAGAAGGGATGATCGAGAACCTAGTTGTCTCCTGCAAGCAATATGACAAGGAAAAAGAACAAAGAACTGACCCATGGGCTCGACACGGAGGTCCCACCACACACCCGGAAGATCTTAGAGCGCTTTCCCTCCCTAGCCAAGAGCCAAGCTAAGGCAACCTCAGAAAGCAGTAGAAGACTAGGAGACAAGTGAGCATGCCTTCTAATGTGCCCCTTGGGTCTATTTATATATTTTTTAAATCGGCCTGCAAGTATCCAACCTCTGCTATTCTGAACAGCTATGTGCAGCCCAACTGGGTCTGCCAATAGTGTAACTCCGCTATTCTAGTAGGCTATAGGCAGACCAATGAGGGCAAAATGGTAAAGATACATTACAGAAAAATTGGGCGAGAGGCCCTCTAAAACCTCCACTCGCCTGTGGCGGCGAGTGCTTGATGGAGCTGGCACTCGCCGCCTTCCACGAACCTCGGCGGACATAGGCCCGACCGGTCCAGCTCGCCTATTGTCGGTCAAGCTCCCATGGGCGTGGGGGAGACGGCGGATGTCGAGGCATTCCTCGGTTCCCTAGGCAGACTCGACCTGGGTCCCCCCCGCCTTCCTTCTACATGCAAGCGCGAGCCATACTACTCTGAGATGGTTACTCCCGAAGCCCAGAGATATTGAGTTCGACGAACACTCGACGGGCGTGAGCTTGTTGGAGAACTTGCGTTCGACAACTCCAAGTGGGCACTAGGCTTTGGTCGACGAAAGCCAAGCTCAGCTCGACGAACTCCAGGTTGGCGCAGACTGCGTTGACCACCTCGAGTAGCTTGTCCTCCTTGCTTTGGCGAGAGCGAGTTGGTCATTCTGAGTCTGCCTGCTTGCTGTTGTAACGCGGGCGGGGCTCCCCTAGTTTGCTCTCCTGGTGTCGTGGGACCCCTCATAGAATACGGGGTTGAACATCATTGTGATCATAAAACACTACTGACTAAGTTTCTTGCAATTCCAAGGTTAGTAGGCTATATAGAAAAATACTTAAATTAAATCCACTAAAGTGCACTTTGTGAAGAACATTTTCATAAACTCATCCAAATGACATGTGATAATTTTATAAACTTCATTATGCCCTAAAAATTTCTCTGGCAAAGTAACACAATTTTCCACTTTTTGGGTCACTTCACTTAGGTTTGAGCTGTTCTTGGGGGCTGTTCATGCAATTTAAGGGAACTTTCTCCCCCCCCCCCCCTTGTATGTGTTTGTTTTAGCTTTATTGTAACTCCTTTTTACTTAATAAAAATGTGTATTTTTCTCCTCTATGTTGTATGAAAATCCACCAAGGCGCCCTACCTTAAGTGATTTTTCGTTCTCCTTTTTTGTGTTTTTATGTTTTCTTTTTAGCTTAAATTTATTTAGTTCAGGATTTTTACCGCATTTCTAGCTATTATGCCGAATGTTTGCTTTTCTTGCATACTACTTGTTAAGGTTTAGTTTATTACTTCTATTTTGTTTTCATTCCTATGGTTTTATAAAAATGGTTTTAAGGGTGGTTTTTATTTTCTTTAACTTAGTTTTTTTTAGGATAGTTAAAATTTTTGTTCTCTTTTAACTTTATTTCCACTTTTTAACCATTTCTATAAAAATATAACAATGAAAGTGTCGTTGTTTTAATTTTTCGCCAACTTAGCTTTTCATTTTAATTTTCAAAACTTTTTTCTCGTTTAATTTTTATTTTCTCTTTTTATGCATTTCTACCGCATTCTAGCGGTAGAAATGTAGACGTTTTAATTCTTTGGTAACTTATTTTTTCTCTTTTTTTACGTGTGTGTTCGTGTGTGAGTTAATTTTCATAGCTTTCTCTCAGTTTACGTAAAGTGTGTGCGTGCGAGCATTTATTTCTGCCTACTCGTTAAGAATTAAATGATGCGCTTTCAATTTTTCTCCTACTCATTTGAGTAAGAATTAGTGTGTGTGCGTTTTAATTCATGTAGAGTGCGTGTGCGTGTTTTAATTTCTGTAGAGTGTGTGCGTGTATGAGATAGCTTTTTCAGCTTTCATTTCCCTCCCACTCATTTTAGCCGGGACTTGTCATTTATTGCTTTCATCTTCTGCCTACTTGTTTGAGTAGGACTCGCACTTTACTGTTTTCTTTATAGCTTTTATTTACTGTTTTATTTACTGCTTTGATTTTCAGCTTTCCTTTTATCGCTTTCTTCTGCTTTAGCCGTCCCCATTCCGATGAGTGGCTATCCGCTCTTAGCCCTCAATATTGAAGAGCGTTGGGACAGAAAAAATCGCTTTAAATAATTAAAAGTCCTCTTCTTCTCATTAATTAAAATTACTTAGGGTTTACCCCGGGTTAACGACGCGTAGGACCACATATCAACGTGTGGGCTCCCCACCCAATAGCGGGGTTCTTAGCGTAATTTGGGCATTAAGAGGAATACTTCGTCGGACTAACGTTCGGTCGAATAGTCTTAATGTTCAGGTGAGCGATTGTCCTAGAGATAATTGAGCTCATTCTTTTAGAACCTCCACGGCCAAGTCTCCGCCTTAATTAATTTGAAATTTAGGATCTCTTTTTATTAAAATATTATTTTAGGTCGAATTCAATTTTATATCGTCGCGCTATTTCTTCATCGGCTTCCTTCATTTTTATTCTTTCATTTTCTGCATTTTATATTTATATCCGCCCTTTTTTTTATATAACACACAACAAATTTTTATCGGTAAAATAATACTCCATTCAGGGAAAAAGTAGAAATAGGCAAACCGACCTCGAGATCAATACGACCCCGATATTCCTCCCCTGGAATATCCTATACTACACGCGAGAGGTGCACTTTTCTCCTTTCGTTTAAAATGAAATATCGCCCGCTAGCTCCGCCCACTTATATCTTATAAATAAAAACCTTCCCTTCTCTTATCTTTTTAATAAAGGCACTCGCGACGCCCATCAAGATTTTAGCGCCGTTGCGGGGAGTTTTCGATTTACTATTTTGAATTCCTGAAAACTATTAATTTTACCTTTTATTTCAATTTATATAAAAAAATGGCCAACCAAAAAAATTATAATAATAATAATAATAATAAATACTTAAAAATTTAAATAAAATCAAAAACTTAAAAACATAAAAACCTTAAAAATCAAAAACTAAAAAACTTAAAAATAAAAAATAAATTCAAAAAAATTAAAAAAATTAAAAAAACAAAAGACTTATAAAAAAACTAAAAAAACAAAAAAACACTAAAAACACTAAAAAACTAAAAATTACATATTTATTTTGTCGCTTCGGCGCTTCACTATTATGAGCGCTAGAGGAACACATTTCTGTCACACACATATACCTAAGACGTTAGCTTACCAGTCACTCACTTGCCCCCTATCACCCGCACACTTTTCGTCGAATTTATCTTTTTAATTCTTTTTGTTATATTTTTGCTACTTCTAAAAATAATGCAGGGTTTCTTAAACGGGACTCCCCGAACGCGTTTCAGGCAAGTTTCCTCCCCCGTGACTTTTTCTTTATTTGTACATATCTGCATCTTTATATATATCGTTTCTCATACTTAGTGCAACATTGGGGACAATGTTGAATTTAAGTATGGGGGTGTTTCTTTTATAGCACTTTTATTTTTTGCACCCAATAAAAAATACTAAAAAAAATTGCAGAAATTAAAAACTTTAAAAAACATATTTTTATTATCTTTATAATTAAAAAACTATAAAAAAACATAATATCGCTCTGCGACATTCTACTCATCAAACCAACCACCTAAATAAGAGTTTGTTCGTTGGCGATCAATTTTTTTTACTTTGTAAATTTTTTTTATAAATATTCTCTTTCCTCTTCTTTTCCCTCTTTTCTTTGCAAATAACACCTCTTTCTTCCCCCTCTCTTGTAAATAACTTAAAAAATCAAAATTCAAACAAATTGAAAATAAAAAAAACAAATAAAAAGATAATAATCAAAACACAAAAAAATAGATAAAAACCCTAAAATAAAATTTTTTTATTATTATGTAACAAATAAATTGAATATCTCATGTCTTAACCCCTTTTCGCTCTCCAAAAATCTAGCTTCGAGTTTTTTTATAAGCGAATTTTACTTATTCTTCATTTACTATTCATTTATTACTTAAAGTTTGATAGATTTAAGTGTCTGGGGTTAAGTTTTAAAGATTTTTTTATGTCTTTTCCTTATAATAGGGAACCTGTTTTTCACCACCACTTCTAATTTTGGTAAATAAAAGCTCGTCTTTTATGTTAGAAAATAACAATTATGGATTTCAATTATTTCTACTTCATGATTTTAGAAACATAGGAACGTTCATTTTAAAAAGGTTGATCTCAAAACTTTTTTTATTAAAATCTAGTTTTCTCTTTAAAAACCCATCTCCCTTTTTTTCATGCCTTACTTGGCATGATTTTACCCCTATTTCATCCCTTAAAAGATCATATGTCAATGGGAATAAGATTTCATTCCGTAAACATAGGCACCCAATATTTAAAAAGATTATATATTATAGGGTAAGAGGATAAAATTCATTACTCCTATACATATACATTGAGTTTTTTTTTATGAAGAAAGAAAAAAAGTTTAAAATTATTATATGTTAGGAAAATAAGATTTCATTTTCCTTAACATTCAAAAAAATATGTAGAGGTTCGAGAATAAATTACCTCACCTCTAAAATCCAAGTCCTCTTCATAAACCACCAAACCACTTAGCCTATTTTAATGATTCTAGAATTAATTTAAAACTTTTTTAGAGCATAATTTTTAAATTGCATTATTTCCTTTAACTTCTTTTAAGCTAAAGTTTTTTATATAATTTCAATCTATCTTTGTTAAACTAAGAAAAATAAAATTTTGCTTTCTATTTGTTTTATCTAGAAGTCATTTTGAAACTCTTCCTCTATTTATAACATTTTCATAATTTAGGATTTAATCCTTTAACCCCGAATGTTTATTTTGATCTTACTTTAAATTAATTCAAGCGGTAGCTAAACTTAGGAATTCTTTAATTTCTTATAAGTTTATCTCCAAGTTTTGCTCTGGAATAACAAAAGCTTAAGTATGAGGGTATTTGATAAGTTGTAAATATACCTATTTTTATGAATATTAATTAAGTCATTTTTGTTTACTTTCTTTATTTTCAAACAATTTACTTCAATAAATTGTTCATATTTTGTAAAATTTGATTCTAACTTACTCTATTTTGTTTTCCTGCAATTTTCAAGAAACTGCCCAAAATGACCTGACACACCCGTGTCACTCAACCCGACATGCTCGTATCACGCCCTCGATTATCATTGACCTCAACCTGCCGGTCGACATTCGTCATTCATCAACCAAAGCAGGACACGCCCGTGTCCAAAGACTCGACACGCCCGTGTCATCCACTCAACGTTATTGACACAGAAGCCACTCAACGCCACTCAATGCTTTCACTGTTCACCTCTCAGAGCCACTCAACACATCCCGTGTAACTTCCTGATTCGTGCTAGGACCCTTGTGCTCACTTTGAGTTAGGAGAGCTGATTTAGGCTCAGAGAGTGCAGGCGATCAGGCGCACACTTGTCGGGAAAAATGAAGTGGGCCCTGGGTAGGATACCGGTAGAGAGACGGGCGTGTCCCTACCTGTGTGTCGTGGCTTTGAGTTCCATCGCTTTGAGTGGAATGACGTTGAGTGGTTTGTCCCGAGAAGGACATGGGTAGAGATACGGGCGTGTCCCTATCCGTGTGCCGTGGCTTTGAGTGCTATGGCTTTGAGGGGCACAACGTTGAGTTGACTGTCCTGAGGAGGATACGGGTAGAGACACGATCATGTCCCTACCTGTGTGTCATGGCTTTGAGTTCCATGGATTTGAGTGGCATGGCATTGAGTTGTTTGTCTAGAGAAGGACACAGGTAGAAACACGGTCGTGTCCCTACCGTGTGCGTCGAGGCAATGTTGACAAGACGTGTCCCGAGAAGGACACGAGTATCGATACGGACAGAACCACGGCTGTGTCCCCTAGACATGGGTACAGACCCGGGGATGTCAGTACCCGTGTATGAGCATGAAATGGAAGTCAACCCGTTGATGATGTTTTGCTAAAGCAGAATACGGGTAAGGACACGACCGTTTCACTACCCGTGTCACTTCTGAATAAAAACGGGAAAAGAAACCCGAGCCGTTTTTCATCCTCTTCCAAGACACATTTTCTATAGAAACTTCTAGAGGAAGGAGAACTTGATGGTGCCAACCAAACTCCGTGAGGAATCGCCATCGCTGCCAAGGAAAAAGGGATGCCAACGAGGAGAATGACAAGATCAATGGTCGAAAATGGTGGAACCGCTGGAAATGAGGTGAGCTTCCTCCCCTCTCCCTTAGTGCTAGTTCTGTAGTTATCCTTAGGCGATATATCGACACAAAAGAGACTTGATGTGTGAGATGAAGATTTCCAGGAGGGCCATGGTAGAACTTGTGTTCTAAGGTTAAGTCATCTTAAACCTCCCTTTCCTTCAAAGTGATGATGTGGGTGGTTTCGTAAAGAGAAATGGCCTTAAGAGGGTGAATAAGGGTGGAGGAACTTCTGGTTGTGATTTGGGATGATCGGCTTGAGGAGGAATATGAACCTATGCCGTTCATTTCGCCTCATGGTGCGTGCAAAAATCCGTGTTATGCACGCAGTGATCTTCTTGGCTATTTTCAGGCAAGATATAGCCAGAAATGGGCTTCTGACTAAACACGAGAGTCGTAGCCCTTGGGATTACCTTTCCAATGGGTGGTTATACGCCTTTAGTTGAAGTCTGTAGACACTGGAATGTCTTATCAAATTAGAAGGCTGTCAGACCAAGCGTGCATAAATTTTATCCTGTACGCAGCAGGCTTTGGAGCCAATTTCATGTATGATATAGTCTGATCTTGGATGCAGACTGAACATGAAAGTTGTAGCCCATGGAAATACCTTTCCATCGAGGGGTTACATGCACTTACCAGATTCCTGTAGCCACAGGAATCTCCGGTCGAAGTTGCTGCCAAGCAGGTGTTCTGCACCTTAAATTCTTGGGTAAGTGTAAAGTTGGGTTTGGACTCGGAAGAGGTTTTGTAACAATCTGACGATAAGTTATAGGCGAATCATAATATGCTTAATTGTAATAATTCAATGCATGAACATGTGTGGTGTAAAGTTGGGTTTGGACTCGGAAGAGGCTTGGGTAATTGTTCGGTGATGGTTGCATGAACATGTGTGGTGTTAAATAGATGGTTAACTCATGTGTACACAAATGGTTGATCTTGGTGATTTTTAAGTTATGTGGCCATAACATTGACGAAATTATGGTCTTGATTCTTGTCATATAAGGGAGTCTAAAATGGTCCATTGTATGTGGTGGTTTGCCACTGTGTTTGTGGTGAACCCCTGTGGTGCCTTGGGCACCAGATTGTAAAATGGGTGAGTGCAGATATCTGATCGCACTGGTTGGTAATGTTGGGAAGAATCATAAATGGACGGTTTGGCTTGGTCCTCGGTGTTCATGTCCCGTGGCTCCTTCCGTTCCAAGTGGTCGGTTGGGCTTGGTCCTCATGCTCGTTTCTGAGGCTCCTTCCGTATCACGATATGGATATAATGCATGTGGTGTGAGTCAAGATGCGGTGTCGTATTCCCGGGTAAAGGATAGTGTTGAAGGTCTACGGGCTCGCAAATCGTCACACCGATGGGAGTTCACAACTAAACCTTGGGCGGTTCAGCTTGGTCCTCGGTGTTCATGTCCCGAGGCTCCTTCCGTGCTAAGTGAACGGTTGGGCTTGGTCCTCGTGCTCATTTCCAAGGCTCCTTCTGTATCACACCTTAGACTAGTTCGGGGCTAGGATTTCGGTGCACATCTACCCGAGATACCCACTGAGCCGTAGTACGCATGTGAGCTCCGCTGTTGTGTTCTTAGCATTGAGGCATACGAAGCCCTAAGACAGGTAGTGAAGAGACCAGCCTAGTAGTAGAGATGCCCACTCTACTCTCACCGTCCGGCCACAACGGTTGACGCATGAGAGG
The DNA here is from genome assembly GCA_039513925.1 of Platanthera zijinensis. Taxonomy (NCBI): domain Eukaryota; kingdom Viridiplantae; phylum Streptophyta; class Magnoliopsida; order Asparagales; family Orchidaceae; genus Platanthera; species Platanthera zijinensis. Next base: position 99,519,373 of record CM077093.1, read on the forward strand.
TTTGATACCTGCTCGAAAAGTGGGAACAACAAGTCTGTGTCGACATAGCGATTGTTTGTGCGTGATCATGGGTGAGTTATTGCATTGCATACATTCATTACAATTCATTGCATACAAAAGATCCTGATCATATAAGTTTGTATGGGCACTCCTATATGATGAGTTAAATACTGCTGAACGTGTAAGATTCGGAAGTGCCAGCTCTTCTACTCAGTGCATCAGCTACCGTATTGGCCTTCCCTGGATGATAATGAATCTGAAAATCATAATCGCAGAGAAACTCTAACCATATCCTCTGTCGTAGATTTAGATCCTTCTGGGTATCAATATATTTAAGATTCTTGTGATCCGAGTATATATCACAATGAATCCCATATAAGTAATGCCTCCAGGTCTTTAGGGCGAATACCACGGCCCCGAGTTCTAGGTCATGTACTGGATAATTATGTTCGTGTTTCTTCAATTGTCTCGAAACATAAGCAATGACGTGTCCACGCTGCATCAAGACTGCACCCATCCCCTAATAAGAGGCATCCGTGTAGATCTGGAATCCTTCACTCCCGGATGGGAGCACAAGGATAGGGGATAAGGTCAGTCGGTCTTTCTACTCCTGAAAAGCTGCCTCACATTGTTCTGACCAAACCAAATTTGTATCCTTCTTCGTCAATGACGTAAGGGGGAGGGCTATCCTTGAGAATCCCTCCACAAACTTACGATAGTATCCTGCCAATCCCAGAAAGCTGCGGATGTCTGCTGCTGTCTTTGGCCGTGGCCAATCCCGTACCGCCTCTATCTTAGCTGGATCCTTCCAGCTCCACTAATAACGTGACCCAGAAAAGCCACCTCTTATAGCCAAAATTGGCACTTAGAGAACTTTGCATACATCTGAAACTCTCTCAACCTCTGTAAAACTTGGGCCAGATGTTCTGCGTGTTCTTCCTGCGTCTGGGAATAGACCAGAATATCGTCAATGAACACAATGACGAAGCGATCCAAATATGGTTCGAATACACGGTTCATTAGGGTCATGAATGCGGAGGGGGCATTCGTGAGCCCAAATGGCATGACCGTGAATTCGTAAAATTCATAACGTGAGCTGAATGCTGTCTTCGGTATGTCTTCCTCCCGAATGCGTAACTGATAATAGTCGGATCGTAAATCTAGCTTAGAGAACCAGAAGGCTCCCTGAAGTTGATCAAATAACTCATCTATCTGGGGCAATGGGTAGGTGTTCCGAGCCGTCAACCTATTCAATTCCCTGTAATCTATACACAGTCGGAGGGATCCATCCTTCTTCTTCACAAATAAAACCGGTGCTCCCCACGGCGACGAACTCGGCCGCACAAATCCTGACTCCACAAGTTCCTGCAGCTGAGTCCTGAACTCTGCCAATTCTCTAGGTGCCATTCTGTAAGGTGCCCGGGACACTGGCCTCGCCCCTGACACGAATTGAATCCTGAAGTCCAATTCCCGAACTGGTGGTAGACCGGGCAATTTCTCCGGAAACACATCGGCGAAATCCCGTACCACTGGGATATCAGCTATAGAACTCTCTACTGCTACCATCTCAAAGCAAATAAGATACACTTCCTCCCCTGCTCATAGGCCTTAACAGCCTGTATGGAAGACAATGAAAGAAGGGGGTGTCACAACCCGCATTTTCTCCGAATTAAGAATTATCAGAGTAGGAGAAAACACGTGTCGTGATGCCACGTCAAGCAGGGGATAACTGCTGACGCTCAGGCAAATCCAACTACAATCTTTATGCAAGAAAATCATGTGCTTAATGGATAGAAAATCAGTTATGTTTAGAGTCCGTATCCCTCGGCTCAGTGGATCATCTAGTGCACAAAAGAAAACTATATTTAAACGCTGCGGAAAATACTTTAATTAGGTTTAAACCCTAAAGAGCGCATAAGGGTCCCAAGAGAACCACTCATGCTATGCAAGACACTACACTTAGTTTATATAGTATATATAAGAAAATGGTTTTCGTACGTGATTTGGAAAATAGTGATTAAGTTTACAAAACATGCTGATCATGAGCTTCATTTATAATAATAATTATAGTTTAAAAATAACTAGCAACCTAGCATAAAACCTTCTCAAAGCAAGTAGACTATCTCCAGAAAAATAAATGGTAGCAGCAATAGTGTATATCTAGTACAAGGTAAAAACTACTAGTGGTCGCCAACAACCTGACACGAACCCACCAGCACACATATATGTCTGTAAGAAAGTACTGAAAACAACCTCACAAACAAGGTAAACAGAACTCCAAGGTCCGGAAGTCCACCAACAACCCACCTCCAACTAGCCACCAGACTGGCTACAGCTCAGAACCTGAGGCATTCCAAAAGAAAACAGAATACATCAACAAGCAAAAATCAAGGTAAAACTGCATGAAAGAGTCAACCAAAAGGACAAAATAACAGAAAACATGCAGTAGAAAGAGTCACAACTGTCCAAAACAGGACAACAAGAAATGCACAACGTGCAAAGAAACAGCAACGACCCAGCCCAAGAACCACATCCTGCAGGGCCTACTAGGCTACCAAGAGCCAGAATGCTGCAAACTACCAAAGAAGAAACTTCTAACACCCTAAACTGTGGGAAGTGATAGTAGCAAAAACAACAACGAGGAACCGGATCGAAGGCAAACGCAGTCCCCCAATCCACCATGTCCAAGTCAAAAGCTCGAGGGTCAACACGTGAATACACAAGGGACCTTCCACCCGACATGCCCAGCCCGTACCTGGAGCAAGAAATCCATGGGTGGCCTTGGCTATATCACACAACTCCACCCCCATAAAGAGCTACAACCACCACTACTATCCACGACCCACGATTCGGCCTTTAGGAAAATAAAGAAAACGACCGACAAGGAAAACCCAGAAATACAACTGGAAATCCACTCGGAAATGAAATACAAGGTAAAGGAAGAGTGTTGAAATAAACCAACACGACTAGGCGTTGAGTGAAACGCACTCAGTGCCTACCTAAACTTTGGCGTTGAGTGAGCTAGCCTCACTCGCCGCCAAAATAATGTTACTACCCACAAACCCACTAAAGAATACGGAGCTCGACGACAGTCGAACGACCAAGGCAGAAGATCCAGAACTCGAGTAGTTGCCTGCCACTTGAGTATCTAAACTCCCGCACTCGAAACCATCTAAATTCGCCTATCAACAGAAAATATACAAAGCGCACGATCAGTGACGCACGATCAGTGGTCGTGCGCACTCATCGGCTGATGATCGTGCAAAGCGAACCTGGAAAACCTGACAGAAAACCTAGCAACTGCGCACGATCAGTGTCGCACGATCAGTGGTCGTGCGCACTGTTGCCAGCGCTCGTGCGATTGCCCGAGACAGAACTTTGGAAACTGAAATTTATACGCGCACGAACAGAGGCACACGACCAGTGGTCGTGCGCCCTAAAGGTTGATGACCGTGCGCGGTCAACCTGCACCGTTTGGAATTTCCCGAACGACACCGGAAAGCGCACACGACTCATGCCACTGCAGTAGCAGTAGACAACTATCACGTCGCACGCTACTACCATTCAAACTATGCCTAACCATTCGAATAATGTAACGACCCCATCCGTTACATGACGTATAGTAGAAGGTCCGGCCGGGGCCCCACACTATATGCCACAAACAGACGGTGAGGTCACAGGATAATACCAAACCAAATACGAATCCTAACTCAGAGCATTCTAGCGGAAGCTTTAAGTTACAACTTTGAACTCTCAACCGGAATGTCCAATATCAAAACAAAGCCATTCGCTTAGCCTTCAAGGGCTAGCCGCAGCAGCAGCAGCAACAGCAGTAGGGCTTCAGCTCATCACTTACCACTTGGCTCTCCAGCACCTGCATGGGAACAATCCACCCAACCGGTGGCAAACAATGCAACGGTCAGCTTTCAGCTGACCCAATTATAACAATCCTACCCCTTTCTCGGGGCATGAGCATTCTTTCCCTGTAAGCATGGCATCATCAAATAGCAACTATGTGCGCGCAGGCACATTCAAGCCATCACAACTATCGGCCACACGGCCCGACAGTCCGTGCACTCAGGGCACATTCTTGGTGTACCGGAATACCAGGGTCAACACCACCGTCTACACGGTATTTGAACATTCTAGTCTTTCCGGCGCGCGGGCCTAAGACTCTCATTAGGCGCTCCAACAAAACCTATAACCAGGCTTCCAAGTCGGACGGACCTAATGCAGGTACGGATCAGCCACCCCCCGGGTCTCAAGTCGCCGTGCCACCTCGAATACGGAAGTATCCATGGCTATTTTTAGGCGCGGGTCGGTTTCACCTTTCCTGTTCGGCAATCTGCCTTTCATCGAGTTGTAGCCCAACGGCTCAACCACTCACAAAGTGGCAACACACGGCCACAAGAGTTGCATCCAACCCTCTTCATTTCCTGGACATCGTCCAGTACTTCCTGCCGCACCAAGCAACAGGTAGAAACAAGGCATCACAAGCCATAGGCATCACAAGCCATAATCACGGAGCCTTCTCCGATATGCAAACAAGCATCACCAATCCAGATTACATCCAGATGGGCTTCACACAGCATGCCTAGAGCCGTACTCCAATTCCGGCCTCTAATAAGGGGGACTTCACATATCTACCCCAAGGGACACCACAACCCACCGCACACTCGCGGGGAAGGGTTTTCCCTATGCAATGCAGAAAAGAAGGACTTCACATGTCCAAGGAGGGAGATCGTTAGCCTTGTCGATCTCTTCGGTGCCATCGAAAACTAGCCGGTGAGAAAGAACCGCAGCAGCCTTGCCTTCACAACGCCGGCTTCGGATCACGAATCGGACCACGGGAACTCCGCCGGTGGCTTGCTCTCCTCCTCCTTCTTCTTCCACTCTCTTTCTCTCTTTCTTAAGCACAAATGAAGAATGACTTCTTCATTCTTCCCTCACGAATTAATCCAGCCAGGAAACCACCTGAGCCCTTGGATCAAAAGAGAGAATTTGAACGGCCACGATCTGCCCAAAAAACTCTATTTTTGGCTGACACGGCCTGTGACACGCCCGTGTCACAGGCCGTGTACCCTTAAGCAGCACACGCGGTATTGAACCGACTGAACAACACGGGTATCGACACGCCCGTGTCGAACCTGACACGCCCGTGTCATTCTTGAGACCTCCTGTTACACGGTACTCACCGATTTCCAAAACCAGTACACGGGTCGGAACACGGCAGCTGACACGCCCGTGTCCAGCCTCACACGCCCGTGCTCAAGGCCGTGTTCAAGGCCGTGTTCGGCTCTGACTTGAATAGGCCAATTTTGAAAAATAATTCGCACACGCCCTGGGACACGCCCGTGTCGAAGGCCGTGTCCCAGGCTCGACGATCGTCGACTCCCAATCGTCGACTAACCTGAACACGCCCTGGGACACGCCCGTGTCCCAGGCCGTGTACACCCGACACGCCCTGGGACACGCCCGTGTCCCAGGCCGTGTCAAACAGCCTGCTACTCAAAGTTTCTATTGAGTCTCTTTGGGGTCTTTTTGGGGTGTTACAACCCTCCCCCCTTAACAAAATTTCGTCCCGAAATTTGTACGGTAAGGAAACAAGAACCAGCAATGCTATAACGCTGTTATAACAAAAAGTACACGGTCTACAGTTTATACAAATAACTCGGGAAATTCAGCTCGCATGGTCTGCTCTCGCTCCCATGTTGGCTCTTCACGGCCACAATTTTCCGATCAGACCTTGACCATCCCGATCACTTTGTTCCGCAACTGTTTCTCGGCTCGATCCTCGATCCGAATGGGTCTAACCCTCGTCGTTAGCCCATACTCGACCGGTACCCGATCATTCTCCACTACTTGAGCTGGATCCTTCACCGCCTTACGAAGGACTGAGATGTGAAACACATCATGTAATCCACCCAAGTCCGCTGAAAGTGCTAGTAGATAAGCAGCTTCCCCAACTCGCTCCACCACCTCAAATGGACCAAGATACCTCGGACTTAGCTTTTTCAAATGCCGAATCCTGGACACGCCTTTGAAGGGTTTGATCTTCAAATATACCCAATCACCCACCGCGAACTCCACGTTCCGGTGCCTGGCATTGTAGTACTTTGCTTGACGATCTTGGGCTATCACTAGCCTCTCCCGAATAGAGCGTATGAGCGAAGTAGCTTCTTCGACTTCCTTTTTCCCATTCAGCTTCGATTCGCCTGCTTCTGCCCAAGCTAACGGTGTACGGCATTTCCGACCATACAACGCCTCAAATGGTGCCATACCAATACTCGCTTGGTAGCTATTATTATAGGCAAATTCGACAAGAAATATATACTCTTCACATCGCTTACCAAAGTCTAGGGCGCACATGCGGAGCATATCCTCCATCGTCCTGTTGGTTCGTTCAGTCTGGCCATCCGTTTGGGGATGAAAGGCCGTACTAAACGCCAACTTTGTACCCAACATTTGATGAACGAGCCGCCAATCATTCGATGTGAACCGCCCATCACGGTCACTAACGATGCTCCGAGGAACACCGTGCAGTCGAACAACCTGCTCCACATACAGCTTGGCCAAGGTTTCCACTGAATCGTCTCTTCTGTTTGGAAGGAAGTGCGCCACTTTCGTCAACCAGTCCACAATCACCCAGATTGAATCATGACCGCGTTGAGATCTCGGCAACCCGTGCACGAAATCCATCGAAATATCATCGAACTTCCACTCCGGAATAGGTAACGACTTCAGGAAACCGCCAGGCTTCTGGCATTCCGCTTTCACCAACGCACAGGTAGTGCATTCAGCCACATAACGTGCGACATCTTTCTTTAGTCCGGGCCACCAGAACAACTTTTTCATATCTCTGTACATCTTTGTGCTCCCTGGGTGAACTGAGTACTTTGCAAAGTGAGCTTCGTACATCAACTCTTCCCTCAATTTACCCACACTTGGGACGCACACTCGGCCATTTCTTCGTAACAAACCGTTATCCCAAGAGATTTGGTCATCCGGCCCATCTTTAGCATAGCGCTGGAGACTTTCATCAAGCTCCGTTGCTCGCCGAACTCTGTCCGTAAGGTCATACTGCACCTCCGTCCAGTTCAAGCATGCATCGGTTGACGAACCCTTGTCAACGCAGTATATCTCCAATGCTTCCAATTCCTGGATCAAACGCAGATCATGCCTCTGCAACCAGCTTGCCCGTACCGGAGTATTTCGACTTAAAGCATCAGCGACCACATTTCCCTTCCCAGGAGTATAGTGAATCTCGAAGGTGTAGTCCCCGAGGAACTCCATCCATCTTCGTTGTCGCATATTCAGATCCTTCTGATCCAACAAATACTTTAGGCTCTTATGATCCGTATAGATATCCACTTTCACGCCATATAGATAGTGCCGCCACAACTTGAGCGCAAAGATTACCGCCGCCAACTCCAAATCATGGACGGGGTAATTCCGCTCATGCACTTTCAACTGACGCGAGCCATAAGCAATCACTTTACCAAATTGCAGAAGAACGCAGCCTAAGCCGCTCCCTGATGCATCACTATAGATCTCATACCCATCGGTACCACATGGCGATGTCAACACAGGCGCCGTGGTCAAACGACTTTTCAAGTCTTCAAAAGCTCGCCCGCACTCCGGCGTCCAAATGAACTTTTGATCTTTTCTCGTCAGCGTGGTCAGAGGTAAAGCAATCCGTGAGAAGTTTTCCACAAACCGTCGATAGTAGCCCGCAAGTCCAACGAAGCTCCTGACCTCGGCCACTGAAGACATCACTGGCCAATCTCGGATGGCACTTATCTTCAACGGATCCACCGCAATACCCTCTCCGCTTACCACATGGCCTAAAAAGGCTACTGAAGAGAGCCAGAACTCACACTTTGAGAACTTGGCAAAAAGCTTATTCCTCCGCAGGGTATGCAAGACCAACCGCAAATGGTTTGCGTGATCCTCTTCCGACTGAGAGTATACTAAGATGTCATCGATAAACACAATAACAAGCAAATCCAAATACTCTCGGAACGTTCGATGCATTAGGTCCATAAATACCGAAGGCGCATTACATAGGCCAAACGGCATTACCGTGAACTCATAATGACCGTAGCGTGTTCCAAACGCCGTCTTGGGAATGTCACCTTCCCGAATCCTTAGCTGATAATATCCCGATTTCAAATCCAACTTGGAATAGACCGTTGATCCCGCCAGCTGATCAAAGAGGTCATCAATCTGTGGGATCGGATATTTATTTTTCTCCGTCAGCTTATTCACCTCGCGGTAGTCAATACACAACCGTAAGCTACCGTCTTTCTTTTTCACAAAGAGAACAGGCGCGCTCCAAGGTGACATACTTGGGCATATATATCCCTGCTCCAACAACTCTTGCAATTGGACTTTCAACTCAGCCATCTCTTTTGGCGCGACGCGATATGGAGAGCGGGCCACAGGTTTCGCACCTGGCACCAACTCAATAGAGAAGTCAATCTCCCGCTGGGGTGGTAACCCAGGAAGATCTTTGGGAAACACGTCGGCAAACTCTGACACAACTGGCACTTCACCGACACTAGCCTTTGGCTCAACAGCCTGAATTAGCGTGAAGAATAACTCCGCGCCCTTCCGAACAGCATTGACGACTTGGAGTGCAGACAACAACGTTCCGCCAACTCCTCGCATACCAGCGAACTTCGTCACAAGCCCGGTATTCTGGCCCAGTGTAATCTCCTTGGAGTTGCAATCAATAAAGGCACGCTGCTCCGAGAGCCAGTCCATACCAAAGATCACATCAAACTCCGATAACGGTAGCACAGCTGCACTCAAACCGAAATCCCGACTTCCTATTTGCACATCCACATCGCAAGCCCTATCCGCAAGCATCACACAGCCATTCGGCAATAGCACCCTTGTACTATCCACCGTCACATGACTTGGTACCCCAATTCGAGATACGAAATCCTCAGACAGAAAAGAATGCGAAGCACCCGTATCAAACAGGGCTCTCGCCAAGTTATTCCGAATCAGGACAAAGCCTGCAGCACATACATCATGCACAAGCTAAACATAACCAAAACCAAAAGCACCAGCAAGTAAACTAAATCAACTCGTACCTGTGACGACGTCACTTTGCTTAATCGCTTCCTGTTGGCCAAGTTGATAGATTCAGGGCTGTGCCTGGGACGCAGAGGAATCAACCACCGCTTTGCCCTTCTCAGCATAAGACGCACCCGTCTTCTTATCCCCTTTGGGCTGCACAACCCGACAGTCATGAGCTATATGCCCCACCCGGCCACAGTTATAGCATGTACGAGCATCCGGCCTTGATGTCGCTCCCGACACAACGGTCGTAGTCACTTGCCCAGACGGCTTGGACCTCTTGCCCCCTTTCTTCTGGTAAAACGATTTGCTCGGGCGAGGTGCTTGAAACTCTGGCTTTGACACAACCAAGCCCTTATTCCCTTGCACTCGCCGCATGTCCTTCTCCAATGCGCACGCAGTATCAACCAACGCCTGAAACCCTTGGCTCACAGAACTCGAAAGCAGGAATCGCAACTCATCCCGCAATCCTTCATAGAACCGATTCGTTTTCCTTTGGTCATCCGCGAAGATTGTACCCGCATAACGTCCCAACCTGGTAAACTCATGCAAGTAGATATCCACACTATCTTCCGCTTGCTTTAACCGTTGGAACTCATTTTCCATAGCAATGCGTTGCGCCGCTGGGACATGTTTCGCCAGAAATATTCGAGAGAACTCCTCAATCGACACTTGTGTTAATTGCCTGCCCGCCAAATGGTGTAGCTCAACCTCGTCCCACCACAACCGCGCCTCCCCTTCAAGCATGAAGGTGGCTAAGGTGACCTTTAGAGTTTCCTCCGCCCTGATCGCTGTCATTATCCTCTTGACACGCGATAACCAATCTTCCGCCTGCGTTGGGGATCCCATTCCCGCAAACGTAGGAGGACTGAAGCTCATGAATTGCTTCAACTGTCGGTCAGCTGCTCGTGGATCTACAGCCTCAACCGGCTCGGGTCTTACATCAACACGAACTGGCACTACTGCCGGCTGCGCTTGCCCGGTCGGCTGAATCATGGCAAATAGCGCCTCAGCAACAAAACGAACAGTTTCCGCAGATGGAGGAGGTGTTGGCACCTCAGCTGGTGCCGCACTCTCATCAGAGCGCTGGGGCTCAGACTGCCCAGCACCACTACGTGTCACCTATAGGTGGACAAGACACACATTAGCGAACGTATGCAAGCAAAACAACACAAAAAGGAAAGCGCAGATTCCCCAAACAAGATTTTGTACATTCCTTAATGGACATTCCAGAGTTCAATAGCGTTACAGCAGGTCGCACAAACACGTGCTCGCCACCCCACAAAAGAATTCGACCACGAATTCGAAAGAGGAAGACCGACAAAAGCTGATACCAAAATGTAACGACCCCATCCGTTACATGACGTATAGTAGAAGGTCCGGCCGGGGCCCCACACTATATGCCACAAACAGACGGTGAGGTCACAGGATAATACCAAACCAAATACGAATCCTAACTCAGAGCATTCTAGCGGAAGCTTTAAGTTACAACTTTGAACTCTCAACCGGAATGTCCAATATATAAAACCACCTTTATATATATACTATGGAATGTACAAAAATACAAGAGTTTGGCCTTAGGCCTTACAGTTCCTCTTTACATACAACATGTTTTACAAACCTCGGCGCGCAGGCTGGCCATACATGAGTAAAAGAGAAAACAAAACAAGCCATTCGCTTAGCCTTCAAGGGCTAGCCGCAGCAGCACAGCAACAGCAGTAGGGCTTCAGCCCATCACTTACCACTTGGCTCTCCAGCACCTGCACGGGAACAATCCACCCAACCGGTGGCAAACAATGCAACGGTCAGCTTTCAGCTGACCCAATTATAACAATCCTACCCCTTTCTCGGGGCATGAGCATTCTTTCCCTGCAAGCATGGCATCATCAAATAGCAACTATGTGCGCGCAGGCACATTCAAGCCATCACAACTATCGGCCACACGGCCCGACAGTCCGTGCACTCAGGGCACATTCTTGGTGTACCGGAATACCAGGGTCAACACCACCGTCTACACGGTATTTGAGCATTCTAGTCTTTACGGCGCGCGGGCCTAAGACTATCATTAGGCGCTCCAACAAAACCTATAACCAGGCTTCCAAGTCGGACGGACCTAACGCAGGTACGGATCAGCCACCCCCCGTTGCTCAAGTCGCCGTGCCACCTCGAATACGGAAGTATCCATGGCTATTTATAGGCGCGGGTCGGTTTCACCTTTCCCGTTCGGCAATCTGCCTTTCATCGAGTTGCAGCCCAACGCTCAACCACTCACAAAGTGGCAACACACGGCCACAAGAGTTGCATCCAACCCTCTTCATTTCCTGGACATCGTCCAGTACTTCCTGCCGCACCAAGCAACAGGTAGGAACAAGGCATCACAAGCCATAGGCATCACAAGCCATAATCACGGAGCCTTCTCCGATATGCAAACAAGCATCACCAATCCAGATTACATCCAGATGGGCTTCACACAGCATGCCTAGAGCCGTACTCCAATTCTGGCCTCTAACAAGGGGGACTTCACATATCTACCCCAAGGGACACCACAACCCACCGCACACTCGCGGGGAAGGGTTTTCCCTATACAATGCAGAAAAGAAGGACTTCACATGTCCAAGGAGGGAGATCGTTACCCTTGTCGATCTCTTCGGTGCCATCGAAAACTAGCCGGTGAGAAAGAACCGCAGCAGCCTTGCCTTCACAACGCCGGCTTCGGATCACGAATCGGACCACGGGAACTCCGCCGGTGGCTTGCTCTCCTCCTCCTTCTTCTTCCACTCTCTTTCTCTCTTTCTTAAGCACAAATGAAGAATGACTTCTTCATTCTTCCCTCACGAATTAATCCAGCCAGGAAACCACCTGAGCCCTTGGATCAAAAGAGAGAATTTGAACGGCCACGATCTGCCCAAAAAAAACTCTATTTTTGGCTGACACGGCCTGTGACACGCCCGTGTCACAGGCCGTGTACCCTTAAGCGGCACACGCGGTATTGAACCGACTGAACAACACGGGTATCGACACGCCCGTGTCGAACCTGACACCCCGTGTCATTCTTGAGACACTCCCGTGTCTCCTGTTACACGGTACTCACCGATTTCCAAAACCAGTACACGGGTCGGAACACGGCAGCTGACACGCCCGTGTCCAGCCTCACACGCCCGTGCTCAAGGCCGTGTTCAAGGCCGTGTTCGGCTCTGACTTGAATAGGCCAATTTCGAAAAATAATTCGCACACGCCCTGGGACACGCCCGTGTCGAAGGCCGTGTCCCAGGCTCGACGATCGTCGACTCCCAATCGTCGACTAACCTGAACACGCCCTGGGACACGCCCGTGTCCCAGGCCGTGTACACCCGACACGCCCTGGGACACGCCCGTGTCCCAGGCCGTGTCAAACAGCCTGCTACTCAAAGTTTCTATTGAGTCTCTTTGGGGTCTTTTTGGGGTGTTACAAATAATATCTTAACGAAGGAAATTGGCAACCACCCCCCCTCCTAACTCTCCCTCTCGGCTACGCCCGAACCAGAGCAACAATCAGAGCAAGGGAAACAACGGCTTCACGCCGACAATTTGGATTCCAAACATCACAACATAGGGGGGGTTTCAGTAGGAAGAACTAAGCCCTATAGTTAGCAAGAAAATGAGAACAACAAGGCCTCTAACCTGGGCTAACCGGGATTTCAATTTCAGCAAATAAAATCAAAGGAAACACTTGGCAAGGGAAAGAATACCACTTGCCTCAAATCTCAGCGAAGCTTTGGACTGCTTTCCTCCTCTTCGCACGGATCAAAACGGCCGCAACACCTAGAACAAAGACTCGGCCATTAATGGCGGAAAACTTACAAAACTGAAAATTCCAATCCTTCCAAAACTCCACGAAAATCGAATTTCTTACCGCAGGAATGAAGGTCTCGACGAGAGCAATCTGAATCCACTCTCGGAATCGAATTCCGTCCACAAACGCTCCGGGAATCGGCGTCCGAAGGCAAGGTAGGCGGTTACTCCGTTACTCTCGTACAAGGCCAGCGGTTTTCTTACGGGGAAGATGAAGATCGGCTCTCTCATTCAATATATATATATATATATATAATTATATAATTATATTATTAATTACAAAATTACATAAAGCACCAAATCGACGCGAAAACCGAACTACCTCGGAATTCGACGAAATTCGCACCGTAGCTAAATACCCACGCTACGAACGCAATGGCGAAGTCGAAATTAACTTTCGACGAAAAGAACTCGAGTTACACCCAAACAAAGCCAAACATAAACATCCCCCCGAGAGGCCACACCGGGTCACCAAAACGACTCGGTTTGCTAGGGAGATCTTGCCAACAGGCTACCAAACAGGGCACTCAGTTCTAAGGAGCTAAACCATACTCCACACATGGCACAAGCCACGGAAACGCGTCATCGTAACGCCAAACGAGAATAAAAATAATCGCTGAAAAAAAACGGGGCGTTACAGGGGGATAGGTCGGATACCTTCGATAGTGACGTAAGAATCTCCATGTCTGAGTGTAATCCTTCTAGAGGGGCAGTCGATCTGAGCGTGGTTCCAATGGAGCCAGTTCATGCCTAGAATCAGATCAAAATCTGGTAGCCTCAAGACCGTTGCCGGAGATTCGAACGCCTTGCCCCCTATCTCGACTTCCATATTGCAGCAAACTGTGGTTTGTAGTTCCGAGACATCAGGGAGTCGCACCCTCTTTTACATGCCGGGAAATTTCTCTACACCTTCTAATCCTTCAATAAACGAGTCTGATACGAAGGAGTGTGAAGCACCCGTGTCGAAGAGGGTATGAGCGGGCTTGCCGCTGATCATAACGATGCCTGGTGTTTAATTAAATTAAATGAAGGATTACATCTATGTTTTTGATTTCTGAGGTATTATTGAAATTTGTAATTTATAAACGATTTTAAAAATACTTAATTACCTGTGATCACTTCTTCAGGGTTCCTTTGCTCTGTGAGGTCCAGCGCATACACTTGTTCCTGGCCACGTTTTCGGTCATGACTTTCACGACCCCTGCCTCTACCTCGTCCTCGCCCTTGGCCCTGGTGTGCTGGAGGGGCCTCTGGAAGTGGGGGAGGAGGAAGAGGGTGGACCTGAAGAGGGCATTGCATCCTGATATGCCCAGTCTGGCCGCATCCATAGCATATGATCTGTCTCTGACCCCGATCGTCCTGTCTTTGTACTCGATTATCTTGCCTCATTGGTCCTTGTATCTATAAGGGTGGGGGAGCCAATAGTACAGGAGGCCCCTGCTCCTGCCTGATATTGGGGCGACGACGCCCCCCACCCCTCCTATATCCGATAACCTTTCCCCTTTGGGATGTCCTGGTACCATCGGAAGACGATCCTTCGAGCGGCCTTTTACCTCTGCCCTGTACCATTAGCTGGTCACCCTCCAGCTTCTTCGCCATCTCAATGATCTAAGAAGTGGTACCGTGCGATATAAACAGTAGAGGCTGCCTCAATGAATCCCGGAGGCCATGATAAAATCTCTTAGCATACTTTCGATCATCCCATTCGTGGAATCCGGCAAACCTGGCCAGATGAGAGAATCCTCTTTGGTATTCAATCACGGATCTGCTCCCTTGTTTGAGGTTTAGGAACCTCTCCTCCAATGAGTCTCGGTTTGTGACAGAAACATAGTGGTCCAGGAAGGAGTCGCTGAATTCTTCCCAGGATTTATCTGTCAGCCCCCTATCCCCATAAACTAAGTCCCAAATAGACTTCCACCATCTCTTTGCATGGGCTTCCAATGCAGAAGTGGCAAGTGGTACCGCCTGGCTGACTGGGCAGCTAATACCAGCCAGTAGCTCTTGAATGGTCTCCAACCATTCCTCTGTCTTTACCACGTCCTCTGTCCCTCGGTATACCGGCGGAGATAAACTCTTGAAAGCACTTAGCCAATTTGAGCCTGGATTTTCCTGCGAAATCGGGGCCTGTTGAGATTTGAAAGCGTCCAGGATTGCCGTCAGCGTTTGCCCCATCTCCGTTTGTAAGAAAGGGATGGCAGCTGGAGGGGGAGGGACCACATTTTGCTGTGGAGCGACCTGTGGAGGTTGCAAATTAGATAAAGTTTAATCAAGGATGTTCTAACTCATTATTTTAAAATGGACTGATAGTGTGGCTTTTACAAATGGGCACACCATTGCTTCCGCTGCATAGTTTGTCCGCAAACTAATGCTCGAGCGGGGTGTTCCAGTGTTGTGGACTTCTTTCTAATATGATCGTTTGTTCAAGTGATACCAGTTTGTAAGATCCGTTCCCCAATCTCTGGGGTCAACCCGGATCTTATGCCCAAACCGCCATCTTACGGTGACACTAACGCATGGGATAGTCGACACCGCAAGACGCCGATTTTGTCGGCTAGTACGATCATAAACCTGTTCGACCAATATGAGAAATAGCAGTATAATCAAAGTAACACAGGTAAAGTCCACAGCCACAGTACTAATCATATGTTTATAGTAAATGAAAAGTACATAAAATGCAGTCCAAAATGAGTAAACAACACGAGAGTAATAAGGGCTTATGCCCGGTACATCAATATCAAATCACTCTCTCTCAAACTACAGCAGCGGAAATCTATAATCTCACTCATCACACCTGACTACGTGCTCCAGTAGTAGTAGTAGGAGGTACCGGTATCTTCTCCTCAAGTCCTGCCTCCTCGACATGCTGGTCCATCTCCTCGAGCTCCTAAAAATAGTATGGTCACCGACCATTAGTCAAAAAGACTAAGTCGTTTCTTCCGCACCTCGCCCCGCAACGCCTAGGCACCGAGCGGGATGACGAAGCGGAGGACAACAAGGGGTAACAAAGTGGAAGCAGGTGACAAGAAGCTAACTACCAGATGTATATAGAAGTAAGTAAGAAAAGAAAGTAACCTTCACTTATGCGAGAACACATAAGCCAAGGGATCTTCTACAAGGCTCCCATCGTATAAGATGTCCCATACCATTTATACGATGGGGTGTCGGTTGTCACAAGTAGTATATATATATAAAAGGAAATAACCTTAATTTATAAACTTTCCCACACAAGCTTATAGACTAAGGGGTCGTTTAGCAGGTCCTAATGTATAAGCGTCCCATACCACTTATACATTAGGTGTCTTAGGTTGTTATGAATGTTTATGATATGCTTCTAAATGGTGGGTATGATATGAACATGCAGTGCAACTCACACACACGACTCCGTGATCACAGACCTTTAGTTCCCACTTTTCAAGAGCTAGCATCACTCTCAGGTACCACCGTTGTGGTAACGGCAGCAACAGAACGGGCGCTTCCGCCTTCTAGGAGGGTATACACACTACCAGGCCTAGACCTCTCTTGTACGCCTCTGTACATGAAACAAGTGTACTCTAGAGTCTCTGCGTACCACTTTGCTGACTATCTGTCAGTCTTGTTTGGCCGGGTGCGCGTTATCGGGAAAAGTCCTCCAGACCTCAGTATAAATAACCTAATGGTCCCTCTAACCCTCACACCCGCCTAGTCCACCGTACTGCCGTCGGTGTGACGACTGGCCAGTACCGCATGGCCCGCCTCTAATTTATGCACATGCAAGTATTTTATCTCGAGCCTCCAGCTCGCAGGACCATCCTGTCCCAATTTCCTCAAACCCATCACGGGTGAGTATGTGCTACAAAACCTCCAACCCTACCCGGGTGAGTATATATATATCAACCACTTTCCTCCTACTTTGCACGAGTGAGCAAGTAGTCAGCAGACTCCAAGTCCCTCCAACCCGGCACGAGGGAGGACATGTTCAGTTCACCTATCCTATTAAACTACTCTTGCCTACCGGTTAATATACTTAGTGACTTAAGGTTAATCCCAAGACTGCCCAAGGTATTCCCGGTGAAGGGCTCTCAGGGGCACTAGGAGCTACGATGGGCTGAATCCCAAAGCCCCCTTTCTCAAGGATATTTACTTTAGTTAGTGTATACCCAGGATTCCCTTTTCTCTCACTGTTACCTAGAGCGGCTTAGTGGCTTAAAATGTTAATTGAGGAACGACAGTCTCCCGTCGGTCTCCTCCCGGTTAAGACTAAGGATTGCACTCTTTAATCTCATCCCTAGGACACAACTGCCACCCAAGGTTATACTTCCAATCATATACTCTAGCTCAATCGTCGATCCATTCCCCGGTGGCCTATAGTATAGTCTACCTTACTATGCGCGACCCATGACCTAATACCACCCCGAAATCGAACTTCTAAATCTTTGGGCCAACAGACACCAAATATTTATCCTAGGGTGGTATGAACTAATAAAGTGTGTATGGTGATTTTCATAATTTTCCCAATTATTTAAACACTTAATTTAATTTCTCCAAATATTTCTCCAAGTCATTTAACATGTGAAGTATATCTTAGCATGGCCCTAATGATGCAAAACACTTATCCTGACCTATATCATGATGAAATATTACTGTCTCCCAAGGTTTATAATTTTCCTTTAAATATTTGTATTTATTCATTGATTAATTCAAAACCATCTTAATTAACACTTTTCAAAGGAAGTATAAGGAATTTATCCACAAAAATTCTAGGAAAATTACAGGGGATCTAAATCATCAAAATAAGACTACTGGAAGATTTTCATCAACTTTAACAGTGTAATGGCCTTGCAATTCAAATTTTTAGATATTTACTAAAATGCCATTATGTTTGTTTAAATATTATATGTACATCCAAAAATTCTGAAATAAATATTCTAGCTAAATAATACATATATACACCACTAGGAATATTTCAAAATTTTTCTGATTTATATTTTTCATTAATTCATGAATGGAAGAAATAAGGGTAAAATGGTCTTTACATGATATTTTACTCCAAAAGATCTCAAACAGAGAAAATAAAATTACCCCAAGTCAAATATGACCAAAAATTTAACAGGACCAAATTTGAGGATTTTTGCTTGATTAAATCTATTTCCCAACTTTATTTTCCAATATTGCTATAATTTTCAAAAATCCAAATAATGGGATTTTTGTTCCCAAAAAATCACATAATTAATTTGAGGGGTTATATTTGTCCTAAAGATCTCATTGAATTAATTTCAAGATTTTTAGAAGTCCCAAAATGGATAAAAAAACACATCATAGCAAAATTTGCTGTTTGCACACCAAGGCTAAGTCTAGCCTACACATGCAGGTGGGTTAACCCAATATGCAGTGACCCAAATGTGCTGAAATTTTTATCATGCACTAATGATATCCCCAAGGACTTGCCACCAAAATTTGGGGCCATTTGGAAGCTTAACACTCCAATTATTTCAATTATTAAATTTTTGACATTTTGGACAAAACTATAGAAAAAAGTATTCCAAAAATTCCTAATTTTTTGCATGGGCTATACATGCCCTAGACATACACATGCCCAAAAGTTCAGGCCATGTGGATCACTGGTTTAGCATGAGCACTCAAATTAAGATCTGCCCTAGCCTAGGACCAGTCCTAGGAGAAAAGCCCTACAAGCCAGACCACTGGGCGAAAGCCCATGTTTAGGGTGGCATTGGAAAGGTAACACCAAGGCCTACAATTTTCATACAGCTTTCAAGTTAATTTGAGTTCTAAAAGTACCCTAAAAATCACATTCAAGCTGATAGTATATTTGTGACAGAATGAAACACTATTCATTAATTAAATACACTATATCATATAAATAACTATAGCACGAATCTTAATGCACGAATGGACGGGATCCGATCATCTTCTCCAATGAATCAACGGCCCTGATTGCGTATTGCTGGGCCACCTTGCGGGGTGTTTTCCGGCCGACTGAGGCGGCGCCATTGCCGGCCAACTGTGCCACCACCTTCACGGTGGTGGTGGCCGGCTTTTGCCGGCGACTAGGTGGTGGGAGGCGGCGGCGCCGGCGATCCCGAGAAGTGAGAAAAAGCTTGAAAAATTGGATTTTCTCCCATGGCATCAGGCTCAATTGAGCCCGATTGCTTAACCTAAAGTTCTAGGAAGCTAGTACGGCTTGAAGTGAGGCGAAACGAATGCGAAGTGGTGGTTGGCGGTGGGTGTGGCGGCGGTTGGCCATGGTTGAGCTTGCTCCGGCGATATCCTTGCCAAGTCCTCTTTTCTCCACTGTTTGCTTCGCTCCAGGTATCAAACTCCACTCCTTTCCTCTCTCTTAAACTGCTGGTGGGGTTAGTGTGGCCTGAGGAGGCTTGTATAGGGAGATATGGCCGAGGTAAAATTCGGGTGGGCCTTTGGTTGCTCCACCATGGATGCCAAGTGGCTGTCATGGCATATTTTATTTTGAAATGGGGTGGGGTGGTCGGCCATCACCTATTGAGCTGAAGAAATGAAAGCCACATGACCTCCTTCCATCACCTCCCCCTTTCTCTCTCCTCTTTTAGGTGTTTTCCCAAAATGCCCCTTTGCATGTACTCTCTCTCCTCATTTTGGGGGTTAGGGGCTGTCCTTGTCCACATGGATGGTCATGGGTCAAGTTTGGTGGGCTTGGCCCATGGGAAATGACTTGGGCTCACATTTTCACTCATTAGGATAAAGTGTTGACTTGTTGACTTTTTGAGTTGACTTGGTCAACATGATGAGTGGGCTGACCCCACTTGTTGGTCATGAGACCAATGGCACCACCCAACTTGGGTTGGGTCAAGGTGGTGACCTACTTAGGCTAATTGGGCCTATGAGTGTGGTTTTGACCACTATAGGCTCAAGGTTGACTTGAGTCAACTAAGGTCAAACTGTTGACCTAGGGACATGCCTTAGGGTTGACTTGGTCAAATGGATGAGTGGTTTGGCCCCACTTAGTGATCATGAGGCCTAAATCATCACCCAACATGGTTTGGGCCATGGTGATGTCCCACTTGATCTAATTGGGCTAATGAGTGTGGGGTTTGACCACTTTAGACCCAAGGTTGACCTGGGTCAACTATGGTCAAAGTGTTGACCTAGGGGCATGACCTAGAGTCCACTTAGATTGTAATTAGGGTTAGGGAAGTGTGGTGGGGTCATGGTGTGGCTAGGGTCCCTATTTGGACTAGTTTGACCTAGTTTGACTTGGTCCTATGGTGGGCCCCACATGGCTACAACCCACCACATAGGGTCAAACCTAGCTAATTTCCCCTAACCCGCACCCCATGCCTAACCCAATCTAAGTTAAGGGGCCTAGAAGTAACATGGGATGTTACAAATTCTAAAAACAAAACAAATAATTTCGTCCCCGAAATTCAAGTTCGGGTCTACGGGGTTCTAGTTGCAAGAATTAGAAATCTTAAATCATAAATTAAATATGTACCTATTGTAAACAACTCTGGGTGTTGCTCCATCATCAGGTCCCTTGGTTCCAGGGTGTGCTCCTCTTGCCTGTGGTTGGACCACAACACCTTCACGAGCGGAACTTTCTTCTTCCGCAACACCCGAACGGCAGTATCGTCGATCTGAATCGGCTCTAGTCTAACTGATCTGTCAGGCTCCACCGGGCCAGCTGTAGCGGTAACATGTTGTTCAGGCCGAAGGAGAGCTCTTCGTAAGGAAGAGACATGGAAGACATCATGTAAAGTGCTCAACTCCGGAGGCAGCTGCAGTCGGTAAGCCAAGGTGCCAATAAGCTCCAAAACCAAGTAAGGCCCCATGTATCATGGACTGAGTTTCTTGTGTCTCCGTATCCGAGAGACGTCGTGTACTGGACGAATCTTCAAGAAAACCTTATCTCCAACCTGGAACTCTACCTTTCGATGACAAGCATCATAATATTTTTCTTGCCTGCTCTGTGCCTCTAATAGCCGATCCCTGATCAAACGAATCTGTGTCTCCGTGTCTTCCACAAAGTCTAAACCCAGAGTTCGAGTGTCTACTTCTTGGACCCAAGACAACGGTGTCCGGCACTTCCTCCCATAAAGTGCCTCATAAGGAGCCATCCCGATACTAGCTTGGTGGCTATTGTTGTATGAAAATTAAATCAGAGGCAGCAGCTTTTCCCAAGGCTTTCACGAATCTAATATGCATAATCTGAGTAGGTCTTCCATAGTTCGGATGGTCCGCTCGGTCTGTCCATCGGTCTGTGGGTGAAAGGAAGTACTAAAGTTGAGCCGAGAACCGAAATAAGCATGTACTGCCCTCCACTCTCTCGAGGTGAACCGACCATCGTGGTCTGAGATGATCGTCTTGGGAATGCCATGATATCTGACAAAGTGTTCCACGAATAGTCTCACCAATACTACGACCGGAGCTTCCTTTCTGACCGAATAAATCGTGCGACCTTGGTCAACCTGTCCACAATGACCCGGATGGAGTCGTGTCCCAACTGGGAGCGAGGCAGTCCGTGAACGAAATCCATAGCGATATCCTCGAATTTCCATTCTGGAACTGGCAGTGGTTGTAATAAACCCCCTGGGCTCTTACATTCTGCCTTTACACGCTGACAGGTCTCATAGTGAGTCAAAAAATAGGTGATTTCCTTCTTCATCCCAGGCTAGTACATTGTCTTCCGTAAGTCTGCCCACATCTTGGAAATACCGGGATGCACTGAATATCGGGAGCAGTGTGCCTCTCTGAGTATATCTTCCCGGATACCATCTCCAGCTGGTATGTATACTCGCCCACGGAATCGAAGTAAATCGTCTTGTAAAGAATAATCCCCAACCCTGCCCCCGTCCAGGGCTCTGAAAATTGGCTCTAGTGTAGTATCCAGTCTCTGATGCGTAACGATGCGCTCCCGAATAGTGTCATCGCTGGTCACTGAATTTAAATACTCTCGGCACACTGCTGGTTCTGACTCAGTCACCATGGTAATGTGTATCTCCTCCAACATTCGTACAAGCTCTAAGGACATCAAGCGAGGCTCCGATCCGGAAGTGAAGGATTCCAGGTCTACACGGATGCCTCTTATCAGGGGATGAGTACAGTCTTGATGCAGCGTGGACACATCATTGCTTATGTTTCGAGACAATTGAAGAAACACGAACATAATTATCCGGTACATGACCTAGAACTCGGCGTCGTGGTATTCGCCTTAAAGACCTGCAGGCATTACTTATATGGGATTCATTGTGATATCTACTCGGATCACAAGAATCTTAAATATATTGATACCCAGAAGGATCTAAATCTACGACAGAGGAGATTGTTAGAGTTTCTCTGCGATTATGATTATCAGATTCATTATCATCCAGGGAAGGCCAATACGGTAGCTGATGCACTGAGTAGAAGAGCTGGCACTCCGAATCTTACAAACTGGTATCAGACGGAAGTTTCGATCCTTCCCCTTTCTCTCTCCTCTTTTAGGTGTTTTCCCCAAAATGCCCCTTTGCATGTACTCTCTCTCCTCATTTTGGGGGTTAGGGGCTGTCCTTGTCCACTTGGCTGGTCATGGGTCAAGTTTGGTGGGCTTGGCCAATGGGAAATGACTTGGGCTCACATTTTCACTCATTAGGGTAAAATGCTGACTTGTTGACCTTTTGAGTTGACTTTGTCAACATGATAAGTGGGCTGACCCCACTTGTTGGTCATGAGACCAATGGCACCACCCAACTTGGGTTGGGTCAAGGTGGTGACCTACTTAGGCTAATTGGGCCTATGAGTGTGGTTTTGACTACTTTAGGCTTAAGGTTGACTTGAGTCAACTAAGGTCAAACTATTGACCTAGGGACATGCCTTAGGGTTGACTTGGTCAAATGGATGAGTGGGTTGGCCCCACTTAGTGATCATGAATCCTAAATCATCACCCAACATGGTTTGGGCCATGGTGATGTCCCACTTGATCTAATTGGGCTAATGAGTGTGGGGTTTGACCACTTTAGACCCAAGGTTGACCTGGGTCAACTATGGTCAAAGTGTTGACCTAGGGGAATGACCTAGGGTCCACTTAGATTGTAATTAGGGTTAGGGCAGTGTGGTGGGGTCATGGTGTGGCTAGGGTCCCTATTTGGACTAGTTTGACCTAGTTTGACTTGGTCCTATGGTGGGCCCCACATGGCTACAACCCACCACTTAGGGTCAAACCTAGCTAATTTCCCCTAACCCCCACCCCATGCCTAACCCAATCTAAGTTAAGGGGCCTAGAAGTAATATGGGATGTTATAGAACGATCCTCAACTTATATATTTTTATGGGCATTCATATAAGTTGAGTTACTTTCTGTTATAATATTATACTCTGATGCTGCTGAAGATGATAGAATTGCTAGAATAAGTTGTTGCTCATTTATTAAACTGCTTTATATACATAGTGATATACCACCTTCTTGTACCTATGGATATATATATATTGTACCCTATTCTTTTCTCCGCCTGGTGCTGAGGACTCGTCGGGGGAGCGGATGTGAAGCCACTTAGTCTTTATGACTAATGGTTTCTACGTCTTCCTTTTTAGGAGGAAACCGTGTAGGTGGAGCAACAGGTTATGCAGCCGGACAACCAGGCCAGGACGATAGGGCCTGTGGGGATGGTACCGTTGCTACTGTCGGGTACTGATGTGAGTGTGAGAGGTTTTTTTTTGTACCCTTTTTGGGAAAACTATTCACGTAATATTATATTAGAAGCTTGTTAAAGCTTCTATACTGTAGTTATATTACGGACTATATGCTTGGTGTGGATTTGACTTCTATGTTATATCTTAGTTGGGTTGGCAATGTATGATATTGGTTATAGCCGGCAAGATAGGCGTCTTGTGGTATAGGATAGCCCGAGGGCTATTGCTACCGCAAGGCGGCTGTTCTTTTCATAAGACCCCTCTCTTGCCGTGTTTTGTATTCTGGGAGGGGGGTCTTAAAAATGGTATCAGCTTGCTACGATCCTTAACTGAAGAAGTCATTTAACAATGGTGCCACCCCCGTTCGATTAGTCAGTTTGGGGACAAACTGACTTAGCGGAAGCAGTGGTGTGCCCCTATGTAATTCACACTAAGTTTGTCCATCTTTGTCTTAGATTAGCCGACCTAACCTTAAGTTTGTACCTTACGTGTAGATCCAAGTACATGTTAAGTCGGTGAGGGGTACCCCCACCCAGTCCGTTGATAATACGTTTTGTAGTCTTAACTATTATCATATTTTTTTCTAGTTTATAATGTACAAATCTTGTATTTTAAGCTTTATTTTTATCTTTCTTATGTAAATTTTATTGTGCCTAACTTTTTCCTCTCTTTGTGCTGCTTTCCTGAAAAATTGGTCTAAATTGACCTAACACGCCCCCCAGTCACGCCCTGCTCGGGCATGACCCAGGGCGTGTCACCTGTTCCAAAGGAATCCAGAAGCCAAAGGAAAATAACAGGAAAAACGGCTGTCACGCCCCCATGCACGCCCTCCCCGAGCGTGTCCCCGGGCATGACATGGGGCGTTTCGCCCTCTGCCCAAAGACTGTCACCGCATAAAATACCATTTCGACTTAGCACGCCAATAATACTGTCATGCACCCCGTCAAGGGCGTGATATAGGGCGTGACCCCTCCTTTTTCGATGACTGACGGATTTCTGACTAATGATTTCGTCGCGACATGCGTGTCGCGCCCCCCTACACGGGCGTGAACCAGGGCGTGTCCACCGACGTACAGAAGTAATCATCCATCCTGCTAGAATCGAGAGCCAGATGTCAACCCCTTACATGTAACTCCCCCTGATACGCCCCCTAGGGCATTTCGAAGGGTGTGACCAACCCGTGAGCTTTTCCTATAAATTAAGACCCCCCTTCCATTTCAAAAAGCTTGGGTTGAGAGGGGAGGTGCTGCCCCTTTGTTTCTTGGTCTTTCTCATGTTCTTCCCTCTCTCTCTCTCTTCTTTTTTTAAGTTTTTCCCTTAACCCTAGTTTAGTTTTAGCCTTTGTAATAGCTTTTATTGTAATTTATGCACTTGTTTCAGTTGCTTAATGTAGGGCTAGAATAGGTTTTCTATTTCATGCAATTGTAATTTCCTTTTTTCAAGTGTAGCTCTCTCTATTTATTAATATAAGTGACCTTTTTTGCATTGTGTTATTATTTCTTTACTACTCATCCCCTCCTCCACTCCATTATGATTAACTAATCCTCCTTGTACTCAATCTTGATGTTCTGAGGTTCGAGCGATTAAGTTATGATGTTTTAATTCAACTTTTCTTTTTAGGTTTTAGGCCTTGAATTTCTCTTGATTTTTCATGGGCTGGAGGTATATAATCGATATATACTCTCCACCTTTGCTTTCATTCTGGGCTTGTCGAGAGGCCGATAGAATGAAGTGAGCATTCAAGAGTAAAGGGAGTTGTACGCACCCCTCGAGAGAGGCAGACATCCAAATCTCCCGGATTGGAGTATATCCAATAGTGGTGTTCACCGCGTAAAGCGAGCTTTAGGCCTCCGATTTAGAAGAGAGTCGGTCGGACCTTCCAAAACTAAGTTGGGCACGACTTCGAGAGAAGCGTGTTCAATCTTTAGGAACCTCCACGGTCAAGGACCTTTACCCTATTAAGTTAAGGTTTTTATCGCATTTCTTAGTCGACTTTAGCCGAGGTGATTCTTGATCGAGTGAATTTCCATTTCTTATTTTCAACCCTTCGTTGTAATCGCTTCTTGTAGGCCTTTAATTAACTGCAGTAGTTCTCTTTCAAGCATAGTTTTATTTCCTTAATTGCAATTAGTTTCTCAAACCCTAGTTTTTCCGTCGATAAAATAATAGCCTTCGTGTGAGTAAGTGTACTCAATTGTTCCCGGATATCATTATGACACTTGTGTCCCCTAGGTACAGTTCGATAGGTATACTTGCCTCATTAGATTGCTAGTTCAGTTGCTTTTATTTTCTTCGAAGCTTAGCGACCAAAAAGTTTTTGGTGTCGTTGCCGGGGAACAACTTTCGTTGATATATTGAAAACACGAACGTGTTAAATTTATCTCTTCTCTTTCTCATCTTCTTTCTTCAAAATTTTTAAAATCAATTTTTTTTATTACCTCTCTTAATAGTAACTAACTTCAAAATTTTTCTATGCCACCTAATTCTCTCGAAAACGGCAAAGCGTCTTTAAGTGCCGCTATCTTGTCTAGTACCTTACGAACCCTTCACCGGGTAGTCCTTGGGAAGTTCGGGAGTTAATCTATTAAAAAAAATCTATTTCAAAAAAATTAATCTAGCTTTTCTTTCTAGTTTTTTTTATTTCTCTTTCTTCTCTTCTCTTCTTTTAGTGCATGACCCGCGGGAGTCCATCAGTTATTTTGGACTTGGACCACGAAATTGTACGTACTCTTCGGAGAAGATCACGATTTCAAGGTCCTATTATCCAAGTGTCGGTTGAGGACTCCGAGTCATTCTCTACTCTAAGAATGGAGGAACCCAACGTAGATGAAGTCTTGCAAAGGACTATGTCCTATTATACACGGCCGAATCTCGAGGGAACAGAATAAAGCATTGTCCGCCCTGCTATATCAAAAAATAACTTTGAATTAAAGCCTAGCACAATTCAAATGGTGCAGCAGTATGTGCAATTTGATGGACTTCAAGATGAAGATCCGAACGCACATATAGAAATGTTTCTTGAAATTTGTTACACCTTCAAGATAAATGGTGTCACAAATGATGCAATCAGGATAAGACTCTTCCCCTTCTCCTTAATAACTAAAGCTAAGCAGTGACTAAACACTCTACCTAAGAATAGCATAACCACCTGGAATGAATTAACAGAAAAATTATTGGCGAAGTACTTTCCGCCAGCTAAAACTACAAAACTTAGGAACGACATTTCCTCTTTTTGACAAATAGACTCTGAAACCTTATACGAAACCTGGGAAAGATTTAAAGAATTATTAAGATGATGCCCACATCATGCGCTGCCTGTATGGTTACAAGTGCAGACATTCTATAACGTGATAAATCAAAATACAAAGCAAATGATAGACGCAACTTCTGGCGGTACTTTAAATCATAAGACCCCGGAAGCAACTCTTGAGCTTTTTGAGGTCATGACCATGAATATTTATCAGTGGAATGTGCCAAGGTCTCGCCCGAACAAACCTGTAGGTATATTTGAAGTGGACAACATCTCCCAGCTCACTCTACAAGTTGGAATACTAAGAAAAAAGATAACGGAGATGGCTGCTGCCTCCGCCCCTCAGGTTTGGGAATCAGCAACTCCTTCCCCCGAATAATTAGATTTTGTTAACAATATGCCTAGAAATGCTTATAATATTTTTTTTGCTGCAAATTTTCATCCTCCTGGTTTTAATTTTCTAAATAGTTATAATCCTGCCTTAAGAAATCATCCAAATTTTTTGTGCAGTAATCCATCGAATGCTATGCGCATGCCACCACAAAATGATTTTTCTGCACCACCACCACCAACTCTTAAAAATTATCCAAAACCTCCAAGCTTGGAGGAGTTTCTTTCCAAATATATTGCCACAAATGACGCTAAGATAAGAATCTATCTGGAAGCATTAAAAGTCTTTAAAATCAAGAAGGACAGCTCCCGAAAATTATTTCTGAGCGACCCGCAAGGTCTCTTCCTTCCAATACCGATCCCTACCCGAGATAACAAGCGGAAGTTATAACTCTTCGGAATGGGAAGAAAGTTCCTGATATGGTTAGTGAAGAGCCTGAGGCAAGCTCCGCCCCCGCTTTTAAAAATCAAAGCTCCGCCCCCGCTTTTAAAAATCAAAGCTCCGCCCCCGTTTTAAAAATTCTACCCTCTACTGAAGAAGTTATAACCCCCGTTTTAGAAAAACATCTCACTCCACCACCCATCTTTAAAAATAATCCAAATTCGTCTAACCCTTTCGAACTTAATAAACAACGTCAGGACGATCAATACTCCCGTTTCTTAGAGATGTTTAAGCAAATCCGCATAAATTTTCCCTTCCATGAAGCGATTTCCCAGATGTTGAAGTACGCCAAGTACCTTAAGGACCTCCTGACCAACAATTAGAAGTTAGAGAACCTTTCGCACGTTATGTTAAACGTCGATTGCTCTGTGGTTTTGACAAACAGCTTACCAATGAAAATCAGTGACCCGGGTAGTTTTTCTATTCTGTGTGTCTTTGGTAATCTTTTTGTCAAGAACGCATTAGCCGACTTAGGTGCGAGTATTAACCTGATGCCCCTCTCGTTGTTTAAAAAGTTAGGAATTTGTAGCCTCAACCCCACACGCATGAGCATCCAGCTCGCTGACAGATCCGTTAAGTACCTGTTAGGAATAGTGGAGGATGTTCTAGTAAGAGTCGACAAGTTCATCTTCTCAGTGGACTTTGTCATTTTGTACATTGAAGAAGATGTCGAGGTTCCCCTGATCTTTGGCCAACCCTTCCTTGCCACCTCCCGAGCTATCATTGACGTAAGCAATGGTAGGCTCTTCCTTCGAGTAGGCGACGATGAAGTCACTTTCTCTTTCACACCTTCGATGAAAAACACCTAAGCAAATGATGACTCCTGCTTTTTCGTAGATGCCGTGAGTGATAAATCCTCCTATTGCCTCTCTAGTTTTGAAAAAGAATTTTCTGCTTTATGTTCCTCCTATTCTTTTCTAACTGAATCGCTACACCTAAGTGAAGAAAATGTAGAATCCTATTATCTTTTATCTGATTTTGAAAAAGAATTTTCCTATTTTTGTTTCTCTTCTGCTCTTCCAACTTATTCGCTGCAAGAAGCCGCCTTGGCCACCAGCTCCACCCCGTTTAATTTTCCGTATAAAAAAAATCTACGAAGATATAGTATTTGAAAAAGAAAGAATTTCTAAAACCTCTTATTAAGAACCCCCTACCCTAGAACTTAAAGAACTTCCTGAACATCTCAAGTACGCCTTCTTAGAAAAAAACTCCAAGCTGCCAGTTATAGTTTCGGCCTACCTCACGGATGTCCAAAATGAAAAACTTCTTTTAGTTCTACGTAAACATCGCCGAGCTATTTCTTGGCAAATTTCCGATATCAAGGGCATAAGACCATCCTTCTGCATTCATAAAATTTTAATGGAATATAATTCGCGTAACTCCATTCAACCTCAGCACCGTATAAATAAGAACATGATAGAATTAGTTAAGGGCGAGGTTATTAAATTATTAAACGCAGGAATTATCAACCCTATATCAGATAGTAAGTGGGTTAGCCCTATTCCGGTAGTACCAAAGAAGGGAGGGATAACAGTAGTTAGTAATGAAATAACGAATTAATCCCGACATGGACGGTGATGGGTTGGCGTATTTGTATAGATTATAGGAAGCTTAATGACACCACCCGCAAGGACCACTTTCCTTTGTCGTTTATCGACCAGATTTTACAATGATTATCTGGCCATAAGTTTTATTGTTTTCTCGATGGCCTCTCAGGGTATTTTTAAATCCCCATCTCTCCTAAGGACCAAGATAAAACAACGTTTACTTGTCCCTTCAGCACCTTCGCCTATCGAAGAATGTTGTTTGGATTGTGCAATGCCCCAGTGACATTCCAGCGATGTATGCTCGCTATCTTTGGCATGTACATAGAAAGCATTATGGCGGTATTTATGGACGATTTCTCTGTGTTCGGCGATTCTTTTGATAGATGTTTAGAAAACCTCGAAAAAGTCTTGGAATGATGCGAAGAAAATAACCTTGCCCAAAATTGGGAAAAATGCCATTTTATGGTGAGGGAAGGGTTAGTTTTGGGTCATAAAATTTTTGTGAGAGGTATTGAAGTGGATATTGCGAAGATAGAAGTTATCCAGAAGCTGCCGCCGCCTACAAATATAAAACTATAAGAAGTTTCTTAGGGCACGCTGGTTTCTACCGCCGCTTCATAAAGGACTTCTCCAAGATCACTAAGCCACTCAACCATCTTCTAAAAAAAGATGCCCCATTCATTTTTGATGACTCTTGTCTTTCTGCCATCGAATTAATAAAAGAAAAGTTAATTAACGCACCGATTATGATAGCTCCGGTGTGGGACCTTCTATTTGAAATAATGTGCGATGCGAGTAGTTTCGTAGTGGGAGTCGTATTAGGGCAACCCATATCTAAAAACTTCAACCCCATCTATTAGGGTAGTAAAATGCTCGCATCTGCACAGGAAAATTACACCACGACCGAGAAGGAGCTCCAAGCTGTAGTATTCGCTTTCAATAAATTTGGTCCTTATATTACACTTTCAAAAATTATTGTTTTTATGGACCACTCAGTCCTCAAATATCTTCTTGCCAAAACGGATGTCAAGCTGCACTTGATTCGCTGGGTCTTACTCCTCCAGCAGTTTGACTTTGATATCCGTGATAAGCGAGGAGACGAGAACTTTGCCGCCGACCATCTCTCAAGATTAGACAATCCCTTTATAAAAAAAATTAAATGAAAAATCTTTTAATGATTATTTTCCTGATGAGGAGCTTCTTTCAATTAACACATCTACTTCTCCTTGGTTCACACACATCGCTAACTATTTTGTGGCCCGGGTGCTCCCAAAAGAGTTCTCCTCTCAGCAAAAGTAGAAATTCTTTTCTGAGCTGAAGAACTATTTTTGGAAAGACCAACATCTTTTCAGAATCTGTGCAGACAAAGTGATAAGGAGATGTGTTTATTATGAAGAAGGAGTTGAAATTTTAAAACACTTATATGAAGGTCCGAGAGGTGGGCACTATTAAGCTGCTCGCACCGCTAACAAGGTGCTTTGCGCGGGTTTTTACTTGCCTAGCCTGTTTATATACGCGCAAGCCTTTGTGAGTAGGTGCGATTGTTGCCAACGGTCGGGCAACATTTCAAATAAAAATGAAATGCCGCAAAATTATTTCCTCGATTGCGAAATTTTCGACCTCTGGGGAATTGATTTTGTTCTCCCTCTTCCTTCTAGCTTCAAAAATAAGTATATTTTAGTTGCTGCTGATTATGTTTCACGTTGGGCCGAAACCCAAGCTCTTCTTACGAACGTCTCCCGAGTTGTAGTTACCTTTTTGAAAAAAATTAATTTCTCGATTCGGAATACCGCGAGCCATCGTTAGTGACCGGGGTTCTCATTTCTATAACGCACAATTTTCAAAAATCCTTACTAAATACGGCGTTACACATAAGCTTTCAACTGCCTACCACCCCTAAACTAACGGACAAGTCGTAGTAGTAAATAGAGAAATAAAAAGAATTTTAGAAAAGACTCTTTCAACTTCTAGGAAAGACTGGTCAGCCAAATTAGACGATGCTCTATGGGCCTACCGAACTGCGTACAAAACCACCCTCGGATGTACGCCGTATCGGCTGGTCTATGGAAAATTGTGCCATTTACTCGTAGAATTAGAAAACCGCACTCTTTGGGCCTTAAGATTTTTAAAATTCGATCCCCACTCTGTCGGTGACCTTAGAAAATTTCAACTTAATGAACTCAATGAGTGGCGCTCTTACGCTTATGAAAATAACAAACTTTATAAAGAGCGGACAAAATGTTTGCATGATAAGGACTTAAGACATCCAAAAACCTTTAAGCCGAGCGACCAAGTTCTTTTATATAATTTTTGATTGCGTTTATTTCCTGGAAAATTAAAATATCGTTGGTCGGGGCCCTTTTTTGTTTTAGAAGTGTTTCCTTATGGTACTGTTTTAATTTCTCACCCTGATAAGGGTAATTTCAAAGTGAATGGTCAGCGTGTTAAACTTTATTTCTCTTGTGATGATAATGTCAGTCCAAAAATTATTAACATTCTGTTGCACGAACTCTTGCTTTGAACTTTATTTTTTTGTTAAAAACTATTTTATTTCGGGACAATAATATTTTTGGACAATATTATTTTTGATGCGTCGAGCTCAACGACGCATTAAACAAAGGGCACTCTTGGGAGGCAACCCAAGTTATCTTGTTTTGTTTTCTTTATTTTACATTTTTTTACTCGGACGGCTCCGACAAGCTGAAGCTTCTGCGATCGCATTTGCTGGATCCATCACGAAGTCCAAAGAAGAAGCTTGGGGGAGCGATATCACTCAGCTTTCGCAGCAAATTAATCTAGGGAAGTACCTATTTTTCAATTCTGTCTTTCAATTTTGTACTTTAATTTTCTCTTCTTCTCCAATCCCCTTCTTTTGCCATTGAGGACAATGTCCATTTTAAGCTTGGGGGAGAACTTCCTCATTCTTTTTGCTTTGTGTAAATATATTTTTCCCTTTTATGTACATTTTTTTTCAAAAAACCCAAAAATATGAATATCTTAAAATTCTAAAAAAAAGAAATATTACCAAAATCGAAAAAAAGATAATATTTCAAAAATCCAAAAAAAGAGAATATTTCAAAAATTAAAAAAAAATTAATTTTTTTCTTACTTTAATAGTTTAGACATTTGGGTATCTCAATAGTACCCCTAGTTTTTGTTTTGTTTTACTCAAAATTTCCTATAAACAACTTAGTTAATTATAATATTTCTAATCATCCTTTTTAATTATATTTCACAAGTAAAATGTTGGCCATGCTGTGTTTCTAATTCACGGTAGCATGTTAAGGTGAAATATTTTTCTAAAACTCGCATTTCTATTATTGTTTTTCCTTCTTTATTTTCTTTACTTTCTCATAAATTAATCATCCACTATTTTCCTTTTCATTTTTGGATAATTTTTGTAAGGTAAACTTTTGAATAGAGTAGTAGATATGAACGATCCAAGTCACTTATTATTTCTATTTTCAAGATAATTTCATCAATCTTCTTATATTATCTAGGACTTGCTTTTTGAAAAACTTCAAATCTTTGTTTTAAATAAATTTAAAAGCGCAAAAATGATTTAGGCTATTTTTGTTTTCGTTTGAGCTTTCTTGCCAACCTAAAAACTTTCACCACTAGTTAGCCGCTTTTGAGCCTTTTTCCAAATTCATTTGATAGCTCCTCTTTTCATATCATTTTCACTAAGGCCAATATTTCCAACCTATCTAATCACACTAGCCTTTTTGAGTTTCATAAAATAGTTTCATGATTATGATAGGATATTTTGTGATATTTTTGGGAAAAGTATTTGAAAAAAGTAGTCCTCAGAAGAGATGTTTGCTTTTGTTTGGCCAATTAAAAATGAAAATAAAAGTATTTATGGCCTTTTTTTTGAAAAAGAAAAAGAAAAAAAAAATGGAAAAGAAAGAAAAAGAAAGAAAAAAAACATATTTTTTTTTAAATGAAAATTTTTGAAACTCTTTGTTTTGGTTTAGTGTGATTTTAAGCCTTCACGTTTATCTTTGAATTCCACTCCTAATCATATTCCTAAACAAAACGTTTCTGTCCTATTTAAGTCCTTTTGATTCACACCTTTTGAATTTAATTTAATAACTAAGAAAAAAAGAAAAGTAAATCAGTTTTAGTTTTTGATTTATTATTTAATTTATATAATTATAATGCATTTCTTGGATCTAGTAACAACTCCATGCATTTTTTCATTTTCGTTACTTTGCTTAAATCTATTTAAATAATTTTGTTAAAATTTTGGATGATTTATTTTTGTTAGTAAAGTTTATAAAAGTTAAACCGTACTTAAATAATTATTTTAGATTTACGTTTTGCCTTTTCCCTATTTACGATTTTGCATGGTACTTGTGTTTACATAATTAGACCTTTCTGATTAGTCATATTTTATTATTATCTAGTTTTTATATTTTTGCATGTGGAAAAGCAAAGCTTTAGCTTGGGGGAATTTGATAATATGTTTGGTAGTCTTAACTATTATCATATTTTTTCGAGTTTATAATGTACAAATATTGTATTTTAAGCTTTATTTTTATGTTTCTTATGTTAATTTTATTGCACCTAACTTTTCTCTCTCTTTGTGCAGCTTTCCTGAAAATTGGTCAAAAATGACCTGACATGCCCCCTATCACGCCTTCGCCGGGCGTGACCTAGAGCGTGTCACCTATTCTAGAGGAATCCAGAAGCCATGGGAAAATAACAGGAAAAACGACTATCACGCCCCCAGACACGCCATCCCCGGGCGTGTCCCCGGGCGTGACACGGGGCGTGTCGCCCTCTGCCCGAAGCCTACCGCCGCATTAAATGCCATTTTGACTCAGCAAGCGAACAGTACTGTCGTGCCCCCCGTCACGGGCGTGGCATAGGTCGTGACCCCTCCTTTTTCGATGACTGATAGATTTCCGACTAATGATTTCGACGCGACGTGCGTGTAACGCCCCCCTACACGTGCGTGACCCAGGGCATGTCCACTGGCGTATAGAAGTAATCATCCTTCCCGCCAGAATCAAGTGCCCGATGTCAACCCCAAACATGTCATGCCCCCTGACACGCCCCCCTAGGGCGTGTCGAAGGGCATGAATAACACATGGGCTTTTCCTATAAATTCAGACCCCCCCCCCTTCCATTTCAAAAGCTTGGGTTGAGAGGGGAGGTGCTGCCCCTTTGTTTATTCTTCTTTCTTATGTTCTTCCCTCTCTCTCTCTTCTTAATTTTGTGTTTTCTCTTAACCCTAGTTTAGTTTTAGCCTTTGTAATAGCTTTTATTGTAATTTATGCACTTGTAGTAGTTGCTTAATGTAGGGCTAGAATAGTTTTTCAATTTCATGCAATTGTAATTTCCTTTTTTCAAGCGTAGCTCTCCCTCTTTATAAATATAAGTGCTTATTATTACATTGTGTTCTTAATGCTTTACTACTCATCCCCCCTCCTCCACTCCATTATGATTAACTAATCCTCATTGTACTCGATCTTGATGATCTGAGGTTCGAGCGATTAAGTTATGATGTTTTAATTTACCATTTCTTTTTAGGTTTTATGCCTTGAATTACTCTTGATTTTTCATGGGCTGGAGGTATATTATCGATAAACTCTCCACCTTTGCTTTCATTCTGGGCTAGCCGAGAAGCCGATAGAATGAAGTGAGCATTCAAGGGTAAAGGGAGTTGTATGCACCCCTCGAGAGAGGCAGACGTCCAAATCTCCCGGATTGGAGTAAAATCCAATAGTGGGGTTCACCGCGTAAAGCGATCTTTAGGCCTCCAATTTACACGAGAGTCGGTCAGACATTCCTAAACTCAGTTGGGCACGACTTCGAGATAAGCGTGTTCAAGCTGTAGGAACCTCCACGGTCAAGGACTTTTACCCTATTAAGTTTAGGTTTTTATCGCATTTCTTAGTCGACTTTAGCCGAGGTGATTCTTGATCGAGTGCATTTCCATTTCATATTTTCAGCCCTTCATTGTAATCGCTTCTTATAGGCCTTTAATTCACTGCAGTAGTTCTCTTTCAAGCATAGTTTTATTTCCTTAATTGCAATTAGTTTCTCAAACCCTAGTTTTTTTGTCGATAAAATAATAGCCTTCGTGTGAGTAAGTGTACTCAACATTTCCCGGATTTCAATACGACACTTGTGTCCCCTAGCTACAGTTCGATAGGTATACTTTCCTCATTAGATTGCTAGTTCGGTTTCTTTTATTTTCTTCGAAGCTTAGTGACCACCATCAGTACCTACATAATTCCAACAATCCGAGCTGGGGCAGACGCTCAAAGCTATCCTGGAAGCCTTAAGGTCCCAATCCCAGAAAGCCCCTGTACAATAGCAGTGTCCGAGATCCACTTGGTTAAGCACTTTTCGAGCTATCTCCCCTCCTGCTTACCTTGGGAAGGAGTCTGCAGTGCATACGAGAAGAATGGCTCGACACTGTACAAGAACTTTTGGCCGGAACAAGATTCCCAAACAACAAGGCGGTGACCCTCATAGTGACACTCTTAGCGACCACCATTAGTTCCTACACAATTCCAACAATCCGAGCTGGCGCAGACGCTCACAGCTATCCTAGACGACTTCAAGTCCCAATCCCAGCAAGCCCCTGTACAACAGTAGGGTCCGGGATCCACTTGGTTAAGCACTTTCCGAGCTCTCTCCCCTCCTACTTACCTTGGGACAGAGTCGACAGTGCGTACGGAAGAATGGTTCGACACTGTACAAGAACTGTTGGCAAGAATAAGGTGCCCAAACAACATGGTGGTGACCCTTGTAGTGACACTCTTAGAGCTGCATGCCAAAAGGTGGTGGAAGTCCCTCATGGGATCCACTTTTCAAGTATGGGTGTACACGGATATCAGTTTGAGAGAATTCTTTGAAGCATTTTTAGAGCATTTCATCCACTCGGCTGCTCGGGATAATCTTGAAGAGAGATTTTTGCAACTGAAGCAAGGCTTCATGTCGGTGACAGAATACCAACGGGAGTTTCAGCACTTTGCTAGATTTGCTGACTCTTATGAGTTGGATGATAGAGGATACACAAAATGATTCTACAAAGGCTTGCAAGACCCCCTAAGACAAGCCCTTTTGTTTATAGAAGACTCTAGTCTAGCTGAGATTATTGACATGGCAAAGAGGTTGGAAGAGAATCACTTGTAAAGTGAAAAGAGACCAGCTGAAGGCGTGATGGAAGCTGGCCCCAATAATAGAAGGAGATTTGATAATAGAGAAGGAAGAGGATATCTAAGAGGTGGTAGACGTTTCCCCCAGTATTTTAGAATGGAGCGCCCAGTTCCTCAACCACCAGCATTGCCTCAACATTAACAATTCCAACAACCCGGTAGGCAGCAGGAGTGAGTGTGCTTCGAATGAAACCAACCGGGAAACATTCGACGCTACTCCCACAATTATTTGGAAATGCTCCTCTCGATTTCCCTCCAGTAGCTCCTCGAGGGCGGGGGCATATGCGTGGTCGAGGACGAGGACCACGAAGAGGAAAACACGGGCCTGCTCGGGATCAGATGTATGCATTGGACATGACTCAAGAGCGGAACCCAATGAAGGTGATTGCAGGTATGATTACATTTAGCCATTTTATTTACATTAATACCGTCAAGTTGCTTAAGATATACTAGACTCCTAGCTTGAGAATTATTATTGACACTTAGGCACTGTAATGGTCGGCGAGAAACCGGCCTATACGTTATTTGACATCGGTGCCTCGCACTATTTTGTGTCTGAAGACTTCATCAAAGATATAGATGGAGTGCAATACTTCACTGGTATTGCTCGAAGGGTGCACCTTCCAAACGGATCAGAGATGACGGCAACCGCGAAGTGCTAGTTTGAGGTCCTCCTTGAAGGAAAGCTCTTCGACACCCCTGCCACAGTCTTGGGAATGCCAGAGTTCAACCTCATTTTGGGCATAGTATGGCTGGATCAGCACTATGCAAAGATTGACTGCGCACAGAAGAGGATCACGTTGAGACATGGAGATTCGGAGGTCATCTTTCAAGGTATTAACTTCGCGCCCCGTATGATGTTATCTTCAGTCAAGGCTTTAAAAGCCCACCTGAAGGTGGATGAAGTTTTCATGATCTATATCGAGCTGAAGGAGTTGGCGTTGGATATCAAGGATGTCCGGGTGGTGCGCGATTTCCCTGAAGTATTTCTGGAGAAATATTCAGGATTACCACCACACAGAGAAGTAGATTTTCAAATCAAGTTAGTATCGGGTGCAAAGCCTTTCTCCAGGACTCCTTACTGAATGGACCCGAAGGAACTCGCCGAGTTTAGAGTTCTGCTGCAAGAGTTGGTAGAATTAGGGTTTGTTCGCCCCAGCTCATCACCTTGGGGAGCCCCTTTTCTATTCGTTAAGAAGAAATATGAACCCTGCAATTATGTATAGACTATCGGGAGCTCAACCGACTGACAGAACGGAACACCTATCTGTTACCTCGGATCGATGAGTTGTTCGATCAACTTGTGGGAGCGCATTGGTTTTCCAAGATAGATTTGTGCTCGAGGTATTATCAATTAAGAATACAAGAGGATAATATTCAGAATGTGGCTTTTAGCTCAAGGTACGGCTTATGTGAGTTCACAATGATGCCGTTTTGGCTCACAAATGCCCCATCAGCTTTCATAAGCTTGATGAACAAAGTGTTCGAGCCCTATCTAGATTTCTTCGTTGTTGTTTTCATCGATGACATCTTGGCCTACTCTAAGATGAAGGAAGAACATGTCGGGCATCTGTCCTTCGTACTGAAGAAGTTAAAAGTGCACGCCCTATTCACCATGTTCAGCAAGTGTGAATTTTGGCTTAAGAAGGTTGCTTTCTTGGGTCATGTGATCAGTGGGGCTAAGATAGTTGTGGATCCGGCCAAAGTGCGTTTTGTGAAGGAGTGATCGCCTTTGAAGTCAGCGGTCGACGTGTGGAGCTTCCTTGGACTTATCGGGTACTACCGCAAGTTCGTAAAGGGATTCTCAAAGTTTGCACTTCCTCTTAATTCCCTAACAAAAAAAGGTATGCCATATGAGTGGACACCCCAATGTGAAGCTGCATTCCAAGAACTAAAGGACAGACTTACATCCGCACCCATCCTAGCCCTTCCATCCGGGAAGGAAGGATTTCAAGTTTACACGGACACATCATATCAAGTAATGGGAGCGGTATTGATGCAGCACGGGCATGTGATTGCATATGCTTCCAGACAACTAAAGAAACATGAAATCAATTATCCAGTACATGATTTTGATTTGGGAGCAATAGTGTTCGCCTTGAAGATTAGGACACACTACCTATACGGCATACACTGCGAAACCTTCTCGGATCATAAGAACATAAAGTACGTCCATACCTAGAAGGAATTGAATCTAAGACAGCGGCGGTGGTTGGAGTTTTTATGCTATTATGAATACACCATGAACTACCGCCCCAGAAAAGTAAATTCCGTAGCCGATGTTTTGAGCAGGAAGGTACCGGAAACAAGCCCCGAGTCCCAGTTGATGCATTTGGAGTTAGCTCGGATGCTTGAAGAGATGGAGATCACATTAGTGAATAAGGATCAACCGGATGGGTATACGGAGTACTTGACCACGATAAGCATAGTGTGCGATGTTTGAGACTTGATCCGGGCGGAGCAAGTAAGGGATGAGGCTCTGGCCCCGGTAATAAAGTCAATTGAAGATGGGACAACCAATGAGTACTCTCTAAAGGACGTCCACGTTCATTTCTGTGGCCGGCTTTACATTCCACAGGGCGGTAAAATTCGGGAAGATATCTTGAGAGAGGAACACTGCTCTCAGTATTCTGTGCACCCTGGGATTGCTAATATGTACGCCAAATTACGGAAGATTATGTGTTGGCCGGGGATGAAGAAATACGTCAGGTATTTTTTTACGCATTGCGAGGCCTATCAAAGAGTGAAGGCAGAATGCAGGAGCCCCGGTGGATTATTGCAGTCATTGCCCATCCACGAGTGGAAGTTCGAGGAAGTCTCCATGGACTTTGTCCACGGTTTGCCTCGCTCCCGCTCAGGGAATGATTCGATATGGGTAATCGTTGATTGCTTGACGAAGGTAGCCTGGTTCATACCTCTGAAGAAAGAAGCATACGTGGATGTTTTGGTACCCCTTTTTGTGCAACAATTCGTACGGTATCATGGCGTGCAAAAGACAATCGTTTCTGACCGGGATGGTCGGTTTACCTCTAGGGAATGGAAGGTTGTGCATGAATATTTGGGTTCGTGCCTTACCTTCAGCACAACATTTCACCCTCAAACCGAAGGGCAATCTGAAAGGACTATTCAGAAATTGGAAGACTTATTGAGGTTATGTGTGTTGGATAGAGGAGAGCCGTGGGAAAGTCTCCTACCCTTGGTAGAATTCTCATACAAAAACAGCCATCAAGCTAGCATCGGGATGGCGCCCCATGAAGCCCTTTACGGAAGAAGGTGTACAACACCCTTGTCTTGGGTGTAGGATGAAGATCCGAAGTCTTTGGGAGTTGAATACATAGATGATACAGATGCAGCTGTGAGACTAATACAGGACCGTATGCTTGAGGCTCAAAGTCGCCAAGCAAAATACTATGATGCAAAGCTCCAGATGGTGGAATTTCAAGTGGGCTACAAGGTATTTTTAAAGATCAGGCCGATGAATGGAGTATCTCGGGTACGTGGTGCAAAGAATCTCAGCCCAAGGTACGTTGGGCCCTACATCATATTTGAAAGGATTGGCCCATAGGCATATCGGTTGGAGTTACCGCCGGAGCTGGAGAATCTTCATGACGTGTTCCATGGGTCATCACTCTGAAAGAAGTTGTTGTGGCCCGAACAATATGTCTCACCCACTGATGGAGCAGTTACGACTGATAGGTCGGTACGACTTGAACCTGTGCGGATAGTGGACAACAAAACGAGGACCTTGCGCCGCAAAAGTGTTCCTCTAGTAAAAGTGTTGTGGTCCAATCATGGGAAAGAGGAGTATATGTGGGAGCCGGTGGACTTAATGCAAAAGCGCTATTCGGAGACATTTCATCAAGGTAATCTTTAAAAAGCATATTTTATTTTATGTCTATTTTATGCTTTTCTATCCCCGTAGCTTTAACAAGATTTCAGGGACAAAATATTTTATTTTGTTTATAGAATTTGTAACGTCCCTATTTGCGCTAGGCCCCTTGTTTGCGCTTTGAGTCAGGAGAGCTTATTTAGGCTCAGAGAGTGCAGGCGATCAGGCGCGCACTCGTGGGGAAAAATTAAGTTGGCCCTGTGTAGGACATGGGTAGAGACACGGGCGCGTCCCTACCCGTGTGCCATGGCTTTGAGTTCCATGGCTTTGAGTGGCATGGCGTTGATTGGTTTGTCCCGAGAAGGACACGGGTAGAGATACGCGCATGTCACTACTTGTGTGTCGTGTCTTTGAGTGCCATGGATTTGAGTGGCACGACGTTGATTGGACTGTCCTGAGGAGGACACGGGTAGAGACACGGGCGTGTCCCTATCCGTGTGTTGTGGCTTTGAATTCCATGGCTTTGAGTGGCATGGCATTGAGTGGTTTGTCTAGAGAAGGATACAGGTAGAGACACGAGCGTGTCCCTACCCGTGTGCGTAGAGCCAAGGTCGGCGAGACGTATCCCGAGAAGGACACGGGTATCCACATGACCAAAACCACGGCTGTGTCACCTGGACACGGGTACAGACACGGGCGTGTCAGTACCCATGTATTAGCACGAAACGGCAGTCAAACCGTTGTTGACGTTTCTCCAGAGCAGAACACGGGTAAGGACACGGTCGTGTCCCTACCGTGTCACTTCTGAATAAAAAGGGGAAAAGAAACCCTAGGCTTTTTTCATCATCTTCCAAGCCATATTTTTTGGAGAAACTTCTGGAGGAAGGAGAACTTGTTGGAGCCAACCAAACTCCGTGAGGAATCTCCACCGCTGCAAAGGAAAAAGGGATGCCAACGAGGAGAATGACAAGATCCATGGCCGGAAATTGTGGAACCGCTGGAAATGTGGTGAGCTTCCACCCCTCTCCCTTGGTGCTAGATCTATAGTTATCCTTAGGAGAGATATCGACTCAAAAGAGTCTTAATGTGTGAGATGACGATTTCTAGGAGGGCCATGCTAGAACTTGTGTTCTAAGGTTTAGTCATCATCAACCTCCTCTTCCTTCAAAGTGATGACAGGGGTGGTCTCGTGAAGAGGAATGGCCTTAAGAGGGTGAATAAGGGTGGAGGAACATCTGGTTGTGATTTGTAAGGATCGGCTTGAGGAGGAAGATGAACCGATGCCGTTCATTTCGCCTCAAGATGCGTGTAGAAATCTGTGTTCTACACGTAGTGATCTTCTTGGATATTTTCAGGCCAGATATGGCAAGATCTAGTCTTCTGACTAAACACGAGAGTCGTAGCCCTTGGAATTACCTTTCCAACGAGTTGTTACACTCCTTCAGGTGAAGTATATAGCCACGAGAATGTCTGATCGAAGTAGAGGGCTGTCAGACCAAGCGTGAATAAATTATATCATGGATGCAGCAGTCTTTGGAGCCAATTTCATGTATGATATTGTCTGATCTGGGTTGCAGACTGAACATGAAAGTTGTATCCCATGGAAATACCTTTCCGTCGAGGGGTTACACGCACTTACCGGATTCCTATAGAAACAGAAATCTCCAGACAAAGTTGCTGCCCAACACGTGTTTTTTTCACCTGAAATTCCTGGGTAAGTGTAAAATTGGGTTTGGACTCGGAAGTGGTTTTTTAACAATCCTATGTTAAGTTGTAGGCGAATAATAATATTCCTAATTGTGATAATTCAACGCATGATGAAATTACTGGATAGTCCCCATATAAACAAATGGTGAAATGGTATGTTGTTGAACGAAATGACTTGGTGGGGGTGAATGAACCAAGGGTAATTAGTCGTTTAATAATAAGATCTACTAGAGCTTGGGTAATTGTTCGGTGATGGTTGCATGAACATGTGAGGTGTTAAATATATGGTTAACTCATGTGTACACAAATGGTTGATCTTGGTGATGTTAAAGTTATGTGACCATAGCATTGACGGAATCATGGACTCGAGGATTGTCATATAAGGGAGTCTAAAATCGTCTATTGTATGTGGTGGTTCGTCACCTGTATTTGTGGTAAACCCTTGAGGTGACTCGGGCACTAGATTGTAAGAAGGGTGAGTGTGTATATCTGATCGCACTAGTTGGTAATGTTGGGAAGAATCATAAATAGACGGTTGGGCTTGGTCCTCGGTGTTCATGTCCCAAGGATCCTTCCATTCCAAGTGGTCGGTTGGGCTTGGTCCTCGTGCTCGTTTCCGAGGCTCCTTCCATATCGCGATGTGGATATAATGAATGTGGTGTGAGTCGACACGCGGTTTCGTAATCCCGGGTTAAGGATAGTGTGGCAGGTCTACGGTCACGCCAATCGTAACACCTATAGGAGTTGACAGCTAGACATTAGACGGTTGGGCTTGATCCTCGGTGTTCACGTCCCGAGGATCCTTTCGTGCCAAGTGAACGGTTGGGCTTGGTCCTCGTGCTAATTTCCGAGGCTCCTTCCATATCAAACCTTAGGCCAATTCGGGGCTTGGATCTCGGCACACATCTACCCTAGACACCAGCTGAGTCGTAGTACGCATGTGAGTTCCGCTGTTGTGTTCTTAGCATTGAGGCATACGAAGGCCTAGGCTAGGTAGTGTGGAGACCATCCTAGTAGTAGATATGCCCGCTCTACTATCACCGTGCGACCACGATGGTTGACGCCTGAGAGGTTAGCTACCTGCTCGAAAAGTGGGAACTACAAGTCTGTGTCGACATAGCGATTGCATGTGCGTGATCATGGGTGAGTCATTGCATTGCATACATGTCATTACAATTCATTGCTTACACAACATACTCATCGTATATATTTGTATGGGCACTCCTATAAGATGAGTTACTTACTGCTGAACGATACTCACCTTATATGTTTATATGAGCATTCATATAAGTTGAGTTACTTTCTGTTATAATATTACACTCTCATGCTGCTGAAGATGATAGAATTGCTAGAATAAATTGTTGCTCATTTATTACATTGCTTTATATACATAGTGAAATGCCACCTGCTTGTACCTATGTATATATATATTTTACCCTGTTCCTATCTCCGCCCGGTACCGAGGAGTCATCGGGGGAGCGGATGTGATGCCACTTAATCTTTATGACTAACGGTTGCTAAATCTTCCTTTTTAGGAGGAACCCCGCAGCTGGAGCAGTTGGTTATGCAGTCAGACAGCCAGGCCAGGACGATAGGGCCTGAGGGGACGTATCGTCGCTACGTTGGGTTACTGATGTGAGTGTGAGAAGTTTTTGTTGTACCCTTTTTCGGAAAACTATTCCCGTACTCTGATATTAGAAGCTT
Source organism: Platanthera zijinensis (assembly GCA_039513925.1). NCBI lineage: Eukaryota > Viridiplantae > Streptophyta > Magnoliopsida > Asparagales > Orchidaceae > Platanthera > Platanthera zijinensis. The sequence continues at coordinate 99,562,973 of CM077093.1, forward strand.
GTTGAAGATTCTCTAGTGTTGTTATATTATGGACTATATTCTTGTTGTGTGTTTGACTTCTATATTATATTTTGGTTGGGCTGGCAATGTATGATATTTGTTATAGCCGACAGGATAAGCGTCTTGTGGTACAGGCAAGCCTGAGTGCTAGTGCTACCGCGAGACGGCTTTTATGGGCATAAGACCCCTCTCGTTCCGTGTTTTGTGTTCTGGGAGGGGGGTCTTACATCCCGCCAGTCAACACTCAACTCCTTCATCAACCCGAGCACGACACGCCCGTGTCCGAAGACCCGACACACCCGTGTCGATGTCAGCAGTATGTGCCTCTAGCCAGCAAAGATCAAATTGACTTCCTCCACCCAACTATCTAGTCACGCCATCCTACACGCCCGTGTCCGAAGACCCGACACACCAGTGTCGATGTCGGCAGTATGTGCCTCCAGCCAGCAAAGATCAAATTGACTTCCTCCACCCAACTATCTAGTCTCGCCATCCTACACGCCCGTGTCCAATCTCGATATGCACGTGTTGGACACGTGTCCCGACCCGTTCTTCCAGAACGACGCTAGCTCGCCAGATTTTGCCTTCCCCGGATAACCCTTCATGACACGCCCCCCGTCACTCCCGTGATTAGGGCGTGTCACACCTGAAAATTTTGCCTATAAATAAAAGCTTTTTGTAAGCACTCTTGCTCCACTTTTTGGGCCACTTCACTTAGGTTTAGGGATGTTCTTGGGGGCTGTTTGATAATACGTTTTGTAGCCTAAACTATTATCGTATTTTATATTTTATATTGTACAAATTATGTCTATTATTAGTTTATTTTTTATCCTTTTTATGTAAATTTTATTGCCACTAACTTTTTCCTGTCTTTTTGCAGGTTTTCAGAAAAATTGCCAAAATGGCCTGTCACGCCCCCCCTGTCACGCCCTCCCTGGGCGTGACCTAGGGCGTGTCACCCGATCCCGAGGACACCTGCTGGAAGGGACAAAAAACGGTCAAAACCGCTGTCACGCCCCCTGTCACGCCCTCCCTGGGCGTGTCACTAGGCGTGACCAGGGGCGTGTCGCCCTCTGCCGCAAAGCTGCCGCCGCATTAAATGCCCTTCCGCCTCAGCACGCAAACAGTACTGTCACGCCCCATGTCACGCCCGTGACATGGGCGTGACACCTTCCTTTTTCGGCGACTGACGGATTTCCGACCAATGATTTGGACATGACATGCCTGTCACGCCCCCCTGTCACGGGCGTGACCTAGGGCGTGACCACCGACGTACCGAAGCAATCATCCCTCCCGCCAGAATCCAGAGCCCGAGGTCAAATCCGTACCTGTCACGCCCCCTAACACGCCCCCCCTAGGGCGTGTCAGAGGGCGTGACCAACCCGAGAAAAAATCTATAAATTGAGCCCCCCTCCTCCCCATTTGAGGAAGCTTTGGTTGAGTGGGGGAGGTGCTGCCCCTTTGTTTCTTGATCCTTTTTCATGCTTTCTCTCTCTCTCTCTCCCCCTCTCTTTGTACTTTTTGTTTAACCCTAGTTTAATCTTAGTTTGTTCTAGCTTTTATTGCAATTTCCTCCTTGCTTAGTGCTTAATGTAGGGCTAGAATAGGGTTTAATTTTCATGCACTTATAACTTTAATTATCAATAGTGTAACTTGCCCTTTTTATTAATAAAAGTGTTCTTGTTTAGCTTGTGTTCTTCTTATGCTTTTCTACTCATCTTCCCCACTCCACTCCATTATGATTAACTAATCCTCCTTGTACTCGATCTTGATGATCCGAGGTTAGAGCGATTATGTTATGATGTTTTAATTAATCTTTTCTTTTTAGGTTAGGGCCTTGAATTACTCTTGATTTATCACGGGTCGGAGGTATATTTTCGATATATACTCTCCGCCTTTGCTTTCATTTTGGGCTAGCCGAGAGGCTGAAAGAATGAAGTGAGCATTCAAGAGTAAAGGGAGTTGTACGCACCCCTCGAGAGAGGCAGACGTCCAAATCTCCCGGATTGGAGTAAAATCCAATTGTGGGGTTCACCGCGTAAAGCGAGTTTTAGGCCTCCGATTTAGACGAGAGTCGGTCGGACCTTCCTAAACTCAGTTGGGCACGACTTCGAGAGAAGCGTGTTCAAGCTTTAGGAACCTCCACGGTCAAGGACCCTTATCCTATTAAGTTTAGATTTTTATCGCATTTTCTTAATCGTCTTTAGCCGAGGTGAATCTTGATCGGGTGCATTTCTATTTCATATTTTCTACCTTTCGTAGTAATCACATGTCTTGTGCTCTTTAATTAACTGCAGTAGTTTTCTTTCTAGCTTAGTTGTTTACTTAATAGCCCTCTTAATTGCAGTGCTTCTTTTTCTAGAATAGCTTTACTTTCTCCCCTGCACTTAGATTTTCTAAAACCCTAGTTTTTCCGTCGATAAGATAATAGCGTTCGTGTGAGTAATGTTAGCCAACAGTTCCCGGATTTCAATACGACACTTGTGTCCCCTTGCTACAATTCGATAGGTATACTTGCCTCATCGGGTTGCTAGTTCGGTTGCGTTTATTTTCTTCGAACCCTAGCGCGCAACAAGTTTTTGGCGCCGTTGCCGGGGAACCAACTTCCGTTGATATTTTGAAAACACGAACCTATTAATTTTATCTCTTCTCTTTCTCATCCCCTTTTCTTTAAAGTTTTAAAAAATCAAAAAAAAAATTATCACCGCTCTTAATAGAAACCAACCTCACAATTTTTCTACGCCACCTAATTCTCTCGAAAAGGGCAAAGGGCTTTAAGCGCCACTGTCTTGTCTAGTACCTTGCGAACCCTTCACGGGGTAGTCCTTGGGAAGTTCGGGAGTTAATTTATAAAAAAAAATCTATTTCAAAAAGAAAAAAAAAATTTAATTTAATTTTCTAAATCTAGTTTTTCTTTCTAGTTTATCCTTTTTCTCTTTCTCTTCTTCTTTTCTGTTCTTTTAGTGCATGACCCGCGGGAGTCCGTCGGTTATTTTGGACTTGGACCACGAAATTGAGCGTACTCTTCGGAGAAGATCGCGATTTCAAGGTCCTACTATCCAAGTGCCGGTTGAGGACTCCGAGTCATTTAATACTTTAAGAATGGAAGAACCCAACGTAGATGAGGCCGTTCAAAGGACTATGTCCTATTATGCACGACCGAACCTCGAGGGAACAGAATCGAGTATAGTCCGTCCTACTATAGCAAATAATAACTTTGAACTAAAGCCTAGCATAATTCAAATGGTGCAGCAATATGTGCAATTTGACGGACTTCAAGATGAAGATCCGAACACACATATAGCTAGATTTCTTGAAATTTGCGACACCTTCAAGATAAATGGTGTCACAAATGATGTGATCAGGCTAAGACTCTTCCCCTTCACTCTAAGAACTAAAGCTAAGCAGTGGCTTAACACACTTCCGAAAAATAGCATAACCACTTGGAATGAATTAACTGAAAAATTTTTGGCGAAGTATTTTCCGCCCGCCAAAACTGCAAAACTTAGGAACGATATCTCTGCCTTCGGACAAATAGACTCTGAAACCCTTTACGAAACCTGGGAGAGATTTAAAGAATTATTAAGACGATGCCCACATCACGCGCTGCCTGTATGGTTACAAGTGCAGACGTTTTATAACGGGCTAAATCAAAGCACGAAGCAAATGATAGACGCAGCTTCTGGCGGTACTTTAAATCATAAGACCCCGCAAGCCGCTCTTGAGCTTTTTGAGGATATGGCCATGAACACTTATCAGTGGAATGTGCCTAGGTCCCGCCCGAACAAGCCTGCAGGTATCTATGAAGTGGACAACGTCTCCCAGCTCGCTCTGCAAGTAGAAATCCTAAGCAAAAAAATCACGGAGATGACTGCTGCCTCCGCCCCTCAGGTATGGGAATCTGCAACCCCTACTCCAGAAAATTTAGATTATGTTAATAATTTGCCTAGAACTGCTTTTAATAATTTTTCTGCTGCGAATTTTCATCCGCCTGGTTTTAATTTTCCGAATAGTTATAACCCCGCTTTAAGAAATCACCCGAACTTTTCATGGAGTAATCCATCGAATGCGATGCGCCCACCTCCGCAAAATGATTTTTCTGCACAACCACCACCACCACCACCACTTCTTCAAAATTACCCAAAACCTCCGAGCTTGGAGGAATTACTTTCTAAATATATCACCACAAATGACGCTACCATAAGAACTTTAACCGGAAGCGTAAAAAGTTTAGAAAATCAGGTAGGACAGCTCGCGAAAATAATTTCTGAGCGACCCGTAGGGTCTCTTCCTTCCAATACCGAACCAAACCCGAGAGAGCAAGCGAAAGCTATAACTCTTCGGAGTGGGAAGCAAGTCTCCGGTATGGTAAGTGAAGAGCCCGAGGCAAGCTCCGCTTCCGCTTTTAAAAATCAAAGCTTCGCTCCGCTTCCACCCTCTGCTGAAGAAGTAATCACCCCCACTTTAGAAAATAATCTCACTCCACCACCCATCTTCAAAAATAATTCAACTCCTCCATACCCCTCTGAACTTAATAGACAACGTCAAGATGATCAGTACTCCCGCTTCATAGAAATCTTCAAACAAATCCACATTAATCTTCCCTTCCACAAGGCTATTTCGCAAATGCCGAAATACGCCAAATATCTTAAAAACCTCCTCACAAACAAGAAGAAGTTAGAGAATCTTTCGCACGTCACGCTTAACGCCGAGTGCTCCGCCGTTTTAACAAATGGTTTGCCGAAGAAAATCAGTGACCCGGGTAGTTTCTCTATCCCGTGTGTCTTCGGTGATCTCTTTGTTAAACATGCGTTAGCCGACTTAGGCGCAATTATAAACCTGATGCCCTTTTCGTTGTTCAAAAAGTTAGGGATTGGTACCCTTAACCCCACGCGTATGAGTATCCAGCTAGCCGATAGATCCGTCAAGTATCCGTTAGGAATAGTGGAGGACGTTCTAGTGAAAGTCGACAAGTTCATCTTCCCGGTGGACTTTGTCATTTTGGACATCGAAGAAGACGTCGAGGTTCCCTTGATCCTTGGCCGACCCTTCCTTGCCACCTCCCGAGCCATCATTGACGTAAGCAATGGTAAGCTCTTTCTTCGAGTAGGCGACGACGAAGTCACATTTTCTATCACCCCTTCGATGAAGAACACCTTAGCGAACGATGACTCATGTTTTTTCGTAGACGCCGTGAGTGATGATTCTTCCTACTGCCTCTCCGACTTTGAAAAAGAATTTTCTACTTTTTGCTCCTCTTCTCTTACAACAGAATCACTGCAAGGAAGTGATGAATCTTCTTATTGTCTTTCTGAGTTTGAAAAAGAGTTTTCTGATTTTTGTTCTTCCTCTTTCCTTACCACTGAATCTGTACAAGAAGCCGTCTTGGCTGCTAGCCCCACCCCTTATTACGTTCCTTATAAAAAAGTTTATGAAGATATTATTTTCGAAAAAGAAAGAATCTCAAAATCCTCTTATGAAGAACCCCTACCCTAGAACTTAAAGAACTTCCCGAACACCTAAAGTATGCTTTCTTGGAAAAAGACTCCAAGTTACCAGTTATCGTTTCGGCCTACCTCACGGATACGCAGAACGATAAACTTCTTCTAGTTCTACGTAAGCATCGCCGGGCTATTGCTTGGCAAATTTCTGATATCAAGGGCATAAGCCCATCTTTCTGTACACATAAAATTTTAATGGAAGATAATTCGCGTAACTCTATCCAACCTCAGCGCCGTATAAACCCGAATATGAAAGAAGTAGTTAAGGGCGAGGTTATGAAACTATTAGACGCAGGAATTATCTACCCTATATCGGACAGTAAGTGGGTTAGCCCCGTTCAGGTAGTTCCAAAAAAGGGAGGGATAACCGTAGTTAGTAATGAGAATAATGAATTAATCCCGACACAGACGGTGACGGGTTGGCGTATGTGCATAGATTACCGTAAGTTAAATGACGCCACCCGTAAGGACCACTTTCCTCTACCGTTTATCGACCAGATTTTAGAACGTCTCTCCGGCCATAGCTTTTATTGTTTTCTCGATGGCCTCTCGGGGTACTTTCAAATACCCATCTCTCCCGAGGACCAAGAGAAAACTACGTTTACTTGTCCCTTCGGCACCTTCACGTACCGAAGAATGCCGTTTGGATTATGCAATGCGCCGGCTACATTCCAACGATGTATGCTCGCAATATTTGACAAGTACGTAGAAAGCATTATGGAGGTATTCATGGACGATTTCTCCGTGTTCGGCGACTCCTTTGATAGATGTTTAGAAAACCTCGAAAAAGTCTTAGAACGATGCGAAGAAACTAACCTTGCCCTAAATTGGGAAAAATGCCATTTTATGGTGAGGGAAGGGTTAGTTTTGGGTCATAAAATTTCTGCTAAAGGTATTGAGGTAGACGTTGCCAAGATAGAAGTTATTGAGAAGTTGCCGCCACCTACAAACATAAAAGCTATAAGAAGTTTCCTAGGCCACGCTGGTTTTTATCGTCGTTTTATAAAGGACTTCTCCAAGATCACTAAGCCCCTCACCCATCTCTTAGAAAAAGACGCTCCATTCATTTTTGATGACTCTTGTATTTCTGCCTTTGAATTAATTAAAGAAAAGTTAATTAACGCGCCGATTATGATAGCTCCGGTGTGGGACCTTCCTTTCGAGATTATGTGCGATGCGAGTAGTTTTGCGGTGGGAGCCGTATTAGGTCAACGCATATCTAAGAACTTCCACCCCATCTATTACGCTAGTAAAACCCTCACATCTGCACAAGAAAATTACACCACAACCGAGAAGGAGCTCTTAGGCTGTAGTATTTGCGTTTGATAAATTTCGCCCTTACATTACACTTTCAAAAATCATTGTTTTTACGGACCACTCGGCCCTCAAGTACCTTCTTGCCAAAACGGATGCCAAGCCTCGCTTGATTCGCTGGGTCTTACTCCTCCAGGAGTTTGACTTAGAGATCCGTGATAAGCGAGGAGCCGAGAACTTGGCCGCCGACCATTTATCAAGATTAGATAACCCCTTTATAGAAAAATTAAATGAAAAATCTTTTAATGACTATTTTCCTGATGAGAAGCTGCTTTTAGTTAATACATCTACTTCTCCTTGGTTCGCGCACATTGCCAACTATCTAGTGGCCCGGGTGCTCCCAAAAGAGTTCTCCTCTCAGCAGAAGAAGAAATTCTTTTCTGAGCTGAAGAACTACTTTTGGGAAGACCCGCATCTTTTCAAAATTTGTGTGGATCAAGTGATAAGGAGATGTGTTTCTTTTGATGAAGGAATTGATATTCTAAAACATTTGCATGAAGGTCCGACAGGTGGGCACTATCAAGCTGCTCGCACCGCTCATAAGGTGCTTTGCGCGGGTTTTTACTGGCCTAGCCTGTTTAAAGACGCGCAAGCCTTTGTGAGCAGGTGTGATAGTTGCCAACGGTCGGGCAATATTTCTAATAAAAATGAAATGCCGCAAAATTATTTCTTAGAGTGCGAAATTTTCGACCTCTGGGGAATTGATTTTGTTGGCCCCCTTCCTTCTAGCTTCGGAAACAAATATATTTTAGTTGCTGTTGATTATGTTTCACGATGGGCTGAGGCCCAAGCTCTTCCTACGAACGACTCCCGAGTTGTAGTCACGTTTTTAAAAAAATTATTTTCTAGATTCGGTACGCCACGCGCAATCGTTAGCGATAGGGGTTCCCATTTCTGTAACGCACAATTTTCAAAAATCCTTACTAAATACGGCGTTACGCATAAACTATCCACTGCCTACCACCCCCAAACTAACGGTCAAGTCGAAGTAGTAAATAGAGAAATAAAAAGAATATTAGAAAAGACTGTTTCAACTTCTAGAAAAGACTGGTCAGCCAAACTTGACGATGCTCTATGGGCCTACCGAACAGCGTACAAAACCGCCCTCGGATGTACGCCGTATCGGCTGGTCTATGGAAAATCGTGCCATCTGCCCGTAGAGTTAGAACACCGCGCCTTTTGGGCCTTAAAATTTTTAAACTTCGATCCCCACTCAGTCGGTGACCTTCGAAAATTCCAACTAAATGAACTCGACGAGTGGCGCTCTTATGCTTATGAAAATAATAAACTTTATAAAGAGCGGACGAAGCGTTTACACGATAAACACTTAAGGCACCCTAAAAACTTTAAGCCGGGCGACCAAGTCCTTTTATATAATTCTCGTTTACGTTTATTTCCGGGCAAATTAAAATCTCGCTGGTCTGGCCCGTTTTCTGTTTTAGAAGTATTTCCTTATGGAACTGTTTTAATTTCTCACCCTGATAAGGGTAATTTCAAAGTGAATGGTCAGCGTCTTAAACTGTATTTCTCTGGTGATGATGATGTCAGTCCAAACACTATTAAGTTTCTGCTTCACGAACTTTAATCTTGAACTTTTTATTTTTTTTGCTAAAAACAATTTTATTTCGGGACAACAATATTTTTGGACAATATTATTTTTGATGCGTCGAGCTCAACGACGCTTTAACCAAAGGGCGCTCTTGGGAGGCAACCCAAGTTATCTTTTTCTGTTTTCTTTATTTTACAATTTTTGCCTCGGACGGCTCCGACAAGCTGAAGCTTCTGCGATCGCCTGCTCCAACATTGCTGAATCCATCACAAAGTCCAAAGAAGACATTCGGGGAGCGGCATCACTCAGTTTTCGCAGCAAATAAATCCGGGGAAGTACCTGTATTTCAATTCTGTCTTTCAATTCTGTACTTTATTTTTCTCTCCTTCTCCAATCCCCTTCTTTAGCCATTGAGGACAATGTCTGTTTTAAGCTTGGGGGAGGATTTCCTCCTTCATTTTTGCGTAGTGTAAATAATCTTCTTTTTGTATATATTGTAAATATTTCCAAAAAAAAAAATGAATATCTTAAAATTCCAAAATCCAAAAAAAGAGAATATTCCACAAAATTAAATTAAAAAAAATTTATATGTGTTTTTGAATAGTTTAGACATTTTGGTATTTCAATAGTACCCCTAGTTTTTAGTTTTGTTTTACTCAAAATCTCCTATAAACAACTTAGTTAATTATAATATTTCTAATCGTCCTTTTTAATTATGTTTCACAAGTAAAATGTTGGCCATGCTGTGTTTCTAATTCACGGTAGCATGTTAAGGTGAAATATTTTTCTAAAACTCGCATTTCTATTATGGTTTTTTGTTGTTTATTTCCTTTACTTTCTTAAAAATTCATCATCCACTATTTTCTTTTTCGTTTTTGAATAATTTTTGTAAAGTCAACTTTTGAATAACGTAGTAGATGTGAACGATCCAAGTCACCTATTATTTCTATTTTCAAGTTAATTTCATCAATCTTCTTTTATTATCTAGGACTCGCTTTTTGAAAATTTTTCAAACCTTTGTTTTAAATAAATTCAAAAGCGTGAAAATGATTTAGGCCATTTTTGTTTTCGTTTGAGCTTTCTTGCCAACCTAAAAACTTTTACCACTAGTTAGCCGTTTTTGAGCCTTTTTCCGATTTCATTTGATAGCTCCTCCTTTCATTTCAGTTTCACCAAAGCCAAAATTTCCAACCTATCGAATCACACTAGCCTTTTTGAGTTTCATAAATTATTTTGACGATTTTGATAGGGTATTTTGTGATTTTTGTGGAAAAAGGTTTTCGAAAAAAAAAGAAAGAAGTATGTTCAAAAGTGATGTTTATTTTTTGTTTGGCCAACTCAAAAAGGAAAATAAAAATATTTATGGCCTTTGTTTTGAAAAAAGAAAAAAAATGGAAAAGAAAAAAATGAAAAAGAAAGAAAAAAATGTGTATATATTTTTATGAAAATTTTTGAAACTCTTTGCTTTGGTTTAGTGTGATTTTAAAACCTTCACGTTTATCTTTGAATTCCACTCCTAATTATTTTCCTAAACCAAACGTTTCTGTCCTATTTAAGTCCTTTTGATTCACGCTTTTTAATTTTTTATTTAACAACTAAGAAAAGAAAAACAGTAAATCAGTTTTAGTTTTAGATTTAAACCTAGATTTTTGATAATTAAATTGATATAATTATAATGCGTTGCTTGGATCTAGTAACAACTCAATGCGTGTTTTTCATTTTCGTTGCTTTACTTAAGTCCATTTAAAAAATCTCGTTAAAATTTTGGATGATTTGTTTTTATTAAGTAAAGTTTTTAAAAGTTTTACCATACCTAAATAATTGTTTTAGACTTACATTTCACCTTTTCCCTACTAAGAATTTCGCATAGTACTTGTGTAGGCATAATTAGAACTTTTTGATTAGTCCTTTTTATAAATATCTAGTTTTTATATTTTTGCTTGGGGACAAGCAAAGCTTAAGCTTGGGGGAATTTGATAATACGTTTTGTAGCCTAAACTATTATCGTATTTTATATTTTATATTGTACAAATTATGTCTATTATTAGTTTATTTTTATCCTTTTTATGTAAATTTTATTGCCACTAACTTTTTCCTGTCTTTTTGCAGGTTTTCAGAAAAATTGCCAAAATGGCCTGTCACGCCCCCCTGTCACGCCCTCCCTGGGCGTGACCTAGGGCGTGTCACCCGATCCCGAGGACACCTGCTGGAAGGGACAGAAAACGGTCAAAACCGCTGTCACGCCCCCCTGTCACGCCCTCCCTGGGCGTGTCACTAGGCGTGACCAGGGGCGTGTCGCCCTTTGCCGCAAAGCTGCCGCCGCATTAAATGCCCTTCCGCCTCAGCACGCAAATAGTACTGTCACGCCCCATGTCACGCCCGTGACATGGGCGTGACACCTTCCTTTTTCGGCGACTGACGGATTTCCGACCAATGATTTGGACATGACATGCCTGTCACGCCCCCTGTCACGGGCGTGACCTAGGGCGTGACCACCGACGTACCGAAGCAATCATCCCTCCCGCCAGAATCCAGAGCCCGAGGTCAAATCCGTACCTGTCACGCCCCCTGACACGCCCCCCTAGGGCGTGTCAGAGGGCGTGACCAACCCGAGAAAAAATCTATAAATTGAGCCCCCTCCTCCCCATTTCAGGAAGCTTTGGTTGAGTGGGGGAGGTGCTGCCCCTTTGTTTCTTGATCCTTTTTCATGCTTTCTCTCTCTCTCTCTCCCCCTCTCTTTGTACTTTTTGTTTAACCCTAGTTTAATCTTAGTTTGTTCTAGCTTTTATTGCAATTTCTCCTTGCTTAGTGCTTAATGTAGGGCTAGAATAGGGTTTAATTTTCATGCACTTGTAACTTTAATTTTCAATAGTGTAACTTGCCCTTTTTATTAATATAAGTGTTCTTGTTTAGCTTGTGTTCTTATTATGCTTTTCTACTCATCTTCCCCCCTCCACTCCATTATGATTAACTAATCCTCCTTGTACTCGATCTTGATGATCCGAGGTTAGAGCGATTATGTTATGATGTTTTAATTAATCTTTTCTTTTTAGGTTAGGGCCTTGAATTACTCTTGATTTATCACGGGTCGGAGGTATATTTTCGATATATACTCTCCGCCTTTGCTTTCATTCTGGGCTAGCCGAGAGGCCGAAAGAATGAAGTGAGCATTCAAGAGTAAAGGGAGTTGTACGCACCCCTCGAGAGAGGCAGACGTCCAAATCTCCCGGATTGGAGTAAAATCCAATAGTGGGGTTCACCGCGTAAAGCGAGTTTTAGGCCTCCGATTTAGACGAGAGTCGGTCGGACCTTCCTAAACTCAGTTGGGCACAACTTCGAGAGAAGCGTTTTCAAGCTTTAGGAACCTCCACGGTCAAGGACCCTTATCCTATTAAGTTTAGATTTTTATCGCATTTTCTTAATCGTCTTTAGCCGAGGTGAATCTTGATCGGGTGCATTTCCATTTCATATTTTCTACCTTTCGTAGTAATCACCTGTCTTGTGCTCTTTAATTAACTGCAGTAGTTTCCTTTCTAGCTTAGTTGTTTACTTAATAGCCCTCTTAATTGCAGTGTTTATTTTTCTAGAATAGCTTTACTTTCTCCCCTACACTTAGATTTTCTAAAACCCTAGTTTTTCCGTCGATAAGATAATAGCGTTCGTGTGAGTAAGCTTAGCCAACAGTTCCCGGATTTCAATACGACACTTGTGTCCCCTTGCTACAATTCGATAGGTATACTTGCCTCATCGGGTTGCTAGTTCGGTTGCGTTTATTTTCTTCGAACCCTAGCGCGCAACACTTCACAGGAAAATGTAAGTGAAATTTCTCCCCCCCCCCTTTTATGTGTTTGTTTTAGCTTTATTGTAACTCATTTTTACTTATTAAAAATGTGTATTTTTCTCCTTTATGTTGTATGAAAATCAGCCAAGGAGCCCTACCTTAAGTGATTTTTTGTTCTCCTTTTTTTGTGTTTTTATGTTTTATTTTTAGCTTAAACTTGTTTAGTAAAGGATTTTTACCGCATTTCTAGCCGTTATGCCGCCCGTTTGCTTTTTTTGCATCCTACTTGTTTAGGTTTAGTTTATTATTTCTATTTTGTTTTCATTCCTATGGTTTTAAAAAAATGGTTTTAAGGGTGGTTTTTATTTTCTTTAACTTAGTTTTTTTAGGATCGTAAAACTTTCCGTTCTCTTTTAGCTTTATTTCCTCTTTTTAACCATTTCTATCAAAATATAAGAATGAAAGTGTCGTTGTTTTAATTTTTTGCCAACTTAACTTTTCATTTTAATTTTCAAAACTTTTTACTCATTTAATTTGTATTTTCTCTTTTTATGCATTTCTACCGGATTCTAGCAGTAGAAATTTAAAGTGGAGGATAAGATCAGTCTGACTCTAGAGGGGGGGGGGGGTGAATAGAGTTTGTTAAAATAATTTTTCAAAATAAAACTTTGTAGAGGAAGAGTTAAGTTAATATAGTATGTGTATTGTGCTGCAACAATAAAACAGAAGTAATAATAAAAAGAAATCAAAAGATCCACAGCACACAGCAAAGAATACACACAAGCAACCAAACACAAGAAGCTATAGTGGTTCCCCAATCAACCTAGGTACATCCACTCTTCTACCACCCTTGGTAGGAATCCACTCAGGATGAGTTGATCAGGTGTCCTGGCACCAATGAGCTTTTGATAAGGTGCTCAAAAACCAAATCTAGATTTTTTGATAAGGTGTCTTGCCACCACTGAGTTTTTACAAGGCTCTCTGAACCAGATTCAGAACTTTTGAAGGGAGTTTTGATAACCCTTTTACAGTAGGAAAAGAAAAATGAAGAGGTGAATTTGTCTTCTCTGTCTCAATCACTGAGAGAAGACTTAGTGGATTGATTGTGTTGTCAAAGCTCCCCCTGAGATGTAGATGGTTCAGGAGTGAGAGCTTTGCAAGGGTGATAGGCCTTAAGAACCTTCAGATCTCCAGCAGAAGATTATTTCAGCAGAGGCTGAAATATGAAATATCTGGAGTCTTTGATGTTGAAGCTATGAACACTTTTCAGTATGCTAATTTTCAATAAAACTCTTCAGGATTGATCACTTGATTTTTCTCTGAGTTGATCTCTCAATCTGTGTATGTCTGTATTCAGTAGTTGTGTGTGTTCGGTGGTTATTCTCTTGATCTGCTGTTGTGTATATTATTCTCTTATAATCCTCTGTCCAAGATAGCCGTTAGCAGTCATAAATGTCTTCCATAAATATTTTGTCTTCTTGAGGAAAGTCCAATAAACATTCTCAGAGAAATTCTTTGAAACTTGCTCCAGAATAAATGAAAACGGCTAAAAAATCTCTTGAAATAAATGCTGAGAGAATTTGAAAAACAATCCAAAAGCTGACTGAATTCGAATCCTTAAAGTCGTTGATCTCTCAGAAAAACGTCGATCTTAGCTCTACGATCGTTGAACTGAGCTCAGAGATTGGATTAAACATCAGACAAAAAACGTCGAACTGAGCTCGAAGATCGTCGACCGGAGCTCAGCGATTTGGAAACAAGCTGAAGGCAGATCGTCGATCTGAGCTCGAAGATCGTCGACCTGAGCTCGACGACTTAGCAGAGTTGAGCTCAGAGATCGTCGAACGGAGTTTGACGTTTCGTCGACCTAAGCTCGATGATAATTGTCTTTGTCTCAGCTCTAAGTCTTGATCCTTGAATGGTCTTGGGGGCAGCTTCAAACCTAAGTTCTAAGCCCTAGAGTCATTCTAACATGACCTTTTCAACTATACATCTAGGTCAAACTGATTTCCTAAAAACATAGTGATCCTTGCCCAAATAAGTAATAGGGTGTTCCAACAATCTCCCCCTATTTGGGTTAGGATTACTATTTACAGAACTCAGTAATAAATACAAAAGCAAATACAGAAAAGCAAAAATATTAAAGCAATAGAGCAGAACATGCGACAAGTAACATTGAGATAGAATATTAGCAAGTGTTTTAAAGTGAATGTACTGACTGCTTACAGAGATCACTTCTTTTCACTTCCTTTCTTAAATAAGATTTCCCTGTTGGGATTGAGAGCCTCTTTCTTTGACCTTCTGTCATCTTCTACACCTAAGGAGGTTTGAGATCTTGGCCTGGGAACCACAGCCTCAGGATTCAGTTTCATGGAATCCACTGGGTCAATGAACTTCCTTGAAGCATATCTTTCCAGTTTGCCTTCCTTTGCTCTGACAAGGTAGTGATGTTAGAAGTGTCTTTTCCTTGCTCTCTGGCCTTATTCAACTGATCTAAGGCAGCAAGTTCTTTCATCCCAGCAGTCCATGATAAAGGATTATTCTCTAGATCTTCAAAAGGGATTGCAGGTTCATATCTATTAATAGTTTCTGAAGCAGTAGAAGTCCTTATATCAACAGTTTCTCTGAGTTTATAAGGGAAAGGACCTTGAGTTGAGTCCATATATCTTTGTCCTTCCCTTTGTTGTCTTGATTGAATCCTGTGTTCTCTCTGATTACCTCTATATTGTCCCTTTCTGGACTGATAACCTCTTTGATATTGCCCTCTGGGATGATATCTGTGTGAAGATTGGGAGGAGCTTTGCTTTGGAGCAGAGGTTTGAGAAGCTGAGCCTCAACCTGATCCTGAATCTGGAGGAGGAGGAGGAGGAGGAGGCTGAAACTGGGATGAACCTTTCTCATACTTATCCAACTTTCTTCTTTTCCTCATGGCCTTTAGCTGGTTTTTAGAATACTGCATCAAAGATTCAGTTATCTGGCAGTCATGTAGAATAGTATAGGGTATGTCATTTACATCCTTGGCCTTTACAAGAGGGACCTTCATCATGGCCTTACTTCTAGCTTTCCTTTTCCTAGCAATAGTGCTAGTAGAGTCATCAGATTCTATATTGAATTGATCACTTTTAGAACTCTGTGGTATGTCATACAAATCATCTATACTTTTGATGTATTTCTCTTGTTGTTTCAATTGTTCAGGAGTCAGAACAGGAGCAGTAGCAGCAGCAGATACACAACCTATTAAATCAGCAACAAGAGCAGAAGGAATTGGAGCAACAGGTTCTTCAAGATAAGTAGCAAGATCTTAACAGCATCAGCATCAGCAGACAGCATTTCGAAGTCAGTAGTTCCAACAGACATAACAGTAGTACAATCAGAAGCAACAACATCCTCATCCTTAAAAGAGTTGACATATGATGCAATCAGGCTGGGATCACATTCTGAAATAGGCACAATGGCCTTAGTAAGATCTTCAACTTGCTGAACTGGTAAATATCTTCTGTGAAGAGAATCAAAAGCACTCAACAGTGACCTGAGGTCCACTGTAAACATTGGAACTGGAGCAGCAGCAGGCACTTCATTTGCTTCATAAGGCATCCCCCCTGCCTTGATTCAGTAGGAACTGGATCAAGGCACCCAGAGGAAGGGATTGCCTGAGAAGAGAGAAAAGAAGATAGCCTGTCAGACAGCTCCTGAACATGTTTTTAGAAGTGGAGCCATTGTGGTCTCCAGCAATGAGGAAAGCCTGGGAGCTAGCAGCTCATATAGCCTGTCTGCCAGTGCAGGAATATCTACATGCTTAAGATGGGCTTGAGTAGAGGTAGGAGTTGATGTTGCCGACATAATGGTGGATGATGTGGTGGTAGGAGGTATAGGGATGGATGGTTGAAATATTGGGATTGTGGAGATAGATGATACGGGTATGGAGATGGATGGTGAGAAAGATGGTTGAGCAAGGATGCCATGGAGGAGCTATTGGTAGGAGGAGGATGATGGAGGCTCAAGAGGTGAGGAGGGGGAATCATCCATGAATGAGTCATCCAAGATGTTGAAAGATGGAACAGAAGAATCAATGGGTGGATAGTAGTATAGAGGGTGAAATGGTTCTAAGGTGGTGGCTGGAGGAGATGAAATAGGTTATGAAATTGTGATGGGGGAGGAGATGGCTGAGTGGATGGTTGATGAGGAAGGTAAGGCAGAAATGATAGGAGGAGGAGAATGAGGAGCAGAGGAGGAAGCAGGCAAATCTTATGCAGGGGCAGAGACCTGAGGGGAAGTGACTGTAGTAGTCCTTGTTCCTAAAGCAGATGGTGCTGCTGATAGAGAGAATCGTATTCTCCAATCTATACTCGATTAAGGCAAGTGTACCTATCGAAATATAGCATAGGATATGAAAAATATCAAGGTCGTATAAAAACTCGGGGCAGGCAAGTACTATTACTCACAACGACTCTATTATCCTATCGAACGATTAATGAGTTTGAAAATTAAAATAAACTAAACTTAAAGAGAAATAAACTATTACGAGAAAAGAAGTGCTCGATCGACGATTCATTTTGAAATAAAATAACAGATGAAATTAGTTTAGCATTTGTAAATCTATTAAGACCGTGACGGATTCGATATTAGGAAGTAATCTCGCTAGAGCATTAAATCCCCTAACTTATAGACGTTTCGACCGAAATCTCTTTCAAGTCAAAAAGGCCTAATGTTGCATTATCGAGGTGACCCGCACTATTGGATTTGACTCCAATCCGGAGGATTTACATCATCCTATCTCTAGGGGTGCGTTCAACTCCTTCCTTCCTTGAGTGATCTTTCAAATCAATGAGTCTCTCGACTTCTATGAATTGAGATCGGATGCCTACTACCATATACCGGAATACGGAGTCGACACAAAATAAGTCAAGGAAGGATCAAAAATAGAAAGAAACAAATGCAAACATAAAAATAAAGATATGTTATTTCATTGCAAAGATCATCGCGATCGGGCACAAAATAAAGTTCGCTACGCATGATAGAAAGGGATTGAGAATAAGAGAAAAGAAATGACATTTGCATTGCTTAAATAAAGATAAGTACAACAAGGGAAGAAATAAAAGAAACTACAACAAGGAAAGAAATACACTTGAAATAGCACTCTAATATTTCTACTCTCAACTAAAACTACTTTAAAACTCAAACTACTTAACTTCAAACAAGAGGGAAGGGGTTCCTTTTATAGGAGAGGAGGGAAGCTTCTAGATGGAAATGAAGAGGGGGAATCCAAGGGGGGTGGCCGGCCACTTCAATGGGAGGAGGTTCATGCATTCATTTAATAGAGGAGAGAGATGATAGCTACATGCATTGTATTGTATTGGAGGGAAGTGAATTATAAAATATAAAACAAACAAGGGGAATGAATGGGTTTAAATGAGAATGAAAGAGGGGAAAAAGGGATGGATGATAAATAAAGAGAGGGGAAGAAAATAATAAAGGAGAGAGAGAGGGGAGTGGCCGGCCATTTCATGGGGAAAACATGCATGCATGTAATAAATGGAAGTGCAAAGTGGCCGGCCACATCATGTGGGCTGCTAGGTGGGCTTCATAGAGGCTTAGGGGGCTCGGGTAAAGGATTGTGGGCTGCTCCACAAGTGGATGGGCTCGGGTAGAGGCTTAGGATTGCATGGGGGGCTGCTTGGGCTGCATAGGGGGCTCGGGTAGGCTTCATAGGCTGCTCCAAAAGTGGTCGAGCTGCTCCAAATGTGGCCGGGCTGCTCCAATAGTGAAGTGGGTTGCTTGCTTCCTACAAAATAAACTAGGACTATCATTAGACATGTAATAATAATAACAAATATTGAAAACACCACATGAAACATACAATATAAAACATAAAATATAAAACTTAAGACCAACACACATAAGAAATTAAAACATACAATATAAGAAATTATACCAAAAAACGATGAACACACATAAGATAATATAAAACATACGAGATAAGAAATTATATTGTAACAAAACATACAATCTAAAACATAAAATAATAAAATCAACACACATAGGAAATTAAAATATCATAACATAAAGGACATTAAATGAGAAAATAAAACAAAAACATACATAATAAAAACAAAATTATAAATAAACTTAGGGAGTTAGGCTACTAAATTATACCAAAAACGATGAATAAAAAGTAGTCATCAATACCCCCATGCTTAGACTTTTGCTATTCCAGAGCAAAAGAAAGAGAAATATTTATAAGACATTATAAAATTTTCAATTAAACTAAATGTTTATCAACACCAAAATCTAGCCAAAAATAAAATTTAGGGATTTAAGAATCAAGTCCTAAATTATGAAATTAAAGTAAAAAGAGATAAGAATTTAGCCAAAAATTCTCTAATAAATTAACTAGCATTCAAAATTGAGTAAAGTGCAAACAAAGTTAGATTGGGATTATAAAAACCAAGACATAAAAGAAACTTAAGGAAGAAGACAACCTACTACTTATTCTCTCCACATATTTTAATTTAAAAACTAAGACAATGATATTGGCTAAGGGGGTTTTAGGGAGGAAATTAACATGAAGAGGTCTTTGATTGGAGGTGATGAATTTTATCCTCTCACACCACTCATTTTTTTTAAATAATATATGTAATACCAGGAAATGATAGACTAACATCCTATCACTTCCCCCGACATATATGAACTTTTATTTCCTCTCTTCATTCATTTTTTGGGTTGCATATGTGTACCAGAGAATAAGGAACTAACATCTCCTTATTCCCATGACATATGATCTAACAATAAAAGAAAAAATGATGGGGTTAAACAAAATTTTAGAAAATAAACTAAAAAACTAGAGAGCAACTACTAGTAGATTGAGATTTCCTAAGAATCTAAAAGCATGAAGTAATAATAATTGGAATCCAAAATTGTTTTAGCAAAATTACTACAAAATTGAAACTATTTAAAATAAAAGAGAAAAGGTGCTAAATAAATTACTCTAATTAAATTAAAATCATAAGATTATCCTCAAAACAAAATCACTAAAAGTTAAATTTAACTAAACATGATGAAATAAAGATTAACAAATAAAAATGCTTATAAACAAACTCAAGCTAAATTTCTGAAAATAACAAAAAGCTAAGCATAAGGTTTATTATATTTTTTTGATTTTTTTGACATTTTTCAATTTTTTTGGGTTTTTGAAATATGATCTTTTTTGGAATTTTTTATTTTTCTAATTTTTTTTGTTTTTTTGATAAGGCTTAAATAAAAGCGTTACTAAAAAGAACTTAATAAAACTATACTAAACATTTTTTTTTTGAAAAGAAAGAAAAAAGAAAACAACAAAACCCTCCCCCATGCTTAAACCTTTCATTGCCCTCAATGAAAAATAAAAATAAGAAAGAAAAAGGAAGAAGAAAGGGGAGGGGGGATACAATAAAGTAAAGAAAAAAAAGAAAACGACTTCCCCGGAGTCGTGAGGCCGAATACAGATGTCGCTCCCCATGCTTGAGCTGGACACCGGCTCGGGCCTAAGGAAGAGATGAAATGATGGAGCCAAACGAACCGCCGGGGGTTTTATTCCTTCAAAACAAAATAAACAAAAAAAAAGAAACAAAAAGGATAAGCAAGGGGTGCCTCCCAAGAGCGCTCTCTGTTTAACGTCGGCTGAGCCCGACGTTATTTGTTAGCTAAAGGGAAAATAAAAAACTAAAATGAAGAGGTAACTCCCTAAGTATGCTCTTAGGAGAGTAAACTAAAAAAGGATGAAATGAAGAATTGCACCGACATGCGGTGAAATCTTCAAAGGATTGACGCCCAAAAATGAACGGACGGAGTTATAGAAGAACTCCGCCGTTTGTAAAATGGGAAAGAATGGCTCGTCAAAAGAAGGAGAATAAAAAGAAGAAGAAATAGAAAGAGGAATAAAAGAAGTAGAAAAAGAATTTTCATCAAAGGAAATTTCACAAGGAGAAGGAGAGTCTTGTGAAATTTCGGGAGAAGAAAGGGAAGAAAGAACTAAAGGAGAGTCATCTAAAATAAAAGAAGAAAAAGAAGACTCGCTAAAACTAGAAAAATTTGGAACAGTTGAATTTGAAAGCGTAATGGAATCACCAACGTCTTCAGATGGAGAAATAAGAGACGTCTCGTCATCCTCAACGGGTAAGAAGCACACCGGAATATACATAGAGGTGTCTTCCAAAGGAGGAAGGAAACAATCCGGGATATCCGAATAGTTATCCTCACTAAGAGGAAAAAGACAAGCCGGGATATCCGGTGACTCATTACATGAAGAAATAGGAGGAGACGGAGAAGAAGACGAAGAAAAAGATGCGGCCTCTCGAGAAAGATAGTCCATAATGGTTTTGAAATGCGAACTAATATTATCAATAGAAGTTTGCAATTCAAGATACCCATTATCGATAGAATTAAAATTAAAAGTAGGAGGCGCGGCACTTTGCTGGGCAAAATCATGCGAAAAATAAGTTGGGTTCCCCGCCTCCCAAGATGGATAAAAATTAGAGTACGGGTCAAATTGGCCACTTTGACCCGCTCTAGAAAAATTGAAATCAAAAGTGGGAGGGGCTCCCGAAAGACATTCCGAATAGAAGTGGTCGGGCGACCCGCAAAAAGCGCAAAAATAAGATGATTCCATAAAAAAACTATTACAAAGAAGAAAAAGAAAAATTAATTTTTTTTGATTTGTTTTTTTTTAGATATTTTATATATATCTTTTGAAAATAGATTTTTTTTTGTGTGGATTGGCTCTCGAACTTCCCAAGGGCTACCCGGTGAAGGGTTCGCAAGGTACTAGGTAAAATGGTGGCACTTAAAGCCCCTTACTCTCTTCGAGAGATTTTAGGTTGGGTAGAAATAAGATGAGGTGGGTGGATAATAATAATAATAATAATAATAATAATAATTTTTTTGTGTTTTTTTTAGTATAAGTAATAAACTCGATGGTTTCGTAATATTGCCAAAAAAATCCCCGGCAACGGCGCCAAAAACTTGATAGAGAGAATCGTATTCTCCAATCTATACTCGATTAAGGCAAGTGTACCTATCGAAATATAGCATAGCATATGAAAAATATCAAGGTCGTATAAAAACTCGGGGCAGGCAAGTACTATTACTCACAACGACTCTATTATCCTACCGAACGATTAATGAGTTTGAAAATTAAAATAAACTAAACTTAAAGAGAAATAAACTATTACGAGAAAAGAGTGCTCGATCGACGATTCACTTTGAAATAAAATAACGGAAGAAATTAGTTTAGCATTTGTAAATTTATTAAGACCGTGACGGATCCGATATTAGGAAGTAATCTCGCTAGAGCATTAAATACCCTAACTTATAGACGTTTCGACCGAAATCTCTCTCAAGTCAAAAAGGCCTAAAGTCGCATTATCGAGGTGACCCGCACTATTGGATTTGACTCAAATCTGGAGGATTTACGTCATCCTATCTCTAGGGGTGCGTTCAACTCCTTCCTTCCTTGAGTGATCTTTCAAATCAATGAGTCTCTCGACTTCTATTAATTGAGATCGGATGCCTACTACCGTATACCGGAATACGGAGTCGACACAAAATAAGTCAAGGAAGGATTAAAAATAGAAAAGAAACAAATGCAAACATAAAAATAAAGATATGTTATTTCATTGCAAAGATCATCGCGATCGGGCACAAAATAAAGTTCGCTACGCATGATAGAAAGGGATTGAGAATAAGAGAAAAGAAATGACATTTGCATTGCTTAAATAAAGAGAAGTACAACAAGGGAAGAAATAAAAGAAACTACAACAAGGAAAGAAAAACACTATAAATAGCACTCTAATATTACTACTCTCAACTCAACTACTTTAAAACTCAAACTACTTAACTTCAAACAAGAGGGAAGGGGTTCCTTTTAAAGGAGAGGAGTGAAGCTTCTAGATGGAAATGAAAAGGGGGAATCCAAGGGGGGTGGCCGACCACTTCAATGGGAGGAGGTTCATGCATTCATTTAATAGAGGAGAGAGATGATAGCTACATGTATTGTATTGTATTGGAGGGAAGTGAATTATAAAATATAAAACAAATAAGGGGAATGAATGGGTTTAAATGAGAATGAAAGAGGGGAAAAAGGGATGGATGAGAAATAAAGAGAGGGGAAGAAAATAATAATGGAGAGAGAGGGGGGAGTGGCCGGCCATTTCATGGGGAAAACATGCATGCATATAATAAATGGAAGTGCAAAGTGGCTGACCACATCATGTGGGCTACTAGGTGGGCTTCATGGAGGCTTAGGGGGCTCGGGTAAAGGGTTGTGGGCTGCTCCACAAGTGACTGGGCTCGGGTAGAGGCTTAGGATTGCATGGGGGGCTGCTTGGGCTGCATAGGGGGCTCGGGTAGGCTTCATAGGCTGCTCCAAAGGTGGCCGAGCTGCTCCAAATGTGGCCGGGCTGCTCCAATAGTGAAGTGGGCTGCTTGCTTCCTACAAAATAAACCAAGACTATCATTAGACATGTAATAATAATAACAAATATTGAAAACACCACATGAAACATACAATATAAAACATAAAATATAAAACATAAGACCAACACACATAAGAAATTAAAACATACAATATAAGAAATTATACCAAAAAACGATGAACACGCATAAGATAATATAAAACATACGAGATAAGAAATTATATTGTAACAAGACATACAATATAAAACATAAAATAATAAGATCAACATACATAGGAGATTAAAATATCATAACATAAAGGACATTAAATGAGAAAATAAAACAAAACATACATAATATAAACAAAATTATAAATAAACATAGGGATTTAGGCTACTAAATTATACCAAAAACGATGACTAAAAAGTAGTCATCAGCTGCAGCAGCCCTGTTGGGGTTGATAATATGCCTATCCCACTTTCTGAAAAGGGCACAGGTGAGCCTTTTGGATGCATTGATGTGCATCCCATTTGAAACAAGTAATTCAGGGCACCTGGAATGCAGGAAAACCCCTAGAATCCTCCCAAAAAAGACACAACTTTTGTTAATTTTCTTCTTGATCAAGTCAAAGAAGACAGTTCCCCAATCCAGATTTTTCTTATCAACTATTGCTCCCATTAAACAGAGTTGATACCTTGAGATGGTATCATGAGCTGAGTGCTTTGCCAGAAGCACTTTTCCCACAACATTAGCCAAAAATTGAAATTCTAATGATAGATTCTTTTTCAACAGCTTATTAGGGTGTACAGCAGAATGACCCAATCTATCTAACATGGAATCAAATTCTTCTCCAGACAAATTAATAGAGTCATCTCCAGTACTAAAGGTGAAAACTTCAGTCAGAAGAATAGGGGACAATGGTACCTGAGTCCCATTGATCGTGCCGACTATAGTATTTTCATTCTCATTGGATGCAGTAAAAACCCATTCCTTGATTTCATCTGTCGCAATCTTTATTCTGGTGGTCATAAGCTGAACTAACTGCTGTTCTTGGAAAAGATTCAGAATATCTTTGAACCTCTGATCGCTGCCATCGAAGGAGTTCATATCTATGTCAAAACCTGTATCAAATTTCATTTTGGAAAGAGCGGCAACCGACACTGCCATTTGTACCTGCAAAGATTGAACAAACACGACCAAGTGCAGCAAGAGTTTGGAGGGTAAAAGAGTTTTTCTGCAGAAACTATGAACGCGCAAAGGAGAACGATGGCCGGAAAATGATTTTTATATTAGGGTTCGACGCCGAAACGAAGAATCGTTGAACTCAGTTCGACGATTTGGGCTTCTAATGGAATACAAAGAGGTTTCAATGTCGTCGATCTCCGTTCGACGACATTGACGAGCGTCTGGCTCTGCTCGATGATCGCTTATCAAAAGAAAGGATTGCTTAAAGCTATCAGGCGACGCTGAACTCAGGTCGACGATTCAGGAAACGTCGATCTGCGTTCGACGATGTTTGGGAGACCGTCGATCGTCATTCGATGATTTATGGGAAAACGTCGAGCGCAGTTCAGAGACAGAAACTATCCCACAGACACAAAAAAAGATGAGTTTTTAGCCTAATCTTGGTCTGTTTTAGATTTTTAAATCTTGAAATTTATTTTAGACAGCCCCCATCTAGCATTCCTAACTAATTTAGGAAGAAGTTATGTTCCTTTTCATCCAAAGGCTTGGTGAAAATATCTCCTCTTTGCAAATCAGTTGGGATATATTGAAGTTCAATTTTAATTTTCTCAACATTATCCCTTAGAAAATGATGCCTAATTTCTGTGTTTTGTCCTACTATGGAGGACTGGATTTTGTGCAATGGAAATAGTACTGGTGTTGTCACAAAATATTTTAGACTTCTCTAAGTTGTAACCATAGTCTAGGAGTTGATTTTGTATCCACAAGATTTGTGAACAACAACTACCTGTAGCCATATATTTAGCTTCAGTAGTTGAAGTTGACACAGATGTTTGTTTCTTACAAAACCATGAGACAAGTCTATCACCAAGAAACTGACAAGTTCCACTAGTGTTTTTCCTGTCTATTCTGCATCCAGCATAATCAGCATCTGAAATCCAGTTAAGTCAAATGCTGAATCTTTTGGATACAAGAGACCTAGATTTGGACAGCTTTTAACATACCTAAGAATCCTCTTTACTAAAGTTAAGTGTGACTCTCTATGGCTAACTTGGAATCTAGTACATATACACATAGCAAACTTTATATCAGGCCTACTAGCTGTAAGGTACAATAAAGAGCCAATCATTGCTCTATATATTGTCTGATTAACTGGTTTCCCATGTTCATCACCATCCAATACAGCATTGGTAGGCATGGGTGTTTTCATACATGATGCATCAGACATACCAAATTTCTTAACCAGCTCTTTTGCATACTTGGTTTGAGAAATAAATATGCCTTCAGCATGTTGTTTGACTTGCAATCCTAAGAAAAAGGATAGCTCACCCATGCTACTCATTTCAAATTTAGAGTGCATCAGCTTTGAAAACTTTTTGCACTCTTTTGAATCAGTAGAACCAAAGATAATATCATCAACATATATTTGTACTAGTAGGGTATGGGACTTATGGGTTCTAATAAAAAGAGTTTGGTCTACTCTCCCCCTAATAAAATCATTTTCCAGAAGAAAGCATGCTAGGGTCTCATACCATGCTCTAGGAGCTTGCTTTAGACCATATAATGCTTTATATAGTTTGAAAACATAGCCAGGGTTAGTTAGAGAGATAAAACTCGGGGGTTGTCTGACATAGACTTCTTCTTTGATCTCCCCATTGAGAAAAGCACTCTTCATATCCATTTGGTAGACTTTGAATCCCTTGTGAGCAGCATAAGCCAGGAATATTCTTATGGCCTCTAACCTTATAACTGGTGCAAAGGTCTGGTTATACTCTATCCCCTCTTCTTGAGAATATCCTTGAGCAACTAGCCTTGCCTTGTTCCTTATAATAATTCCTTGATCATCCAATTTGTTTCTGAACACCTATTTTGTTCCAACAATGGAATGATCCTTTGGCTTAGGCACTAGTTCCCAAACTTTGTTTCTTTCAAATTAATGCAACTCCTCTTGCATTGCAATGATCCAGTGTGGATCTTGCTCTGCATCTTGAATGGATTGAGGTTCAATTTGAGAGAGAAAGCAAGTGTGCATCAGGTTTCGGTTGACCTGATTTCTGGTTTGCACACCAGCTGAGATGTTTCCAATCACTTGGGAGATTGGATGATCTCTTGATGTTACTAAATCAACAGGGGTTGTTGATTGTTCACCAACTTGTGTTGTTGCTTCCTCTTGTAGAACAGCAACTGGCTCTTCAAGAAGATTTTCTTCCAGATATTAAGTAGCTTCTTCATCTTCACAACTTTCATCCTTTTGAGTAACTTGCAATCTGTCCAAGTCTTCAGCTAGAGAATGTACCTGCAAATGTTCTATAGTAGAAGCATTCTTCTCCTAGAAAGACATATTAGCTTATTCAAAGGAAATATGGACAGATTCTTCTATTTTTTGAGTAGTTTTATTATAAACCCTATAAGCCTTACTGATCATGGAGTATCCCAGAAACACTCCTTCATCAGCTTTTGCTTGAAATTTTGCTATATATCTCTTGTCATTGTTGTGAATATAACAAATGCAACCAAAATTTTTGAAGTAATCTACTTTAGGTTTCTTCCCTTTGAGTAATTCATAGGAATTCTTGCCCTTCAGTTTATGTATCAAACTTCTATTCAGTACATAGTTGGAGGTGTTCACTGCCTCATCCCAAAAGGATAGAGAAAGGTGCTCATCTGACAATAATGTAGTTGTAGATTCAATTAGGGTTCTTTTTTTCCTTTCTGCTACCCCATTTTGTTGAGGAGTTCTAGGAGCTGAGAATGTATGTCTGATCCCTTCACTCTGACAGAACTCTTGCATAAGAAGAGAATCAAACTCTGTCCCATGATCACTTCTGATCAGGGCAATATGAGTATTGAACTCACTTTGTATACATTTGAGAAACTCTGTCAAACACTTAAAGTTATCAGACTTCTTCCTCAGAAAGAACACCCATGTGAATCTTGAGAAGTCATCTACAACCACTAAAGTGTAGGATTTCCCTCCTAAGATTTGTACTGTAATGGGTCCAAAAAGATCCATGTGTAACAAATACAAAATCCTAGGTGAATCACTTTTGTTAAGTGACTTAAAATTGTTTTTAGTTTGCTTGCCTAATTAACAAGCCTTTCAAAGTCCTTCCTTCTTTTAGGGGCTAGAAGGTAGTCCTCTAACAAGGTTGTCCTTAGATAGCCTAGCAATGGTTCTAAGGTTAATATGTCCTAGTCTCTTATGCCATAGTATATTAGGTCTAGATATGGAATTGAACAGGCAAATATCTACTTTAGATGAATGAAAATCTACTAAGTAAATGTTACCTTTTCTGTTACCTGTCAACACAGTTATGTTGTCATCTGACTTGACCTTGCATATAGCTTTGTTGAAAGTCACTTGATATCCTTCATCACAGAGTTGACTGATACTTATCAAGTTGTGCTTGAGTCATTCAACATAAGCTACTTTATTGAAGGTGATTGTTCCAATTTGGACTGCACCATATCCTTTTGTTGTTCCAAAGTTTGAATCACCAAATATTACTTTGGGTCCAAGCTTGGCTTTAAAGGATGTGAAGTTTTCCTTGTTCCCTGTCATGTTCTTTGAGCACCCACTATCCAAATACCATTGTTGGTTTGATGTTGGATAGGTCTTCTCCTGCACATAAATAACTTATTTGTTTATGACCCAGTTTACCTTGCGCCTAGGTTGATATCCCTTAAATTCATAAATGAAAGACATCCCAGGTTGACACTTATAACCTTCAGGATGGTATCTCCTAGGAGGTACTATCCATTCAGTATAAGGGTTGAAACCTTGGGATGTAGGACTTCTAGGATTGAATCTAGATGTACCTTTGAAAGATTGTTAAAAGTCCTGATCTCTGTTCGATGATCGTCGAGCTGAGGTCGACGATCTTGGGTCAGATCGTCGAGCTCTGTTCGATGATCAACTGTCCTAGAGTTCAGAGTTCAGGTGTCATCGAGCTGAGTTTGACGTTTTTTCTTTGATCGTCGAGCGCAGTTCGACGATCGTCGAGCTCTGTTCGACGCATTCTGTTGAACTATAACTTTCTTTAGTAAATCTGTATTCTTCCTAGCTACCTCTACAACTTCCTTCCCTTTATCAGAGATAAATTTGATTGGAGTTGTCAGAACTATAGGCTGGCTGGATGAAGCTCCCAAGCCCAGTGTATTATTAAGTCTAGAGTTCACTGTGCTTATGATATCCATCAGTTTGATGCTTCTCCCATTAAGGGATTCTTCAAACTGCTTTGCCTTGGATAGTTCGCTTTTCAGTGAAGCTATCTCCTCTCTATAACATTCTAACTCTTCAGAGAGTTTGATGTTCTCTGATTTTAAAGTGATATACTTAGACAATTGTTTTCTGAGGGAAATGATTTCCTTCTCAGACTCTAATAGATCTAGGCATAGTACTTTAAACTCATGTTTAAAGTCCTCAGAACTGAAATCAAATGAATTGATTACCTGGTCTTCTTCTAGTTGAATTTCTGAATCTGACTCTGACTCTTCTGCTTCTGAATCTGTTTGAGAGGCATTGATAGCCATCATGCAAAATTCCTTTTCATCAGCATCATCCTCATCATATCTGGAGCTGGATGATGCTTCAGAATCCTCTTCAGTTTCACTCCATGTCTCAGCAACAAATCCCTTCCTTTTATGTTTGTTCTTGTTGGAGGAGGGTTTGTCTGAGCTGTTCTTCTTAAAGTCTTTCTCCTTTCTTCTTTCTCTTCTATCTTTCTTGTCCTTGTTTTTTATTTTCTGGACAGTCAGGCACAATATGGCCTGGTTTCCTGCAACCAAAACATATAATTTCTTTGTTGTTATTTGATTTATCATACCTTGGCTTATCATGTCCCTTGTATGATCTCTTTCTGAAGTCTTTTCTTGCCATTTTATAGAATTTTTTGGCCAATTAGCTGAGTAGCTCCTCATTGTCTGTGGACTTTTCTTCAGGCAGATCCTTAACAACTTTGAAGGCTATTGTCTTCTCTTTCCTTTTGGCTGGTGAGGCAGCCTTCTGTTCTTCTTCTCTATTTTTAATGAGCATCTCATAAGATTTGAGCTTGCCCAGGAGAGCTTCAGTGGTAATCTCATTTAGGCTTCTGGCATCTTTGATTGGCCAGATTCTTGAATCCCAAGTGCTGGGGAAACACATTAGGATTTTGTCATTCAGCTCAGTCAATGAGATTTCTTTATCCAGAGTCTTCAACTCATTTACAATCAGACTTAATCTATTGTACATGTCTGCTACTGACTCAACTTCTCCTTTCTTAAAGTTCTCATATTGGGATATGAGATGGGATCTTCTATCTTTTCTCTTATCAGCAGATCCTGAGACAATCTCAGAAAGTTTGTCCCAAATTCCTTTGGCTGAGTTTTATTCAGATACCTTCTGAAATATCTCATCAGACATTGTCTGAGCTAAGATATTTATGGCCTTGACATCTGCAGTCTTCCACTTTTTTATTTCAGCATCTCCTGAAGGAGGTGGAACAGCATTTGTACTTGAGCTTACTGATGGACTTAGGCACACTGTCAAAATAGAATTAAATATGTCTTCATCAATAGAATACATATAAAGTCTAATCCTAGCTTTCCAAAGTGCAAACTTGGATAGATTGCACACTAGAGGCCTGGTGCTTGCATAATCTTTGTTCTGCGCCATGTCTTTATATAAAATTAAATATAATGAAAATAACCTTCTTACAATATTGATCTTATCAAGGATCTTTTGGTTCAGGTGTTAGCCTGTATGAACAACCAACCTGGCTCTGATACCATTTGAAAGTGGAGGATAAGATCAGTCTGACTCTAGAGGGGGGGGGGGGTGAATAGAGTTTGTTAAAATAATTTTTCAAAATAAAACTTTGCAGAGGAAGAGTTAAGTTAATATAGTATGTGTATTACGCTGCAGCAATAAAACAGAAGTAATAATAAAAAGAAATCAAAAGATCCACAGCACACAGCAAAGAATACACACAAGCAACGAAACACAAGAAGCTATAGTGGTTCCCCAATCAACCTGGGTACATCCACACTTCTACCACCCTTGGTAGGAATCCACTCAAGATGAGTTGATCAGGTGTCCTGGCACCAATGAGCTTTTGATAAGGTGCTCAAAAACTAAATCTAGATTTTTTGATAAGGTGTCTTACCACCACTGAGTTTTTACAAGGCTCTCAGAACCAGATTCAGAACTTTTGAAGGGAGTTTTGATAACCCATTTACAGCAGGAAAAGAAAAAGGAAGAGGTGAAGTTGTCTTCTCTGTCTCAATCACTGAGAGAAGACTTAGTGGATTGATTGTGTTGTCAAAGCTCCCCCTGAGATGTAGATGGTTCAGGAATGAGAGCTTTGCAAGGGTGATATGCCTTCAGAACCTTCAGATCTCCAGTAGAAGATTATTTCAACAGAGGCTGAAATATGAAATATATGGAGTCTTTGATGTTGAAGCTATGAACACTTTTCAGTATGCTAATTTTCAATAAAACTCTTCAGGATTGATCACTTGATTTTTCTCTGAGTTGATCTCTCAATCTGTGTATGTCTGTATTCAGTAGTTGTGTGTGTTCGGTGGTTATTCACTTGATCTGCTGTTGTGTATATTATTCTCTTATAATCCTCTGTCCAAGATAGCCGTTAGCAGTCATAAATGTCTTCCATAAATATTTTGTCTTATGGAGGAAAGTCCAATAAACATTCTCAGAGAAATACCTTGAAACTTGCTCCAGAATAAATGAAAACGGCTAACAAATCTCTTGAAATAAATGCTGAGAGAATTTCAAAAACAATCCAAAAGCTGACTGAATTTGAATCCTTAAAGTCGTCGATCTCTCAGAAAAACGTCGATCTGAGCTCTACGATCGTTGAACTGAGCTCAGAGATTGGATTGAACATCAGACAAAAAACGTCGAACTGAGCTCGAAGATCGTCGACCAGAGCTCAGCGATTTGGAAACAAGCTGAATGCAGATCGTCGATCTAAGCACGAAGATCGTCGACCTGAGCTCGATGACTTAGCAGAGTTGAGCTCAGAGATCGTCGAACGGAGTTCGACATTTCGTCGACCTAAGCTCGACGATAATTTTCTTTGTCTCAGCTCTAAGTCTTGATCCTTGAATGGTCCTGGGGGCAGCTTCAAACCTAAGTTCTAAGCCCTAGACTCATTCTAACTTGACCTTTTCAACTATACATCTAGGTCAAATTGATTTCCTAAAAACATAGTGATCCTTCCCCAAATTAGTAATAGGGTGTTCCAACAGAAATGTAGTCATTTTAATTTTTTGGTAACTTAGTTTTTCTCTTTTTTTACGTGTGCTTGCTTGTATGAGTTAATTTCATAGCTTTCTTTCAATTTATGTAGAGTGTCTGCATGCGAGCATTTATTTCCACCAACTCGTTAAGAGTTAAATGACGTACTTTCAATTTTTCTCCTACTCATTTGAGTAGGAATTAGTGTGTGTGCGTTTTAATTCATGTAGAGTGTGTGAGCGTGTTTTAATTTCTTTAGAGTGCGTGCGTGTATGAGATAGCTTTTTCAGCTATCATTTCTCGCCCACTCGTTTGAGCCGGGACTTGTCATTTATCGCTTTCATTTCCCGCCTACTCATTTGAGTAGGACTCACACTTTACTGCTTTCTTTACAGCTTTCATTTACTGCTTTATTTACTACTTTCATTTTCAGATTTCCTTTTATCGCTTTCTTTCCGCTTTAGCCGTCCCCATTCCGACTAGTGGCTAACCTCTCTAAGCCCTCAATATCGAAGAGCATTGGGACAGAAAAAATCGCTTTAAATAATTAAAGGTCCTCTTTTTCTCATTAATTTAAATTACTTAAGGTTTGCCCCGGGTTAACGATGCATAGGACCACATATCGATGTGTGGGCTCTATTTCTGTTGTCCATACGCAGGTGGCCGAGAGGCCGTGCGTATGGACCAATCATCCTTGGGTAAAGAGAGTTCCGCACTTACCCTCGAGAGAGAAGGCGCGAAACTCTACCGGATTGGGTTCCCCACCCAATAGCGGGGTTCTTAGCAAAATGCGGGCATTAAGAGGAATCCTTCATCGGACAAACATTCGGTCGAATAGTCTTAATGTTCAGGTTAGCAATAGTCCGAGAGATAAGTGAGCTCATTCTTTTGGAACCTCCACGACCAAGTCTCCGCCTAAATTAATTTGAAATTTAGGATCTCTTTTTATTAAAAGTTTATTTCAGTTCGAATTCAATTTGATATCGTCGCGCTATTTCTTCATCTGCTTCAGTCATTTTTATGCTTTCATTTTTTGCAATTTATATTTATATCCGCCCATTTTTTATATAACACAACAACAAATTATTATCGGTAAAATAATAGTCCATTCAGGGAAAGAGTAGAAATAGGCAAACCGACCCCGAGAACAATACGACCCTAATATTCCTCCCCGGGAATATCCTGTACTACACGCGATAGTTGCACTTGCCTCCTTTCATTTAAAATGAAATATTGCTCACGAGCTCTGCCCTCTTATATCTTATAAAAAAAACCTTCCCTTCTCTTATCTTTTTAATAAAGGCACTCGCAGCGCGCATTAGTTACTTCAAAATCATCAAAAAGTGCAAGGTGGACATGATACCTATAAGTATGAGCTACTGTTTTCTAAACATCCTATAATAAATTTCAGGGGTCAATAGCACTATAAAATTACTCCTAACAAATTTTCTTAAAAATCCTAGATCATATGACCCTTCAACATTTTCATAAAATGTATCGGCCTAAACTAACCCTAATTGGTTTAAGTTGTGTGCCTAAGTCTATGTGTCACCAAATTTCTTCCTAGGGAATTCCACTTCCATAAGGTCACATGGACTAAACACCAAGTCCATACAAGGACATATCACCCCATGTCCTTCACAAACCCCCAAAGTTAAACCATAGGGTTTGAACCGGGGTCCTAGGGCAAATAAACCCTAATCCACCCTAAACTCCATGTGAGGGTGTTTAAACTAACCATGAGGCTCTAGCAAAAGTACCAACCCCTTGGGTGAGTATTGTCCCCTCCATGCCCAAAGCTCACTCTTGCCCTAATTAACCCTTTAAGGGCAACACTTTGGTCTCACCAAAACCTATTCAAATAAAACCCCAATTGGGCTGAGATTTTTTTCAGAGTCATAATATGACCCTAAAAGATAGTCACCCAAAATTTTGTGTGTTTAGAGGTCATTAAACCCCTTAAATAATTCTTACAAGGTTTATTAAATTCCTACAAAAACATTAGGAAAATGTTTTCCAAAAATTCCCATTTTTGGATATGTTTTTGGTATAGGCAAGAGTGACCCTCATCCAAAATTTCAAGTCATTTGGATGGCTAGATTGATGGGGGCACACAAAACAACCTCTTACCTAGCCTAGGTATAGACCTCACAAAAATGAGTGTTGTGGTCTGACTTGAACTCCAAATTGGTTCAACAATTTTAAAATAAACAAGACTCTTAGATCTACAAGTTTCATATAAACCACTTTTTCTGAATAGGCCTCGAGGTATTTTTAATTAAAATTCCAAGACAACCGATATTATGTGACAGGAAAATACATAAAATAAAATTCAATATTCGAGATCTAGCGCATGTCTTAAAGCAAATCGAGTGGATCCTAGTTTTCTTATTTCTCCAGCCAACAACTGAGATCATCCCGACCTAGAACATGTTCCAAGCCCATTTGCTGGCCACCCGACCAACTCCATGGTAGGAAACCACCATCACCACCTTCATAGAGGTGGGGGCTATCGTCGGACGGCGATGATTTCGTCAAGCACTGGGCGACGATTTCGTCCAGCTCTGCGCAACGATTTTGTCCATCTCAGGTCGACGTTTCGTCCAACTCAGGTTGACGATTTCCGTCTAGCTCAGGTCGATGTTAAGTCAAGCTCAGGTCGACGATTTTCGTCCAGCTCAGGTCATATCTTAGCTTGTACTTTTTGGGGGTGTTATATTGGGTTTTATTAGAGCCTTTAGTGCTTCCCAGTGTTTTGTCATGACCCAGTCATGACAAAACTATCCTAGGGGTCTAGATGTCTGAGGGATGTTCAAACTACCACGGGGTGGGGGGAGGGGTGGGGGTTCCATCCAGAGCCAAACACTGATTTATTCACTGTCTATTGCCGCATGTTAACTCTCTATCGCTGCGCGTTACCATCCTGAAATGAAGGTTGATTTATTTCAACTAGATACTGCCAACATTAACTTTACTGCCCGGCGGAACTCCTAGTAATCAACACCTATTGTTTTCCGTAGCTTTGTTGAATTAAAATTCTCCCTTCCTTTAAGAGAGTTCGTCCAGAAGTCTACACTTAAGAAGAAACAATACAGAAGTACAAAAAATATCAAATGTACCTCAACGGAACAGCTCAGGGAACTCTTCTCGTATGTCTGCTCTCGCTCCCATGACAGCTAATCACGGCCACAGTTGTCCCAACAAACCTTAAACATTCTAATTTCTTTGTTCTGTAGTGGTTTCACTTTCGTGTCGTCGATATAAATGGGCTTGACTTTCATTGTCAACCCACTATCAACCCAAATTTGGTCTACAACAATGATTTACATAGACTCTTGCACAGCCCTCCACAACACTGATATGTGAAACATATCATGCAAACCACTGAGTTTAGCTAAAAGCTTCTCCAATCCGTTCAGTGATTTCAAATAGCCCAAGGTATCTCGGACTCAGCTCTTTCAAGTGTCGGATCCTTGATACTCCTTTGAATGGTTTAATCTTAAGATAAACCCAATCATCAACCTCCAACTCGACGTTTTGGTGTTTGCCATTGTAGTATTTTGCTTTCCTATCTTGCGCAATCATTAATCGTTCTTAAATCATACATATTGTTGAAGTCACATCTCAAATAACCTTACATTTATGTAGCTTCGATTCAACAGTTTCTACCCAAGCCAACGGAGTATGACACTGCCTACCATATAAGGCCTCAAAAGGTGTAATTTGTATGCTCGATTGTTAGCTATTATTGTAGACTAATTCATTTATAAAGAGATGATCCACCCACCTCTTCCCAAACTACAGGGCGTACATGCGAAGCCTAACTTCCATAGTTCTGTTTACCCTCTCGGTCTGACCATCCGTCTGAGGATGAAAGACCGTGCTAAATTTCAACCTGGTACCAGACAAATGATGAATAAGATTCCAATCATTCGATGTGAAATACCCATCTTGATCATTAACCATGTTACGGGGCACACTATGCAATTGTATGATTTACTCTACATAAAGTTTATCAAACTTTTTCACTGAATCGCACTTTTTATTTGGAATGAAGTGTGCTACTTTTGTCAACCGGTCCATGATCACCCAAATATAATCATTCTCGCATTGTGATCTTAGCAAACCATGCACAAAATCCATCGATATATCATCAAACTTCCATTCTGATACTTGCAACGATCTCAAAAAACT
Organism: Platanthera zijinensis; assembly: GCA_039513925.1. Lineage (NCBI taxonomy): Eukaryota > Viridiplantae > Streptophyta > Magnoliopsida > Asparagales > Orchidaceae > Platanthera > Platanthera zijinensis. The sequence continues at coordinate 99,598,162 of CM077093.1, forward strand.
GCCGGGTTTTTGACACTCAGCTTTCACTAGGACGCAAGTTTGGCACTTCGCCGCATAAAGTGCGATGTCCTTTATCAACCCTTACAACTAGAATATTTCTTCATATCTTTGAACATTTTTGTGCTCCCTAGGTGCATTAAGTACTTGGTAAAATGAGCCTCATACATTATCTTTGCCCGCAACATGCTAATTTTTTTGACGCACAACCGAGCTTCATTCCATAAAATATCGTCTTTCAGCGAGAATTGGGAATTTGACCCATCCATTATCTCCGCCATTTTGCGCTTCATGCTCTCGTCAAGCTCCAATGCCTGTCGAATTCTATCTACGAGGTCATATTTCACCTTCGTCAAGTTCAAGCCCACTTCCACACCCATTCTCTTATCAACACAAGAGATGTCTAGAGCCTCAAACTCACGAATCAGAAACGCATGATGCAACTATAAACAATTTGCTCGTGTTGGAGCTTTGCGACTCAGCGGATCCGCGACTACATTTCCCTTCCCAGGAGTATAATGAATCTCAACGGTATAGTCCCCTAGGAACTCCATCCATCTCCACTGTCGCATATTAAGATATATCTGATGTAACAAGTATTTCAAGCTCCTATGATCTGTAAAGATATCAATCTTCTGCCATATACATAATGTCACGACAACTTAAGAGTGAATATCACTGCTGCCAATTCTGTGTTGTGAACAGGATAATTCCTCTTGTGAACTTTGAGTTGGCTAGAGCCATAGGCAATCATATGCCCATATTGCAGTAGAATGCAGCCTAAGCCGCCCCACTAATGCATCGATATAGATTTAATAGCCCTCAATTCCATATAGCGAACACAAAATAGGCACCGTGATTTGATGACTCTTTAACTCCTCAAAAGCCCGTGCGCACTCTGGCGTCCAAATGAAATTCTGACTCTTTCTTGTCAATGTCATGAGAGGTATAGAAATACTTAAAAAGCTCTCTACGAAGCTCCTATAATAGACGACAAGTCTAGGAAACTCTTGACTTTCGCTACCGAAGTAAGTACAGGACACTCTCATATCGCAACTATCTTTGTCAAATCCATAGTAATAAGCCCTCCACTAATGATATGACAAAGAAAAACCATTGAAGATAGCCAAAATTCCCACTTAGATCTCTTGGCATATAGGTGATTCCTCCTCATGGTATGCAGAACAAATCTCAAATGATTCATGTTATCCTCTTCTGACTAAGATTATACCAGTATGTTGTCAATAAAGACAATCACAAACAGGTCTAAATATTCTCGAAAAGTCCTGTGCAATAAATCCATAAACACTAATGAAAGTGTTTAGTAGTCAACCTAAATCACCTAGAGGGGGGGGGGGTGAATAGGTGAGTTTTGCATCTTATAACAGAATAAAAATTGTACAAAAATAAGCACACAGACACACAGATAATTTATAGTGGTTCCGCGACTTTGATACAGTCACGGTCCCGCCTTGCCTATCTACCATGAAGGGCTACATTCTACTACTTCACCTTTATCTCAGATTGAACACAATCTTACACCTCAGAGCCTCAACTCCTACACCTCGGAGGCAACTCTCCTACCACTCGGAGAATAACCTCTCCTACTACTCAGAGAACAACCTCTCCTACTACTCGGAGAATAACCTCTCCTACAACTCGATCCTAAATTAAGGATCTATAACTCGGAGGCAAAACCACCTACAAAAGTATAAAAGATTTATTTAAACAAAGATTAAAACCAATCTTCTTCAGATATGAAATCTTAAGTTTTTCTTTTTCTTTTAAATATAGAACTTGAAAATCATGAGGAGAAAGAGGATCTAAAATCTTTAAGGTCTTGATCTGAACACATAGATCTAATAGATCAGAGTAGTATGAGAACCTTTAGATAAAGGATCTTATCGACATGCTTGATGAAGAATGAATCGTGTGTCACGTCGTTGTCGGTCGAGAGAATCGTGAAGAATGGAAATGAAGCCAGCATGTGCTTTTCTTGGAATATCTCGATTTTAACTTGGAAATGCAAGCTTAGGGTTTCTCGAAATCCACCTTAGGTAATTATAGGAACTTCTCTTCTCTAACGGCTAGAAGATTCCTTCCATATCGAGAAATCTGCAAGTTACTATACATGGCGGTCTGGACTATCTGACTCGAAAATTTTAAAGCAGGAAAAATAAACCCTATGTATAATTCATCGAGTATCGTCGAGTATATATGGGTATACTCGTCGAACTGCTTCGAAACTCGATAAAAATGACTTAGACGATTCCATACAAATCCTTTAGATAACTCAACACTTTCCTAAAGAGATACTCGAGGAATATCGACTAGCATACTCGACGAATTCAACGAGTATCGATAGATACTCTCAACACATTCAATGCCTAGGCAAAGGGATATCCGAGGAATTTGACATAAAGAAATCCAGAGAAGTAAATTCGAGAACTCAAGGCATATCTAGTGAGTCTCGATGAATTCTTCATGTATCGACATATATATTCGCCGAGTATCTATAGATACACTCGACAAATTCGACGAGTATACATGAAGATACTTAACAATATTTAATTAACTAATTTCTAAGAACTTAGAGTTTATTCCCTAAGTAAATATGATGAATTCGACGAGTGCTAGTAAGTATACAAGACGAATTCGAGGAGAATTCATGAGGGTACTCGAGAAATTCGACGAGTATTCACTACTATACTCTGTGAATTTTACTTAGAGAAAAATTTTGTTGTTCTAAAAGCAACAACTTGTCCTTCCTTATTTCTCCTAGTGTACTTGAATAAGAAGTACACCCCAATAGAGAGATTACACGTGAGTCAACACATTGGCCTACACAATGAAAGATTACATTGTATAGTCTTGTGTTTCATGACACACTATGACCTAACATTGGTTTGTACTCAACAATATAGTCATGCAAGCAAATAACTAAATAAAAACAACAAATACAATCTCAATTCATCTTAGTTCAAGGGACACTTCTTCAAATCAGGGTCATTGTGGATACAATACCCAACAATCTCCCTCTATTTGAAGAAGTCAAAACCCTACAAACTAAGTTGATTTATACACACAATAATCATAAAACATGAAAAGGAAAGGACATATACAATTAAGAAATAAACACATTCTCAGTAAAAACATTAAATTATATATATATGAAAGTTCTTTTGGGGAAAATAGTATTCAGAATAATCAAATAAAAACATCAAGCTTGTTTGCCCGGGCTCTTTTGAAATTGTCTATCAAAGTAAGCCTTTGGCTTCTAAAAATACTTTGGCAGCGGAGGAGGGGCTGCAGGATCATCTCTTCTGAAATTTCTGAAGTGAATCCTTCTCTTGACAATTGAAACTTCATGCTTATGCCACTCCTCCCTACTATAGTAAGTGTACCTATCTTCATATCCTACATCGACCAATGTGAAGGTGTCCAAGATAGTACCTTTTGAGATCAGACTCCACACTTCACACAGTTCTCTACTAAGATAAGACCTGACAGTAGAAGGGTCTTCACCATATCTTCTTTTGTTAGAAGATGGTTGGGAGATATCCTCAACCACTAGCTTGTTCAATAGTAGCAGCATATTGATCTTAATGTTCTGTCCAATATTGTGAGTACTCCAGAGCAGGCTGATCAAAGTCATATACAGGTTCTGGTATCACATATTCTGGCATTCTGACTTCAGTAGACCCTAGAAATAGCTCTCTATAGAGCCACTTGAAGTTATCATAGCAGTAGATTTTTTCTTCCTTGAAGTAAGCTTTCATTGATGCATCAAGCGCACTAATCTTAGTTTTTAATTCTGCCTCCACTTTTTTGACTTTTTAAGTACTTTTGAGGCAATAACATTACTGTAGTAGACCATCTGATCATCAAAAAAATTTATCCCTGCATTCTGAGCATTGATTACAGTCTTCGCATTTTCATCAACATTCTGAAGTATTACCAGATTGATCTTCAGACCAGCCATAGTAGATTTATAGCATGTCTGCCTTTAACAAACAAGCTGTCCAGATTAGATTCCAGCTTATCAAAACTCACCTTGACTTTAGTCAGGCTGTTGTTTGTATCTTCTTCTATCTCTTTTATTTTCTTCATAATTTTCTTCTGAACCTTCTACAAAGATAAGTCAAAATGGGCTTGCTTCCTTGCCATCATAGCTTCTATAGACTGCAATAAAGAACTATCTAAACTTATGCTTTTAATCTATGAAACATAGGCACTTGGAGGAGATGGAAGATCTGCACAAGCCTCACAGTCTCTAGATGACTCTGCCATTGAGAAAATGTCAGCTTTTGACAAAAGTCCTGTATCAGGAGCCTCTAGGATAGGAGGATGCACCTCTACATCTCCTTCCTCATCAGAAATGTTAACAATTTCTTCTTCTATAATTGAAGGTCCAACTGACATCTTTGCAATCCTTTTCTTGTTGTTTCTAAAAAAATTGTCAATCTCTATTTGAATTGAAATTGAAGGTTGAATCTGCTCCCCCTCAGTCCTTACAGCTAGAATCAACGGGATACTTACGATCATATTTTTTGTTGAAGCAACAATAGTAGAAACATTTATAATATCAGCAACTATGATGTGTTATGCGTCATTTACATTATTTGTAGCAACATCATCAGGAAAATAAGTATCCAAAACTTAATTATCAAGTCGCTCATCAATAACCTCAATAGATCCAACCTCAGCAGCATCAGCCCTACAAATTTCAGCAATCACTGTATGAAGATCCTCTGTCTCTACAATTGAACCTTATACCTCTGTATGAGGAACATCTGAAACTGCAGAAGAATGAACTACCAAGGGAACTTGTACATCAGTGACCACTTGGGCTTCAGCAAACTCCCCCTTGATTCCTGTACATGAGCTTTTAGGAATTTCACGGGGGGTGGGTGTTGGACTTCTTTCCTCAGGAACTTCCTCCTACTCTACCTCAAGCAAGTCTTAGATACCACCTTGCCTTGGGATTCTTTCTTCCCATCTAGAGAATATTGTGGAATAACTTTTCTTCAGGTGGTGAATTGGAACTCCTTTGGTCATTTCAAATGTGTATCTGTCAAACTGATTCAAGTAAAGTCTTATAATTCTTTCAATGTAGGGTGCTCGAAAATTGTCCTTTATCCTTCCATATAACACTATACCCAATTCCATTCTCTTCTGGCATATGATGATGACTAGAATCTTTAAGATATCTTAGGAGAGGTAATCATGGGATCCAGTCTTACACAACAGAACTTTTCTAATGATATCAGAAAGAAGTTTTCTCCGTCGTTCATCCCTTTTTTATTGACTGCTTTTGTAACTCGTAGTAGTCAACAGAATAGCAGAGTCCTTGAGAAATCACTGTCTTCTAACTGATCTTCCTCTTCACACATTGAAAGCCGTAGATACCTTGTGAGTAGGGAAGCTTTCACTTTGACTATGACGTGCCTGACTTTGCTCTTGATTACTATATCTTCCCTACAAACTTTTGAATGTTGGAAGAACTCCAGAACCTCCTTGTACAACACCTTGCAAGGGTGTTCGAGGACGAAGGAGAGGCCGGCTGATTCAAAAAAGAGGATTACATTACGGAACTCATTCTTGGCCGTAGAGAAACCTATTCGAACCAGTTCTGTAACACCCCAAAATGTTGTAGGAGCGACGGGGATCACTTTTGGCCAAGACAAAGTTTTGGTGCAGGTGACACGGGCTCCGACACTGGCATGTCGGAGGCCATGTCGGGCGTGTCGAGCTCGGGCCGTCGAGCTGGCCGTGTAGTCGACAAGTTCAGGTCGACGATGGTCGTGTGGAGGAACACGGCCTAGGACACGGGCGTGTCCCAGGCCATGTCACACCTGGGTTGTACGGTGGGGTACATGGGCAGTGAAACGGGCACGAACACGGGCGTGTCTAATTTGACACGGGCGTGTCTGATGCCGTGTCACCAAGCCGTGTACCTCTCTGACTGCGAAGTGTTGATCGATTGCACACGGGGGGCGTGACACGGGTCCCGACACGGGCGTGTCGCAGGTGACACGGGCGTGTCGGAGGCCGTGTCACATGCCGTATTGCTGGTTTTCAATTTTGGTCGAGACGGTGAATGAGCTACACGGCCAGGCACACGGCAATGTGTGAACCCGTGTTCGGCCCAGTTTTTGTGATTTCAGATCTAATCCTGGCCGTTCGTTTCCTTGGCTTTGGATCCGACAGTGGGGGGCTGTTCCTGGGTGGTTTTAGCCGGGAATAGGGTTTTGAAACCCTTATTTCACTTGGGTACTCTCTCTCTAAAATCTAGAGAGAAGGGAGAGCTTGGAGGAGGAAGAAGGAGGTCAACTCCGGCGGCCGGTGGAGATTCGGAGCTCCAAATCGCGAGCCGTCTTCGGATCCGCGGAGGCAAGGAGATTGTGGTGCTTTTCATCCGCATAGATTTTCATGGCACTGTGGAAGAACGCAAGGGTAACGATTTCTCATCCTTGGGCATGCGAAGCCCTTTTTCCCTTTGCATAGGAAGCCCTCTCTCGCGAGTGAGCGAAGAGTTGGAGCGTTCCTTGGGGTAGATATGTGAAGTCCCCCTTGTGTAGAGTCCGTATGCGTAAACGGACATAGGCATTGTGTGTGAAGCCTATTCAGACATGTTGGTCTGGATCGGTGATGTTGCATTGTATTTGAACCGGGCAAGAATCCGGATGTTTGGGTGTTTTTGGGTTTTCTACGTGGTAGATTGCATCAGGGAGCCTTGGAGATTAACTCCAAGGTGCACCTGGAAAACTGGTCAAAAGCGGGTTTTGCCAACACGATGGCCGGGGAGCCAACGTGAACATAACCGGGTTATGTGATTATTGTGGTGGAAACGGGACTCGGTGAGTCTTGGCCTGCGCATATGGCTTAAATTATTGTTGCGGTATGAGCACGGGTCAGGCGGAACCGTACCCGGTCTATGTCGTTCGGTAGGACCGTTGGCATGGATGAGGGTCTTCGGCGGTCTATGGCTTAAATTGTCGTGACCAAGGCCAGGAAGGCAAAATACTCATATGGATGACCGTCCAAGAGGCGGTGGTGGATTGGGAACGTCTATGGCTTGAATTAACGTGACGTTGGCCGGTTTGCCGAGAATGTGCCCTGAGTGCACGGGGTGTGTGGCCGTGCGAGCCCACGCCTGTGGTGAAGTGCAAATATTTTATATAATTGCCTATGCTAATAAAGTGCAGGGAAAGAGCATTGCCGCCCCGAATGTGGGGGCGGGATCGTTATAATTTGGTCAGCATTGCTGACCGTTGCTATTGTTTTCCACCGGGCGGTGGTTTGTGGCTTGCAGGTGCTGCGGAGCAGAGCGGGAAATAGCGGGCTAAAGCCCTTGTTGCTGTGCCGGCCCTCGAAGGCCTAATTGCTTATGCTTCTTTCCCGTTTTTCATGTATGGCCGGCATGCATGCCGAAGTTTGGAAAACACTACTTTTGTTAAGTGAACAGTGTAAGGCTTTAAGGCCATCTCTCTTTTGAGGTATGTTTACATTCCTGAGTTTGTAGTGGACATTCATGCTGTTGTGGCTGGGTTCTGATTTCTTTTGCAACCTAATAAATTGGTTCCACTAGGTGTTGTGTAGGACGACATGATTGGTTGAATGGTTTCAACGCGTAACCAACCGGTCTGTCCGTAGTATATAGCGTCGGGCCCCAGCCGGACCTACTGCTATATGCTATGCGATGGATAGGGGTGTTACAAATTGGTATCAGACTTCTGGTTTCGGTCAAGCTTAAATGAATTCGTGGATGAATTCACTTTAAGGGGTGGTGAACACATGTGTGCGTCATCGTTATAACATGAAAAGAACCCATGAATGTCCACTTAGGAATGAAAATATACATGTTTGAGGAACCTGCGTGTTCCTATAATTGCTGTTTGCAGTAATTTTTGGTCGCTTATCGGTGTTCTGCACGATTATAGGTGACCAGAAGTGGTGCTGGGCTGTCTGAACGGCCAGGTTCTGAGGCGAGCAGTGCGCCAAGCGATGCGCCTGCAACACCTTTGTCTTCTGATACCATTAGGTTGGTGGCAGAAGCGATCATGGCAATGATCAATGTGCAGCCTGCAAGGCAGGTGCAACAGCCTGCTCCTGCTGTGGAGCAAGTACCGCTTCAGACGGCAGAGCAAAGGAGGGTTGAGCAAGTAGTTTTGGTTCCAGAGTTTCCTCGGAGAGCAACTGAAAGACAACTGAAGCACGTGATGGGCTTTCATCCACCGGTATTCACGGGGGCAGAAACCCCGACCCAAGCAGAGGATTGGCTCTCAAGGGTCAACAGGGTGATGACTACGACGGAAATGGAAGAGTGGCAGAAGTCCTTTATAGCGACGTTCCTTTTGGATGGGGACGCAAGACTATGGTGGGAAGGCCTAGAGCTACATCAGTTGCGGGGAAGGCCGTTGGCCGAAGTTTCGATGGAGGAGTTTGCGAGACAATTCATGGCTTGATACCTCCACTCGGCGCAGAGAATTGCGCTAGAAAACGAATTTCAGAAGTTGGTGCAAGGGGATTGTACCGTTGACGAGTACCTCCACGAGTTTACTCGGTTGGGGAGATATGCTAGCACTACCTTTGCTGACGAGGAGCGAAAGACTAACCGCTTCTACGAAGGGTTAAGAGATGAGCTGAGGTTGCTACTGTCAGGGCCCATGGCGTAGGGTTTCCTAACCCTTGTCAGTTCGGCCCGGTCCTTGGAGAAGGACATGAAGAATGTCCAAGCGAAGAAGGAATCCGGTAGTAAGAAAGCGGAGTTCAAGGCACCGACTACGTCGAAGTCGGGCTATCGAAAATTCTTCAAGAAGGGTAGGACGTCAGGTCCAGCTTCTTCTACGGGTGCCTCGGGGGCAACTACTAATCGAACCCCGGGCACTTGTTTCACGTATGGAAAGACGGGGCACTTTGCCCGCGATTGTTGGAGCGGACGCCCAAAGTCCGAGAAAAAGCAAGGAGCTGCTTACGAAGAGAAGGGCAAGGCAGTGGAGTCAACCGCGTCCCACTATGCTTCGACTCAGTCTAGAGTCTATAACTTGGGCCAATTGACTCATACCTGTCTATAACTTGGCCCATTGAGTCAACTGGGCCAGTTGACTCATACCAGTTGACTCATAACTTGGTGACAAGTATGAGTTAATTTATAGCCAGTTGACTTTAAAATACCATTACCTATTGCTTGTTAGGCTAATGTCTTTTGTTTAGGCTTTGTGGTGATTAACGATAGTCCGGCACGGGCACTGTTCGACACGGGAGCTTCACATTCCTTCTTGTCCAAAAGTTTCATGTCGCGCATCAGAGTCCCTTCTTCGATGGCGAAGGACAAGTTGGATGTGCTGCTACCGAATGGGTGCTCGATGCGTACGGACAGGATGTGCGCCATAAAGGTTCACATTGGGAGCCAAGAGTTCAACTTGCTAGCGTCATTGCTGCCGCTAGTAGAGTTCGACGTGATATTTGGAATGGATTGGCTGTCAGAGCAGAAGGCTTGGATCGACTATGATCGGAAGGAGGTCAAGCTGGGTGTTGGGCGGGGGACAACATTCGAGGGACTCAAGGGGTTGAGCAGGACGCTGATGTCTGCTCTTCAGGTGGTAAAGGCAGTTCGTGCTGGAGCAGAGCTATTCTTCGTAATAGTGGGGGCGGTGGAGCCAAAGTCCACGTTGGATAGCATTCCCGTGGTTTGCGAATAACCCGATGTGTTCCCGGATAGTCTTCCCGGAGCCCCACCGCAGCGGGAGATTGATTTCACCATCGAGCTCGTGCCGGGGGCCAAACCGGTGTCACGTGCTCCGTATAGGTTGGCGCCTAAGGAGATGGCAGAGTTGAAAGTTCAGCTAGAGGAGCTGATGGAGCAAGGGTATGTGCGTCCAAGCTCGTTGCCTTGGAGCGCACCGGTCCTCTTAGTTAAGAAGAAGGATGGTACTATGCGGTTGTGTATCGACTACAGAGAGTTGAACAAGCTGACGGAAAAGAACAAGTACCCGATCCCGAGGATTGATGATCTCTTTGATCAGTTAGTCGGATCGTCAGTATATTCTAAGTTGGACTTGAAGTCGGGGTACTCTCAGCTGAGGATAAGGGAGTGTGATATCCCGAAGACGGCGTTCAGCATAAGGTATGGGCATTTCGAGTTCACGGTCATGCCATTTGGACTGACGAATGCGCCATCAGTATTTATGGACTTGATGAACAGGATGTTCCGAGATTTCCTGGATCGCTTTGTGATCGTCTTTATTGACGATATATTGGTGTACTCGCAGTGCGAAGAAGATCACTTCAAGCACTTGCATCTGGTGTTGGAGACTTTGAGGAGGAATGAGCTTTATGCGAAATTCTCCAAGTGCGAGTTCTGGCTACCCTCAGTAGCGTTCCTTGGTCACATAGTTAGTGGGGAAGGTGTAGCGGTGGATCCGGCAAAGGTTGTTGCAATACGGGAGTGGCCTGCGTTGTCTTCTGTCGCGGAAGTCCGTAGTTTTCTCGGGCTTGCCGGATATTACAGGTGCTTCGTAGAGAACTTCTCATGGATAGCGCTACCTCTCACGAAGTTGACAAGGAAAGATCAGAGATTCTTGTGGACGCAGGAGTGCGTGCAAGCGTTTGAGGAGCTGAAGAGACGGTTGACCACGACGCCAGTGCTTAGTTCGCCGAGTGGGACCGAGGGCTTTGAGGTGTAAAGCGACCCTTCCGGTAGTGGTTTGGGCTGCGTGTTGTTACAGCATGGGAGCGTGATAGTGTATGGATCGCGTCAGTTGAAGGTGCATGAAAGAAATTATCCGGTGAACGACTTGGAGTTGGCGGCCGTGATATTTGCACTCAAGTTGTGGAGGCACTACCTTTACGACGTAAGGGTCGATATATACACCGATCACAAGAGCCTAAAATACTTGTTGGATCAAAAGGACCTTAATATGAGGCAGAGGAGGTGGATGGAGTTCCTAGGGGACTACACCTTCAAAATACATTATGTACCCGGGAAGGGCAACGCAGTTGCGGATGCGCTGAGCCGCAGGGCTCCCGCCCAAGCCAACTGCTTGTCGGTGCATGATGAGCGGTTGATATGGGAGTTGGAGGAGCTTGAGATCTGTTGCGTTGACAGGCAGACGAGCGCCAAAGCAATGTTAAACTGGACAGAAGTTCAGTATGACCTGGCTGACCGGGTTCGACAGGCATTGGAGTTAGATGACTCCATGAAGGAGCTTTTGGAGGCCGCTTTGGATGGGTCAAATTCCCAGTTCTCGGTAGAAGATGGTTTATTAAGGAAGGATCATCGGTTGTGCGTCCCGAGTGGGGGTAACCTCCGAGCGGAGTTGATGTACGAGGATCATCATACCAAGTACTCAATCCACCCAGGGAGCACGAAGATGTATCGTGATCTCAAAAAGTTGTTTTGGTGGCCGGGGCTCAAGAAAGATGTTGCGTTGTACGTGGGTAAATGCCTAACGTGCGCCTTGGTGAAGGCAGAATGCCAAAAGCCGGGAGGATTTCTGAAGTCCTTGCCTATACCGGAGTGGAAATTCGACGATATATCTATGGACTTTGTGCACGGGTTGCCAAGGTCGCAGAAAGGGAACGACGCCATCTGGGTGATCGTAGACCGGCTAACAAAGGTGTCACACTTCATTCCGCATATGAAGGATGATCCAGTGGAGAAATTGGCAAAGTTGTATGTTGATAATATTGTTAGGCTGCATGGTGTGCCCCGTAGCATTGTGAGTGATCGCGATGGGCGGTTCACGTCAAATGATTGGAGGTTGGTGCAGCAGATGCTGGGAACAAAGTTAAAGTTCAGTACAGCTTTCCATCCGCAGACGGATGTGCAGACCGAGAGGGTCAATAGAACGATGGAGGACATGCTACGCATGTGTGTTCTGGATTTCGGTAAGCATTGGGAAGACCACCTGTATTTGGTGGAGTTCGCGTACAATAACAGCTACCAAGCAAGTATACAAATGGCGCCCTTCGAGGCCCTGTATGGTAGGAAGTGTCGCATGCCGTTATCGTGGCTTGAAACGGGTGAGACAAGGTTGTACAAGAAGCAGGAGGTGGAGAGTGCTACCTCGTTAGTGCGGATCATTCGGGAGCGCTTGTTGATCGCTCAGGACCGGCAGGCGAAGTATTACAATGCCAAGCACCGGAACGTGGAGTTCACGGTAGGCGATTGGGTATATCTTAAAGTGAAGCCGTTCAAGGGGGTTTCGCGGGTGAGATGCTTGAAGAAGCTGAGCCCAAGATACCTTGGACCTTTTGAGGTTCTAGAGCGAGTCGGCGAAGCGGCATACCGTTTGAGGCTATCAGAGGAATTAAGTGGATTACATGATGTGTTCCACATTTCTGTGTTGTGGAAGGCGGTACAAGAGCCTTCCCAGGTGATCGCGGTTGACCAAGTGCCGGTGGACGAGAGGTTGACGACTAGGGTCAGGCCCATTTGTATCGAAGATGTTGAGGTCAAGAGACTCCGTAACAAGGAGATCCGGATGGTTAAGGTCCAGTGGGATAATTGCGGGCGAGAGGAGCTCTCTTGGGAATGGGAGCAGACTATGCTGGAGGAGTACCCGGAATTGTTTCGCTCAGGTACTGATTTACGTTAAGTCCTGTTTTTCCTTTATTAATTTCGTGGGCGAAATTCTTTGAGGAGGGTAGAATTGTAACACCCCAAAATGTTATAGGAGCGACGGGGATCACTTTTGGCCAAGACAATGTTTTGGTGCAGGTGACACGGGCTCCGACACGGGCGTGTCGGAGGCCGTGTCGGGCGTGTGGAGCTCGAGCCGTCGAGCTGGCCGTGTAGTCGACCAGTTCAGGTTGACGATGGTCGTGTGGAGGAACACAGCCTAGGACACGGGCGTGTCCCAGGCCGTGTCACACCTGGGTTGTACGGTGGGGTACACGGGCAGTGACACGGACACGAACACGGGAGTGTCTAATTTGACACGAGCGTGTCTGATGCCGTATCACCAAGCCGTGTACCTCTCGGACTGCGAAGTGTTGATCGATTGCACACGGGGGGCATGACACGGGTCCCGACACGGGCGTGTCGCAGGTGACACGGGCGTGTCGGAGGCCGTGTCACATGTCGTGTTGCTGGTTTTCAATTTTGGTCGAGACGGCGAATGAGCTACACGGCCAGGCACACGTCCGTGTGTGAACCCGGGTTCGGCCCAGTTTTTGTGATTTCAGATCTAATCCTGGCCGTTCGTTTCCTTGGCTTTGGATCCGACGGTGGAGGGCTGCTCCTGGGTGGTTTTAGCCGGGAATAGGGTTTTGAAACCCTTATTTCACTTGGGTACTCTCTCTCTAAAATCTATAGAGAAGGGAGAGCTTGGAGGAGGAAGAAGGAGGTCAACTCCGGCGGCCGGTGGAGATTCGGAGCTCCAAATCGCGAGCCATCTTCGGATCCGCGGAGGCAAGTAGATTGCGGTGCTTTTCATCCGCATAGATTTTCATGGCGCCGCGGAAGAATGCAAGGGTAACGATTTCTCATCCTTGGGCATGCGAAGCCCTTTTTCCCTTTGCATAGTAAGCCCTCTCTCGCGAGTGAGCGAAGAGTTGGAGCGTTCCTTGGGGTAGATATGTGAAGTCCTCCTTGTGTAGAGTCTGTATGCGTAAACGGACATAGGCATTGTGTGTGAAGCCTATTCGGACATGTTGATCCGGATCGGTGATGTTGCATTGCATTTGAACCGGGCAAGAATCCGGATGTTTGGGTGTTTTCGGGTTTTCTACGTGGTAGATTGCATCAGGGAGCCTTGGAGATTAACTCCAAGGTGCACCCGGAAAACTGGGCAAAAGCGGGTTTTGCCAACACGATGGCCGGGGAGCCAACGTGAACATAACCGGGTTATATGATTATTATGGTGGAAACGGGACTCGGTGAGTCTTGGCCTGCGCATATGGCTTAAATTGTCATTGCGGTATGAGCACGGGTCAGGCGGAACCGTACCCGGTCTATGTCGTTCGGTAGGACCGTTGGCATGGATGAGGGTTTTCGGCGGTCTATGGCTTAAATTGCCGTGACCAAGGCCAGGAAGGCAAAATGCTCATATGGATGACCGTCCAAGAGGCGGTGGTGGATTGGGAACGTCTATGGATTGAATTGACGTGACGTTGGCCGGTTCGCCAAGAATGTGCCCTGAGTGCACGGGGTGTGTGGCCGTGCGAGCCCACGCTTGTGGTGAAGTGCAAATACTTTATATAATTGCCTATGCTAATAAAGTGCAGGGAAAGAGCATTGCCGCCCCGAATGTGGGGGTGGGATCGTTATAATTTGGTTAGTATTGTTGACCGTTGCTATTGTTTGCCATCGGGCGGTGGTTTGTGGCTTGCAGGTGCTGCGGAGCAGAGCGGGAAATAGCGGGCTAAAGCCCTTGTTGCTGTGCCGGCCCTCGAAGGCCTAATTACTTATGTTTCTTTCCCGTTTTTCATGTATGGCCGGCCTGCGTGCCGAAGTTTGGAAAACACTTCTTTTGTTAAGTGAACAGTGTAAGGCCTTAAGGCCATCTCTCTTTTGGTGTATATTTACATTCCTGAGTTTGTAGTGGACATTCATGCTATTGTGGCTGGGTTCTGATTTCTTTTGCAACCTAATAAATTACTTCCGCTATGTGTTGTGTTGGACGACATGATTGGTTGAATGGTTTCAACGCGTAACCAACCGGTCTGTCCGTAGTATATGGCGTCGGGCCCCGGCCGGACCTACTGCTATATGCTATGCGACAGATAGGGGTGTTACAAGTTCCCCCTACAAGCAAGCCACTAGTACCTCTTGGAGCCATTGAGATCCACTAAAGTAAAAAATATCAAACGAAATGGAGATGATGACGCTCTGTAGTTGCAGAAGTTAAAGCGGTAGACGGGAAGAAATTGACGGGATTCGAAAATATCTATTCGACGATGTGAATACATTTTGCCAGAGAACTTATATATATATATACGAGTGACAGGCACGGGCCTCCGGCCCGATGGCCACGCGCCACAGTACCCGGCCGGCGACGGCGGGCTTCGCTCGCCCCCCGGCGGGCTTCGCCCGCACCCGGGCTGTTTTTTAAAAATATATTATTATATTACCTGATTTCAGTGCCTTTACTGTACCAGTCCCGCCGCCCAGACTTTTCGGGTCCCAAATTGAAAGTCAAGGAGCCTCCAAATCAAAAAGTGATCAACATGAAAGTTGTTAGGATTGCCGAGATCTACAACTTTCATGTTGACCACTTTCCGTTTTGCAGCCATCGTGACCCTCATATTGGGCCCCGAAAAACCTGATTTTCGTGTCTTTACTGTAGCAGTCTCGCCGCCCAGACTTTTCGGGTCCAAAATCGAAGATCAAGGAGGCTCCAAATCAAAAAGTGATCAACATAAAAGTTGTTCGGATCGCCGAGATCTACAACTTTTATGTTGACCACTTTTCATTTTGGAGGCATCTTGACCCTCATATTGGGCCCCGAAAAATCTGATTTCCGTGCCTAAACAGGCGGGTGAACAGTTCACCCGCCTGTTTTAGTCCCACACCGTCCGTTCTTAGGAGTTTTGGGTGTATATATTCAATATTATGCATTTAGTATTTGTAGAAATGTGGGCTGGCTGACTTGCAGGCGGGCTTGCTTGTATGTTTTCGCGGGATGGGCTTGCGGGTTGTTCGCGGGCTGGCCGGCTTGCGGGTCCGCCTATTTTTAAATTAATTCGCGTAGCTTTAGGACTCTCCTAAAGTAGGTTTAGGGATGTATTATAATAGGTTTAGGAGCCCTACAAAAAAAGCTGGAGAGAGGGATGATTTGATCGGACGGCATCTGAATTTCGCATCCATGATCCGACGGCTGAGATCATTCAAATGGGTTTTAAAAGCATGGTTTTAAAAACCATTTCATATTTCTTTATAATGGGTAAAGATATATATATATATTTAAAGTTTTGAGAAGAGAAATCGACGTGTACCTTAAACTGGCGACTCGTTGGATCCAATAAAATTTTTGACCTGAGTACAATTTTTCGAGGTTCTACAGATGTTGAGCAGGATGAAAGTTAGGGTTAAATCTGATATACTCTAGAGTGGGGGGTGAATAGAGTATGTATGTATAATTTAACTTTCTTTTTTTGAGCTATAAGAAGTACTCCTAACCTTGGATATTATATCACAGAAACGAAAGAGAAATAAGTGTAAACATAGAAAGACCTAAATTTCACAGCCACAGCAATAACAAAAAGAAAAAGGGGCAACCAAACGACACAAGAATTAATTGTGGTTCCCCAACTTGGGAACGTCCACTCTTCTACCACCCTCTTAGGAATCCACTCAGAGTTTTGATTAGGTGCCTGACACCAATGAGCTTTTGATCAGGTGCTCAACAACCAAATCTCAAGTCTTTTGATCAGGAGACTTGCAACCAAGAATCACTTTTGAAGAGAGATGAAAACCCTTTTTTACAGTAGGGGTTAGAGAATTATTGTGTCTTCTCTTTCTCACTTCAAACAATTGAGAAGACTTGTGGATTTGATGGTAGCAAAAGCTCCCCCTAAGATGTTATTTTTTTAGGATGATGGAAGCTTTGTTGCAGGGTGATAAGCCTTCAAGCTTTCAATTTTGACAAGAAGAATTTCAGGAAATATTTT
Source organism: Platanthera zijinensis (assembly GCA_039513925.1). NCBI lineage: Eukaryota > Viridiplantae > Streptophyta > Magnoliopsida > Asparagales > Orchidaceae > Platanthera > Platanthera zijinensis. The sequence goes on from CM077093.1 coordinate 99,614,776, forward strand.
GACAGATGCAGTATTATTGTCCTTCAGAGAGTTCCTAAGAGTATGACAGAAGAAGACACTTGATTTAGATGGTTGTTCTTCTTCAGAATTGTTCTTCTTCTTGTCTAGCTGCTGTTGTTTCTTGACTGATCGATTTTCAATCTCAAAAATTCTGTATGTCTATTGATTATTGTCAGTATTGTATCTCTTGTATATTTTTAGAAGGGAAAATCTATATCTTTTATATATTTCCCGTGAGGAAGTCCATTTGAATTTTGAAATCCTTCTGCAATTAATGTTGACGGCCTTGGAATATTTTTGGCATTGATTTGTTTCCCCAACTTTCCCTTATAAAAACGGCAGGCAGTAATCCTGATGAAGACCATAATTAATGCTCTTGTCTAACGGTAATATTCTGAGAATATTATAGCATTAATTACTCAGGAAACATTGCCACATAATAAAGAAAAAAGAGGAAAACAACAAGACTAGATTCGTCGACCTGAGTCCATTGTTCGTCGAGCTGAGAATGGTTATTCGTCGAGCTTAGATCCAAGATCGTCGACCTCTGAATGTTGCTTGATAACTTTCTTCTTCTGTGCATCAAGTTCGTCGAGCTGAATCTAAGATCGTCGAGCTTAGCCCTTAAAACAGAGTTAGTCCAGTTGGGGTCCAAGATCATCGAGCTGTGCCTTCATCCTGGACTTAGAATATTTTCTGATATTGAGTGTTGAATCACCTTATCCAGAATTAGTCGAAGAGAGAACAGGGTTCTTCTTGCTGATGTTCTTAGTTCATCGACTAAGGTTTGACTTAGAGGAGTTATTACTTTATCAAGAGTTCGTCGAGCTGAGAACTAAGTTCGTCAAGCTGAGCTCAGAGAATTTTCCCTGATTTCGTCTAGCTGAGCTCGACTATCATCGACCGGAGATCGATGAACGTAGAACTCCTTTTTCTAAGTCTTGAATTCTCTAAGTCTTGTGTCTGTGGCAGTGTTGGAGGCTGGTCCTTTGAACAGTTAACTCAAAGGACTTGACCTAGGTTGAGTGAGGTCCACTCCCTCAACGCCTTCAATAACACATGTTTTGGCATTGAGTGAGCTAACCTCACTCAACGCTAAAACAGCTACGGCGTTGAGTGAGGTTCACTCACTCAACGCCTTAACACATAGCCGCAAAAACTAACAGTGGCATTGAGTGAGTCCACCTCTCAAAACGCCAAAATAACTATGGCATTGAGTGATGCTCACTCACTCAACGCCTTAGCATATAGCTGCAAAAGCTAACTATGGCGTTGAGTGAGTCAACCTCTCTCAACGCAAAAATAGCTTTGGCGTTGAGTGAGGTCGACTCACTCAACGCCAAAATACTTAACTGCAAGAAAGTGCTGCAGCGTTGATTAAACTCGCCTCACTAATTACCTAAACCGCCATGGCGTTGAGTGAGGCCCACTCACTCAACGCCATCCGACATAACCGCGCGGATTGGTTGCGGCGTTGAGTGAGTCCGCCTCACTCAACGCCTAGACAGCCATGGCGTTGAGTGAGGTCGACTCACTCAACGCCACGATACTTAGCCACAAAAGAACAGACCAAGAGGCTATGGCATTGAGTGTGTGCACCACACTCAACGCCACACCAAAGCAGACGCGACATTGAGTGTGTGTACCACACTCAACGCCAAGTCCAAGCAGACCCGACATTGAGTGTGTGCACTACACTCAATGCCAAGCCAAAGCAGACCCGGCGTTGAGTGTGTGCACAACACTCAACGCCAAGCCCAAGCAGGCCCGACGTTGAGTGCGTGCACAACACTCAACACCAAGCCCAAGCAGACCCGGCGTTGAGTGTGTGCACCACTCTCAATGCCAAGCCCTGAATCATTCTAAACCGCAAAACTGAGTACAGGGAAAGCTTCTGCTACAAGCAAGCACTAATTCATCCAACCCGAACCTAAGCAAGGAAGATTTTGCATAAAATTAAACTCTAGCTTTTCTCCTCTACCCGTCTACAACTACTGCACAGGATAATCGACCCAATCCTCAACCCTCACTCAGCCCGAGAACAAGGCTTCTCTACTAACAGTTGGTAATTTATACCCGATTTCAAGCAAAGAATTGGGTTTCTAACCTAGGGCTTACAGGGCTTTATTAACATAGCAAAAAAATATAGACAAGCTTTTCTACGGCCGCAAGAACAAAGAGAAAAAGAGAATAATACTAGGCGAGGGAAAGAGCACCACTTGCCTCGATTTCCAGCGAAGCTTGGTCAGCCTCCCTTATCCTCACTCGGCACCAGCAGCAACAACACATATAGCAGATATTTTGAGCTTTAATGGCGGAAACGGACAACCCAAGAAATTCGAGACCCCTAGAAACACCATGAAAACTGAATTTCTTACCGTAGGAATGAAGGTCTAGGCGAGAGCAATCCAAATCCGCTTTCGGAATCGAATTACATCAACAAACACTCCCGGAATCGGCGTCCCAAGGGGAGCAGGTTTGGCGATTTCTCCGCTTCTTTTCGCGAACAGCCGCAGACTGGTTCGGTCTTTCGGGAAGATGAATAGGAGCGGTTTACTCTTAATTCTAAACTATCCTATATATAGCATCCTCTTAATCTTAATTAGTTAATCAATTAATTAAGGCATAATAAGACAAGGCCAAACCGCCAAGCACCCGCACCCTTTCAAAATAATAATTAATATAATATTTATTAAATAGTTTTATTTTTTCATAAAATACAAAACGATGCGAAAATCGAACATCCTCGGAATTCGACGAATTTCGCACCGTAGCTGAATATCTACGCTACAAACATAACGGCGAAGTCGAAATTAACTTTCGACGAACAAAACTCGAGTTATACAGACCCGAAGTCAAAACACAAGCATCCCCCGAGAGGCCACACCGGGTCACCCAAAATGACCCGGCTTGCTAGGGAGATCTTGCCAACAGACTACAAAATAGGCCACTCAGTTCTAAGGAGTTAAGACCACCCTCCACAGATGACACAAGCCAAGAAAACGAGTCTGTGTAACGCCAAGCAAGAATTAAATAATAGTAGATAAATCGGTGGCATTACACCACATGCCTTTGTGCTAGGTTCAATGTGAACCCTAAAGAATCTAATCTAGTTTTTCTAAAAAGAATTTTGAGATATATAAAAGGTTGCCCTAGTCTAGGACTCTGGTATCTCACTGAATCAGAGTTTGAGTTAACTGGATACTCAAATGCTGACTTTGCTGGATGTAGAGTGGACAGAAAAAGTACCTCAGGAACTTTCCAATTCTTTTGTATGAGATTAGTGTCCTAGTTCTGCAAGAAACAATCATCTGTGTCCACATCAATTGCTGAAGCAGAATACATTGCAGCTGGCAGTTGTTGTTCCCAGATGCTGCGGATTCAGAACCAACTCCAAGTTTATGGGTTCAACTTAAATAATTCAACTCTACTATGTGATAACACAAGTGCTAAAGCCATAGCACAAAATCAAATCGATCACAGTAGGACTAAGAATATAGACATTAGGCATCATTTCATTAGAGAATGTATTGCCAAAAACAAAATCAAACTTGACAATATCTACAATGATTTACAAAGAGCTGATGTTTTCACCAAACCCCTTGATGAAAGAAATCACTTATTCTTTGTAAATCAGCTTGGAATGATCAATGGAGAAGACCTAGTTTAGTTTCTGTCTGCACTCGAAGAACTCTTCAAATTTCGACGATCGGAGGTCGACGAACTAAAAAAGGTTCTTGAGATTTTCGTCGAACTGAGATCGACAAACTCTCTGTGGTAAGTGATCTTCGTTGACCTGAGATCGACAAACTTACTTCAAAAAACTTTCGTTTACTAGAGATCGATGAAATGTCTTCAACCCTTCAGATTGAGATCGATGAACTATTTAACTCTAAATTATTTTGTCGACCTCAGAACGAAGATATTTTTATTTCTCGTGGACCGGAGTCTATCGTTTCATATTTCGGAAAACCTTATATTTAGGTTTTCATCGACCTCTGTCCCACACTTTTTGTTCCATTTGAACTTGATCTTCGTTTTCTCTCTTGCAGGTGCACTCATGGCGATTCCAGCAGGTGCTCTTGTGACAATGAGGTTTGCTACAGGATTTGACGTGGATTTCGACTCCTTCCAGCACTCTGATCAAATGTTCCTCCACATTCTGCAACTGCTGGAAGACAAACAATTGAAAAATCTGGTTACCATCATAATTAAATTATCTAGCACGGAAATCAGAGAATGGGTCTATACTTGCGTCTACAATCGAAAACAACACAATAACCGTATCAATAGCGGATACTGCCATCTCTCTCACTCCCGCTGTACAAACTGAAATCTTTGGATTTGATAATGGAGAAGAAGAATTAGAAATTGATAATGAGGAATATGATATGATGTTGAGTCTGATGGGTTACTCTGGAGATAACCTAAATAAATTACTGAAGAAACACCTATCTGCCGAGTTCAAGTTTCTCACAGATATTGTTGGGAAAGTCTTGCTGGGCAAGCACACTGCACACGATTATAAAACCAGGCATCAATTTCTGGTTATGTGTATAGTGGTAAACAAGAGGCAGGTGAACTGGGCACATATCATCTTTGATCTTATCAAGAAAAGGAACAGTAAAAAGGAAGTAAACTTTGGAAGGATCCTAGGGATCTTCTTGACAGAAAAGGCTGTTGAATCACTAGTCTCCCAGACCACATTCATCAATGCCAGTATGATAGAGAATATAGCGCTTGACACCATGAAGGCGGCGCACTGACAAATGACCGTGAAGAGTATCGCCATAATAGGCGTCCTGATCGCAAGTCGATTTACTAATAATCAATAATAATTGTTATCATATTATTATTAATTATTAATCCATGCTTTGTGTGTTTTATTTTTAATAATTGCACTTCTATTTCATGTAATATGTACATTATGGTTATAATATAAAATCATGATGTATGTGTATGTTTTATTTTCATGTATTCATGTTTGGGCTGCATGCAGCCAGTTGGAGTGTTGTTGTTGTTGTAGCCTATATATAGGCATGTCCCCCCTCTATTTGGAGGAGATTGAATGAAAAGAAAAATTGAAAACCCTAACCTCTTGAAGCTTCCTCCTTCCTCATCTCTTGGCCGAACTTTCTCTTGCACCTCCTTCTCTCTCCTAGGCCGCCGGCCACCTCTCATCCCCTCTCTCAAATCTCGATTTTCACCCCTCCCTCTTACTCCAACCCGACCACCACTCCTCTCCTACCCGAGCCACCATCCACAACTCCCAAGGCCGCAACCTCTTCCTTTTCCCTCCAACAAGAGCCGACCACCCTCCTCCTTCCTCCTACCCGGACCACCACCATCTTGGCCAACCAGAGCCACCTCCTCCTCCACCAAGCCAAGCCGCAACCTCAACTACAAAAACCAAACCGACCCCCACCCTCATTAATTCCTTCCTAAATCCAAAAGATACCCTTCCAAACTCATTCTAAATTCATACCAGCTTCGCCCTCCTCTTTCCATAACCAAAATATCACCTACCATAAATTCCCTTAACTATCAATATTGGGAATATCTCTTTCCATTAATATTTCCAATTCACCACCGTTTCTCTCTCTTGCCTTACTTGAAGATATTTATTTCCATATTAAGAAGATTTCGACGGGCCTTTCCATTTCCAGCGTAACGCAACGAAGGCGGACAAATTTCACTCCTACTGGCGTGATTCCGGTGGAGCCGTTGAAGAACGATCCTCGCCGAGTGAATCAGAATCATCCATTCTGGTTGGGTAACGAACCTTTCCACTTTCGTGTGTTTCTTTCCTTAAATAATCTTGTGGTGGAATTTCTGGTATTAAGTTTTGAAATCATTTGAAATTTAGTGATTAGCTTTAATTTTTTTTGCGTTGTTTTCTTGATTAACTTAATTTTCGTAACGGGTTTGGTGAACCCTCGTTTTCTTTTGTTGGGAGAGATCTACCTTTTCCGAATTCATGATTATTTTTGGTAGATCTCATTGGGTACAACCTTCGCTCGTCCGGATCTAATATTTATCCTTTTAGCTCGATCAGATACCGGGCTATCACCCTTATTTGATCTCGAAATGGTTTGGCTACCCGTACGCTAGCGTGAAATTGAATGAATGTAATAGCGTGGAGCGGCGTAGAATAATTGTTTGAGCGTAGAATTAGTTCATGAAGAGATAGTCGTGCGGGTCCGAAGTTATAATTCGGCTAAAACGCGTACGCCTACATCAATTTGGTATCAGAGGGAGGTTCACGTCAATTTCCTAATTGGCACCCTCCCCCTCTTATTTGGCACGTTCACACGCACTCACAGGTTTCATTGCATATCATAAAAATCAATATTTAGAAGATTAGTTTTCATGAAATGCATTTAAATTCCAAAATTTAAAATTTCAAATTAAAAACAAATAAATTTCGAATTTCAAAATTCAAATTTCAAAATAAAAATTTCAAATTTCAAATTTAAAAATTTAAAATTTAAAATTTTAAAATTCAAAATTAAAAATTAAAAATTCAAATTTTCAATTTCCAATTTCAATTTTCAAATTTCAAATTTCAAAATTTCAAATTTCAAATTTCAAATAATAAAATTCAAAATTTCAAATTTCAAATTCAAATTTTTCTCCAAATTACAAAGAAAAAAAATTAGTGGTCTGCAAATAGCGGTCTAAAAATGTTAATTTTTCTCAAAATATAAAATTTAAAATTTCTGGAATTTCTCCATCTAATTATTAGTAAGAAGACAAAAAAAAAGTTTCATCATTAATTATTTTTATTAATTAATTTGAAAATTTAGTATTTGGTGTGCCAATAAGGCCAAGATTTTTATTTTCTCAGTAAAAAAAATCCAGCAAAAATTTTTAATGATCCTCATATTTTCCCAACAAAAACCCTATTTTATCATATTTAAGACCCTGGTGGTTAAGCGGGAACAATTCCATCTTCATTAGAGTTAAGTCACATGCACTAAGTCCGGGTGAATTTTTCTCCCCGGTTCGCGCTAAGATGGATTATGACGTGCATGCTACTCATTCCCACACTTATCCTCCCACGTTTAGTAGGACCCCCACGTATGACAGTTTAGGGTGACCTAAAATTTTTAGGGATTGACTTAAGGGTACAAAACTTCATTTTTTGTGTTACGGATGGGATGACCCCCAAAAGATTCACTTTGTCCGAGTGCGGTTAATAGGACAGGCCTAGTTATTTTGGATGAACGATGAGCGTCGTGTTGATGGTTATCAACATATTTGGCAGGCGATGCATAGCCTCCTATCAGATCAATTTGATCCCGCCTATCTCCGTACTGCCAACACCAAGCCTGTGAATGAGTATCATTATGGCACTAGTTCCATACTAACCTGTAGGACTGACTATAAACCAAATGCCCAGATCAAATGGCACATAACTGAAGATTTTTCTCCCCTTCAACAAGGGAATAAGTCGGTCTCAGATTAAATGAAATTCTTTAAGGACGTGACGGTTAGGAGCGGTGTGAAAGAGTTGCATGAAGTCACCCTTTCTAGGTTTCATAGGGGGTTAGACCCCTACATCCAGGGTAAATTACTACATTATTGTCACACCGACCTAGACCTCACCTTTAGTACGGCTTTGGAGATTGAGAAGCACCGACCTCCTAGGAGAAAGGCTCACTCACGTCAGAAGATTATTACCTTTGAGTCTAGTGGCGTATCCGATCTTGTTCAATTCAGTGTCCTCCCATGATTACGCCTATAGAACCTTTTGAGTCTTCCCGTGTGTTGCCTGCTCTAGTTATTGAATCCTCTGATGAGTCAAAGGAAAGGCCTAGGATGGTGCCCGTCACTGAGGATGAGGCTGTTATCCCTGACGATTATAGCGACGATGAGGATATTGGTTACCCTAGTGACCTGGATGAGGATTCCACCCCTGAGGAATCATCCCCACTCCCCGTAGATGAAATTTTGGAGCCTACGGTTACTCCTGCTGAGATTACACCTGATTCGGTAGGCATTTTACCTGATGATGAGAGTTTACTTAGTAGTGACTTAGGAGATGATCTGTTCGGACTCGAGCTGGTTCCTCTTAGACCGAGATATTTTGAGGACTGTTCTGATGATCCTGATATATTGGACGTTCTGACTGATTGGGAAGACTTACCGTTTGTGAACGAGTTATGCTTGTATGATTTTAGTGCTATGAGCCCGAACGATATTTCTTTGATGCAAACACCTTTATCTGACGTTCCTTATTTAAAGCTTCCGTCGGGCTCAATTTTACCCTTGTCTGAGACCATAATTGATTTTAAATTAAATAACTTGGATAGTGTGTCAGAAGAAATTGTAAGCAAGGAAGATGCATTATTGGACGACTTTTTGAATTGTACCCCGGGTTTAATTTTACCGACTCATCCCCCTGACCCGTTGACTCACCATAGTGATAATTTAGGACATGAGTGTGGTACGATTGATTTCAGGAGTTCTACAGTTCCCCCTGAGTTCATTCTGGCAGTACCCCCAGATGAGGTCCCATTAGTGCCTCCAGATCACCTATTATTGTTATCGACCTATGACCCAACCACTGATTCTGATTTACATGATATATTTAATGAATTGGTAGACATGTCAGACGAATTTTCTGTAAGGGCGAATCCATTGTTTGAATTTTCATATGACTTTAATGGCTTGCAACCGGGTGATATTTCTTGGATGTTAAACCCGTGTTTCGATGTTGAGAATGACTTAGCTCCTCCTTTGGACATGTCCCCTTTGACGGCCGATTACACCACGAGTCCATCGTTGGTCATACCCTCGGATGTTTTAGATTTTATTTCTGTGGCGACTATTTCCTTTATCCTAATTTTATCCTCCATGAATTTTAAAGAAAATCATTTATCGAATTATACTTTTAGGATAGGGCCGTATATAGTGCCTCCTGATAAGATTCCCTCGGCGCCACCAGATTTAGTTCCGTTGGTGCCGCCTTATGTCGTTCTGTTACCACCGAATGCACTAAGTACGTTTGTGCATGATGATGCTCGCAATGAATTTTATTTACGTAAGCACTTTAGTGAAGCGCCAACCACATTACAACAATCTATTCAAATTGTTGCTAGCTTACAAAAAAGAGAGTCTTACGATATAATTTGCGATTTTGACTTGGTGCGTCTCGTCTCTGAATGGTTGCCTTCAGGCACTATAGAAAGTGGGCGAGTTGGCGAGCTGGACCATTTGCGGAATTTAATGACATTAGGAAAACGTGCAATACTTTTGAGGTTTTTTACTGATTGGGGTGATACCCCTATTTTTAATGTTTCTAATTTAACGCTGCATGTTTTTTCACCACTTGAGTTATTTTCCTTTCCGTTTGGTTCCACTTCGTTCTCTTATGGGTTGGGTAGTGAGTTTTTGCCTGGATCGCTTTCTTTTTCGGTCTTCACTTGAGGTACGTTTGTAGTTGATGTTGAAATTTTTCTTCCATTATTGCCTAATGCTTTTCCGAGGTTCCCCAGGACCATCTTTTTGCATTACAGGATACTCAAGGTTGAAGGGATCCCCTCTACTTGTGGCAATGTTGGCCACTATCTGCTTCGTTGGCGTGATCGTCCAGTCTCTGCTGTCCATTGTCCGTTTGGATCGGAGGTAGCTCGTTTGGATGTAGCTCTCCCGAGCTGGTACAGTCAAATCCACTCATCGGTGATGAGTATTTTCGAGCGGGGGAGGATTGATGGATACTACGGCACGCAACACCTTGAAGACGGCGCACTGACAAATGACCGTTAAGAGCATCGCCATAATAGGCATCCTGATCGCAAGCTGATTTATTAATAATTAATAATAATTGTTATCATATTATTATTAATTATTAATCCATTCTTTTTGTGTTTTATTTTTAATAATTGCACTTCTATTTCATGTGATATGTACATTATGGTTATAATATAAAATCATGATGTATGTGTGTGTTTTATTTTCATGTTTTCATGTTTGGGCTACATGCAGCCAGTTGGAGTGTTGTTGTTGTTGTAGCCTATATATAGGCATGTCCCCCCTCTATTTGGAGGAGATTTAATGAAAAGAAAAATTGAAAACTCTAACCTATTCAAGCTTCCTCCTTCCTCATCTCTTGGCCGAACTTTATCTTGCTCCTCCTTCTCTCTCCTACGTCGCCGACCACCTATCATCCCCTCTCTCAAATCTCGGTTTTTCCCCCTCCCTCTTTCTCCATCCCGACCACCACTCCTCTCCTACCCGAGCCACCATCCATAACTCCCAAGGCCGCCACCTCTTCCTATTCCCTTCAACAAGAGCCGACCACCCTCCTCCTTCCTCCTTCCAAGACCACCACCATCTAGGCCAACCCGAGCCACCTCCTCCTCCACCAAGCCTAGTCGCCACCTCCACTAAAAAAACCAAACCGACCCCCACACTCATAAATTCCTTCCTAAATCCAAAAGATACCCTTCCAAACTCATTCTAAATTCATACCATATTCTCCCTCCTCTTTCCATAACCAAAATATAACCTACCATAAATTCCCTTAACTAACCTTATTGGGAATATCTCTTTCCATTAATATTTCCAATTCAGCACCTTTTCTCTCTCTTGCCATACTTGAAGATATTTAATTCCATATTAAGAAGATTTCGACGAGCCTTTCCATTTCCAGCGTAACGCAACGAAGGCGGACGAATTTCACTCCTACCGGCGTGATTCCGGAGGAGCCGTTGAAGAACGATCCTCACCGAGTGAATCGGAATCATCCATTCTAGTTGGGTAACGAACCTTTCCACTTTCGTGTGTTTCTTTCCTTAAATAATCTTGTGGTGGAATTTCTGGCATTAAATTTTGAAATCATTTGAAATTTTGTGATTAGCTTTAATTGTTTTTGCGTTGTTTTCTTGATTAACTTAATTTTCGTAATGGGTTTGGCCAACCCTCGTTTTCTTTTGTTGGGAGAGATCTACCTTTTCCAAATTCGTGATTATTTTCGGTTGATCTCTTTGGTTACAACCTTCGCTCGTCCGGATCCAATATTGGTCCTTTTATCTCGATCGGATACCGGCCTATCGCCCTTATTTGATCTCGAAATGGTTTGGCTACCTGTACGCTAGTGTGAAATTGAATGAATGTAATAGCGTGGAGCGGCGTAGAAAAATTGTGTGAGCATAGAATTAGTTCGTGAAGAGATAATTGTGCGCGTCCGTAGTTATAATTCGGCTCTAACGCGTACGCCTACATCACAATAAAGGGCTCACATGTGCCTTGTTTGGCAGGTGGGAGAGGACAATCACAAAGCCCTCTAAGGCTTCATCCTCTGCCACCCAAGCTTCTGAAAGTACAAGGGCTGTTCCAGCCACTTCCAACCCTTCTGAAGAGATCCCATCGAACATTATTCCATCCAACATTACTCCAGCCACTCCTCAATCTCCATCTCTCCAACCCTCATCTCTGCCAACAACTCAACACACCCAAGCTTTAACTTATGTTACAGTCTCTACTCCCCTACATTTATCATCCCCAATTCTTCTATCTCTCACCCATATTTCCTCCTCTAAACCTTCCCCCCAACAAGATACACTAATGCCAACACCACCTAAATCCCCTCTTCCATATCATCTTGTTAATATTCCCCACCCCACCCTCTCCTTACTCCCCTCCTTCAACCTATTATCCTCTCCACTGCACAATCCCTCTCCTCAACATCACTCCCTCTTAGACACTCCCATTCCATCTCCACCTATCACCCCCCAGCAACTACAATCTCCACTCAAACAGCTACTGCCCCACAATCCACTTCTCCAAACCTGGATCCATCTCTTGTCACCCCAATACTTGATTATGAAGAAGCAGTAGTAGTTGAAGTAGAAGCAGCAGTAGCAATAGTAGCAACAATAGAAGTGTCAGAAGCAGGAACAGATATTACAATGTCAAATACTCAAGAGATCACTATGGCAGAGATTCTGCCAGGAAGGGTTTACTTCATTAAATCCAAAGTGAATCTAGCAGCTTTACTAAGAGTATTTGGGTCATACATTTATGTCTGCCTTCCCCCCCCCCATTCCATCATCTAAAGCAATGGTGTGCTATACCTCTCTTGCTTGCTCAGAGGTGTTAGACACTATAAAGAAAAGTTTGATGACTCCTCCAGAAAATAAGTCTGATGATCAGATATTTAGCCCTCCTTGTCCATCTTATATCATGGATGATAGCCCTCTCCCTAATCTGGATGACATGATAGGTCAAGACATTGCCATGGAAACATAAATAGCTCATGTTGAAGTTGTCGCCACTCGAGTCAATTAAGAAATCTCCAAGGATACAATAAGCTAAATTGATGCTATGTATGACAATCCTCAGTCTGATGATGATGATGATGATGATGATGATGAGGACTCAAAGAGGAAGAAAATCTCTAAGAAAAGGAAGGCTCATCCTCCTTCTACTCCTAAGCCTGGAAATACAAATGACACTCCCTACTATATTTTACAAAACATAACCCCATACAAAGGGATGCCAGCCTGGATGTGGCTTTCAAAGAATGAACAAAAGGCAAGAAAGAAAAGCAGAAGATACTCTCCTCCCCCAGCTCATAGATAAAGAAAGGACCCCCCCTTCTCCTCCTCCTCCAACTGCTGGTGCTTCAAGAACCACTTCTCAATGGTCAGATGCACCTTCCAAGCCTACATTCACCAGAACTTATCAGAGGCAGGAAAGACCATCTAGACATCAATCTCATGGAAGTAGCCAACAAAGAAGTATGGGTTGTACAGAATAGATCAAAGAAGTAGTCTATCATAAGCCAGAGTTCTCTTCTCCCCAACAACAAGCTGAACAAAGAAGGCATTCAGGATCACACAAACCTAAAGGAAAATATAGTGAAAATGTACCTCCAAAGTCACTATACATTTAGAGTGATGAAAGCCATAAAGAAACAAACTTTCAAGCACAGTCAACTCAATTCAGGCCTGCTACTCTGCTACCCTCCAAAGATGATCAATCATCTATCAGTCCTGATGTTGATCCTAATTTCAGGATGGCGAGGATTTAAGAATTGATTGGTCTATCATAGATAAAGAAGGCCAGAGAAGAAGGAGAAGATCAAACCAAGTTCACTACTATGTCCTCATATATAGAGAAAGAACTTGAAAGACTTCATGTGAGCAAGAAGGTATTAAATTCTGCAGATTATATGGCTAGTCACCCAGAGGCTGTAGTTCCCAGAACCTCCACCCTGATAGTGATTGGAGCAGCAGACTTGTACATATCAAGGTAAGATGCTGATAATCCTGATAGGAAAATCATTTTTACTCAGCCTTGGGATAAGAGCAAAGAAGCTCAGCCAAAAGAGAAGAAATAAAAAAACTAAAACCTGAACAACTATTTGGTATATTTTTGATAAACTGTGTTTTCTTGTTACAAAGCTGACTATGTAAATATATCTGCTGCGTTTACTATTACATTTTATACCAGATATATATTGTGTTCTTGCTTTGTATATTTTCTTGTATTGAGTCTGTTATTAGTGACCTCACCCAAATAGAGGGAGATTGTTAGATCCCTAGTTGGATTTGGGCTAGGTTGACTAAGTTAGGATATGACCCAGCATCTATAGATCAGGGTCATGGCTGTGTCCTAGATTCTTGGAAATGGTGGTTGGGGGACTGAGTTTGCCTCTAACCCGGATCCGCGTTGCTTTTTTTAATGCCATCTCTCACAACTTAGGGAGTTAGACTTTTCTTCCTTTTTAAATTGCAACGTTTGGGCTCATTGTAGCCTGGTAAACTCTGCAGGATTTTTTTGTCAAGGTTGTTGCTGTTTCCTTGCACATAGAGTTTTTTTTTCCTTTTTTTCTTGCCTTGGACAATGGTGCTTGTTACGGTTTACTTACTCTTCTTGCTTATCTTTTAGATTAACATTTCCGTACAACTTACTTGTTTTGCTTGTTGAGGTATTCTTTTCTTCTTTGAATGCCCCAGGTTCTGGTTAGTAGCCGTTTAGGCGGCTAGTTGTGTTGTGCTATTGCTGGTGGTCTCTCGTACTATAGAGATCAGTTCCTTGGACTTGTGAGGTAGTTTTGTCCTTCTTTCTTACAGACATACAAACTTGCCAGTGGGTTCATGTCAGTTTGTTGGCTCCCACTGGTAGTTTTACCTTGATGCTAGATATGTTATCTTTTTGCTGCTACCTTTTCTAGAGATAGTCTACTTGCTCTTGGGATGATTTATGCTAGGTTGCTAGTTACTTTTAAACCTAAAAACACTATTATAAGTATATCTCATGATCAGCATGTTTTATAAAATTCAAACACTATTTTCCAAATAACGCAAAAAGATCGTTTTCCTATATATAGTATAAATTAAATGTATGGTCTTGCATAGTATAAGTTGTCCTCTAGGGTCACTTATGCACTTTTTTAGGATATCAAACCTGAATAAAGTATTTTCCGCAGCATATCAGTATAGTTTCTAAATTGTGGACTAGATGATCCACTGAGCTGAGGGATACGACCTTTAAAATATAACTGATTTTCTAATCATTAATATTTTGAATTTTCATAAAGTAAAGTAGATAGTTTTGCCTGAGCGTCAGCAGTTATCCCCTGCTCGACGTGGCATCACGATGCGTGTTTTCTCATACTCTGATGCTTCTTAAATTTGGATAAAATACGGGTCGTGATAGTTGGTATCAGAGGGAGGTTGCTTGACAACGGGCAACCTTCCCTTTTGATTGCATTAGCAGTTTAGCATCATGTCATTCACACACCGATATGTCATCAGCACGTCTTGGCAAAAGTACGAACACTACACTCATAGCATAACATGAAGTATACAGGGCATATTATGTAGTATGGGATGCATAATATGTGTTCGTATATAGATCCACCATAGGGGCAACATGTAAGGGTTATGTAGTATGGGATGCATAACCTCACCACTTGGTTGCGACTAGCTCGTTTTCTTTTCGTTGCATGAGAATGTTATGTAGTATGGGATGCATAATATTTTCATGTGTACGCCGCTCATAACATGCATTAGGGCCTTTTTAGAATCCATAACACAAACATGTCACTACTAGAAAACTGACTTTTAGCCACGGCAGATTGCCGTGGCTAAAAGTCCAAAACCGTGGCTAAAGACTTTTAGCCACGGTCTGCCCACGGAAAATGGGCGTGGGCAATACGAGCGTGGCTAAAAGTCCAAACCGTGGCTAAAAGTCCAAAATCGTGGCTAATACTGGACTTTTAGCCACGGTTCATTGCCGTGGCTAATAGTGGACTTTTAGCCACGGTTTAATTGGCGTGGTTAAAAGGCCATTCATAACCTAAAAAAATTCAGGCCGCCGCCGCCGCCTCCCCCCCGGCCGCCGCCGCCGCCCGGCCGCCGCCGCCGCCCGGCCGCCGCCGCCGCCCGGCCGCCGCCGCCGCCCGGCCGCCGCCGCCGCCCGGCCGCCGCCGCCGCCCGGCCGCCGCCGCCCGGCCTCCGCCGCCGCCCGGCCGCCGCCGCCGCCCGGCCGCCGCCGCCGCCCGGCCGCCGCCGCCCGGCCGCCGCCGCCGCCCGGCCGCCGCCGCCGCCCGGCCGCCGCCGCCGCCCGGCCGCCGCCGCCGCCCGGCCGCCGCCGCCGCCCGGCCGCCGCCGCCGCCCGGCCGCCGCCGCCGCCCGGCCGCCGCCGCCGCCCGGCCGCCGCCGCCGCCGCCGCCGCCCGGACGCCGCCGCCGCCCGGCCGCCGCCGCCGCCATATTTATTTCAAAGGCTAATTGAAATAAATTCCTTATAAACCCAAAAATCTCATTTTGTTTTGGCGGTGTGGGACTAAACGATGCCACGACCTTTTGCCACGGTTCAGGCAAACCGTGGCTAATACTAGACTTTTAGCCACGGTTCAGGAAAACCATGGCTAAAAGTCCAGTTTTAGCCACGAAATAAAACCGTGGCTAA
The DNA here is from genome assembly GCA_039513925.1 of Platanthera zijinensis. Taxonomy (NCBI): domain Eukaryota; kingdom Viridiplantae; phylum Streptophyta; class Magnoliopsida; order Asparagales; family Orchidaceae; genus Platanthera; species Platanthera zijinensis. The sequence continues at coordinate 99,630,702 of CM077093.1, forward strand.
TACTCACTATTAGCCACGATTTTTCCCCGTGGCAAAAGAAACCGTGGCTAAAAGCCATTTTTCTAGTAGTGTGTATAACATAACATTGCATAAGCACAACGTGCCAAGCTAAAGACTGGAAGGATGACATATGTACACAAATAAGTTTTGAGTCAAAAATAATATAAGTTCATGCATGCCCGATCTAGGCACAAGAGTTAGAAAGGTGGTGGTTAACCATCCTACGTTAGGCATAACATCAATTCTTGTAAAAAAATATAATAAACTCCTAGAGCAAGTTTAGCAACTTTAAGTTCATATTAATGTATGTATTGTTTGTACTTGTAGTTAGTTGAGCTGTTGTAGTAGGATCTAACTAATATTGTTATGATTTTAGGATGGCGAGATGCCCTTCGACAAGATCGACCCCCCTGTCTGAGAGTGATTCATCTGGAGCGCAGAATGATGCGGTGATCGAGAGCCTACGACAGAGTAGCGATTCCTTGAGCAAGCAGATGGTGGAGATGCGAGCCCAGATCAAGTTTCTAGTGGCAGTTGTGGAAGGACAGAATCAGGGAGTGCAAGGCTCTGCAGGGGGGTTAGCTATTCCTCCTCCTCCTACACCCTTGAGACCTCCAGTGGTAATGCCAGCAGAGATGGCATTTATCTCGCAGTTTTAGAGACTTAGCCCTCCTATATATGATGGGAAGGCAGATTTCATGGTCATAAATGATTGGCTGATCTCCATGGAGGAGATGTTCTCGTACTTCAGTATTACAGATGATCAAAGAGTGATGATAGCCGCCTATCAGCTTAAGGGTTTGTCTAAGAGTTGGTGGCTTAGAGAAAAGGAGAGCTTGGTAGCTGGTTGCTCTTGGGAAGTATTCAAGGAAATGTTATTGAGGAAGTTCTTGCCTTTGTTTAAGCGTGACCGTCTTATCAATGAATTCCTCCACCTAAAGCAAAGGCAACTCACGGTCGGTGAGTATGAGATAGAGTTCAGCAAGTTGAGCTAGTTTGCTCCTGGGTTTGTGAGTGTTGAGGCTGATCGAGTTAAGCGGTTTCTTGGTGGCTTGAGGAGCGAGGTTTAGCAATTGACCAATGCTTATGGATCAGAGACTTATGAAGGGGTAGTGGAGGCTACTCTGAAGGTGGAGGCAATCGAGACCGCAAAGAGCAGAGGCCAACAAATGAGGAAGGACAAGAGGAAGTCTGTTGAGGAGAAGAAACCCTAGGTACCTAGTGCTGCTTCGGGAAAGAAGATCAAGGTGGTGTGTAGCTTCTGTGGCCGGTCAGGCCACCCTATTGAGAGGTGTTTCAAGAAGGCAGCAACTCAGAATAAGGAGCAAGTTCATGCTATTTAGGGTGCTCCTAGGAGGGATGTTCCCTGTTCTATTTGCAAGCGACCCGGGCATGATGTAGCCCAGTGCTGGTCCAATGATAAAGTATGCTATCAGTGTGGGCAGAAGGGTCACATCAAGTCTAGGTGTCCTTAGGTCAAGCCTGCTCTTCATGCAGTTCCACTTCAGGCATTACCTCCGCCTCAGCGTGTGGACAAGGGCAAAGGAAAGCTGAACGTGATCTCTTCCGAGGAGGCTCAAGCTTCGACTAAGGTCATCTCAAGATAGTTGTTTATCCAGCCTGAAAGTTTTATTTACTAGAATGGTTATAGTTTTGTTTTGGTCGTTCCTTAGTTGTATATACTCTTATAGGAAAGTTTAAGGTGAATAATCGCTGGGCGCGTGTTCTATTCGACTCCGGCGCTACCCACTCATTTGTGGCTAGATCCTTTGTGGAGTGACATCGGTTGATTCTAGATCGAGTTCGTGATACCTTCAGCGTCAAGTTCCTTCTGGTGAATCTGTGTTATCAAATTTGGGCATTCTAGATTGCCCTGTTTTTTGGGGGGACTTTCTTGCGAAGGCAGACTTGAAGATGATTGATCTGGAGGACTTCGATGTTATTCTCAGCATGGACTGGCTGTCTAAGTATGATGCGGTTATTCATTGCAAAGGGAAGCGCTTGGACTTCATCAAGGACAACGGTCAGCCCTGAAGCGTGTATTCTGATCCGTACCAGGATTCTCCCGTCATTTTCGCGGTATGTGCTCAGAAGTTGTTTCTTTCTGATTGTTTTGCTTGTTTAGTCTCTGTAGTTGGGACTGCTGTTAGTGTACCGTGCTTGGATGAGATTCCCATTGTTCGTGGTTTCGCTGATGTTTTTCCTGATGACCTTCCTGGTCTTCCTCCTGACCGGGATGTTGAATTTGTGATTGATTTGGAACTTGGTACGCGTCCTATTGCTAAGGAGCCGTATCGGATGGCCCCTCGTGAGTTAGAGGAGTTGCGAGTCTTGTTGGATGAGTTGGTTGCAAAAGGATTTATCAAGCAGAGTTCGTCGCCTTGGGGTGCTGATGTATTGTTTGTAAAGAAGAAGGATGGGTCGATGTTGCTTTGCATCGACTACAGGGAGTTGAACAAAGTCACTATTAAGAACAGGTAACCTCTACCGAGGATCGATGACTTATTTGATAAGTTGCGCGGTAGCACGGTGTTCTCCAAGATCGATCTTCGTTCTGGCTATCATCAGCTCAGGATCCGTGAGGCAGATATTCCAGGGACTGCGTTTAGATCGAGGCATGGACATTTTGAGTTCTTGGTGATGTCGTTTGGTTTAACCAACGCACTATCAGCTTTCATGGATGTGATGAACCAGGTGTTCAAGGATTTACTAGACAAGTTAGTTGTGGTTTTCATCGATGATGTGTTGGTCTATTCCCGCAGCGCTGAGGAGCATGAGCAGCATCTGCGCTTCATTCTATCGGAGTTGAGGAATCACAAGTTATTTGCCAAGCTGAGCAAGTGCGAATTTTGGTTGCCTCAGGTCTCATTTCTAGGCCATGTGGTTAACAAGGATGGGATCTCGATCGACCCAGAAAAGATCGCAGCAGTGATGGATTGGAGCAGATCGGGCACGCCCAAGGAGATCAGAAGATTCATAGGGTTGGACGACAACTACAGGAGGTTCGTGGAGGGTTTCTGTCCCCTGGCTGCACCTTTGACCAGGTTGACTCAAAAGAATGCGGCCTTTGTTTGGAGCGAGAAGTGCAAAGAAGCCTTCCTAGAGCTAAAGAGCAGATTGCGCACTACTCCCGTTTTGACCCTACCTATTGAGGGTGTGGAGTATGATGTGTACGTAGATGTTTCGCATGTTGGTCTGGGTTGGGTGTTGATGCAGGCTGGAAAAGTGATTGCGTATGGGTCAAGGCAATTGAAGACTGATGAGAGGAATTACCATACACATGACCTTGAGTTTGCAGCTATGATTTATGCGTTGAAGCTATGGAGGCATCTACTTTATGGGGCTCAGTGCAAGATCTTCTCTGATCATAAGATCCTGAAGTACGTTTTCACGCAGATGGAAATGTATATGCGCCAGCGTCGGTGGCTAGAGTATGTGGCCGATTATGATGTGGAGACCCAGTATCATCCAAGCATGCCCAGTGAGGTGGCCGACGCCGTGAGCCGGAAGATGGGGAAGATCTTTAATCTCTTCGCTGATCGTTTAGTGGAAGATTTCCTCCTTATGGATATCTCAGTGGGATGCTGTGACATGCAGAGCAGTTTGGCAGTGGCAGAGCCGTCTTGGATTTCTCTTACTAGGTTGCACCAGAAGGATAATCCGGACCTGCTACACTTATACCTCAGGACTAAGAGAGGGGAGTTGCCAGATTTTTCTTTCTATGATGAGGGTACTTTGATGTACTGCGACAGATTTTGCATCCCTACTGTTGGAGACAACAGGGGTATGATAGTCAGAGAGGCTCATGGATCCAGTGTTGCCTACCATCCGGGATCTACAAAGATGCATGGTGATTTGAAGCAGATTTCCTGGTGGTATGGGATAAAGAGTGATATAGCCCAATTTGTTGTGCAGTGCCACACTTGGAAGTGTGTGAAGGCCGAACACGGAAGTCCTGGTGGCAAGTTGACTCCGTTAGAGATCCTAACTTGGTAGTGGGAAAGTATTTCTATGGACTTCATCACGGTCTTACCGAAATCTCCAAGGGGATTTGATTCTATTTGGGTTATAGTGGATAGACTGACGAAGTTTGCTCACTTCGTGCTGTATAAGATTGATTATCCGATGAAGAAGATAGCAGAGTTGTACTTGAATGAGGTCATCAGATTGCACGGTGTGCCTGTTAGCATCATTTTTTATCGAGACTCCCGGTTTACTTCTCGTTTTTGGCGGAGTCTACAGGAGGGTTTGGGTACAGATCTGAGGTATTATACTGCTTACCACCCACAGACCAATAGGTAGACAGAGCGGGTGAACCAAATAGTTGAGGATATGATCAGATGCTACATTCTAGACCACGGTGGAGCGTTGGATGAGCGGTTACGACTTATGGCATTTGCATACAATAACAGTTATCAAGAAAGTTTGCAAATTGCTCTGTTTGAAGCTTTGTATGGGAGGCGCTGCAGAACTCCCTTGTTTTGGGCTGAGGCAGGTGAGAGACCATTGTTGGGTCCGAATGCGCTCGAGGAGATGGAAGTCACAGGTAAGCTTATTCGAGAAAAGCTTCGTATAGCTCAAGAGAGATATGAAAAGAATGTCAATCGACGTAGGTCGGACTTGGAGTTTTTTGTAAGGGACCTTGTGTTTCTTAAGGTATCCCCAATGGATGGTGTTAAGAGGTTCGGTAAGAATCGAAAATTGGACCCGAGGTATGTTGGCCCGTTTAAGATTGTTGAACGGATTGGCGTGTCAGCATATAGGTTGGATTTGCCAGCAAACTTCCCAGGTGTTCATAACGTATTTCATGTAAGCAAATTGCGGAAGTGTGTGCATAGCAGTGGGAAAGTCTTGGATGTTGTGCCCTAGTTGGAGCCTAATCTCTCTTTTGTTGAAGTGCCGGTCCGCATTTTGGATACTCAAGACCGGGTTCTGCGAAGGAAGTCCATCCCGATGGTCAATGTTCTATGGAAGAATCAGGATTTGGAAAGCGTGACATGGGAGTTAGAGTAAGCTATGATGGAGGCTCACCCTCAACTGTTCCCCTGATTGGATTGGTATGTTTTCTTCTTGTAATATTTTGCTTGTTACTTTTCCTTCTATAGTAGAGGTGTTGTGCGTAAAGTTTCGGGACGAAACTTTCATTTAGGGGGAGTGACTGTAATGCCCCCGATTTTTCTACGATTATTTAATTCTTGCTTGGCGTTACGTCGACGTGTTTTATTGGCTTGTGTCATTTGTTGAGGGTGTTCTTAACTCCTTAGAACTGAGTGGCCTATTTTGTAGTCTATTGGCAAGATCTCCCTAGCAAGCCGGGTCATTTTGGGCGACCCGGTATGCCATCTCAAGGGATGCTTGTGTTTTGACTTTTGGTGGGTATAACTCGAGTTCTGTTCGTCAAAAGTTAATTTCGACTTCGCTGTTGTGTTCATAGTGTGGATATTTAGCTACGGTGTGAATTTCGTCGAATTCCGAGGATGTTCGGTTCTCGCGTCATTTTGTATTTTATGAAAAAATAAAACTATTTAATAAATATTATATTAATTATTAGTTTGAAAGGGTGCGGGTGCTTGGCGGTTTGTCCTTGTCTTATTATGTCTTAATTAATTGATTAGATAATTAAGATTAAGAGGATGCTATATATAGGATAGTTTATACTTAAGAAGAAAACACTCCTTTCCATCTTCCCGAAAGATCGAACCAGTCTGCGGCTGTTCTCGAAAAGAAGCGGAGAAACCGCCGAACCTGCTCCCCTTCAGACGCCGATTTCGGGTGCGTTTGTCGACGGAATTCGATATTTAAAGCGGATTTGGATTGCTCTCGCCTAGACCTTAATTCCTACGGTAAGAAATTAAGTTTTCATGGTGTTTCTAGGGGTCTCGAATTTCTTGGGTTGTCCGTTTCCGCCATTAAAGCTCCAGCTTTCTACTTTAGCTGTTATTGCTGCTGTTGCCGAGTGAGGATAAGGGAGGCCGACCAAGCTTTGCTGGAAATCAAGGCAAGTGGTGTTCTTGCCCTTGCCTAGTAATGTTCTCTTTTTCTCTTTGTTCTTGCGGCCTTAGAAAAGCTTGTCTAGATTTTTTTGATATGTTAATAAAGCCCTGTTAGCTCTTGGTTAGATACCCAATTCTTTGCTTGAAATCGGGTATAAATTATCAACTATTAGTAGAGAAGACTTGTTCTCGGGCTGAGTGAGGGTTGAGGGTTGGGTCGATTATCCTGTGCAGTAGTTGTAGCCGGGTAGATGAGAAAAGCTAGAATTTAATTTTATGCAAAATCTGTCTTGTTTAGGCTCGGGTTGGATGAATTAGTGCTTTCCTATAGCAGAAGCTTTCCCTGTACTCAGTTTTGCTATTTAGAATGATTCAGGGCTTGGCATTGAGTGTGGTGCACACAATCAACGTCGGGTCTGATTGGGCTTGACATTGAGTGTGGTGCACACACTCAACGCCGGGACTGCTTGGGCTTGGCGTTGAGTGTGGTGCACACACTCAACGCTGGGTCTGCTTGGGCTTGGCGTTGAGTGTAGTGCAAACACTCAATGTCGGGTCTGCTTGGACTTAGCATTGAGTGTGGTGCACACACTCAACGCCGGGTCTGCTTGGGCTTGGCGTTGAGTGTTGTGCACACACTCAACACCATAGCCTCTTGGTCTGTTCTTTTGCGGCTAAGTATAGTGGCGTTGAGTGAGTGGGCCTCAATCAACGCCATGGCTGTCTAGGCGTTAAGTGAGGTGGACTCACTCAACGCCACAGCAAATTCGCGCAGTTATGTCGGATGGCGTTGAGTGAGTGGGCCTCACGCAACGCCATGACAGTTTAAGCGTTGAGTGAGGCGAGCTCACTCAATGCCGCAGCCCTTTCTTGCGGTTAAGTATTTTGGCGTTGAGTGAGTCGACCTCACTCAACGGCAAAGCAATTTTTGCGTTGAGAGAGGTGGACTCACTCAATGCCACAGTAAGCTTTTGTAGCTATGTGCTAAGGCATTTAGTGAGTGAACCTCACTCAACACCGTAACTTCTTTTGCGTTGAGAGAGGTGTACTCACTCAACGCAACAATTAGTTTTTGCGGCTAAGTGCTTAGGCGTTGAGTGAGTGAACCTCACTCAATGCCGTAGCTATTTTGGCGTTGAGTGAGGTTAGATAACTCAACGCCACAGTCTGTGTAGCTGAAGGCATTGAGGGAGTGGACCTCACTCAACGCCATAGCTGTTTTGGCGTTGAGTGAGGTTAGCTCACTAAACGCCACAACCAGTGTTGCAGAAGGCGTTGAGTGAGTGAACTTCACTCAACGCCATAGCTATTTTGGCATTGAGTGAGGTTAACTCACTCAACGCTACCATCTGATAAGGCGTTGAGTTAGTGTGGCTCACTCAACGCCATACCGTGTTGATCCATCTCAACGCTTTTTCCTTATTTTGATTTTCTCTCCCGAGTGAATTTCCTTTGGTTCTGAGGTTCCTTGTCAGCTATGTTTTTCCAAAGGCCGAATTGTGGGTTGCGGTTAGTAGAGGTGGTTTGAAGCTCTTAATAGGGGAGAAGTTGTGTGACTTAGCCGTAGCCACACTTTTATCTTGTTCCAAGTACGGGCTGGGCAAGTTGGTGGAAGGTCCCTAGTGCTTTCGAGTATAGACCCTTGAGCTTTTCTTCTTGGAAATGGTAGTTGGGGGAATGAGTTTGCCTCCAACCCGGATCCGCATTGTTTTTGCTACTGCCATCTATCACAACTTAGGGTGTTAGACATTTCTTCCTTTGTAAATTGCAACGTTTGGGCTCATGGTAGCCTGGTAAACTCTGCAGGAATTTTTTGCAGGGTTGTTGTTGTTTCCTCGCACATAGTTCTTTTCCATTTTTGTCTTGCCTTGGACAATGGTGCTTGTTACGGTTTACTTACTCTTCTTGCTTATCTTTTAGATTAACATTTCCTTACAGCTTACTTGTTTTGCTTGCTGAGGTATTCTTTTCTTCTTTGAATGACTCAGGTTCTAGTTAGTTGCCGATTAGGCGGCTAGTTGTGTTGTGCAATTGCTGGTGGTCTCCCGTACTATAGAGATCAGTTCCTTGGACTTGTGAGGTAGTTTTGTACTTCTTTCTTACAGACATACAAACTTGCAATTGGGTTCGTGTCAGTTATTTGGCTCCCACTGGTAGTTTTACCTTGATGCTAGATATGTTATCTTTTTGTTGCTACCTTTTCTAGAGATAGTCTACTTGCTCTTGGGATGATTTATGCTAGGTTGCTAGTTACTTTTAAACCTAAAAAACACTATTATAAGTATATCTCATGATCAGCATGTTTTATAAAACTCAAACACTATTTTCCAAATAACGTAAAAAGATCGTTTTCCTATATATAGTAGAAATAAAATGTAGGGTCCTGCACAGTATAAGTTGTCCTATAGGGGCACTTATGCACTCTTTTAGGATGTCAAACCTGAATAAAGTATTTTTTTGCAGCATATAAGTATAGTTTCTAAATTGTGGACTAGATGATCAACTGATCCGAGGGATACGACATTTAAAATATAACGGATTTTCTAATCATTAAACTTATGAATTTTCATAAAGTAATGTAGATAGTTTTGCCTGAGCGTCAGCAGTAATCCCCTGCTCGACGTGGCATCACGATGCATGTTTTCTCATACTCTGATGCTTCTTAAATTTGGAGAAAATGCGGGTCGTGACATGTGGCAAACATGATATCAGGTCTTCTTGTTGTAAGGTATAGTAGGGACCCAACAATGCCCCTATATAGTTTCAGATCCATAGGTTTCCCTTGTGCATCAGAGTCTATTACAGCATTTGTAGCCATGGGTGTTTTCTTTATTGAGGCATCAGCCATCCCAAACTTCTTGATAAGATCTTTAACATATTAAGCCTGGGAAATGAAGATGCCATCAGGAAGCTGCTTCACTTGGAGACCAAGGAAGTAGGAGAGCTCACCCATGCTACTCATCTCAAATTTAGAATGCATTAGATCAGAGAATCTTTTGCACAATTTGGGATCAGTAGACCCAAATATTATGCCATCTACATAAATTTTTACTAACAAAATTTTATCGTGATGCATTATAGTGAATAAAGTCCAATATACTATGCCTCTTGAAAAACCATGCTCTAAGAGAAAGCTGGAAAAGGTCTCATACAAAGCTCTTGGAGCTTGCTTTAAACCATAGAGAGCTTTATGCAATTTAAATACATGAGAGGGATTAGTTGGAGAAACAAAACCTGGAGGTTGTTCAACATAAACTTCTTCTTTAAGTTCCCCATTTAAGAAAGCACTCTTCACATCCATTTGATAAACTTTGAACTTTTTTAATGCAGCATAAGACAGAAATTTCCTTATAGCTTCTAGCCTGGCAACTGGAGCAAAGGTTTGATTATAGTCAATTCCTTCCTCCTGCCTATACCCTTGAGCAATAAGCATAGCCTTGTTCCTCACAATCACACCTTGGGCATCAAGCTTATTTCTGAATACCCATTTGGTTCCAATGATTGGGTAGTCTTTTGGTTTTGGAACCAAAACTCAAACTCTACATCTCTCAAACTGATTATGCTCTTCTTGCATTACATTGATCCAGTGGGGATCTTGCTCTACATCAGTTATGGATTGAGGATCAATTTGAGAGAGGAAACAGGCTTGCATCAAGTCTTGGTCGAGTTGATGCCTAGTCTGTACACCTGCTATTATGTCTCCAATCACTTGGGATCTGGGGTTATCCCTTAGTGTGAAAAGATCAGTAGGTGGAGTTGGTTCAGCCATAACATTTTGAAGGAATTCCTCTTGTGGAATAGCCTCTGTTGTTGTAGGAAGTTCAGCTATTTCCACAGTTTCTTCATCACTTTTTTCACTGACTTGTTGAGAAAGATGAGATACAACTTTGGGGGTAAAGTGTAAGCCATCCAATTCCTCACACAAGTTGTGTATCGGCAAGGAGTCTTTGGTAGAAATCTCTTTCTCCTTATAAAACATGTTAGCCTAATCAAATGTAACATACATAGATTCCTATATTTTCAATGTGGATTTATTAAATACCCTATAAGCTTTGCTGACTTGGGAATATCCTAGAAAAATTCCAACTACAGCCTTTGCTTCAAACTTTCTAATGTGCTTTTTGTCATTATTATGAATATAACATACACAACCAAAAACTTTAAAATAGTTGATTATTGGTTTCTTCCCTTTGAGTAATTCATAGGGAGTCTTATACTTTAGTTTGTGTATCAAACTTCTGTTCAGGACATAGTTTGCTGTGCTCACTGCCTCTGCCCAATAGGATAGGGGCATGTAAGCATCTCTAAGTAATGTGCCTGCAGCTTCAATGAGTGTTCTATTTTTCCTTTCATCTACCCCATTTTGTTGAGGAGTTCTAGGAGCTGAGAAACAGTGCCTCATACTTTCCTTCTCACACAACTCATGCATTAGAAGAGACTCAAACTCTATACCATGATCACTTCTGATCAATGCAACATGAGTAGAGTACTCAATCTGTATGGTCCTGAGAAAATCTGTAAGAATCTTGAAGGTATCTGACTTAGATCTCAAAAAGAATACCCAAGTGAACCTAGAAAAGTCATCTACAACCACTATGGTATAAGTTTTCCCTCCTAAGCTTTCTACAGCCACAAGGCCAAAAAGGTCCATATGTAGCAAGTACAATATCCTAGGTGAATCACTCTTATTAATGGATTTGAAGCTAGTTTTAGTTTACTTGCCTAGTTTACAAGCCCTGTAGAGGCCTTCCTTCTTGTAGGGGCCAGAAGGTAAACCTCTTACAATGTTGTCCTTAGAGCAATGTTTTTAAGATTTGCATGTCCTAATCTTTTATTCCATAAGTCATTTTGACTACTAACTATATTGAGCAGGCATATGTCCGAAGTAACGGAATGAAAATTTACTAGGTATATGTTTCCTTGTCTAGTTCCAATTAAAACAGGTTGGTTTTCTTTTGAAGTAAAAATACAAAAACTAGAGTTGAATGATACCTGAAAACCTTCATCACATACTTGGCTTATAGAGATGAAGTTTTTGCTTCAGTCCACTTACATATGCAACTCTTTTGAAAGATATTGCTCCATTTCTGACCTTGCCATAGCCATCTGTTTGGCCACAATTGGAGTCACAAAAGATGACCTTTGATCCTAGCTTTGACTTGTAATAAATCAGAATGTCCTTGCTTCCTGTCATATGCTTGGAACAACCACTATCAAGATACCAATGTTGATTGTATGCTGGACAGGTCTTCATCTGCAAACAAGACAGTTAGTTGTTCTTAACCCAAGTAACCTTGGGTCCTTGTTGATTTTCATAACTATAACGGGAGATGTAAGAGCATTTAGGTTGATCTTTATATTCTTTAGGATGGTATCTCCTAGGTGGAATTATCAATTGAGTGAAGGGGTTAAAGTTGTTATTAGAATTTATGTTTCTGTTATTAATATCTGGGTTCGACGATCTCTGGTTGGATTGTCGACCTGAGCTCGACGATGTTGGATGAGATTGTCGATCTCTGCTCGAATAATGAAAATATATATTCTTTGGGCACCAAAATCATCAATCTCTTGTCGACGAACCATACTAGTATCGTCGTTCATAGATCGAAGAATGATTGTTACTAATGTTTGCGTTCAAAGATCGTCGTTCTGAGTTCGACGTTCTGTTCATATATCGTCGATCTGAGTTCGACGATAACTACTGAACATTGATATTTTTGTTATTCTTCTAGATATTGAGTTTATTCTTGGTTTCAATTTGTTCAAGAATCTTATTAACTTTATATACCTATTCAGTATTCTTCTTTCCCTTGTCAGATATAAAGTTTACAGGTCTGGAAAGATTATTTTTCTTAATCAAGGGTGGATCACTAGAGGAGGCACCTAGTCCTAGTTTGCTATTGTTTAACCTAGAATTTACAGTACTAGTGATATCTAATAATTGTAGACTTCTTCCATTCAGTGATTCTTCTAATAGTTTTGCCTTACTTAGTTCAGTTTTTAGAAAAGATATTTGTTTATTAGCAGACATTAGTTCATTGGTTAATTTTGCACTTTCTACAGTGACGTTGTCTAGGGTGTTTAACTTTTCTCTGAGAAGTTTGATTTCCTTCTCAGAGCTTATCAAGTATAAGCATAAATTTTTAAATTCAAATTTAAATTCATTTGACTCAAAATCATAAGAAGCTATTACCTGATCTTCAGCTGATAGAGATTCTTCATTATCTGATTCATCTTTGTCAGATCTGCTACTGCCTGCCTCAATAGCCATGAGGAAGACTTCCTTTGCTTTCTGCTCTTCTTCATCCTCACTAGAGCTGGAGGATGTAGATTCTTCTTCAGTATCACTCCATGTCTCAGCAACAAAGCCCTTGTCTTTCCTCTTTTTCTTGCTTGAGGAAGGCTTGTTATAGTGACTCTTCCTTGAGTCTTTCTCCTTTATTTTATCCTTCTTCTGAGTTTCTGGACACTCAAAAATGAAGTGCCCAGGTTTCCTGCAGCCATTTCACACTACTTATTTAGAGGGTATTTTGTCATACTTTGGCTTATCTTCATATTTAGAAGGTTTTCTTCTGAAGTCCTTTCTAGCCATCTTAAAGAATCTCTTGGCAAAGAGACTCATCAACTCTTCATTTACTGGAATGACTTCAGAGTCATCTGTAGCTTTGAAAGCTATGCTGTGCTCCTTCCTAGTTGGTGTAGGAGTCTTCACTTCAGCTCCTACTTCCCTTGCTTTGATGAGATGCTCATAGGACGTTAATTTTCCTAGAAGAGGTTCTATTGAAATCTCTGTCATGCTTCTTGCTTCTTTGATGGGCTAGATTCTTGTGTCCCATGTGCTGGGAAAGCATATTAGGATCTTATCATTCACTTCAATTAAAGAGAATTCTTTGTCTAGATTCCTTAGCTCACTGATGATCGAGCTAAGTCTGTTGTACATTACTTATACTGTCTCTACTTCATCCTTCTTGAAGTTCTCATGCTGAGTGATGAGATTTGACCTTCTATCTTTCCTCTCATCTACTGATCTAGCCATAATTTGGTTCAGGGAATTCCAAATCTCCTTAGCTGATTGACACTTAGCAACCTTATGAAATATTTCATCATATATAGTTTGAGCCAGTATATTCATGGCTTTGGCATCAGCTATCTAAGCCTTCTTCTGTGCATCTGTCCATCCAGGGGGTGGAACTGAACTCAGGTCAGTTTATGTAGTTGAGGTTGAAGCCACTAGAGCTGGTGGTCCTTTTAAGATAGAATTAAATATATCTTCATCAATAGAGTTCATGTGAAGCCTAATTCTTGCCTTCCAGATTGTCAACTTGGATAAGTTACACACTAGAGGTCTGGTGCTTGCATATTCTTTGTTCTGTGCCATATTGTATGTATAAATATAGTAATGATAAAAAAAAGAACAGATCTAACTTAGGATCTTTCATTAAAGGGTTAGATTGTACAATCAAAAGAACCGCCTCTGATACCAATTGAAAGTTAGGGTTAGATCTTATATACTCTAGAGGGGGGGGGGGGGTGAATATAGTATGTAGGTATAATTTAAATTACTTTTTTTTGAGCTATAAGAAGTACTCCTAACCTTTGATACTATATTACAGAAACCAAAGAAAAATAATTGTAAACACAGAAAGACCTAAATATCACAGCCACAGCAAGAACAAAAAGAAAAAGGGGCAACCAGACGACACAAGAATTTATAGTGGTTCCCCAACCTGGGTACGTCCACAAATCTACCACCCTGGTAGGAATCCACTCAGAGTTTTGATGAGGTGCCTGACACAATTGAGCTTTTGATCAGGTGCTCAACAACAAAACCTCAAGTCTTTTGATCAGGAGACTTGCAGCCAAGAATAACTTTTGAAGGGAGATGACAACCCTTTTTACTGTGGGGGTGAGAGAATGATTATGTCTTCTCTTTCTCAATTCAAACAACTGAGAAGACTTGTGGATTTGATGGTAGCAAAAGCTCACCCTAATATGTTATTTATTCAGGATGATGGAAGCTTTACTACAGGGTGATAGGCCTTTAAGCTTTCAATTTTGACAAGAAGAACTTCAGGAAATATTTTGACAGATGCAGTATTGTTGTCCTTCAAAGAGTTCGTGAGAGTATGACAGAAGAAGACACTTGATTTGGATGGTTGTTCTTCTTCTTAAGAATTGTTCTTCTTCTTGTCTAGCTGCTAATGTTTCTTGACTGATCGATTTTCAATCTAAAGAATTCTGTATGTTTATTGATTATTGTCTGTATTGTATCTCTTGTATATTTTTAGAAGGGAAAATCTATATCTTTTATATATTTCCCATGAGGAAATCCATTTGAATTTTGAAATCCTTCTGCAATTAATGCTGACGGACTTGGAATATTTTTGGCATTTATTTGTTTCCCCAATTGTAATATTTGGAAAATATTAGAGCATTAATTACTCAGGAATCATTGCAACATAATAAGGATAAAAGAGGAAAACAGCAAAGACTGGATTCGTCGACCTGAGTCCACAGTTCGTCGTGCTGAGAATGGTTATTCATCGAGCTAAGATCCAAGATCGTCGACCTCTAAATGTTGCTTGATAACTTTCTTCTTCTGTGCATCAAGTTCGTCGAGCTGAGTCAAAGATCGTCGAGCTGAGCCCTGAGAACAGAGTTAGTCTAGTTGGGGTCCAAGATAATCGAGCTGAGTCTGCAGTCTGGACTTGGAATATTTTCTGATGTTGAGTGTTGAATCACCTTATCAAGAATTAGTCGACCAGAGAACAAAGTTCTTCTTGTTGATGTTCTTAGTTCATCGACTGAGGTTTGACTTAGAGGAGTTATTACTTTGTCTATAGTTCGTCGAGCTGAGAACTATGTTCATCGAGCTGAGCTCAGAGAATTGTCCCTGAGTTTGTCTAGCTGAGCTCGACTTTCGTCGACTTGAGATCGACGAATGTAGAACCCCTATTTCTAAGTCTTGAATTCTCTAAGTCTTGAGTCTGTGGCAGTGTTGGAGGCTGGTCCTTTGTACTGTTGACTCAAAGGACTTGACATAGACTCTAGGACACAAAAATGACCCTGATCTATACATGTTGGGTCATATCCTAACTTAGTGAACCTAGCCCAAATTAAACCAGGGATCCAAAACAAGATTTGTCGAATATCGCCGAGTTTCGTCGTGATGATTTGTAATTTTTTGACAAATCGACGAATTTCTAGGAGTACTTCTCGACAAATTTGCCTTGGAAACTTTGACTTCTTAGAGATGTACCTCACCGAGAGAATTTCTGTCTCCTTAGTCATCTTCAAGAATCTTTTTTAAGCATGCTAGTTCCATTTTAAAGAATGAGAACTTGGCCTCGTCTAGTAGCTTTGTGAATATGTCTGCGACTTTCTTATCCGCAGGAACATAGTTTAGAATTATGTACCTATTCTCCACATTCTCCTGGATGAAATTGTATCTATTTTTGATGTGCTTTGTTCGACTGTGAGAGACTGGATTATTTGTTATCACAATCGCATTGGAGGAGTCGCAAAACATCGGAATCTAATTGAATTTCAAGTTGTAATCTTCAAGTTGATTCCTGATCCAGAGAAGCTGTGCACAACAACTTCCAACAGAGAAGTACTCTGACATGGTAGTGTAGGTTGCCACACAATTTTGTTTCTTCTTACTTCATGAAATAAGCCTTCTTCCAAGAGAATTGGCAAGTCCCGAAAGTGCTTTTCCTATCATCCCTGTTTCCTGCAAAATTAGCATCTGAAACTAATTAGCTCGACGTAATTATTTCTGGGGTACCATAAGTCAATATTTGGTGTACCCTTAACGTATCTCAAAATCCTCTTTGCAGCGACATAATGAGATTCCTTAGAGTTAACCTGAAATCTAGCGCACACACATGTAGAAAACATTATGGAAGGTCTACTAGTAGTAAGATAGAGCAAGGTCCCAATTCTTCTTCTAAACTTGGTTTCATCAAAAGTTTTTCTTTTCTCGTTCTTGTCTAGAGACATAATTGAACCCATTAGAGTCCTCAATGAGGTTGCATTCTCTATTCCGAATTTCTTAAGTAACTCTTTGGCAAACTTCAACTGAGAGATGAAAATTCCATCTTTAGATTGCTTCACCTGAAGTCCTAAGAAATTCTTCAGCTCTTCCATACTGCTCATTTCAAACATCATTTGCATATGTTTAGAAAACTTCTTACGAAGGTGGTCCTCTATAGTGCCAAAAATAAATTCGTCGACATAGATTTGCACTAGAAAAATCTTGTCTTTTACTTCCCCAAGAAATAATGTCTTATTTATATTTTCTCTTGCGAACTTGTTCTCAAGAAGAAAGCTAGACATCGTCTCATACCAAGCTCGAGGGGCATGTTTTAAACCATACAGAGTCTTTTTAAGAAAATATACATAATCAGGGTGAGTTGAGTCGACAAAACCTGGGGATTATGCTACGTATACTTCATCTTTTAGATCGTCGTTGAGAAATGAGGAATTCACATCCATTTGATAGCCTTTGATGCCCCTGTGAAAAACATACGCAAGGAATAACCTGATTGCTTTGAGTATGGCCACTTGAGCAAAGGTCTAATCGAAGTAGATCCCTTCTTCTTATCTGTACCCTTGAGCTACAAGCATGGCTTTATTCTTTATAATTATTCCATTCTCGTCCAGCTTGTTTCTGAATAACCATTTGGTATTGATCACATTCTGTCCTTTGGGCCTGGGCACCAACTCCCAAACCTTGCACATTTCAAACTAGTTGAGCTCCACTTGCATATCCATTATCCAAGAGGCATCCTAGTTTGTTTCTTCAAATTTCTTTGGCTCAACCTTAGATAGAAAGCTAAGATATATAACTTCATTAGTAGTACCTCTTCTTATTCTTGCACCATCGCCTGGTTCTCTAATGATCAGATTAACTGGGTGATCTCTTAGGTGTCTGAACAGTAGATTTCTTCCTCTCCCACCAGCAGGTTCTACCATATTTATTTCATCTCCAATATGTTGAAGTAGTTCTTCATCTAGTAGTTCTTCTTCCACCATACTTGGATCGATGACCTTGACTGAGCTTGGAGCATCTTCCTGAACTGCTTCTTCCAAGCTTAGTTCCTTTAACCGGGTGCTTGCATCTACACCAATAAAACTATACGAGCTGCTATAAAGCATACTTGTCTCATCAAATATAATATTTATAGACACTTCTACCGCTAGGGTTTTCTTATTAAAAATCCTATATGCCTTACTATAGCTACTATAACATACAAAAGTACCTTCAATACACTTTTCACTAAATTTCGTATGATAATACTTCCCATTGTTAAGAACGAAGCATTTACTGCTAAAAATCCTAAAGTAGGACACATTTGGTTTTATGTCTTTCAATAGTTTGTAGGGAGTCTTACGATGGCTTTTGTTGATTAATGCTCTGTTTAGCACGTGGCAAGCTGTGTTGACAGCATCGACCCATAAGTACTCTGGTAGTGAAGTGTCATTCAACATAGTTGTGCATGGTTTAATGAGGGTTTTATTCCTTCTCTCGTTAACTCTATCTTATTGTGGAGTATATGGAGAGGAAAACTCAATACCTTGAATTCCACAAAATTCTGTCATGGCCCAAGACTCAAATTCTTTTCCGTGATCACTTCTAATTTTGACCACAGAGAATTTTAACTCATTCTGAATTTGCCTAACATAATTAATGAAAGCCTCGAAGGTGTCTGACTTGTGTATTAGGAAAAACACCCAAGTAAAACGAGAGTAATCATCAATAATGACCGACGTATAGACTTTACCTCCTAAACTGTGAATTGGCATAAGACAAAACAAGTCCATATAAAGTATATATATATATATATATATATATATATATATCTAGAAGAATCATTTTCAGTAATACCCTTAAAGATAGCCCTTATCTTCTTACCCATTTGGCATGTGTGACATGGACTCTCTTTAAGGAACTTAAAGATGGGAGAATCACGCACTAAGTTTTGAGAAAAATAACATATTAATAGTTTTGAAAGTAATATGTAAATTTGTAACGACCCTATCCGATCCAATGTGACAATGTCACAGCTCTGCTATAAGAGATGTTACCGGGCTGCAGACTAAGCTCCCCAACCCCTCTCCAGCCTACTGGTGATGGCGAGGATGCCCCGACATTTGCCCGTGCCGACATGGATCTCCATTTTGATCGCCGCCGCTACATGTTCAAGGACTTTGATGATCGTTGCCTCCACCGTCGTCGTAGCCGCCGCCATCGCCACCGCCGCAGTATTTTGTCTCCTTGTTATGAATATAATGTTATTTCATCTTTTAAATAATATTATACTCATAATCTTTTAATATTCATTTTATAAGTTATTAGGCTTATAATTTATAGGTCCTAGATGGAGTGGTGTGTAAGACCCCCCCCCCCCTTTTTCTTTTAAAAATCCAGGGTCTTAGGCCAAGAATCGCCGCTTTGCGGGGACACCTTCACGTCCTGAAGGGTCATCACCACAAGGCGCCGATTCTGCCGGCCAATTCGATCACAGAAAGGTAGCACAATATTTGAAGTAAGAGCAAGTCCACTGAAAGTATATCACATATATAGAATAAAATCTTCACGAAGGGAGTGTCCACAGAATAACAATAATCAGAGTACTATAAATGCGGGCTTATGCCCGGTACATCATGTCCACAAAATTATAATAAATAGTAGGTTATCTCGATAGGGTAAATCTAAGGTATTATAATTTTTCTATCATCAAAAGGGCAACAAAACTATTTTAGCAATATTTACTATCTTCCATTATTTATGAACCAAGTACAGAGAATATTCTTCCAAAAATTATAAATAATTTATAATAAGTAGATAAAGGCTTAAAAATAGCACTGGCCCAGTTTCATAATTTTTCAGTAATAAAATCATCCCTAAATAATTTTCAAAGCATAGAACCCCTTTTTAACATTTGTGAAGGAAGTACTGGATTTACTCAACTAAAAATTATACAAAAATTCAAGAGTAACCATTCTGTCCTAAAACATTTATTTCCAAGATTTCATGAGATTTCCATGAATAGAAAGGTACAAATAATTAAAACATCAATTGGGGTTATAATCAACTTTACAAATAAAGTGTTGGAAATAAACATTATAAGATTCCAGTAAAATTCCTATAGCTTCTACCTACTCCAAAACTTACTCTACCCGAGTTTCACAGCCTTTAGATAATGTTTAGTGACGGATTGTGCTTATTTAGTATTTTACCCTAAAGCTAAGATTAAGGTTTTAAGGTATCTACTTGTCTCCAATTTCTCCAAGATTCCATTCCGATGATTCTTATCATGCTAATGTCAACTTTACAGAGTTTCAAGGCAATACGAGAGCAATTGCCACCCATGTCCATCACAACCCTCAAAACCCTCCATCTAGGGTTTGAGTTTGGATCCTAGGGTAAACCAACCCTAAACCACACCATTTTATCCAAGTGGGTTATAATAACCCTTCCAAGTCAGTGGTTAAGATATCAGCCTCAGTTGAGGTGATTTGACCGTTCCAACCTCTCGTGCACTTTTTACTCAAAAATGCTTCACTTTTGCCTAGTTAAGAATAGGTGACTCCCTATCCAAAACTCATCCAAATGAGTTGAAAATTTGTACAGAGCTATGTTTTATAGCCAGAGACCACTCACCAAAATTTGGCAGGGTTTGGAGGTTATTTGACTACATAAATAAATTCCTCTATCTTTATAAATTAAAACAAAAACTTTAGGCAAAATGTCTCTAAAAATTCCCATTTTTGGACTGCCTTTAGATATAGCTAAGGTTAACCCCCTGCCCAAATTTCAGGTCATTTGGACAAGGGACGAAGAGTGGGCATCCATTTTTATTTTATCCCAACTCTAGGTCCAGCCCCGACTAAAACAGGTGCTGCGGTCAAACCTCTTACCCAAATGAGTTGCAACTAATTTTAAATAAATCTAGACTCGAAGGGCTACAACTTTCGTGACTGGTTATTTTCACTAAATCGGCCTCTAAGTGCCTCGTTTTGCAACCTAAAAATATACTCAAATAATGTATCTTGTCATTATGTATTATATACATAATTTATATATTATAAAGTGATTTTACTCTTCATCTTCTACATGAAACCGAAAACCAGAACACAACAACTCATATTTCCTGTAACCTTTCCGTGATCCATCGCCGGCTATCCGATCACCTCCCTCGCAAACCACCACCACCACCACCTCCGTTGAGGCGATGGCTATCGGTCGGCGGTGGGTTGGCCGCCGGAGGTGGCGGTTTCCGGCGAACTGAAAACAATATTTTTTTCCATGGTTTTCCATGAAAACACGAGGTAGGTCCGGCTCCTTTGAACACGAACTTCATTTCTAAGATCCTAAGATCTACCCATAAGAGAAGAAGTAGAGGAGGACCTTATTCACGGTTTGAAGGCGAGATGAACGTCAGATTGTCATGGCGCGGTGATGGCGTTCCCGAACTTCTCCTACAGCAAGAGCAAAAGTCTGAATTTGTTTGATCGAGCGTGTAACCTTCTCCTCTTGCTCCAAGTGGGCTTTTACAGATTTCCCAATGGGGAGGGGAAAGGATGAAACATTCATGGCCATGAATGTTTCTTCTTAATAACATTTCAGTTATAATGCAGGGAAGAGGAAAATGTGGAAGATGAATTGGCTGATCTAGGTGGCGATTTCCTATTGGACCTCTCTCCCTTTTTCTATTAAATAATTAGAGAAGGAAACGGCCCACAAAGATTCCTGCTGCACATTCCTATAACCAGAATTGATTATGACGTCGGTTACCGAAATTCCCAGTCTGGCTGACGTTTCAGCCCTTGTCACGGGCGTGACACATAGGTCACGGGCGTGACAGGCCCGAGTAGCAAATTCTGAGGTCGACGATCGTCGAACTGAGATCGACGGTCGTCGAAGGATTGTCACGCCCTAGGTCACGGGCGTGACACATGGGTCACGGGCGTGACAGGGTCAGGATGAAAATTCCGTGCTCGGCGATCGTCTCGCTGAGATCGACGATCGTCGAAGGGGGTCACGCCCTAGGTCACGGACATGACACCTCGGTCACGGGCGTGACATGGCCTTGATGTAAATTCTGCGCTTCGATGATCGTGCCGCTGAGATCGACGATCGTCGAAGGGGTCACGCCCTAGGTCACGGGTGTGACACATAGGTCACAGGCGTGACAGGCCCGGGTTGCAAGTTCGACGATCGTCTCACGGAGTTCGACGATTGTCGAAGGAGTCACGCCCTAGGTCACGGGCGTGACACATATGTCACGGGCGTGATAGGCCCGGGTTTCAAATTCGACGATTGTCTCACGGAGATCAACGATCGTCGAAGGAGTCACGCCCTATGTCACGGGCGTGACACATAGGTCACGGGCGTGACCAACCCGTGACCCGAAGTCTCAGTCATTGTACTTCAATTCTTAGGCTTTTAGGGTTCTCTCACGACAGACCGACTCCTAGGGGTCTAGCCGGAAATGGGATGTTACAAATCCCAATAAACAAAACAAAAATTTCATCCCCGAAATTGAGGTTAAGCCTATGGGGATTTCTACCGAAATAAATTAAACTTGTAACATCCCATATGGTTTTTCTATTGGGTTCAAGCGACTACTTGTTTGATAAACGAAGACAATCTCCCCAATAAATAAAAGATTAGCCCCTACTTTCCTGCGCATACCTAGGTTCTCAATTTTTTCCTTATCTAGTCCTACCGGTTTAGTACAAAAAGGTAATTTATAGTATACCAAGAGGTGGTGAGGTATACCTGACTGAATAACTCCGGGTATTTTTGCCTCATCAGGTCCTGCGGTTCCCAGGTATGCTCCTCCTAACCATGGTTTCTCAATAGAACCTTGACTAAGGGGATCTTCTTGCGGCGCAAGATTCGTACTCCTTTGTCGTCGATCCGAACCGGCTCCAAGTGAACAGAACGGTCTGAAGCTACCGGCCCTTCGGTGGTCAAAATCCGCTGCTCCAGGCGTAGTAGAGCCCTTCTCATCGAAGAAATGTGGAAGACGTCGTGTAGAGCTGCCAGCTCTGGTGGCAACTCTAGCCTGTAGGCTAGGGGCCCGATCCGCTCCAGGATCCAGTAAGGGCCCATATACCTAGGGCTGAGCTTCTTCCTCCGACCGCGCACCCGTGAGACTCCGTGCATGGGCCGGATCTTCAAAAACACTCTGTCCCCTACCTGAAACTCCACCTGACGATGTCGGGCATCATAGTACTTAGCCTGTTTGCTCTGCGCCTCCAACATCCTATCTCTGATCAGTCTCACTTGTGCCTCGGTGTCTTCAACAAAATCTGATCTCAATATCTTCGGATCCTCGTCCTGAACCCAAAAAAGCGAGGTCCTACATTTTCTTCCATACAAGGCTTCATAAGGTACCATCCTGATGCTGTACTGGTAGCTATTGTTATAGGAGAACTCGATCAACGGCAACATCTTCTCCCACGGCTCCCCTCGGTCCAGTATACACAGTCGTAGTAGATCCTCCAATGTCCTGTTGGTGCGCTCTGTCTGCCCGTCCGTCTGAGGGTGGAAGGCCGTGCTAAAAGTCAATCGGGCGCCCAAATATGCCTGCACTGACCGACACTCCCTGGATGTAAACCGTCCATCGCGGTCCGACACTATCGTCCTGGGCACGCCATGGTATCGGATATACTGCTCCACGAACTTCCGTACCAGCACTCCCACCGAGTCATCCTTCCTGATTTGTATAAAGCGGGCCACCTTCGTCAAACGATCAACAATCACCCAGATCGAGTCATTCCCTGTCCGAGACCGGGGAAGCCCATGTATAAAATCCATAGCTATATCATCAAACTTCCACTCTGGCACCGGGAGTGGATGCAACAGTCCTGCGGGGTTCCTGCACTCCGCCTTCACAGACTGACATGCCTCGCAATTGGTCATGAAGTATGTAATGTCCTTCTTCATGCCCGGGCAAAACATCGTCTTCTTCGAATCAGCGGTCATCTTTGTAATCCCCAGGTGCACAGAGTACCGGCTGCAATGCGCCTCCGTCATAATACCCTCTCGGATTTGGCCACTTGCAGGTATATATACTCTGCCTCTGAAATGTAGCAATCCATCTCTCAGGGAATAATCTCCTATCGAACCCTCCTCCAAGGCTCGGAACATCGACACTGCCCATGCATCTATCCTCTGTCCGTCCCGAATGCGATCCCGAATATCATCTATGAAAACCATCGATGCCAGATACTCCCTATATAGCTCTGGATCATCCTCGGACACTAGGGATATCTGCATATCCCTCAATGACCGGACTAACTCCATGGACATAACCTGGGGTCCGTCTTCGAAAGTGGCAGCTCTCCGACTCAACACGTCGGACACAACGTTTGCCTTCCCTGGATGGTAGTGCATCTCATACTGATAGTCTTCTAAGAACTCCACCCAGCGCCTCAGCCTGATATTCAGCTCCTTCTGCGTGTCCACGTATTTCAAGTTCTTGTGGTCGGAGTAGATGTCGCAGTGGACTCCATAAAGATAATGGCACCAGACCTTCAGAGCAAAAATGACCGCTCCCATCTCAAGGTCGTGCACCAGGTAGTTCTTCTCATAGGTCTTCTGCTGGCGGGAGGAATATTCTATGATGTGTTCGTTCTGCATCAGCACCGCTCCCATCCCCTGGTATGATGCGTCGGTATACACCTGGAATCCTTCCTTTCCAGATGGAAGGGCCAGAATAGGGGCTGATATGAGTCGGTCCTTCATCTCCTGGAAAGCCGCGTGGCACTGCGGGGTCCAAACAAAAGGTGCCTCCTTCTTTGTCAAAGATGTGAGGGGGAGGGCAATTTGAGAGAACACCTCTACGAACTTCTGGTAATAACTGGCAAGTCCCAAGAAACTTCGTACATCGGTGGCTATCTTTAACTGCGGCCAATCTCGAACTGCCTGAATCTTTGTCGAATCCACTGCCAACCCGGCTCCGCTGATAATGTGGCCTAGGAAGGCCACCTCTTTCAACCAAAACTGACATTTGCTGAATTTTGTGTAAAGGCGATGCTCCCGCAACCTTTCCAAAGTCAATGTCAGATGCCGAGTGTGCTCCTCCTCTGTCCTAGAGTAGATCAGGATGTCGTCTATGAATACTATGATGAACACATACAAGTAGGCCTCGAAAACCCAGTTCATGAGGCTCATGAATGCCGATGGTGCATTCGTGAGCCCGAAGGGCATCACGTTGAACTCATACAGGCCATATCTGCTAATGAATGCCGTCTTCGGGATATCCTCCTCCTGGATCCGCAGCTGGTAGTATCCTGACCTCAAGTCCAGCTTCGAGAAATAGCGGGCTCCCTCCAGCTGGTCGAACAATTCGTCTATCCGTGGGAGCGGATAGGTATTCCGGACGGTAAGCCTGTTTAGTGCTCGATAATCGATGCGCAGGCGAAGTGTCCCATCCTTCTTCTTCACGAATAGGACCGGGGCTCCCCATTGAGAGGGACTCGGTCTAACAAATCCCGCCTCCACCAACTCTTGCAACTGAGTCCGAAAATCCGCCAACTGCTTCGGGGCCATCCGATAGGGGGCCCTGGATATCGGCTTAGCCCCTGGCACCAACTGAATCTAAAAATCCTTCTCCCTGTGCGGAGTCAATCCCGGCAGCTTCTCTGGAAACACATCGGCGTAGTCACAAACCATCGGTATATTGGCAATCCGATCCTTCTCCTCGGTCATCTCGAACAACACCTGGTATACCTCGTCTCCCTGCAGATGGGCCTTGATGGCCTGTACCAAAGATAAGAGTATACGAGAGGCAGGTCTTATACCTTCGATGATAATGAAAGAGTCTTCGTATCTCACGGTGATCCTCTTCGCTTGGAAATCAATCTAGGCATGGTTCAAGTGCATCCAAACCATGCTCAGGATCAGGTCATAGTCCGTCAACTTCAAAATTGTCGCTGGAGCCTCGAATGCCTTTCCACCAATTTCTGCCTCCATATTACAGTGATCCGTGGTAAGGAGCTCAGATCCATCCGGTAGTTGCACCCTCATACTCGAGCCCGTGAATCGCTCCACGCCTTCCAGTCCTTCTACGAACGTCTCCGACACAAAGGAGTGAGTAGATCCAGTATCGAAAAGCGTACGAGCAGGCTTGCTGCTGATGAAGACTATACCTGGGGTGATTAGATGTCTTAGGGTTCTATAAAGAATTTTCTTTCCTTGCTAATCTATCTAGTGCAGTTCTAAGTTTTAATAATTAAAAGGGAAATTCTATGAAAATAAAGAAGCATTGCGGCGTACCTGCTATGACCTGCTCCAGATTCCGAGGCTGTGCAAGGTCCAAAGCATATACCTTCTCTCGTCCCTGTCTACGATCTCCCTCCTAGTATCCACGACCGCGGCTGCATCCTCGGCCTCCGTAATGCTGAGCTGCTAGGCCACCCTATGGTGCTGGAGGTAGTGCCCCCCTTATCGGGCCATTCCTCCGGATGTGCCCAATCTGATGACAAAGGAAGTACTCTGGTGGGGAATACGCCATTCCCCCGGGTCTCGGCATCTCCTGCATCCGAAGAGGTTGAGGGGACAATATCACCTGCTCCCTCAGCTCCTGCCTTACTTCCTGATGAGGGTGGTTCTCTGCCCTTCTCCACTCTGGTATAGCACCTCGCTGCTGGTCATTTCTGACTCTCCGTCCCTGATCCTCTGTTGGCCGCTTCCGGCCCCGGGTGGTGTGCCAATAAGCCTCAATCCTTTTTGCCATCTCCAAAATCCGGGAGATAGGTCCGTCAGATACAAACAACAAAGCCTCCCTCAAGTCTTCCCGCAGGCCCTTATAGAACCTCCTGATGTACCCTTCTTCGTCCAGTTGGTAAGAATCTGCATATCGAGCAAGATGGTCGAACTCCCGATGGTACTCCACCACCGTCCGGGTGCCCTGCTTCAGCTGTAAGAACCGCTCCTCCAACTCATCCCTGGCATACTGCGGAACGAAATGCTCCAGCAGCGCATCCCGAACTCTTCCCAGGTAACCTCCGCAACCTCCCTATCGGCATATGTCGTGTCCAACAGCGTCTTCCACCACCTCTTGGCATGGGACTCCAGGCAAGAGACAACCAGATCCACCCTCTCCTCCTAGGGACACCGTATCCTGGTATGCATCTCGTACATAATATCCAGCCACTTTTCTGTCCGAACCGCCGACTCTGTCCCCAAGTAGGATGGGGGAGACAGTCCTCGGAAGATGCTCAGCCAGTTGGCCCCCTTATTTGGCTACGAGACCGGAACCTTCTGGGCCCTGAAAGCCTCCAGGATGGCAATCAGAGTCTGTCCCATGTCTGACTGAAGGAAAGGAGTGGGGACCGGTGGAGGTGGTGCAACACCCTGAGCCTGCTGAACTCCGCCTTGTGGCGTAGGCTGTGCTGGAGGCTGCGTAACAAAAAGCCATACTGAGAAAATGTTCAATCTTAAATAAAAGTGGTCAATTTATATGTGATCCCCATATGGGCACACCACTGCTTCCGATGCTTAGTTTGTACCCAAACTAAACTCGAGCGGGGGTGTCCCAGGGTTAGTTGACTGGTACCTTTTTTAGATCGATGTTTCCCTCTGATACCACTTGTAAGACCCCCCCCCCCCTTTTTTCTTTTTAAAACCCGGCTCTTAGGCCCAGAATCGTCGCTTTGCGGTGACACCTTCACGTCCTTAAGGGTCATCACCACAAGGCGCCGATTCTGCCGGCCAATTCGATCACAGAATGGTAGCACAATATTTGAAGTAAGAACAAGTCCACTGAAAGTATATCACATATATAGAATAAAATCTCCACAAAGGGAGTGTCCACAGAATAACAATAATCAGAGTACTATAAATGCGGGCTAATGCCCGGTACATCATGTCCTTAAAATTATAATAAATAGTAGGTTATCTCGATAGGGTAAATTCAAGGTATCGTCATTTTTCTATCATCAAAAGGGCAACAAAACTATTTTAGTAATATTTACTATCTTCCATTATTTATGAACCAAAACCAGAGAATATTCTTCCAAAAATTATAAATAATTTATAATATGCAGATAAAGGATTAAAAATAGCACTGGCCCAGTTTCATAATTTTTTAGTAATAAAATCATCTCTAAATAATTTTCAAAGCATAGAACCCCTTTTTAACATTTGTGAAGGAAGTACTGGATTTACTCAACTAAAAATTATACAAAAATTCAAGGGTAACCATTCTGTCCTAAAACATTTATTTCCAAAATTTAATGAGATTTCCATGATCAGAAAGGTACAATTAATTAAAACATCAATTGGGGTTATAATCAACTTTACAAATGAAGTGCTGGAAATAAACATCAT
The DNA here is from genome assembly GCA_039513925.1 of Platanthera zijinensis. Lineage (NCBI taxonomy): Eukaryota > Viridiplantae > Streptophyta > Magnoliopsida > Asparagales > Orchidaceae > Platanthera > Platanthera zijinensis. The sequence goes on from CM077093.1 coordinate 99,658,047, forward strand.
AAGATTCCAGTAAAATTCCTATAGCTTCTACCCACTCCAAAACTTACTCTACCCGAGTTTCACAGCCTTTAGATAATGTTTAGTGACAGATTATGCTTATTTAGTAATTTACCCTAAAGCTATGATTAAGGTTTTAAGGTATCTACTTGTCTCCAAATTCTCCAAGATTCCATTCCGATGATTCTTATCATGCTAATGTCAACTCTACAGAGTTTCAAGGCAATACGAGAGCAATTGCCCCCATGTCCTTCACAACCCTCAAAACCCTCCATCTAGGGTTTGAGTTTGGATCCTAGGGTAAAACAACCATAAACCACACCATTTTTTCCAAGTGCGTTATAATAACCCTTCCAAGCCAGTGGTTATGATATCAGCCTCAGTTGAGGTGATTTGACCGTTCCAACCTCTCGTGCACTTTTTACTCAAAAATGCCTCACTTTTGCCTAGTTAAGAATAGGTTACTCCCTATCTAAAACTCATCCAAATGAGTTGAAAATTTGTACAGAGCTAAGTTCTATAGCTAGGGACCACATACCAAAATTTGGGAGGGTTTGGAGGTTATTTGACTTCATAAATAAATTCCTCTATCTTTATTAAATTAAAACAAAAACTTTAGGCAAAGTGTCTCCAAAAATTCACATTTTTGGACTTCCTTTAGATATAGCTAAGCTTAACCCCCGGCCCAAATTTCAGGTCATTTGGACAAGGGACGAAGAGTGGGCATCCATTTTAATTTCTGCCCAACTCTAGGTACAGCCCCCACTAAAATAGGTGATGCGGTCAAACCGCTTAACCAAACGAGTTCAAACTAATTTTAAATTAATCTAGACTCGAAGGGCTACAACTTTTGTGACTGGTTATTTTTCCTAAATTGGCCTCTAAGTGACTCGTTTTGTAGCCTAAAAATATACTCAAATAATGTATCTTGTCATTATGTATTATATACATAATTTATATATTATTAAGTGATTTTACTGTTCATCTTCTACATGTAACCGAAAACCAGAACACAGAAACTCGTATTTCCTGTAACCTTTCCGTGATCCGTCGCCGGCTATCCGATCACCTCCCTGGCCAACCACCACCATCACCTCCGTTGAGGCGATGGCTATCGGTCGGCGGTGGGTTGGCCGCCGGAGGTGGCGGTTTCCGCAAACTGAAAACAATATTTTTTTCCATGGTTTTCCATGAAAACACGAGGTAAGTGCGGCTCCTTTGAGCACGAACTTCATTTCTAAGATCCTAAGATCTACCCATAAGAGAAGAAGTAGAGGAGGACCTTGTTCGCGGTTTGAAGGCGAGATGAACGTCGGATTGTCATGGCGCGGTGATGGCGTTCCCGAACTTCTCCTACAACAAGAGCAAAAGTCTGAATTTGTTTGATCGAGCGTGTAACCTTCTCCTCTTGCTCCATGTGGGCTTTTATAGATTTCCCAATGGGGAGGGGAAAGGATGAAACATTCATGGCTGTGAATGTTTCTTCTTAATAACGTTTCGGTTATGATGCAGGGAAGAGGAAAAGGTGGAAGATGAATTGGCTGATCCAGGTGGCAATTTCCTATTGGACCTCACTCTCTTTTTTTCTATTAAATAATTAGAGAAGGAAACGGCCCATAAATATTCCTGCTGTACATTCCCATAACCAGAATTGATTATGACGTCGGTTACCGAAATTCCCAGTCTGGCTGACGTTTCGGCCCTTGTCACGGGCGTGACACATAGGTCACGGGCGTGACAGGCCCGAGTGGCAAATTCTGAGGTCGACGATCGTCGAACTGAGATCGACGGTCGTCGAAGGGTGGTCATGGCCTAGGTCACGGGCGTGACACATGGGTCACGGGCATGACAGGGTCAAGATGCAAATTCCGCGATCGGCGATCGTATCGCTGAGATCGACGATCGCCGAAGGGGGTCACGCCCTAGGTCACGGGCGTAACACCTGGGTCACGGGCGTGACATGGCCATGACGTAAATTCTGCGCTTCGACGATCGTGCCGCTGAGATCGACGATCATTGAAGGGGTCACGTCCTAGGTCACGAGCGTGACACATTGGTCACAGGCATGATAGGCCCGGGTTGTAAGTTCGACGATCGTCTCACGGAGATCGACAATCATCAAAGGAGTCACGCCCTAGGTCACGGGCATGACACATAGGTAACGGGCGTGACAGGCCCGGGTTTCAAATTCGACGATCGTCGAAGGAGTCACGCCCTATGTCACGGGCATGACCCATAGGTCACGGGCGTGACAAACCCGTGACCTGAAGTCTCAGTCGTTGTACTTTAATTCTTGGGCTTCTAGGGTTCTCTCACGACAGACCGACTCATAGTGGTCTAGCCGGAAATGGGATGTTACATGGTGTAACAAATTATATATATGCATGTATATGGAGTGGGAGAGGCATTGAAGAAGATAAAAAAAAAGGAGAAACCTAAAAACCCGCTCACGGTTTTGCTGCAGCCCTCCCCCTCTCTCGGCCTGGCCGACTTCACCCCGACGCCTCCAAGAGAAGAAACCGCTGTTTGCTTGCTGCCGCCCCCTCCCTTCGGTGGTGATCTTGCTGCTCCGGCTACCTCCATCCTCCTCCGGTGTGACTCCGAAGAAGGCGGCTCGGCTCTTCCTCATCCGGTGTGACTCCGGTGACCCTTTTGGAAGTGCGACTCTTCCATTGTTCTCTTGTTCTTCCTCCTCTCCTCCCCTCTAATTTCAGATTTGGGTAACGATTTCCTATCCCTTAAATATGGTGTGATATTCATCTTATAATTGTGAGAGTAGTGGAGATTTGGTTTCAAAGTTTTATCCTAACTATTTATTCAAGTGCATTATAGAAAATCTGAATTTGTTTGCTTTCATATCCGATCTTCGCGAAGATTTCCGTAAGGGTAGGTCCCCTTGGACGTTTGCAAACGAGGGATTGTGTAGACTTTGGTTTCGAATGGATCAAGAGGATTTGGTATATCCTCGTTTGGTTTTGTTTTGAGGGTTATATTTGGACTACTTTCCGAATTGAAATCTTTAGTCCGGAACGCCCTCCATGTGAATGGAAATGTTTATGATGCGATGCTAGATGTATGGTTAGGATATGATAAGTGTAATTGTGTATGTTCGTGCAGGTTTGGGTGAGACTTTCCCCATTGTGAGATCGCACATTTACAAACGAAACTCTGCAGAAATTTCGAGTTTTGCGCGCACACCACGTGTTCGCTCAAATTCCCCTTAGAAATCCTTTGTCTTCTTTATGCCTTAGTTCCATTTAGGGAGTGGCTTACATCAATTTGGTATCAGAGCCAGGTTTGCCAATTTCTCAACTTGGCAGCGATCCGCTCGTTCCGAGCCACCCCACACACCCCTCACTTGCACTTGGGCACGTTTCGTTGGTTTTAAAATTTTATTTCTAGTTTTTTTAGACCAAAATATATATATATATATATATATATATATATATATGTTTTACGTTTCTACTTAATTTGAGTTGTTTCGATTGGTCTTTCATGGCACACATTGGGAATCCCCTTCCCTCACTTTCCTCGATTGGTGCATTTCACAAGGAGATGAACCGCCAATGTGATGACCTAAAGGGATTAATAGTGCAACTTAGCGGTCAGCTACTAACGCCTCATCTTGAGCCCCCCAGGCAACAGCTTAGGACCCCTGTTGTAACGCCCATTTTTCCTGCGTTTATTTGTATTCTCGTTGGCATTATAATGACGTGTTTCCGTGGCTTGTGCCATGTGTGGAGTATGGTTTAGCTCCTTAGAACTGAGTGCCTGTTTGGTAGACTGTTGGAAAGATCTCCCTAGCAAGCCGAGTCGTTTTGGGTGACCCGGTGTGGCCTCTCGGGGGGATGTTGAGTTTGGCTTTATTGGCTTACCTTTTTTTTTTGGTATTCGCTTATTGTAATTAAGCGATTAGGCATTTTTAAGCGATTAGGCGTTTTTAGGGTTCGGTTTTGAGGCTGAACCGACGGGTTAGTTTTAGTATAAAAGCTCTGTTTAAGAAGTGACGACCCACTTCTTCTTCTTTTCCTGAGAGAGAAACCGTCGGCTTGTTCTCGGAAGAACAGAGGAGAAAAACCGCCCGTCCTGTACCTCCTTCAGTCAGCGATTCCGGGCTTGTTCGTGAACGAAATTCGATTCCGAAAACGGCGTTGGCTTGCTCTCTCCGAGATCTTCGTTTCGACGGTAAGATATTTGATTTTCATGGAGTTTTGATGAGATTTGGGTTTTCGGTTTTGGAGTTTTCCGCCATTAATGGCCGTGAGATTAATTCTAGGTGCTGCGGCTGTTCGTTCCGTGTGAAGAGGAGGAGAGCCGTCCGTGCTTCGCCGAAAGTTGAGGCAAGTGGTATTCTTGCCCTTGCAAAGTTTCTTTTGAATTATTCTTGCTGTATTTGAAATCCCTGTTAGCCCTAGGGTAGAGGCCTTGTTGTTCTCTTTTTCTTGCTAACTATAGAATTTAGTTCTTCCTATTTGAACCCCCCTACTTGTGCGGTTGGAACCAACCTTGCGGCGTGTTGTCGTTTATCTCTGCTCAGATCTTTGCTCTGGTTTGGGTGTAGCCGAGAGGAAGTGTTAGGAGAGAGGTGTGATTTCTTTTCCCGAATTTGCTAAGTGTATTACTCGAGTGGTGGCTTTGAGATACTCGAGTAGAAGGCATTAACTCGAGTATTAGCCTTGGAGTTACTCGAGTAGTAGGTAACTACTCGAGTAGGGGTTTTGAGTTACTCGAGTAGTAGGTAACTACTCGAGTAGGGGTTTTGGGTTACTCGAGTAGTGGACTCGAGATACTCGAGTAGGTGGTTTGGTTTACTCGAGTAGTAGGCATCTACTCGAGTGCAGGTTTGTAGCTACGCGAGTAGTGGTTTTAGCATACTCTAGTAGTAGGCAACTACTCGAGTAGCGGGTTGGGGTACTCGAGTAGTTCGTAACTACTCGAGTGCTGGTTATGTTTGTATACTCGAGTAGTAGGCGACTACTCGAGTAGAGGGATGAGGTACTCGGGTAGTAGGCGACTACTCGAGTAGAGGGATGAGGTACACGAGTAGTTGGTAACTACTCGAGTGCTGGAATTTGAATACACGAGTAGTAGGCAACTACTCGAGTACTTGAAATTCCCTGCTTTTTTTTTCTGTCTTAGAATCGTTCGACTATCGTCGATCTCTGAATGGAGATTGTCGATCTCGGTTTCTGCATTGGGCGTTCGACTATCGTCGACCTCCGATCGACAATCGTCGAGCTCCGTTTTACCTTAGGGGATTGTGGTTAGAGTTTGGTTTTGGCTTTAAGTGAGGCTAGCTCACCCAACGCCAAGGTTTAGGTAGGCACTGAGTGGGTCTCACTCATCGCCTTGTCGTGTTGATTCTTTTCAACACTCTTCCTTTACCTTGTTTTTCGTTCCCGAGTGGTTTTCTTGTTATATTTCTGGTATTTCCTTGTCGGCCGTTTTCTTTACCTTCTTAAAGGCCTGATCGTGGGTCGTGGTTAGTAGTGGTGGTTTATAGCTCTTTAGGGGGGTGGAGTTGTGTGACATAGCCAAGGCCACTCTTGTTTTCGTGCTCCAGGTACGGGCTGGGCATGTGTGGGTGGAAGGTCTCTTGTGCTTTCACATGTAGACCCTCGAGCTTGTTGACTTGGACTTGGTGAATGGAGGGCTGAGTTTGCCTCTGATCTGGTTCCTCGTTGTTTGTTTTTGCTACTACCACTCTCCACAGTTTAGGGTGTTAGAAGTTCCTTCCTTGGTAGCTTGCAGCACTTTAGGCTCTTGGTAGCCTATTAGGCCCGACAGGATGTTGTTCCTGAGTTGGGTTATTGCTGTTTTCTTTGCTCGTTGTGCTTTTCTTGTTGTCCTGTTTTGGATAGTTGTGACTCTTTCTACTGCATGTTTTTCAGTTACTTCTTCCTTTTGGTTGACTCTTACATGCAGTTGTTTTTACCTTGTTGCTTGCTGAGGTATTCTGTTTTCTTTTGGAATACCCCAGGTTCTGAGCCATAGCCAGTTGGGTGGCTAGTTTACAGTGGTGGGTTGGTGGTCTCTTGGACTTTGGAGTTCCGTTTGCCGTGTTGGCTAGGTAGTTTTTCAGTACTTTCTTACAGACATACATATGTGTCAGTGGGTTCGTGTCAGGTTGTTGGCGCCCACTGGTAGTTGTTGCCCTTGTACTGGATATATTTACTTATGCTGCTACCATTTTTGGAGATGTCTACTTGCTCTGAGAAGGATTTATGCTAGGAGGCTAGTTATTTTCAACCATAATTATTGTTATAAATAAAGCTCATGAATGACATGTTTCTATAAAACTTAATCACTATTTTCCAAACAAATTATAAAGACCGTTTTCTTATATATTATATAAATTAAATGTTGGGTCTTGCATAACATGAGTGGTTCTTTTTGGACCCTTATGCGCTCTTTAGGGTGTAAAACCTAATTAAAGTATTTTCTTTCCGCAGCATATAAATATAGTTTTCTTTGTGGACTAGGTGATCCACTGAGCCGAGGGATACAGTCTCTAAAACATAACTGATTTTCTATTCATTAAGCACTTGATTTTCTTGCATAGGGATTGTAGTTGGTTTGTCTGATCGTCAGCAGTTATCCCTGCTTGACGTGGCATCTTGACGCGTATTTTCTCATACTTTGATGTTTCCTAAATTCGGAGAAAATGCGGGTTGTGACAGTTGGTATCAGAGGGAGGTTGCTTGACAAGTTAGTTGAGCAATCTGCCTTGGTTTGCTTTAGTAGTTCAGCATCATGTCATTCACACATCGATATGTCATCAGCACGTCTTGGCAAAAGCACGAACACTACACTCATGGCATAACATGAAGTATACGAGGCATATTATGTAGTATGGGATGCATAATATGTGTTCGTATATGGATCCACCATAGGGGCTACATGTGAGGGTTATATAGTATGGGATGTATAACCTCACCACATGACTGCGACTAGCACGTTTCTTTTTCGTTGCATGGGAATGTTGTGTAGTATGGGATGCGTAACATTTTCATGCGTATGCCGCTCATAACATGCATTAGGGCCTTTTTAGAATTCATAGCACAAACATGCATAACATATCATTGCATAAGCACAACGTGCCAAGCTAAAGATTTGCGGGATGACATATGTACACTCATAAGTTTTCAAAACAAAATAAAGTCATGCATTCCCGATCTAGGCACGAGAGTTAGCAAGGTGATGGTTAACTATCCTAGGTTAGGGCATGTCATCAAATTTTTGTTAAAAAGATAAACTCTCAGAGCAAGTTTAGCAGCTTTAAGCCTATATCTACATATGTATGGTCTGTACTTGTGTTTGAGTTCTAGTCATTGATTGGGGGGGATTGATTTGGGGTGGTTATGATTTTAGGATGGCTAGGCGACCTGCGAAGCATTCGACTCCCCGGTCTGAAGGTGAGTCGTCCGGAGCTCAGAATGGTGCGGTGATCGAGAGTCTGCGTTAGAGTAGCGAAGCTATGGGAAGACAGTTGGAGGCGGTGCGAGCCCAGATTCAGTCTTTGGTGGCAGTTGTGGAAGGACAGGCTCAGGGTGCGCAAGTTCCTGCTGGGGCGTTAGCTGTCCCTCCTCCCCCTGCACTCGTGAGACCTCCAGTGGTGGTGCCATCGGAGATGGCCTTCATCTTGCAGTTTCAGAGGCTGAGCCCTCCACTTATGACGGGAAGGCAGATTTCATGGTTATTGATGATGATTGGTTGATCTCCATGGAGGAGATGTTTCGTATTCACGGATCGCAGGTGACCATAGGGTGATGCTAGCCACCTATCAGCTTAAAGGATTGGCTAAGAGTTGGTGGCTGAGAGAGAAGGAGAGCTTAGTAGCTGGATGCTCTTGGGAAATGTTTAAGGAGATGTTGTTGAGGAAGTTCTTGCCTTCGGTCGAGCGTGACCGCCTCATGAATGACGTTCTCTATCTGAAGCCAAAGGCAACTCACGGTGGGTGAGTATGAAATAGAATTTAGTAAGTTGAGCCGTTTTGCCCCTGCTTTGGTCAGCGTTGAGGCTGATCGAGTTAAGAGATTTCTTGGTGGTTTGAGGAGCGAAGTGCAGCAGTTGACCAGTGCTTATGGGTCAGTGACTTATGCTGGAGTCGTAGAGGCTGCTCTTAAGGTTGAGGTTATTGAAATGGCAAAGAGCAGAGGCCAGCAGATGAGAAAGGACAAGAGAAAGTCTGTGGAGGGGAAGAAGCCCCTAGTACCCGATGTTGTTCGGGAAAGAGGAGCCGAGTAGTGTGCAGTTTCTGTGGCCGGACAGGCCATCCTGTCGAGAATGTTTTAAGAGGTCAGCAGCTCAGAAGAAGGAGCAAGTTCATGCGATCCAGGGGTGCTCCTAGGAGAGATGTCTCTGTTCAGTTTGCAAGCGGTCGGGCATGATACAGCCCAGTGTTGGACCAAGGATAGAGTCTGCTTTCAGTGTGGGCAGAAGGGTCATATCAAGTCGAGGTGTCGTTAGGTTCAGACAGCTTCCTGCAGTTCTGTTGCAGGCTTTAGCTCCACCTCCGCGTGTGGATAAGGGAAAAGGGAAGCTGAACGTGATTTCTTCTAAGGAGGCTCAGACTTCGACCCAGGTTATTTCAGGTTAGCGGTTTGTTGTTTTTCTAGCCTGGTAGTTTCATTTGCTTGTTTGTTGTGGTATTGCTATGGTAGTACCTTAGTTTATTTGTTCCTATAGGGAAGTTTAAGGTGAAGAACCGCTGGGCGCGTGTTCTGTTTGACTCCAGCGCTACCCACTCGTTCGTAGCTAGAGCCTTTGTAGAGCGTCATCAGTTGACTCTAGATCGTGTTCGGGATTCCTTCCGTGTCAAGTTTCCTTCTGGAGAATCTGTGTTGTCAGATTTGGGCATTTTGGATTGCCTGGTTTTGTTGGAGAACCTTCTGGTGAAGGCGGACCTAAAAATGATTGATCTGGAGGTCTTCGATGTTATTTTGGGCATGGACTGGCTCTCTCGGTATGATGCTGTCATTCAGTGCAAAGGAAAGCGCTTGGACTTCATTAAGGATGACGGTCAGCCCGGCAGCGTGTATGCTGATCTGTGTCAGGACTTTCCTGTCATCTCTACAGTATGTGTTCAGAGATTGTTTCTTTCTGATTGTTGTGTTTGTTTAGTCTCGTCGGTTGGAGCCGTTGTTGGCGTGCCAGGCTTGGAAGAGATTCCTATTGTTCGTGGTTTCGCCGATGTTTTTCCTGATGATCTTCCTGGTCTTCCTCCTGATCGGGTGTTGAGTTTGTGATCGATTTAGAGCGGGTACGCGTCCTATTGCTAAGGCGCCGTACCGGATGGCCCCTCGTGAGTTAGAGGAGTTGCGAGTTCACTTGGATATGAGCTATTAGCTAAGGGGGGTTTATTAGGCAGAGTTCGTCGCCTTGGGGTGCTCTGTTTTGTTTGTAAAGAAAAAAGATGGGTCGATGCGGCTCTGCATCGACTATAGAGAGTTGAACAAGGTCACTATCAAGAACAGGTACCCTCTGCCGAGGATCGATGATTTATTTGACCAGTTGCGTGGTAGCACGGTGTTCTCCAAGATCGATCTTCATTCTAGTTATCATCAGCTTTAGGATCCGTGAGGCGAATTTTTCACGGACTGCGTTTAGGTCGAGGCATGGCACTTTGAGTTTTTGGTGATGTCGTTTGGTCTGACCAACGCACCTTTAGCCTTCATGGATATGATGAACCGGGTGTTCAAGGATTTTCTCGATAAGTTCGTTGTGGTCTTCATTGATGACGTGTTAGTTTATCACGCAGTGCTGAGGAGCATGAGCATCATTCGCGTTTGGTCCTATCGGAGTTGAGGAGCCACAAGTTATTCGCCAAATTGAGCAAGTGCGAATTTTGGTTGCTCAAGTTTCTTTTCTAGGCCACGTGGTGACAGGGAGGGGATCTCGGTCGATCCAGAAAGTTGCAGCAGTGATGGATTGGAGAGACCGAGTTCGCTAAAGAGATCAGGAGTTTCTTAGGGTTGGCTGGATATTACAGGAGATTTTGTGGAGGGTTTCTCTTCCCTAGCCGCACCTTTGACCAAGCTGACTCAGAAGAATGTGGCTTTTGTTTGGAGTGAGAAGTGTGAAGAAGCTTTTCTAGAGCTAAAGGAGAGATTGTGCACTGCTCCCGTCCTGACCCTGCCTATCGAGGGAGTAGATTATGATGTTTATGTGGATGCTTCACTCGTAGGTCTGGGATGCGTATTAATGCAAGATGGAAAGGTAATTGCCTATGGGTCAAGGCAACTGAAGACTCATGAGAAGAATTATCCCACGCATGACCTCGAGTTTGCAGCAGTTGTTTATGCTTTGAAATTGTGGAGGCACCTACTTTATGGGGCTCAATGCAAGATTTTCACTGACCATAAGAGCCTAAAGTACGTGTTCACGCAGAAGGAGTTGAATCTGCGTCAGCGGCGGTGGCTGGAGTATGTGGCTGATTATGATGTAGAAATCCAGTATCATCCGGGCAAGACCAACGTGGTGGCCGATGCCCTGAGCCGAAAGACGGGAAAGATCTTTAACCTCACCGCCGATCGTTTAGTGGAGGAGTTCCTCCTTATGGATATTTCAGTATGATGCTGTAGTTTGCAGAGTGCCTTGTCAGTGGCGGAGCCGTCCTGGGTTTCCTTGACTAGGCTGCACCAGAAGGACGATCCTGATCTTATGCACCTCTTCACCAGGACTGAGGAGGGAGAGTTGCCCGACTTTACTATCGATGATGCGGGTACTTTGAAGTACCGCGTCAGGTTTTGCGTTCCCGCTGTCGGGGATATTAGGAGGATGATTTGCAGTGAGGCTCATGGTTCCAGCGTTTCCTACCATCCAGGATCTACGAAGATGTACCGTGACTTAAGGCAAATTGCCTGGTGGTATGGCATGAAAGGAGATATAGCCCGATTTGTTGCTGAGTGTCACACTTGCAAACGTGTGAAGGCCGATCATGGAAGGCCTGGTGGTAAGTTGACTCCGCTAGAGATCCCGACTTGGAAGTGGGAAAGTATATCTATGGATTTCATTACGGGATTACCGAAATCCCCGAGGGGATTTGATTCTGTTTGGGTTATAGTGGATAGATTGACGAAGTGTGCTCACTTCGTACCTTATAAGATTGATTACCCGATGAGGAAGATAGCGGAGTTATACATGAATGAAGTCATCCGACTCCACGGTGTGCCGGTTAGCATCATTTCAAATCGAGACTCCCGGTTTACTTCTCGTTTTTGGCAAAGTCTGCAGGAGGGTTTGGGTACGGATCTGAGGTATTCTACTGCCTACCACCCGCAGACCAATGGGCAGACGGAGAGGGTGAACCAAATTGTTGAGGATATGATCTGGTGCTATATTTTAGACCACGGTGGAGCGTGGGATGAGCGTTTGCGACTCATGGAACTTGCCTACAACAACAGTTATCAGGAAAGTTTGCAGATGGATCCGTTCAAAGCCTTGTATAGGAGGCGCTGTAGGACTCCGTTGTTTTGGGCTGAGGCTTGTGAGAGGCCTTTGTTGGGTCCCGATGCGCTTGAGGAAATGGAAGTCGCAGTGAAGCTTATTCGGGAGAAACTTCATATAGCCCAGGAGAGATATTAAAAGAACGCCAATCGGTGTAGATCTGCTTTGGAGTTTTCAGTCGGGGACCTTGTATTCCTCAAAGTTTCCCCGATGGTAGGTGTTAAGAGATTTGGTAAGAATCGGAAGTTAGACCCAAGGTATGTGGGCCCGTTTGAGATCTTGGAACGGATTGGTGTGTCGGCTTATAGATTGGATTTACCAGCGAACTTCCCAGGTGTGCATAATGTTTTTCATGTTAGCCAATTGCGGAAGTGTGTGCGCAGTAGTGGGCAGCTCTTGGATGTTGTGCCCCAGTTGGAGCCCAACCTCTCTTTTTTTGAGGTGCCGGTTCGTATTTTGGATACTCAGGAGCGTGTGCTGCGAAAGAAGTCCATACCGATGGTTAAGGTTCTATGGAAGAATCAGGATTTGGAAAGCGCGACTTGGGAGTTAGAGTCGGCTATGAGGAGGGCTTTCCCTCACTTGTTTCGTTGACTTAATCGGTATGTTTTCCTTCTTGTAACTCCTATTTGTTGTTTCTCCTTCTTTAGTAGGAGTGTTGTGCGTAAAGTTTCGGGACGAAACTTTCTTTTAGGGAGAGTGACTGTAATGCCCCCGTTTTTCTTGCGTTTATTTGTATTCTCGTTGGCGTTATGATGACGCGTTTTCGTGGCTTGTGCCATGTGTGGAGTATGGTTTAGCTCCTTAGAACTGAGTGCCCTGTTTGGTAGTCTGTTGGCAAGATCTCCCTAGCAAGCCGAGTCGTTTTGGGTGACCCGGTGTGGCCTCTCGGGGGGATGTTTGAGTTTGGCTTTATTTGGGTATAACTCGGGTTCTGTTCGTCGAAAGTTAATTTCGACTTCGCCGTTGTGTTCGTAGCTTGGGTATTTAGCTACGGTGCGAATTTCGTCGAATTCCGAGGTGATTCGGTTTTCGTGTCGTTTGGTGTGTTAATAGTATTTGTGATCAATTAATTAAATTGATTTGGCTGAATATTAAATTCTTGCGGGAGAATTTATTGAGCATTTATTTTCCTTGCTAGGTGGCGGCCGTGTTTTGGCTTACCTTTTTTTTTCGTATTTGCTTATTGTAATTAAGCGATTAGGCGTTTTTAAGCGATTAGGCGTTTTTAAGCGATTAGGAGTTTTTAGGGTTCGGTTTTGAGGCTGAACCGACGGGTTAGCTTTAGTATAAAAGCTCTGTTTAAGAAGTGACGACCCACTTCTTCTTCTTTTCCTGAGAGAGAAACCGTCGGCTTGTTCTCGGAAGAACAGAGGAGAAAAACCGCCCGTCCTGTACCTCCTTCGGTCAGCGATTCCGGGCTTGTTCGTGAACGAAATTCGATTCCGAAAACGGCGTTGGCTTGCTCTCTCCGAGATCTTCGTTTCGACGGTAAGATATTTTATTTTCATGGAGTTTTGATGAGATTTGGGTTTTCGGTTTTGGAGTTTTCCGCCATTAATGGCCGTGAGATTAATTCTAGGTGCTGCGGCTGTTCGTTCCGTGTGAACAGGAGGAGAGTCGTCCGTGCTTCGCCGAAAGTTGAGGCAAGTGGTATTCTTTCCCTTGCCAAGTTTCTTTTGAATTATTCTTGCTGTATTTGAAATCCCTGTTAGCCCTAGGGTAGAGGCCTTGTTGTTCTCTTTTTCTTGCTAACTATAGGATTTAGTTCTTCCTATTTGAACCCCACTACTTGTGCGGTTGGAACCCAACCTTGCCGGCGTGTTGCCGTTTATCTCTGCTCAGATCTTTGCTCTGGTTTGGGTGTAGCCGAGAGGAAGTGTTAGGAGAGAGGGGTGATTTCTTTTCCCGAATTTGCTAAGTGTATTACTAAAGTGGTGGCTTTGAGATACTCGAGTAGAAGGCATTAACTCGAGTATTAGCCTTGGAGTTACTCGAGTAGTAGGTAAACACTCGAGTAGGGGTTTTTAGTTACTCGAGTAGTAGGTAACTACTCGAGTAGGGGTTTTGGGTTACTCGAGTAGTGGACTCGAGATACTCTAGTAGGTGGTTTGGTTTACTCGAGTAGTAGGCATCTAATCGAGTGCAGGTTTGTAGCTATGCGAGTAGTGGTTTTAGCATACTCGAGTAGTAGGCAACTACTCGAGTAGCGGGTTGGGGTACTCGAGTAGTTGGTAACTACTCGAGTGCTGGTTATGTTTGTATACTCGAGTAGTAGGCGACAACTCGAGTAGAGGGATGAGGTACTCGGGTAGTAGGCGACTACTCGAGTAGAGGGATGAGGTACACGAGTAGTTGGTAACTACTCGAGTGCTGGAATTTGAATACACGAGTAGTAGGCAACTACTCGAGTACTGGAAATTCCCTGCTTTTTTTTCTGTCTTAGAATCGTTCGACTATCGTCGATCTCTGAATGGAGATCGTCGATCTCATTTTCTGCATTGGGCCGTTCGACTATCGTCGACCTCCGGTCGACAATCGTCGAGCTCCATTTTACCTTAGTGGGATTGTGGTTAGAGTTTGGTTTTGGCTTTATGTGAGGCTAGCTCACTCAACGCCAAGGTTTAGGTAGGCACTGAGTGGGTCTCACTCAGCGCCTTGTCGTGTTGATTCTTTTCAACACTCTTCCTTTACCTTGTTTTTCGTTCCCGAGAGATTTTCTTGTTATATTTCTGGTATTTTCTTGTCGGTCGTTTTCTTTACCTTCTTAAAGGCCGAATTGTGGGTCGTGGTTAGTAGTGGTGGTTTATAGCTCTTCAGGGGGGTGGAGTTGTGTGACATAGCCAAGGCCACTCTTGTTTTCGTGCTCCAGGTACGGGCTGGTCATGTGTGGGTGGAAGGTCCCTTGTACTTTCACATGTAGACCCTCGAGCTTGTTGACTTGGACTTGGTGAATGGAGGGCTGAGTTTGCCTCTGATCTGGTTCCTCGTTGTTTGTTTTTGCTACTACCACTCTCCACAGTTTAGGGTGTTAGAAGTTCCTTCCTTGGTAGCTTGCAGCACTTTAGGCTCTTGGTAGCCTATTAGGCCCGGCATGATATTGTTCCTGAGTTGGGTTGTTGCGGTTTTCTTTGCTCGTTGTGCTTTTCTTGTTGTCCTGTTTTGGACAGTTGTGACTCTTTCTACTGCATGTTTTTTAGTTACTTCTTCCTTTTGGTTGACTCTTACATGCAGTTGTTTTTACCTTGTTGCTTGCTGAGGTATTCTGTTTTCTTTTGGAATACCCCAGGTTCTGAGCCATAGCCAGTTGGGTGGCTAGTTTGCAGTGGTGGGGTTGGTGGTCTCTTGGACTTTGGAGTTCCGTTTGCCGTGTTTGTGAGGTAGTTTTTCAGTACTTTCATACAGACATACATATGTGTCAGTGGGTTCGTGTCAGGTTGTTGGCGCCCACTGGTAGTTGTTGCCCTTGTACTGCATATATTTACTTATGCTGCTACCATTTTCTGGAGATAGTCTACTTGCTCTGAGAAGGATTTATGCTAGGTGGCTTGTTATTTTCAAACCATAATTATTGTTATAAATAAAGCTCATGAATGACATGTTTCTATAAAACTTAATCACTATTTTCCAAACAACGTATAAAGACCGTTTTCTTATATATTATATAAATTAAATGTAGGGTCTTGCATAGCATGAGTGGTTCTCTTGGGACCCTTATGCGCTCTTTAGGGTGTAAAACCTAATTAAAGTATTTTTCTTTCCGCAGCGTATAAATATAGTTTTCTTTTGTGCACTAGGTGATCCACTGAGCCGAGGGATACGGTCTCTAAAACATAACTGATTTTCTATTCATTAAGCACATGATTTTCTTGCACATGGATAGTAGTTGGTTTGCCTGAGCATCAGCAGTTATCCCCTGCTTGACGTGGCATCATGGCGCGTATTTTCTCATACTCTGATGTTTCCTAAATTCGGAGAAAATGCGGGTTGTGACACCTGTTCCTAGTTCAAGGGTTAGTCAAGCGATTATGGCTCCATCACTGCGCACCTATAGGCCTGTTAGAATTCCTGCTCCGACCTATGATGGGTTAGGTGATCCGCGAGTATTTTTAAGATGGGTGAAGGATATAGAACTTTACTTTGAGCAATATCATATTGTGTACCCCCACAGAATTCCCGTTGCAAAACATCAATTATTTGGTCGAGCCCAGACCTTCTAGCTCAATGAGGAGCGACGTTTTGGGACGTCCCTCGACGACTCACTTGTAGGTTGGAGGATTATGAAGAATTTATTAACGGATGAGTATTACCCTCCATACTGCCGCTCTCCGTCTACTGATTATTTGAATGAGTCACTGCCTGAGATTTTGCCTACATCGAACCAGCATGTTCCCTCGTACTCCCGTATGAGGACATCTCATAATTTTGTTTCTCCCCGCCAGGGCACTAGACCCATTTCTGATCAGCAGAATGACTATACGCCCCACGCTAGATCTCTACCCCGCCAAGATCTGACTATTTCGAGCACATGTACACCTACCGTTAGGGAGAAAGAAAAGGTTAGGTCCTCTATCCCGCCACCTGTCCTTGTCACTACTAGGGACGTTATAAAACTGCGGGTTAAGCCTAGGCCAATAGTTAAGAGCTGCAAGGAGAACGCTACATGTTATTCTTGTGGAGAGATTGGCCACTATGCCGTGGAGTGCCCCACGAAGCCTAGGGCTTTTTATCTTTTAGCTTTGATGTCTGAGCCTGCCACTGAGGGCGATGCCGATTGTTTTGACGACTGTAGTGACGATGAGAAGATTAGATATCCTAGTGACCTGGATGATGATGTCTCCTCCGAGGCATCCCTCCCTGTGATTAGCCCACCTCCCCTCGACCATATTTCAGGCCCGTCTCCTATGTTAGTTGAGGAACCGTACAATGGCCCAGAGTTAGCTGACGTACCTACTGAGTTGGAAGATTTACATTGCGATGGATCTGTCCTATTGGATCGGTTAACGGACTTGTTAGGACACGACTTGATTTTACCTAGTCCGACCCACTTTGTTAAACCGTCGTTATTAGCACCTCCGCTTGAGATGTCTAGTGAGCTCTGTATTAGTGAGTATCTGCCGGCGGGCATGTTTTCATTTGCGACTGCGTATGATTTCACAGCGACTGTGCCTATTGATTTGGTGCCCTCACGACATTATTACCCGCCAAATCAATTTGCACATATTTTTTGTCCATCCTGGTACGAACTGCATGTAAACATATCATTGCCTTATGCCAGTATCTATGAGTTGCATCACTTTCACGCCCGTTCTCCTTCGAGAGCTTCTGACTGCAGAATTGATGATTCTAAATTAGTCTGGTTAGCCCCCGAGTGGATACCTTCGGGTTCCGAAACAAAATTTTTACATTGGAGCGCCGATCCTTTCATGATTATCAAGAATTTTGGATTTAATGCAATTTCTTTGGATTTTTACGATGCAATCGGTTTTTCACAGCATATCAATTTTTCGGATTTAATTTTGCAAATCTGGTCTCCATATGAGCGGCTTTCTCCGACGTTTCTCTCTTCCACTTCAAATTCTCATGGGTTGAGAGGTGAAATTTTTTCCGTGTCACTCTTCCATTTGGGTTTCCTGGTTCTCGCATTGGATGGTAAGATCTCCGCTGTTTTTCTTTATGCTGACACATCTATGAGGTTTTCTGCTGTACTTTCTCATGACAGGTTCTATTCTATTGCGGACGCCCGCAATGCTTGTCCTTCCCCATGGATGTCCGCTTGTTATTTCATCTTTGAAATAATATTATACTCATAATCTTTTAATTTTCATTTTATAAGTTATTAAGCTTATAATTTATAGGTCCTAAAATTATAAGTTTTTTATTATGTGGTTTTTAATTTTGTTAAAAACATTTTTAAGTGGCTAGGATTTTATTTTGGATTAGATGTAGAGCTAGATGGAGTGGTGTAACAAATTATATATATGCATGTATGTGGAGTGGGAGAGGCATTGAAGAAGATAAAAAAAGGAGAAACCTAAAAACCGGCTCACAATTTTGCTGCAGCCCTCCCCCTCTCTCGCCTGGCCGATTTCACCCCGACGCCTCCAGGAGAAGAAACCGTTGTTTGCTTGCTGCCGCCCCCTCCCATCGGTGGTTATCTTGCTGCTCCGGCTACCTCCATCCTCCTCCGGTGTGACTCCGAAGAAGGCGGCTCGGCTCTTCCTCATCCTGTGTGACTCCAGTGACCCTTTTGGAAGTGCGACTCTTCCATTGTTCTCTTGTTCTTCCTCCTCTCCTCCCCTCTAATTTCAGATTTGGGTAACGATTTCCTATCCCTTAAATATTGTGTGATATTCATCTTGTAATTGTGAGAGTAGTGGAGATTTGGTTTCAAAGTTTTATCCTAACTATTTATTCAAGTGCATTATAGAAAATCTGAATTTGTTTTCTTTCATATCCGATCTTCGCGAAGATTACCGTAAGGGTAGGTCCCCATGAACGTTTGTAAACCGGGGTTTGTGTAGCCTTTGGTTTCGAATGGATCAAGAGGATTTGGTATATCCTCGTTTGGTTTTATTTTGAGGGTTATATTTGGACTACTTTCCGAATTGAAATCTTTAGTCCGGAACGCCCTCCATGTGAATGGAAATGTTAATGATGCGATGCTAGATGTTTGGTTAGGATATGATAAGTGTAATTTTGTATGTTCGTGCAAGTTTGGGTGAGACTTTCCCCATTGTGAGATCACGCATTTACAAACGAAACTCTGCCTAAATTTCGAGTTTTGCGCGCACACCACGTGTTTTCTCAAATTCCCCTTAGGAATCCTTTATCTTCTTTGTGCCTTAGTTCCATTTAGGGAGTGGCCTACATCAACTGGTGGGTTGTTGGTGGCCACAACCTCCCTTTGATGAGTGAAACTCTCTTGTTAAGCAGACAGTACGGGGACTTCCCAAGAGGTCACCCATCCCAGTACTACTCCAGCCCGAGCACGCTTAACTATAGAGTTTTACAACATCTCATCAACAACTGAGCTGCCAGTGGGCTGGAGATGGGTTGGGATGCGTGGGCTACAGCCTGGTAACATCGCCTAGAGCAGAGCCATGACATTGTCATGTTGGATCGGATAGTGTCGTTACAATAAAAAGTGCACTTTTTTTGTAACACCTCTCCCCTACACTAGAGTGGTCTATTAGAGAGCAAGTTACTGGGCTGCAGCCCAAGCACCCCAACCCCTCTACCTCAACAGGCGGGTAGTTGGTGGCCACAACCTCACTTTGATGAGCAAACTCGACAGTTAAGTTAGGCCATACGGGGACTTCCCAGGAGGTAACCCATCCCAGTACTACTCCAGTCCGAGCACGCTTAACTATGGAGTTCTTTCAACTCTCATCACCAATTGAGCCACACATGAAATCCAATTTTTCACACAACCTTCAAGGGCCTACAAGCAGAAGCAGCAGCAAGGCTTCTGCCCGCTGAATCCAAGTAAGCCTGCAACACCTGCATATGGACGTCCACCTCAAGGGTGATAAACAAAGCAACGGTCAACGTTCAGCTGACCAATTATAACAACACTACCCCTTACCCGGGGCAGTGGTTCATTCCTGCAAGCATTGCAATCACAATATATATATCACAACAAGTGCACTTAGGCACAACCACATCACAATTGATGGCCTTCGTGTCAGACGCTCCGTGCACCTAGGGCACGCTTACGGTGTACCAAAATCCTCTAGGTCCCACCACTAAATCAAGGTGATTATCTTATTGGTCGGGCATAAGCCTACAAACCCCTGTTGAAGACCTCATGCACCCAACCCACTCAGAGGCATTCACGTCACGGTAACTAATGAGCATTATCAGTCGACCTAGTCTCGTAGTGTGATAAGCCTGTGAAACCGCACCTCTGCGTTGCCACTAATCGACCGCTCACAACGCAGGTACACAGTACCTCTAAATCAACTTCCCACCATAGAGTAACAAGCCCGTGAAACCAAACCTCTGCATTGCTACCAATCGATCTCTCATAACACCAGTACATAGTGCCGCTTTCATTCTAATCCATCTCTCCGCACAAGCAGAGCATACAAACAAAGGAGCTATACAAAGCTTCCTTACAAAAATTCACAAGCGTCCTCACCATCTCCGCAAGCTACTTTTTATATACACGGAGTCTTCTCCGGTTCACAATATAAGCATCACCAATCCAGACTACCCGTCAAGATGGGCTTCACACAACATGCCTATTCCGTACTACACACTTCCGGATCTAGATGCAGACTCAACCGCTGGAATCGCTTACGCTTTCCACCTCTAGGTGGAGGATCCTATGCACATGCATAAAGTAGGACTTCACTTATCCAAGAAGGAGATTGTTACCCTTGACGATCGCGTCGGAGCCAAGGAAAATAGGCCGGTTGGAATTCACCGAGACGGCCTTGCCTACAAAACGCTGGCCTCAGATCTCAAGTCAGACTGCTAACGCTCCTCCGGTAGCCGGATCTCTTCTCCTTCTCCTCCTCCAAGATCTCCCTTCTCTCTTCTCTTTAGAAAGAGAATGGTTTACGGTATGATTGAAAACTTAATTCTAATCCGGGGATAAACCACGCAGGGAAGAGCTTGGGCCACAGGATCACGGATGAAGGAAATGGACGGCCACAAACTGCCGTCAAATATCTATTTTTGGGTTGACACAACTTGTGACATGCCCGTGTAATAGGCTGTGTTCCCTAAGCGGTTTGGAACCGACTCCATCACGACCAGGACACGGGCTTAGACACGCCCGTGTCAACTCCTAACATGCCCGTATCACGAGGTACACGCCCGTGTGTAGGGGCGTATCACTCAATCGGCACAGGATCAACACTCCCGTAAAGTACACGGCTAAGGCAGATGCTCGTGTCCTTCGCCGTGTACCAAACAAGCCCCTGTGACACATCCGTGTCACAGGCCGTGAGACACACTCGATACAGCCCGGTTACCAACCCGAGCAGGACAAGACCTCGGATACAACCGTGTCCCTGGCAGTGTCCCCTTGACACACCTTGGGACATGCTCGTGTCCCAGGCCGTGTGCCTCTCTCGAGACACACTCGAGATCCACTCGAGTACCTAGAGCTGGACACGCCCGTGTCCCAGGTTATGTCACCCAGCCTGAACTCCAAATTGAAATTTGGGGTGTTACAACCCTCCCCTCCTTATAGAAATTTTGTCTCGAAATTTATATAAAACAAAACCATTCCTTTTTTGCAATTATACACCATGTCTTTTACACACAACAGACAACATTAAAAAGTAAAGGACACTCTTTCTCTATTTCTGCTTAGTCGCGTCCTTCAGAATCCATTTTACGGAGTCCTGTAACTCAAAATTATATATGCGAGGTTGTTGTACTTCATGATTTGAGCTTTGCGGCTCCAGCACTTCGAGAGTGTACACTCGCGGTTGCGCTCGGGATATAGAGGATTCCTCCACTGCCTTGCCCTTTTCCTCATAGGACGCACAAGTCTTTTTCTCATCCTTTGAAGGGCCAATCCAACAATTGCGGGTGACATGTCCCAACCTACCATAACAAAAACATGTACGCGTCTCCACACGTCCTTGCCAATACGTTGCTCCCGAAGCAACATCCGAAGACGTTTGTTCAGCAGGCCTGAACTTCTTCTTGTCCTGTTTTCTAAACTCTGATTGTTTCTACTATGGGACTTTGAACTCCGTCTTTTCCACCGCCAAGTTCTTTTTATCCTACACTCATTTCAAGTCCTTCTCCAGCGCACTTGCGCTATCTACTAACGCTTGGAAGCCTTGGTTCACCGAATTCGGGAGCGCCAACCTCAGCTCATATTAGAGTCCCTCGTAGAACCTATTCGTCTTTCACGCTTCTTCCGCAAAAGTAGACCCCCCATAGCGCCCCAGCCTCGTAAACTCAAGCAGGTAATAATCCATAGTTCGCTCACCCTGCACTAGACATTGAAACTCATTATCCATTGCAATTCGTCGTAATACTAGCAAATACTTTAACAAAAAAAATCTGGAGAATTCCTCCATCGATATCTCTCCCAAGCCTCTGCCTGCCAACTGGTACAACTCAACCTCATCCCACAAAAGTCGTGCCTCTCCTTCCAGTAGGAAAGTGGCAAACGTAAGTTTCTGCCCCTCATTAATCCTGATCGCTATAAGGATTCTCTTCACTCTTGAGAGCCAATCCTCGGCCTGTGTTGGGGAATTCACCCCGACAAACGTAGGTGGATGAAAATCCATAAACCGCTTTAGTTGCTCCTCAGCTGCTTTCTCATAAATCTGAGCTTAAACACTCTCTTGCCTCACACCAACCTGTACTGCTCCACTGTAGGCCTTGGCTACCCAATAGGTTGTGCTTGAATCATGGCTAATAATGGATCTGCAACTAAGCGTATGGTTTCCGCCGAAGGGGGAGGTGTAGGCACCTCAGCTGGTGCCGAACTCTCATCCGAAGGCTGGGGCTCAGACTGCCCAACACCACTCCTTGTCACCTATACATAAACAAGATATCAGTAACCTCCAATCCAAAAAGGCAAACATGCCCAATACACACGCTCACATTCCTAGTGGACATTTTTGTGTTCAATTATGATAAAATGGTTTGCTTATACACGTGCTCGCCACCCCACAAAAAATTCAACCACAAATTCGAAAGCGGAAGACCAAAAGAAGCTAACACCAAAATGTACCGAATCTACCCGTTAAATAACATATAATAGAAGGTCCAGCCAGGGCCCCACACAATATGCCACAAATAGACGGCGAGGTCACAGGTTAATACCAAAATATCATCGCACCCTAACCCAGAGCATTTTAGCGAAAGCTTATTACTTGCAAGAACTCAACAAATGAATATCCACTACATATATAAACAACCTATTTATATATAACACCAGGAATGTATACAAGCACACACCGTTCACGGCCTTAAGGACTTACAAGTTTCTCTTTACAAAAGGTTGTTTCATACATCGTCACGAAGGCTGGCCACACATGAAATCCAATTCTTTGCACGGCCTTCAAGGGCCTATAAGCAGCAGCAGCAAGGGCATCAGCCCGCTCAATCCAAGTCAACCAGCAACACCAGCATATGGATGTCTACCCCAAGGGTGATAAACAAAGCAATGGTCAGCGTTCAGCTGTCCAATTATAACAACCCTACACCTTACCCAGGGTAGTGTTCCTTCCCTGCATGCATTGCAATAACAATATATATATATCACAACAAGTGCAGTCAGGCACAGCCACATCACAAATGCAGGCCTTCGTGCCAGATGCTCTATGTACTCAGGGCACGCTTATGGTGTACCGAAATCCTCTAGGTCCCACCACCGATTCGAGGTGATTCGCTTGTTGGCCAGGCATAAGACTCCAAACCCTAGTTGAGGACCTCACGCACCGAACCCACTCAGATGCGTTCACCTCATGCCAACAAGTGAGCACTATCGGTCGATCTACTCTCGTAGTGTAACAAGACCGTGAAATCGCAGCTCTGTGTTTCAACTAATCAACCCCTCAGAACGCAGGTACATAGTACCTCTAGATCAACTTCCCACCATAGAGTAACAAGCCCGTGAAACCACACCTCTGCATTTCTACCAATCGATGTCTCATAACACCAGCACATAGTGCCGCTTTCCTTCCAATCCATCTCTCCGCACAAGCAGAGCATACAACCAGAAGAGCTATGCAAAGCTTCCTTACCACAATTAACAAGCGTCCTCACTATCACCGCAAGTTACTTGTTATATACACAGTGTCTTCTCTAGTTCGCAATATAAGAATCACCAATACAGACAACCCATCCAGATGGGATTCACACAGCATGCCTATTCCGTACAACACACTTCCGGATCTAGATGCAGAATCAACCGCTGCAATCACTTATGCTTTCCACCTCTTGGTGGAGGATCCCATGCACATGCATAAAGTAGGACTTAACTTGTCCAAGAAGGAGATCGTTACCCTTGACGATCACTTTAGAGCCATGGAAAACTAGCCGGTTGGAAATCCCCGCGACAGTCTTGCCTCCACAACAATGGCCGCGGATCTCAAGTCGGACTGCTTACGCTCCTCCGATAGCGGGATCTCTTCTCCATCTCCTCCACCAAGCTCTCACTTCTCTCTTCTCTTTAGAAATAGAATTTTCAATGGTATGAATGAAAACTTCATTCCAATCCGGGGTTAAACCCAACAGGGAAGAGCTTGGGCCACAGGATCAAGGATGAAGGAAATGGATGTCCACGATCTTCCCTCAAATATATATTTTTGGGCAGAAACGGCTTGTGACACACCCGTATCACCGGCCGTATTTCCTAAAAGGTTAGGAACCGAATCTATCCAGACTAGGACACGGGCTTAGACACGCCCGTGTCAACTCCTGACATGCCTGTGTCACGAGGTACATGCCCGTGTTGAGGGGCGTGTCCCTCAATGTGCACAAGATCAACACTCCCGAAATGGACATGGCTAAGGCACGCCTGTGTCCTTCACCATGTGCCAAACACGCCCTGTGACACTCTCGTGTTACAGGCCGTGTGCCA
Organism: Platanthera zijinensis; assembly: GCA_039513925.1. Taxonomy (NCBI): domain Eukaryota; kingdom Viridiplantae; phylum Streptophyta; class Magnoliopsida; order Asparagales; family Orchidaceae; genus Platanthera; species Platanthera zijinensis. Next base: position 99,682,057 of record CM077093.1, read on the forward strand.
CACTCGACAAAGCCCGATTACCAACCCGAGACGGACACTGCCTCGGACACGCCCGTGTCCCTGGCCGTGTCACCTTGACATGCCCTGGGATGCGCCCGTATCCCAAGCCATGTGCCTCTCTCCATACATAATCGAGTCCCACTCGAGTACCCAGAGTTGGACACACCCTGGAACACGCTCGTGTACCAGGCTGTGTCACCCAGCCTGAACTCCAAATTGGAATTTGGGGTGTTACATAATCTTTTCTACCATTGGTCATAGAGAGATGCCCTATCTTTTGCCAAAAATCACGCTGGTGCAGAATTGTCTAAGTATAGAAAATTTAAGCTGAAATTATTTCTACTCCGAGGGACTGTTAAGACTGTCTCCAAATTGGCAGATGATTTTATCAGACACATATCCTTATAGAACTCAATGATATAGCCTTTATCACATTATTGGCTTAAGCTGATTAGGTTATGTTGTAATCCATTAAGAAAGGCCACTTCTGGAAAGGAGACTATTTGAAAGTCACACTAGTGCCAACTATCTTCACCTAGGGGGGAATAGGTGATGCGCGGTCTTTTTGCGGAATAAAAATTTTACCTGCACAATAAAAGAAAACAAACAAAGCACAGAAAGACACGGGCAGTTATAGTGGTTCCCCGATTTGGATACGTCCACTTTCCCCCTTCGACCTATCTCTTAACAAGGGACAACTTGGTCACTTCACCAACAGGATTGAAATCCAATCCTCACACTAATGGAAGGAACCCTTCCACCCGAAGGAGTCACCACTCCACCACGGGTTGCACCCAACCCTTACAATGAGGAACCAACGTTCCTTTACAACAATAGTAAAAATGGAATGTATAAAATTCAAACTACTTTTGGAGCGCAAGGTGTCCCTCTTCGTTCGATGATGGGTTCTTGAAGAAGACGAAGAGTCCATGACCTAAGCACTCTCTTGGAGAGAATCTCCCCGAGATCGGCGGCGGCAAAGCTTGCGGCAGCGATTCTATCAAGATTGGAGGCTGCAAAGGAGAGCGGCGGCGATGCTTTCGAGATCCAAACTTCGTAGCAAAGCTAGCAAGGTCTACCAACGATCTTACTTGGATCGATTGTATCAATCGATTCGGAAGGGGAAGGTATTCCCGTTCAACAAATCAAGAGACAAAGGATCTCAAGATAGACATGTGAGACACGTTGCTTGGCTAAGCTTCTGTCACCGGGAGATCAGGAAGAATCCATGATCGGCGGCGGCGACAACTTGATGCGCGGAGACGGAGGCAGAAGAGAATACGCGATCCGCTAGGTAAAATCCGGCGGCGCTTTCTTTTCGTGTGTATCGATTCTATTTACTGTTCAAAATACACGAATATATATACTGTAGGTCTTCCTTTATGACCGTTGTGGGCCCCACCAGTAGAAACCCTAAGTCCGGTTCAAAACAGCGCCTGAACATTTGGTCTGGTCCAGCGAGCCAATGAAAATCGCCTAAGGCAAATTCGGCGGGAATCATTGGTGATTCTCGACGATTTTCGAGAATCACTAATGATTCCCGTCGAATTCTAATTAAAGGATTTATAGCTGAAAAGCAAGCCATCCAGAGTGAATCGACGAGAATCACACTCCATTCTCGACGAATCGGCGAGAATGCAGAGTCATTCTCGACGATTCTGACTTGGCAGACTTCTTGAAGGCTTTGAGTCAGCCGGGTGATTTTCGCCGATTCTGACTTGGAAGAATCCTTGAAGGCGTTGAAGGCGTTGAGTCAGCCAGATGCATTCGGCGAGAATCAGCTAGTGATTCTCGATGATTCGGCGAGAATCCCTAGTGATTCTCGTCGAATCGGCGAGAATCACTTAGTGATTCTCGTCGAATCTTAGACGAATTTTTGTCTATCTTCCCGTGAGCTGGTCTTTGACCCATCCTTGCTCCTCTTCAGCTCTTGCTCTATCTCGACCCTTTGCTTAAATGTAAATACACTCCAATAGAGAGAGCACATGTAGGCCAACACACTGATCTGCTCAACGAAAGAATTACGTTGCGCAGACCCGTGTATATTGACCCACTGCACCCTGACATTGGTGTGTACTTAGCGTGGAATAACTGCAAGCACAACTTGAATACAAATGATCAAATACATTATCAATTCACCTTAGCTGGTTCAGGGGCTTCTTCAAATCAGGTACATATAGGATACAATACCCAACAATCTCCCCCTATTTGAAGAAGCCTAAACCCAACAAGCTAAGGTGAATATAACGTATAGAAGAAAAACACAAACTGAATAATCAGTTGAGAATGAATTATGAATTTTCATACCATTATCTTTAGAGCATTTGGAGCATACTTAGCCTGAGCACCTTAGCACCTTAACCGAGAGGGTAATCTCCCCTTTTTCGGCTTCTACAAATCTGGGACTTCACTTGGAGCCACATGCTCCCCCTCAGATCTTGCATCCATGCTTGAGCTTGAGTTCCTTGCTGATGCACCCCCTTGATCCAAGAGCCTTGAGCTGTGCAGTCTTCACTCTTCATAGTTCAGCATGCCGAGTTCAGTTTTGAAGAGACGAAACTTGGCCTCGGCTAGGGGATTTGTGAAGATATCTGCAACCAGCTTATCCATGGGGACATAGCAGAGAGATATGTCTTTGTTTTCCACATGCTCCCGAATAAAGTGATAGCGCACTTCAATATGCTTCGTTCTGCTATGCGACACAGGATTGTTCGCAATTGCTATTGCGCTTGAGGAGTCGCAATACATTGGAACTTCGCTGAACTGCAAGTCATAATCTTTGAGCTGATTTATGATCCATAGAAGTTGTGCGCAACAGCTGCATGCTGAGATGTACTCAAATTCAGCTGTGTAGGTTCCGACACAATTCTGGTTCTTACTGTTCCATGAGATAAGCCTTCTTCCGAGGAATTGACACGTCCCGGAAGTGCTTTTCCTATCATCCCTGCTTCCTGCAAAGTCAGCATCTGAAAAGCCTATTAGCTCGACATCATTGTTTCTCGGGTACCACAAGCCAAGATTAGGTGTACCCTTAAGGTATCTAAGAATTCTCTTTGCAGCGACATTGTGAGATTCCTTAGTGTTCACCTGATATCTGGCACAAACGCATGTGGAGAACATAATATCTGGTCTACTTGTAGTAAGGTAGAGCAGGGATCCAATGATGCTTCTGTATTTGGTTTCATCAAAAGGTTTCCCTTTCTCATTCTTATCCAGAGACATAGTGGATCCCATTGGAGTCCTCATAGAGGTTGCATTCTCCATTCCGAATTTCTTGAGGAGTTTATTTGTGAACTTCGTCTGAGAAATGAAAATTCCATCCTCAGACTGTTTCACTTGAAGTCCCAAGAAATACATTAACTATCCCATACTGCTCATTTCAAACTTTCCTTGCATAAGTTTAGAAAACTTTTTGCAAAGATTGTTGTCTGTTGAGCCGAATATAATGTCGTCGACATAGATTTGCACCAGCAAGATCTTTCCTTTGACTTCCCTAAGAAATAATTCCTTATCTTTTTTTCCTCTAGAGAAGTTGTTCTCAAGAAGAAAACTAGACAGAGTCGCATACCAAGCTCGAGGAGCTTGTTTTAAGCCATATAAAGCTTTATTAAGAAAATATACATGATTGGGATAAGTCAGATTAATAAAACCTTGGGGTTGTGCGACATATACTTCCTCTTTCAGGTTGCGATTTAAGAATGCCGATTTCACGTCCATCTGATAGACTGTAAATCCTTTGTGAGAGGCATATGCTAGGAATAATCTGATAGCCTCGAGCCTTGCAACCGGTGCAAACGTTTGGTCGAAGTCGATCCCCTCCTCCTGTCTGTATCCTTGAGCCACTAGTCTGGCTTTGTTCTTCATGATGACACTGTGTTAATCTAGTTTGTTTCTGAAGATCAACTTTATGCTAATCACGTTCTGCCCCTTTGGTCTGGGAACCAACGTCCAGACGTTGTATCGTTCAAATTGATGCAGTTCATCTTGCATGGCCAAGATCCAAGATGCATCCTTGTTCGCTTCGTCAAACTTCTTTTGCTCAACCAGTTATATAAAGCTAAAATGCAGAATCTCGTTAATTGTACCTCGGCGAGTTCTGACACCGTCACGGGGATCTCCGATGATTTGATTTCTTGGATTATCCCTCACGTGATGAAGCTCTAGCAGTCTGGCATCTGGAGCTCAAACATTTTCTGGGGCTCCTTCCTCTTCAGGGAGGATAACTCCATTCTGACCGTGATCATCTTCGGTAGGCGTTGTGGTGGAGACTTTGACGTACTTGGGAGTTGCATCTTTAGCGGTCTCATCGAGACTAAGCTGTTCAATTCTTGTACCTGCATCTTCAAGAACACCACTGGAAGAATTGCTGTTAAGCAAGCTTCCTTCATCAAATACAACATTTATGGATTCCTCTACAAGTAGGGTTTTCTTATTGAAAACCCTATATGCCCGGCTATGGCTACTATAGCCCATAAATATTCCTTCGAAGCATTTTTTCCCCAAATTTAGTACGCGGGTACTTCCCGTTATTTAGTACATAGCATCTGCAGCCAAAGATCCTAAAATAGGATATGGTTGGTTTCCTGCATTTCAGTAGCTCATAAGGCGTCTTACGATGGCTCTTGTTGATCAAGGCCAAGTTTTGTTCATGACAAGCTGTGTTGACAGCCTCATCCCAAAAGTATTCTGGGAGAGAAGCGTCATTCAACATTGTCGTGCAGGCTTCAATGAGTGTTCTATTTCTACTCTCCGCAACTCCATTATGCTGAGGAGTGCGCGGGGAGGAAAACTCATGAAAGATACCAAGTTCTTCACAGAACTCTGTCATAGCACTAGACTCGAACTCTGTTCCGTGGTCACTTCTGATTTTGACCACCGAGCAGTTAAGTTCGTTCTGAATCTGCTTGACAAAACTAGTTAAGATGTCAAACGTATCAGACTTGCATTTTAAGAAGAACACCCAAGTAAACCGAGAGTGATCATCAACAATCACTAGCGTATAAGACTTGCCTCCCAAGCTATGAACTTGCATTGGACCAAATAAGTCCATATGCAGAAGATAAAGACATCTGGAGGAGTCTTTGTCTGCAATGCCCTTAAAGGTATCCCGAGTTTGTTTGCCCTTCTGGCATGCAGGACAGGGGCTATCTTTGATGCACTTAATGATGGGAGCATCCCTTACTAAGTTTTTAGAAAACAACATACTAATTGTCTTGAAATTAATATGTGCCAATCTCTTGTGCCATTGTTCACAAATAGATGCACTGCCTGGTTCTACTAGGCACACGGGGGTAGATGAATCTAAACTAAGAAAATCTAAACAGAAGATTTTTCTACTCCTAATGCCTGTTAATACTGTCTCTGAAGAGGCACACGATATTATCAGGTATTTATCCTTGCAGAACTTAACGTCATAACCTTTATCACATAACTGACTTACACTAATCAGGTTATGATTTAACCCTTGAACATAAGCCACGTCGGTGATAGAAATTATACCGTTGGAAATCATACCGTAACCCCTGGTGACTCCTCAATCTGATCCCCCAAAGATGACTTTGGGTCCATTCTCGATTGGAGAGTAATCACGTAGCAGGATTCTTGTCCCTGTCATATGCCGGGAGCATCCACTGTCCAAGTACCAAATATGAGTTTTGGGGGCCTTTGGACATACCTGAAACAGAATTAATTTCCCTTTGGAACCCAATCGAACTTGGGTCCTAGATTCCTCATTAGCATATTACCCCTCAGATGGTTATCACTACGAGAGGTCGGCCTCGCATTGCCAACAAGAGGAGTCTCGTTATTCCTCGGATTAAACCAACAATCCATGGCAAAGTGACCAACTTTGCCACAGCACCAGCAGTCAAATCTGTTATACTTTCTCCTAGGCACATGCTTCACCCTTGGAATGGAAGGTCCAGCCGGGGCCTTTGAACTGGAGGTGGAGGCATCAAGATGATAGCAGTCACATGATTTCTTCACCTCCTGTTTCTTTAGTACAAAAGGCTTAGCTTTTGGTGCCTGCTTCCTATTATGGCCGCTAGAGAAGTGGGCATAATCCTCCACTTGGACTTCCTCATAAGGTGCCTTGAAGACACTCTCGCAAAAGTTACGGGGGAAGGCCCAACCATCATACCAGCTTTTGGTCTTTTCAACCGAGGTCCGGAAGAAGTGGCCATAGGTTGACTCAAAGTCCTGTTCATTGCAGGGAAAGTAAGGCTTCCTGAATACAACAGGGTTGAGTGGGGCCTTTCTCTTTTCTGCAGCAGAGGCCTTCTTAGCAGCCTTATTTTTCCTCTGCTTTTTGTTTATCCTGGATGATTTACCAGGCACACCCGCATGCCCTAAGCCAGCCCCCTTAGCCTGAGCAGCGAAAGTATCAACCACTGGAAGAACAGTCTTTGGCATAGAGAAGCTTTGGACAATCTTCTTTTCTGCCGCAAGTTGTTCTTCCAACTTATTGATTTCTTCCTGTTTAAGGTCAAGGAGACTTAGAGACTCCGAGTGCTTAGAGATCAGGTCCAGGTGCTCCTGTTGGAGAGAAATCAAGCTAGTGATCTCTTCCCTTAGGGAGACACCCTCGACCTTAAGGAATTTGACTTCCTTTTTCTGAGCCCTAAATCTCTTGCGACATTCCTCGAAGGTGTTGAGCAGGAGCTCATACTTTTTGAGGAGCTCAGCTTCTCGGGCAGATGGGCTGTCATCGAGATCATCATCAGAAGACTCATAGTCAGAGTCGGAGAGGGGGGTACGAGCTTTTACCTTCCCAGTGAATGGGGGGGGGGCATTCTCCTTCTGAGTTAGAGCGACCCACTAGCCCGAAGTAGGCTTCCTCATCATCACTGGAGACTGAAGAAACAGATTCACTCAGTGTCTTTGGCTTTTTAGCGATGCAGCTTCTCTCATTCTTTTTATCTCTAGAGGTTCTGTGCTCCTCTCCCTTTCCATTCTCTCTCTTTACTTGATGGCAGTCAGCCACGACGTGTCCTAGCTTATTGCACCCAAAAAAAATTATGTCAGTATGACGATGTTTGTTCGGTTTTGATTCATACCTGTCGGAAGAATAATTCTTCTTCTGATTTCTGGAGGAGGATCCGTCTCTCTTTATTTGATTCCTCTTCTTGAGGAACTTCTCGAATTCTCGGGTGATGAGGGAGAAGTCTTCTTCAGACAGCTCTGAGCCGGAGGAGCATGGCTCGGAGACTTCCTCCTCTTCCTTTTTCCACGAACGGGACGAGGCAGCACCCTTGCCTTTCCTTGAGTGAATGGCTTTCATGGCCACAGTGTTTTCTTTTGTTGAGGCTTTCTCGACTTCTTCTTCTGCTTTCCTCGTGTTGAGCTGAAGCTTATAGGACATAAGCTTACCAAATAGTATCTGAGGATCAGTTTCTGCTAATTTGCAAAACTCTCGGATGGCGCAGATCTTCGTGTCTCATTCCTTAGTAAGGGACCTAAGGAATTTATCATTCAATTCACCATCAGTGAACACTCTTCCATATCCTTTTAGGGCATTGAGGTTCTTGAGGAAATTCTCCAAGGTAACTCCGATCTCTTCCTTGGGCACTTGCCTGAAGGCCTCATATTTCTGGTTCAGGAGGGATCTCCGATCATACCTCACTTCATCAGTGCCCTCAATCAGAATAATCAGGCTGTGCAAGATATCCTTGGTTGTCCTGTAGTTGCAGAAGTTCTGCATCATGGAGTCATCGACTGCGCTGACTAGAATGTTCTGTTCTTTCTTGTCAAGTCCGACCAGCACCATCTCGTCCTTGTCCATTTCATAAAGCTTCTTAGGCACAATGGTGGAGGCCTTAGTGGGAATATAAGGTCCCTCCTCCACGATCATGAAGAGTCGAGGTTCGACTGCTTCCATGTAGAATCTAATCCTTTCCTTCCAGATTGGCTAGTTTAGCCTGGTGCACACTTGGATCTTGCCTGAGTACTTGAGTCCGTCCATAGTAGATATCTGCCTTCTTCTTGACACTAGTGGCAGGAACTTACTGAAGGTGTTAACCTTTTTGATGAGCAACCTGGCTCTGATACCACTTGAAAGTCATACTAGTGCCAACTATCTTCACCTATGGGGGGAATAGGTGATGCACAGTCTTTTTATGGAATTAAAATTTTACCTGCACAATAAAAGAAAACAAACAAAGCATAGAAAGACAAGGGCAGTTATAGTGGTTCCCCGATTTGGATACGTACACATTCCCCCTTCGACCTATCTCCCAACAAGGGATGACTCAGTCACTTCACAACCAGGATTGAAATCCAATCCTCACACTAATGGAAGGAACCCTTCCACCCGAAGGAGTCACCACTCCTCCACCACGGGTTGCACCCAACCCTTACAATGAGGAACCAACCTTCCATTATAACAAAAGTAAAAATAGAATGTATAAAATACAAACTACTTTTGGAGCGCTAGGTGTCCCTCTTAGTTCGAGACGCGTTCTTGAAGAAGACGAAGAGTCCACGACCTAAGCACTCTCTTAGAGAGGATCTCCCCGAGATCGGCGGCGTCAAAGCTTGCGGCAGCAATTCTATCAAGATCGGCGGCTGCAAAGGAGAGCGGCAATGATGCTTTTGAGATCCAAACTTCATAGCAAAGCTAGCAAGGTCTACCAATGATCCTACTTGGAACGATCGTCTAGATCGATTCGGAAGGGGAAGGTATTCCCGTTCAACAAATCAAGAGACAAAGGATCTCAAGATAGACACGTAAGACACATTGCTTGGCTAAGCTTCTGTCGCCGGGAGATTAGGAAGAATCCACGATCGGCGGCGGCGATAACTTGATGCGCGGAGACGGAGGCGGAAGAGAATACGCGATCCGCTAGGTCAAATCCGGCGGCGCTTTCTTTTGGTGTGTATCGATTCTATTTACTGTTCAAAATACACGAATATATATACTGTAGGTCATCCTTTATGACCGTTGTGGGCCCCACCAGTAGGAACCCTAAGTCCGGTTCAAAACAGCGCCTGAACATTTGATCCGGTCCAGCGAGCCAACGAAAATCGCCTAAGGCAAATTCGGTGGGAATCATTGGTCATTCTCGACGAATCGTCGAGAATCACTAATGATTCCCGTCGAATTCTACTTAGAGGATTTCTAGCTGAAAAGCAAGCCATCCAGAGTGAATCGGCGAGAATCACACTCCATTCTCGACGAATCGGCGAGAATGAAGAGTCATTCTCGACGATTCTGACTTGGCAGACTTCTTGAAGGCGTTGAGTCAGCCGGGTGATTTTCGCCGATTCTGACTTCGCAGAATCCGTGAAGTCGTTGAAGGTGTTGAGTTAGCCGGATGCATTAGGCGAGAATCGGCTAGTGATTCTCGACGATTCGGCAAGAATCACTAGTGATTTTCGTCGAATCGGCGAGAATCACTTAGTGATTCTCGTCGAATCGGCGAGAATCACTTAGTGATTCTCGTCAAATCTTACTTAGACGAATTTTCATCTATCTTCTCGTGAGCTGGTCTTTCACCCATCCTTGCTCCTCTTCAGCTCTTTCTCTATCTCGACCCTGTGCTTGAAAGTAAGTACACTCCAATAGAGAGAGCACACGTAGGCCAAAGCACTGATCTGCTCAACGAAGGATTACGTTGCGCAGACCCGTGTATATTGACCCACTGCACCCTGGCATTGGTGTGTACTTAGCATGGAATAACTGCAAGCACAACTTAAATATAAATGATATAATACATTGTCAATTCATCTTAGCTGGTTCAGGGGCTTCTTCAAATCAGGTACATTGAGGATACAATACCCAACACAATACCATTGGTAATAATACTATAACGTAAGGTGATTCCCCTGTCAGACTCTCAAAAGATGACTTTTTGACCATTTTCGACTGGGGTATATTCTTGCAAATGATTCTTGTACTAGTCTTGTGCCGAGAGCATCCACTGTCCAAATACCATATTGTAGTTTTGTTGGCCTTTAGTCATACATGCAATCATAAATCATTTTCCCTTAGGAATCTAAATAGTTTTGGGTCCGTGGTTCCTTGTTAGCCTGACACCACTACGAACATTAATGTTACGTGTTGTCGGTCTCGTACTATTAACTCATGGAGTTTCATTTTTCACAGGATAAAACAAACATACTACGGTAATGTGACCAATCTTGCCGAAAAACCAACAGTCAAACATATTGTACCTTCTCTTGTACTCCTTCTTTACCTTTTGAATGGGAGGTCTAGAAGGGGAAACCAACTTGGAGGTGGAAGCCTTATAATTACAGCAAACACAAGGCTTCAGAATATTCTAAGCCTCGGAAGCAATAGTTTTAGCTTTCGGTGCTTTCTTGAAATTTGGTCCATGAACATAGGGACCATACTCTTTAAAAGTTATTTCTTCATACGGTGCCTTGAAAGCGCTTGCACCAAAATCTTGGGGATGGGTCCATCCTTGGTATTGCTTTTTTAGGCTCCACAAAAGTTGACCTAGCAAAGTGACCATAGGACGTCTCAAAGTCGTATTTATTTATGGGAAAGATTTCCTTATTAAAAGAGTGTTCACTTTGAGGTGCCTTCCCTTTTCCTTTGGTGAGGGCTCTCTTAGTAGCCTTACCATTCTCAGTTACGTGGCCAAGACCACTACCCTTCTTAGGAGCAGAGAATTCATCAATGAGAGGAAGAATGGTCTTTGGCTTAGAGTACCTTTCAACATGTTTCCTTTACACCAAGTGCTTTTCTTTTGCTCATCTTAGTATTTTTCCTTCTGACTTAATAGTTAAGCAGAGAAATTTAATTCCTCTTTCAAGGAGTGAACATATCTGAGATTTGTTTATTCAACAATTTTCCCCTTCAGTCGTGATTAAGCTGGCTTGAGAGAAGCAATCTCTTATGATTGTTTATTGACTACCTTGCAGCATTTGTCAAAGGCTCTCAAAAGTTCTTGATGTTTAGCTATCAAGTCAGACTCATCTTCCTCAGAAGAATATTCTTAATTACCATTTCTAGAAGTTTGAGATTCAGAGAGCATTGTGTGAGAGTTTACCTTCCCGGTCAATTGGGAGATGCCTACTTCCTCATCTGATTAAACCATGACCCCGAAGTAAGCTTGTTCATTTTCATAGTTTGACTCAGTTGAGTCACTATCGCTAAGAGTCTTTGACTTCTTTGCAATGAATCTCTTCTCTTCCCTCCTCTTATCTCTGAAGGATCTCTTTTCTTCATTCTTGGATACTTCCTTCTTTTTAAACGGACACTCTGCAATCTCGTGTCCTGACTTATTGCAATAAAGATAAACTATGTGTTGGGTACACTGAAAAATAAGAACCAGATTTGGAGAAGGCTCATCTTACTCAATAATATACATCAATTTGTAATTGATGGATGTTTGAGTTTCATTGTGCAGGTGTAAGGTTTGCAAGAAAATTTTCTAAGTAGTTGTGTCGACACACATGACTTGTGTCGATATACACACTCAACGACAACTAGACGACACTTAACGCCATCTAACCGCAACAGCTATACTGAGTCTGAAGGCTTGTGTCGACACATAGTACTTGTGTCGACACAGAGTACTTGTGTCGACACACACTCAAAGACGTCTTGACACACCCTCAACGACAGCTGGACATACACTCAACGCCATCTGTCAGCATCAGTTATATTGAGACCAGGAGCAGTTGTGTCGACACACAGAACTTGTGTCGACACCTACAAACAGAAGTTGTGTCAAGTAGCAGAAGAATGACTATGACAACACATGGAGTGTTGTGTCTCCATCATTAAGACTTGTGTCAACACTTATTCTATTTGTGTCGACACATATGAAGCAGTTTGCTGAGTAGTTCATACTGAGTTGCAAAGTCTTTGAGGAATCAACTGTCATGACTTGTGACTCGACAGCTGTCATAACCAACAGGTTTGACACCTCTGTCAGAACTATCATAAGGTTATTAAAAATCGAATCAGCCAGTAATCATTAGGAAACTCTATATAAGGGACTGATCCTTGACAACCAGAAGAACTTATAAAAGAAGTAATAATGCAATTATGGGAAAGAGAATCTGATAATAAGAAAAGGGGAAACCCTTAAGAAGGCAGATCCAGAACAGTCTGTAAGAAAGATTCAGATCTAATTCTTAATCTAAGGATGGAGCTATCTGAAGATCAACTTCTACATCAAGTGAAGATCAACCTTATTTTGTTCAATCAAGAAGTTTTGAAAAAACTAAGTCTGGTTGGATCTGAAGATTCAGTTTATTCAAGAACTGATCATGAAGCTCACACCCACAGAGAGTTCTATCTTGTGAAATCTCTGTACTCTTTAAATCATTCAATTTTCTTATAGGATCTTTTGTAAGATCTGATTTATAAGCCTGTAATTATAAAGGCTGAGGTAGGGCTAAGTGCCTGAGGTATAGGACTTGTGAAAGTCTGAGTTGTAAGCCTAGTGATAAAGGCTGAGGTTGGGCTAAGGCTTGAGGTAGGATTCTTGGAAAGAATCTGAGGTAAGACTTGTATAAGTCTGAGCTGTATGAACCAATCTGGATCTGAGTTGTAAGATTTGTGAATCCGAGTAAGTGGAAGGAAGTTGGGTTGAATCCAGTTATCTACTGGATAGGCAAAGGGGGAAAGTGGATATACCCATACCTTGGGGAACCACTCTAAATCTGGTGTACTGTACTGTGCTGTGATTGGTGTACTGTGATTGTTGTGTTGTGATTGTTGTGCTGAGAATTGTTTTTATCTGTGCTAAGTTAGAACAAGTTAATTTCCTAAAATTTATTAAAGAAAATTAGAACCATTTCACCCCCCCCCCCTCTAGGTGTCTAGGCTCTTGAAATCAAGCATTTATAGTTGTATCAGAGGGAGGTTACTCAAAGATAGACCTAACAGTCAGAGTGAATCTCCAATGGAATTAACAGATTTCAAGAATGTGTTCAAATATGAATCAGAAGGAATTTGGATCTATGAAACTGCCTATCAATAGGAAAGAATGCTTTGGCATATGGAACGAAAGGTCAGGTTATTCATGGAAGCATCTGATCCAAGAATCTACATCACAGTACAAGAAGGCCCCTTCATTCCAATAAAGGTATTAGTTCTGGATGCAAATATTAGAACTTCAAAGAGTTTTTTTGAAATGACCAAGGATGAGATCATCCAGGCAACATTAGACAAAAGAGCACAAAACATTATTGTAAGTGCTACAGATGATGCCACATTTCAGAATCTGGTGCATTACAAAACCTCTAAGGAGATGTGGGACATCTTGATTGTCAACATGGAGGGAACTGAAGAAGTTAGAGAAGACAAGAAATCTATGTTAAATCAAGAATATGAGAGCTTTAGAGAAGCAAAGTCTGACAGCATTGCTGAATGTTACAAGAAGTTCTTCAGGATAGTTAATGAGATGATGACCTATGGAAGAGTCTTCAACACATATGAATAGAATGACAAGTTTATCAGATCACTAGCAACGGACTGTGACACAAAGATATGTTCCATCAGAGAGATGGTCAGGCTTGTTAATACACCTCCACCAAAACTATTTGGAAAGCTGCTATCCTATGAAATGCAGCTCACTGCTAGGAAAGGGGAGGAGAAAAATAGTAGGTCTGAGTACAAAGATAATTCAGTAGCATTCAAGTTATAAGGCACAATAAAGGGTAGGAGAAAGTCTCCTTCTCCACCCAGAAGGAGTGCTGAGGCAGAAGAAGAAAATCCTTACAACAGCACATCAGATAGCCACACCTCTAATGAGGACTTTGCTGTATTTACAAGGCAGTTTCAAATGTTCATGAAAAAGAAGAAATGGAGAACCAGGCCATCTGCATCCTTCTCCAAGGGTAAGTATTACAAGAAAAAGAAGACTCCCAAGGAGGACAGGTTTGCCTCAAAACCTAGTAAACAAACTAATTATAAGATTGTTTGTTATTGTTGCAACAGGCCTGGACATGTCATAACTGACTGTCTAGACAAGAGGACTGAATCTAAGGACAAGAAGAAGCATCAATTGAATGGCAAGAAGGAGAAATCTTTTGTTGCTCAAAAGCAGAAGAGTTAGAGAGACTATTCATCTTCAGGATCAGGAGAAGAAGATGATGCAGAAACATATGTTGGGCTGTTCTCAACAGAACAAGATTATAGGGAACTAGAATTCCTACAAATAGTGGACTCCAAAAATGGAGTGAAAGACTTTTGCTGTCGAGGGCTGAAGGCTCTGTGAGAAAATGATTAGTGCCAGGATCAGCCTGGTCCAAGAAAGGAATACAATTCTCCCTCAACTTCTGATTTTTTTCACTGGATCAGAATTAGCAGCATCAACTTCAAGAGAAGTGGATGGTTCTGATTCTGAGGGGGATGTACATTAACTCATAATGAGTATGGTGGGCTATTGCAAGCTATTAAAAGGAGCAAGGTTCTTGCAAGAAGCAGGCCAAGGAAATTGAGTCTCTTTAGAAGGCTGCATCAGATTCAGCCATGTAGATAGATTTAAAACAGAAAGAGGTTTCCAAACTAAATAACATTACTATTATTCAGATGGGAACAATATCTTTCAAGAAAAATCATATCAATAAACTTGAGGCAAAACTTCAGCAAGAAAGAGAGTTAGTGGCTAAATTCTCTAAGCCAAAATCTGTCTTGCCCTTAATAGACAATTTCATTTTTCAAAAAGGAAAGACTGGTCTAGGTTTTAAGGGAAGAACTAGGGCCACAAATTCTCAAAGAAAAGGTAAGGACCCAATTCATCCACTAGCTAAAAAGCCCCCTATTTTATTTAGGAAAGTGATGCAACCTACAAACAGGTATGATCATGATATTACTCATATTCACTGTGAGTTTGGAGATCTAATGGGCAAGGGTGCAAATGCCAATAGGTCATACTATAGGCAAGCCCATCAGGTTCAAAAAGAATTCTTGGGGTTTGCTTCTCATGCACCTACACTTAACAGGACTGCTAGCTACAAAGTTGTGAAGACTGTACCTAAAAGAAGGTATAATAGGTTTGAGTGTTGGTGTTGTGGTAAGGTGGACCACTTTGACAAGGATTGTTTGTTCAAAACAAGTGTTAAAACCAAGAATAGATTACCTGTATGAACAACTGCAGGATTTCAAACAAATAAGGACCTAGGACCCAATAATAATTTGCGTTCTAAGGATAAGTGATTCTTTATTTGATGTAGGTGAATCCAAGTGGCCATACCCCTATATGGTACTTGGATAGTGGATGTTCCAGACACATGACTAGAACCAGAAGAATGTTGAGGTACTATGTGTAACATCCCATGTTACTTCTAGGCCCCCTTAACCTAGATTGGGTTAGGCATAAGGTGGTCGTTAAGGGAAATTAGCTAGGTTTGACCATAGGTAGTAGGTTGTAGCCATGTGGGGTCCACTATAGGACCAAAGTCAAAATAAGTCAAACTAGCCTAAAAAGGGATCCTAGCCACACCATGACCCCACCACATTGCCCTAACCCTAAAAACAATCTAAGTGGAGCCTAGGGAAGGTCTTAAGGTCAACTATAGCACCCATGTTGACCCAAGTCAACACTTTGACCTAATTAGCCAAAAATGACCCTAAGCCCTATTCCTTGGATAAGGTCCACCCAAACTAACCTAATGCCACCCAATTGGTCAAAGACAACCTATACCCCCATATGGAGGAGAAAAATTGGGTACATGCATAGATAATTTGAGAAATTGCCTAGGAGAGAGAAATTGGAAGAATAGGAGAGAGAAAGGGATATTTTGGAATGCTAAGTGGTTTGGACCCACTTGGGCCATACCATCAGCCCACACATGGGCTAGTCGACCCTTGCTGCCACTTAGGGAGATTTGAATGGGGTGGGGCCCACCCATGCATGCATGGTTACAATACCAAAGTAAAATCGCCACCTTTGCTTAGGTTGTATCACCCCACCCCTCCTATACTTCATCTCCTTCCTTCCCCTCACCCCCCTCGACCACTTCACCCTCAAAATCAGGAGAGCAGCAGAGAGAAGCCAAGCTCGGGCTGAACCAGGGCTGGAAGCAAGGAACCCGAAAGAAAAACACCACCACCGCCGGAAATGGCTCCCCGGCGCTCCTCACGTTGCATGGCCGCCGGGAAGGTCCTCCCTCACCTCTCTGTTCTTGTTGTAGATCTTAGGAATGTTAGGGATAGGGTTCGGGCTCGAATGAGCCCGAACCCAGCTTAACTTTTTCTCCATTAATGGAGATCTGGAGGTTTTCGGGTTGGGTGGCGCCGCCGTTTTCCGCCCCCCTAGCCGCCGGAAAATATTGCCCCCACCACCGTGAGGGTGGAGGAGGAGATTTCCGATGGAGTCGCCGCCGGTGGCCGCCGGGAACCGCCCCGTGAAACACCACCATGCACCGGCTCAATTTCAGTCGGTTTGGAGAAGAAATACACAGGCCGTCGGATTGCTTTAAGATCTGTGTCAGGCATGAATATTAAATCCTTGATTTATTTAAATATATGAATAGTGTCAAATTCTGTCTTATAAAAACAGTTTTTGCATGTGGATTTTTATGGCACTTGTGGCCCTTTTCATAAAAAGTATTTAAAATAAAAATTATAGGTATCTGAGTTATCGTTAATTTGATATATTACACATTTATTTTGGTTAAGTAGGCTGCCCTATAGAGCCATTTTCCTAGGACTGGTCCTAGGCTAGGGAAGAAATTAAAAGTGAAGCCCATGCTAAACAAGATGTCCACATGGCCTGAAATTTTTGGCATGTGGCTTATTTGGGCATATCCAGCCTCTGCCAAAAATTGAGAATTTTTGGGACAACTTTGCCTATAGTTTTTGTCATAATATCAAAAAGTAAATTAATGGAATAATTGGAGTTATATGCATCCAAATGGCCCCAAATTTTGGTGGCAGGTCCTTAGGGACATCATTGGTGCTTGGTAGAAATTTAAGCACAATTGGGCCACTACATGTTGGGTTAACCCACTTGCATGTGTTGGCTACTTATAGTCTTGGGGTGTTATTAGCAAGAAATGAAATATTGTGTATTTAGCCTAGCTGAGGCATCCAAAAATCATGGAATCTATTCCAGTGATTCATTAGGGTAAAGTTCACCCCTATAATTAATTATGGGATTTTAGGGATCAAAAATCCCATTAATTGGAATTTTCAAAATATAGGTCTTTTTGGAAAATAAATTGGAAAAATAGATTTTGACCAAAGGAAATTTCCAAATATGTCATGTCAAAAATGATGTTTTAATTGACTTAGGAAAATTTTATATCTCTGTTTGAGAACTGTTGGAGAAAAATACCTTGAAATTACTATTTTACACTTTTTGTATTTAATCATGAATTGGTGGAATTACTTGTTAGAAAATTGTAGAAATATTTCTAGAGTTGTATAATTGTAATATTAGTTTTGTAGATTTATTTCAGAATTTTTGGACACACTGATAATTATTAAGTTAGAAAAAATGGCATTTTGGTAAATAATTAAGAATGGAAATTGATAGGCCATTATGCTATAGAAGTTAGTGAAACTCTGCCATTAGTCATGAAGTAATGATATAATTGCTTAGTAATTTTCCTGGAAATTTGGTTTATGTATTTCTTCTACTTCATTTGGAAACTTGTATTTATGAAGAATTTGTATTAATTATGGGATAAATAGAAATATTAAAAGGAAAATTATGAAATCTTATAGACAGTAATGTTTTACCCATATGCAATTCAGGAAAATTCCCTTAGGTCAATAGATTTTAAATGATACCACTTCATGTGTAAAATGACCTAGGGAATAATTTAAATGATTTAATTAGAGGCATTAATGCCCTAGGAAAATCATGAAAATCACCATGCTCATTTTATTAGTCCATACCACCCTAGGATAAATATTTGGGGGGTTGATGGACCAAGGAATTGGAAGTTCGATTTCGGGGTGGTATTAGGTCATGGGCTGCGCATAGTAAAAGTAGATTGTACCATAAGGCCCACCGGGGGGATAGATCGACAATTGAGCTAGGGAACATGATTGGAAATATAACCCTGGTGGTTAGTGTCGTCTAAGTGATGAGAGTAAAAGTGCAAGTCTTTGGGTAACCATTAGAGCAGAGGCCGGCGGAAGACCGTCGCCCTTCCGATAATAATACCTTAAGTCATTAGGATAGTTCTAAAGTAATAATGAGAGTTGGTTGTGGATCATGGGTAGACATCAACTAAAAGTAATTATCCTTGCGAAAGGGAACATTGGGCTTGTCATCACTTTTTGGTTCCTAGTGCCTTCGAGACCCCTTCATTGGGCATACCTTGGGCAGTCCTGGGATTAACCCTAAATTACTAGGTATAATAATCGGTAGACAAGACTAGTGTAATAGGTTAAGTAAGTTGTATATGTTCTCACTCATGCCGGGTTGGAGGAACTTGGAGTATATTGACTACTTGCTCACCCGGGCAGAGTTGGAGGGAAACGATTGGTTTACATGCTCACTTGTGCCGGGTTGGAGGGACATGGAGTCTATTGACTACTTGCTCACCCGGGCAGAGTTGTAGGGAAATGATTGATTTATATGCTCACTTGTGTTGGGATGGAGAAATCAGGACGGGTTGGTCCTGCGAGCTGGAGGCTCGAGTTGAAATAATTGCATGTGCATAAAGAAAATGGTGGTGGGTCATGCGGTACTAGGCCAATCGTCACACCGTTGGCAGTACGGTGACTCGGGTGAGGTGTACGGGTGGAAGGGCCAGTATTTTGTTTAATACTGCGGTCAGGAAGACAATCCCTGAAGACGTGCGGCCGATCTAAAAGTCTGGCAGGCTGCTAGCAATTAGTACGCAGAGACTCTAGAGTGCACTTATCAGTGTACAAAGACGTACATGAGAGGTCTTGGCCTGGTAGTGTGTATACCAGCCTAGAAAGCAGAGAAGCCCAATCCGCTGCTGCCGGAGCCATGACGGCTGTACCTGAGAGTGATGCTAGCTCTCGAAAAGTGGGAAATAAAGTTTGTGTGCACAAAGTCGGGTGTGTGAGTTGCACTGCTTGTTCATGTCATACCCACCATATAGATGCATATCATAATCATTCATAATAACCTATGACACCTAATGTATAAGTGGTATGGGACGCTTATACATTAGGACCTGCTAAACGACCCCTTGGTCTATAAGCTTGTGTGGGCAAGTTTATAAATTAAGGTTATTTCAATTTACATATATATATATATACTGCTTGTGATAACCGACACCCCAACGTATAAAGTGGTATTGGACATTTTATACGATGGGAGCCTTGTAGAAGATCCCTTGACTTATGTGTACTCACATAAGTGAAGGTTAAATTCCTTTCTTACTTTAACTATTACAATATGTTTATAAAAATTATTAGCTAGGTCCCCCTTTCACTTGTTTGTTTTACTCTCCACTTTCACGTCCTTTCCTTTCTTCCTCCCCGCTCGGTGCCTAGGAGCATGGGGGAAGGGGTGGGGGACGATAGGGCTTAGTCTTATAGACTAACGGTTTTCGAACCAAATCATATTAGGGGATCGTAGAGCCCAACATGGAGGAGCAGCCAGGAGACCGGTGCGAATGAAGACAGGGCAGTCTAGCTCAGGAGTACAGCCAGCTGGGACCGTGAGTCACGACTTCTATTAGTTGTTTTATTTTTCTTCCGCGTGAGAGATCTGTAGTGAGGATATTGATGTACCGGGCTTAAGCGCTCCATATTCATGTACTCATTATTGGACTATATATTATTGTACTTCTCATTTGATTTATATGATTAGTACTGTGACTGTGGACTATGCTGTGTTTACTCTGTTTTATACTTCTGTTTCTCATATTTGCCAAACAGGTTTATGATCGTACTAGCCGGCAGAATCGGTGACTTGCGGTGTCGACTAACCCGTGTGTTAGTGTAATCGTAAGGCGGCGGTTCTGGGCATAAGATCCGAGTTAGCCCCGGAGAGGGGGAACCGGATCTTACAAACTGGTATCACTTGAACAAACGATCATATGAGAAAGAAGTCCACAATATTGGAACACCCCGCTCGAGCATTAGTTTGCGGACAAACTATGCAGCTGAAGCAATGGTGTGCCCATGTGCAAAAGTCACATAAAACAGTCCATTAAGCAATGAGTTAGGCCAATCCAACTAGGACACCACCCTAGTTTTACTTACCAAGATGATTTTGTGTCGTACCTTAGGCCAAATATCGACTTCAGATGTAGATTAGTTACGGTACGAGGATAAACAAATCGATTAAAGAAAGATCTTAATTCCAGAGTCCCTACTTAAGGCTTAAACCTCGATGTCCCTACTTCACATATCGAATGATATTACCAATTCTTACTCAAACTGATAAGGACCGCCTCGAGAAGAATTTGATGCATAAGTTTATAGTGGATTAGTAGGGTACTCGTAAGCTTAATCCTTGTACCGAAGACTTGATTACGTCAAGACATCCACGATAATAATATCAAAGGTCGAATAAAAGTTCAGATTTTTGAAGAGACACTTCCTAGTTTGGTCACATGTTGACCTTGAACATATTGTCATACGATAACCTTGAAGGCCTAAGGTAGATAACATATCAACTGAAGTGGAAATCCATGCCAAGGATTGTTAGCCCTAAGGATTATGGCATGTACATGATGACTACATTGTGAATGTCAAAGGAAAATTAACCAAAATATATGGGGGCTTAACCTTTTTTTTATAGGGCTGAATTCATAGCGAATCGAATTTATCTAAGCTCTTCTCTAATAAAGCATGTGTCGCAAGCATAGCGATCTAAAAACTTGGCTTATTCAAAAAACGCTCAAGTAAAGATGAGGGTTTATATATATACATGACCGGTATGATGTTCAAATCTTCCTAGAAGGTTAGGACTCTCGAAGAATTTCACGCTATTTATTTACCTTAAGTGGTATAGACTATTAACGACAAGTTATGAACAAACCAAATTCACGAATGAAGTAGGAAAGTAGAATGTTTCGAGAATTTCTTTCCACCCTCATAATTACTCCAAGACAATATGAGTAAGTGAACAAGGAGAACAGTAAGTTTAATTTCTTGAAAGATATATAAAGAGTGGCTTAGTGATGTGTATATATAACCTTGAAACTAAGGGGAGACCGTTTAAGACTTCAATAAGTTTCCCAATTTCGAGTTTAAAGAAATAAGTAACTACTTGGTCCACATTCTAATGAGCACTCGTGATCTTCCTTAATACCGACACGGTATAAGTCATTTACATATATACGTGAAACCGAAGAAATTGTGTTCAAAAGATCAAATTTGGACCAGTATGAGTTGTAGATGGATTTACATACAATTAAGGGTTGTTTGATTATCGGCTCCACAAGCATGTTCCAAGATGCTCTAACACCTCGAACCGATCAATGTAACACATAATTAAGGAACTCAGATATACCA
Source organism: Platanthera zijinensis (assembly GCA_039513925.1). NCBI lineage: Eukaryota > Viridiplantae > Streptophyta > Magnoliopsida > Asparagales > Orchidaceae > Platanthera > Platanthera zijinensis. The sequence continues at coordinate 99,703,433 of CM077093.1, forward strand.
CGGGAAGAATCAATGCGAATTGAGGATGCATTTCAAGTAAGAAGAATAATTAAAAAGGTTTTTGCACAGTTAAGGCTCTTAGGAAAGTGACTTTGAAGTCACAGGTTGGAAGAAGTAAATACAACAATCGATCGCTGCTACCCGTACCTACTTGACATACACAAGTCATTAAGATGGAAACATACATATTAGGACAAAGTAACTTCATGTTAATATGAAGGAATGATCGCAAATCTTAACTATTATAGGATGAGTGTTCATGAAGTGAAAATGCTAGAATATCCAAACGATTACGCCTATAACAATGAGAGTATCATAGCCCCAGCAAACATAGAATCAAGTGTAGAACCTTACTAAATTGAAGGATGTATACTCTAAGAATAATCTTGTGGATGTGACTCTGATGATTACAAGAATCAAAACAAAAGTGTTCGATGATGATTTACAGATGGTGCGTTCTCTCAAATCAATCCTTTTCAATTTGAATGGTTTACTTACCATTATACTTGAGAGATAGTTTAAGTTATAATCAGAAATCTTGAAAAGATAACGTCTTTTGTTTAGGATATAATGATTAAATTTTACTATGGTTATGCATGATTTAGTACTACCTTATTTAATTCAAAAAGGGGCTGAGATTTGGAGAATTAAACACAATGATGAAATATTAGTTCTATCCACGCTTACATGATATATTCGATTACTTGATCATAATGATGAACTATAACCTTGAATGACTCAATTAAGCAAAAGTCATTGTATTGGAACTTAAGAATTGAAATAAGGTAATATTTTGGTAAATAAGATTAATTTCTTGTGGCATGACATTTGAAATGTAAGGACTCAACAAACTGAAAAGGGGTGGATGATGAGTTAAAATTGTACACATATATATGACCCCTTAATTATGATAGCGTTAAGAACCAGGATACATACGATGATACCATTATAATCACTGTTAGGAGGATTCATGACAATGATATATAGTTCTTGACTATCAAAGGCATATACAGTGAAATCACACGAGAAGTAATTAGTGATTAATAAGATTCTCTTTATGCCGGAATCGATTTGTGCTAGACCTCACCATTTCTGAAAAGATACACTTATAAAGTTATGAATTAGACTATATGTGAAAAGCGATTGGGAGTCATTTGTACGAACATCAATATCAATAATAATCGCTTGATGTATGCTCGAAAGGTGAACACACTATGAATTATATATTACTGTTTAGGTTGAGTCGTGATAAGTCTTGAATTTGGGGAAAAGCAAAATGATAAATTTCCCATCACACCATGATCTCGGAAGATTGGTTAGCTACTATACATAAATTGAATGATCGTTGGTCGTAAGGGACTATAATCTAAATTGCGATTTAGAAGTATTTTGATTGTTAATTGGCGGAGGACTTGGAAATGAGTCATCACAGTTTGAAAGAAGAGTAGTTCGAAATATAATGAAAGTACATTTGGAAGAAGATTGTTACCTCTTATAGGTTTCTCATAATAATAGCCATGAGGCTTATCACAGGAAGAAGTGTCGGACACCTCTTTCTTGGGTTCAGAATGTGGACCCCCCGGGGCACTTGGACCGGAGTACATAGATGGTACGGAGGCTCAGATTTGACTGATCAGGGACCGGATGCTGGAGGCTCGGAGTAGTCAGGCCAAGTATTACGATACGCGACATCGGAAGGTGGAGTTCCAGGTAGGGTACAAGGTATTTTTGTAGATACGCCTGGTGCATGGTGTTTCTCGGGTGCGGAGACATATGAAGCTCAGTCCACGATATATGGGGCCAGACTTGATCCTGGAACGGATCGGTCCCCTTGGCTTACCGACTGCAGCTGCCACTGGAGTTGAGTACCTTACATGACGTCTTCCATGTCTCTTCCTTGCGAAGAGCTCTCCTTCGGCCGGAGCAGCACATCACTGCTATAGCCGGACCGGTGGAGCCTGATAGATCAGTTAGATTGGAGCTGATCCGGATTGACGATACGGCCGTCCGAGTGTTGCGGAAGAAGAAGGTCCCTCTCGTGAAGATATTCTGGTCCAACCATGGGCGGGAGGAGCACACCTGGGAGCCAAGGGATCTGATGTTGGAGAAACACCCGGTATTATTTACATCAGATACATTTCCATTTATGCCTTAAGGATTCTTATAAATCTTGCAAGTAGAACCCCGTAGACCCGACCTTAAATTTCGGGGACGAAATTATTTTTTTTGTTTATAGGATTTGTAACATCCCATGTTACTTCTAGGCCCCCTTAACCTAGATTGGGTTAGGCATAGGGTGGGCATTAAGGGAAATTAGCTAGGTTTGACCCTAGGTAGTAGGTTGTAGCCATGTGGGGTCCACTATAGGACCAAAGTCAAACTAAGTCAAACTAGCCTAAAAAGGGATCCTAGCCACACCATGACCCCACCACATTGCCCTAACCCTAAAAACAATCTAAGTGGACCCTAGGGAAGGTCTAAGGGTCAACTATAGCACCCATGTTGACCCTAGTCAACACTTTGACCTAATTAGCCAAAAATGACCCTAAGCCCTATTCCTTGGATTGGGTACACCCAAACTAACCCAATGCCACCCAATTGGTCAAAGACAACCTATACGCCCATATGGAGGAGAAAAATGGGGTACATGCATGGATAATTTGAGAAATTGCCTAGGAGAGAGAAATTGGAAGAATAGGAGAGTGAAAGGGATATTTTGGAATGCTAAGTGGTTTTGACCCACTTGGGCCATGCCATCAGCCCACACATGGGCTGGCCGACCCTTGCTACCACTTAAGGAGATTTGAATGGGGTGGGGCCCACCCATGCATGCATGGTGACAATACCAAAGTAAAATCGCCACCTTTGCATAGGTTGTATCACCCCACCCCTCGTATACTTCATCTCCTTCCTTCCCCTCACCCCCCCCCCCCTCGGCCACTTCATCCTCAAAATAAGGAGAGCAGTAGAGAGAAGCCAATATCTGGCTGAACCAGGGCTGGAAGCAAGGAACCCAAAAGAAAAACACCACCACCGCTGGAAATGGCTCCCCGCCGCTCCTCACGTCGCATGGCCGCCGGGAAGGTCCTCCCTCACCTCTCTCTTCTTGCTGTAGATCTTAGGAATATTAGGGATAGGGTTCGGGATCGAATGAGCCCGAACCCAGCTTGCCTTTTTCTCCATTAATGGAGATCTGGAGGTTTTCGGGTTGGGTGGCGCCGCCGTTTTCCGCCGCCCTAGCCGCGGGAAAATATTGCCCCCTCCACCGTGAGGGTGGAGGAGGAGATTTCTGGTGGAGTCGCCGCCGGAGGCCGCCGGGAACCGCCCCATGAAACACCACCATGCACCGGCTCAATTTCAGTCGGTTTGGAGGAGAAATACACAGGCCGTCGGATTGCTTTAAGATCTGTGTCAGGCATGAATATTAAATCCTGGATTTATTTAAATATATGAATAGTGTCAAATTCTTTCTTATAAAAACAGTTTTTGCATGTGGATTTTTATGGCAATTGTGGCCCTTTTCATAAAAAGTGATTAAAATAAAAATTATAGGTATCTGAGTTATTTTTAATTTGATATATTACACATTTATTTTGGTTAAGTAGGCTGCCCTATAGAGCCATTTTCCTAGGACTGGTCCTAGGCTAGGGCAGAAATTAAAAGTGAAGCCTAAGCTAAACCAGATGTCCACATGGCCTGAAATTTTGGGCATGTGGCTTATTTGGGCATATCCAGCCTCTGCCAAAAATTAAGAATTTTTGGGACAACTTTGCCTATAATTTTTGTCATAATATCAAAAAGTAAATTAATGGAATAATTGGAGTTATATGCATCCAAATGGCCCCAAATTTTGGTGGCAGGTCCTTAGGGACATCATTGGTGCTTGGTAGAAATTTAAGCACAATTGGACCGCTGCATGTTGGGTTAACCCACTTGCATGTGTTGGCTACTTATAGTCTTGGGGTGCTATTAGCAAGAAATGAAATATTGTGTATTTAGCCTAGCTGAGGCATCCAAAAATCATGGAATCTATTCCACTGATTCATTAGGGTAAAGTTCACCCCTATAATTAATTATGGGATTTTTGGGATCAAAAATCCCATTAATTGGAATTTTCAAAATATAGGTCTTTTTGGAAAATAAATTGGAAAAATAGATTTTGACCAAAGAAAATTCCCAAAATCTGTCATGTCAAAAATGATGTTTTAATTGACTTTGGAAAATTTTATATCTCTGTTTGAGGACTGTTGGAGCAAAATACCTTGAAATTACTATTTTACCCTTTTTGTATTTAATCATGAATTGGTAGAATTACATGTTAGAAAATTGTAGAAATATTTCTAGAGTTGTATAATTGTAATATTAGTTTAGTAGATTTATTTCAGAATTTTTGGACACACTGATAATTATTAAGTTAGAAAAAATTGCATTTTGGTAAATAATTAAGAATGGAAATTGATAGGCCATTACGCTATAGAAGTTAATGAAACTCTGCCATTAGTCATGAAGTAATGATATAATTGCTTAGTAATTTTCCTGGAAATTTGGTTTATGTATTTCTTCTACTTCATTTGGAAACTTGTATTTATGAAAAATTTGTATTAATTATGGGATAAATAGAAATCTTAAAAGCAAAATTATGAAATTTTATAGACAGCAATGTTTTACCCATATGCAATTCAGGAAAATTCCCTTAGGTCAATAGATTTTAAATGATACCACTTCATGTGTAAAATGACCTAGGGAATAATTTAAATGAATTAATTAGAGGCCTTATTGCCCTAGGAAAATCATGAAAATCACCATGCTCATTTTATTAGTCCATACCACCCTAGGATAAATATTTGGGGGGTTGATGGCCCAAGGAATTGGAAGTTCGTGTTCGGGGTGGTATTAGGTCATGGGCTGCGCATAGTAAAAGTAGATTGTACCATAAGGCCCACCGGGGGGATAGATCGACAATTGAGCTAGGGAACATGATTGGAAATATAACCCTGGTGGTTAGTGTCATCTTAGTGACGAGAGTAAAAGTGCAAGTCTTTGGGTAACCACTAGAGCTGAGGCCGGCGAAAGACCGTCGCCCTTCCGATAATAATACCTTAAGTCATTAGGATAGTTCTAAAGTAACAATGTGAGTTGGTTGTGGATCATGGGTAGACATCAACTAAAAGTAATTATCCTTGCGAAAGGGAACTTCGGGCTTGTCATCCCTTTTTGGTTCTTAGTGCCTTCGAGACCCCTTCATTGGGCTTACCTTGGGCAGTCCTGGGATTAACCCTAAATTACTAGGTATAATAATCGGTAGACAAGAGTAGTGTAATAGGTTAAGTAAGTTGTATATGTTCTCACTCATACTTGGTTGGAGGGACTTGGAGTCTATTGACTACTTGCTCACCCGGGCAGAGTTGGAGGGAAACGATTGGTTTACATGCTCACTCGTGCCGGGTTGGAGGGACTTGGAGTCTATTGACTACTTGCTCACCCGGGCAGAGTTGGAGGGAAATGATTGATTTACATGCTCACCCGTGTTGGGTTGGAGAAATCAGGACGGGTTTGTCCTGCGAGCTGGAGGCTCGAGTTGAAATAATTGCATGTGCATAAAGAAAATGGTGGTGGGTCATGCGGTACTGGGCCAATCGTCACACCGATGGCAGTACGGTGACATGGGTGAGGTGTACGGGTGGAAGCGCCAGTATGTTGTTTAATACTGCGGTCAGGTAGACAATCCTTGAAGACGTGCGCCCGACCTAAAAGTCTGGCAGGCTGCTAGCAATTAGTACGCAGAGACTCTAGAGTGCACTTGTCAGTGTACAGAGGCGTACATGAGAGGTCTTGGCCTGGTAGTGTGTATACCCGCCTAGAAAGCGGAGAAGCCCGATCCGCTGTTACCGGAGCCACGATGGCGGTACCTGAGAGTGATGCTAGCTCTCGAAAAGTGGGAATTAAAGGTTTGTGTGCACAAATTCGGGTGTGTGAGTTGCACTGCTTGTTCATGTCATACCCATCATATAGATGCATATCATAATCATTCATAATAACCTATGACACCTAATGTATAAGTGGTATGGGATGCTTATACATTAGGACCTGCTAAACGACCCCTTGGTCTATAAGCTTGTATGGGCAAGTTTATAAATTAAGGTTATTTCAATTTACATATATATATATATACTGCTTGTGATAACCGACACCCCAACGTATAAAGTGGTATGGGACATTTTATACGATGGGAGCCTTATAGAAGATCCCTTGACTTATGTGTACTCACATAAGTGAAGGTTAAATTCCTTTCTTACTTTAACTATTACAATATGTTTATAAAAATTATTAGCTAGGTCCCCCTTTCACCTGTTTGTTTTACTCTCCACTTTCATGTCCTTTCCATTCTTCCTCCCCGCTCAGTGCGTAGGAGCATGGGGGAAGGGGTGGGGGACGATAGGGCTTAGTCTTATAGACTAACGGTTTTCGAACGAAATCATATTAGGGGATCGTGGAGCCCAACATGGAGGAGCAGCCAGGAGACCGTTGCGAATGAAGATAGGGCAGTCTAGCTCAGGAGTACAGCCAGCTAGGTCCGTGAGTTCCGACTTCTAGTAGTTGTTTTATTTTGCTTCCGCGTGAGAGATCTGTAGTGAGGATATTGATGTACCGGGCTTAAGCCCTCCATATTCATGTACTCATTATTGGACTATATATTGTTGTACTTCTCATTTGATTTATATGATTAGTACTGTGACTGTGGACTATGCTGTGTTTACTCTGTTTTATACTTCTGTTTCTCATATTGGCCAAACAGGTTTATGATCGTACTAGCCGGTAGAATCGGCGACTTGCGGTGTCGACTAACCCGTGTGTTAGTGTAATCGTAAGGCGGCGGTTCTGGGCATAAGATCCGGGTTAGCCCTGGAGAGGGGGAACCGGATCTTACACTATGTACCCATAGAGAATGGACCCAAAGTAATCTTTGGTGAACAGAAAAAGGAATCATCAAAGGATTTGGTAACATTTCTAGTGATTCAATTACTATCACTAAAGTGACTTATGTGAAGGGTCTAAAACATAACCTGATTAGCATAAGTCAACTTAGTGATCTAGGTTATGACATCTCTATCCTCAAAGGGGAGTGCCAAATAAGGAGGTCACGTGAACAAGAGATCATTTTGACTGGCATGAGGAAAGGGAATGTATATTGTCTTAACATAGATTGTGAGTTTAACATCTCACCAATTTGTCTAGTTGCAGGAGAGAAAGCTTCACTATGTGTCAAATAGCACAAGAGGCTATCTCATTTGAACTATAAGTCTATAGGATAGTTGTTCAGCATGGGGTTAGTGAGGAATGGTCCTCAAGTCAAGTGCATTAAAGAGGGTAAGTGTTCAGCTTGCCAAAAGGGAAAACAGACTAAGTCCTCTTTTCATGCACTAGATACCAAAGATTCAATGAGATGTTTATTTCTCTTGCATATGGATTTGTTTGGTGCTATGCCAGTCCATAGTCTTTGGTAGGAAAGTATACACATTTGTTATTATGGATGACTATTCTAGATTCACATGGGTTTTCTTCTTGAGGCAGAAATCTGAAATTCCTACTTTTTTCCAGACCTTTGTTGGACAAATTCAGAATGAATTTAACAATTTAGTGGTAAAAATCAGAAGTGACTATGGAACTAAATTTCAGTCTGAATGTATGACAAAGTTCTGTGAAGAACTTGGGATTCATCGGGAGTTCTCCTCACCTAGAAAACCCCAGCAAAATGGTGTTGCTTAAAGAAAGAATATGACTCTAATTGAGGCAAGCAGAACACTACTTAGTGACATTACTCTCCCTGAGTACTTCTGGGCAGAGGCAGTAAATAATACATGTCATGTACTCAATAGAGCCTCCATAAATAAGAAACATAAGATGACTCCCTATCAGGTTTTGAAAGGAAGAAAACCAAACATTTCCTACCTCAGAATCATTGGTAGCAAGTGTTATCTCTTAGTTAATGGTAAGCACTACCAAACTAAGTTTGCTGCAAAATCCTTAAAAGGGATATTTGTTGGGTATAATAATAATAGTAGGGAATACAAGATCTACTACTTGACTACACAAGTTGTAGAAGAATCTCTCCATGTAGTATTTGATGAGTCTAAGTGTATTAATAGTGAATTGTCTAGCTCTTCAAATAGTTCTACAGGTTTAAAGGATAGGCTGGACAAGCTGACTATCAATGAAGAAGAACCTGCTAGGCTGGATGAAGAAAAGGATGCATGCTGTCTAGGGGGAGAACAAGACTCACTGGATGAAGAAGACAATGAGGAGCATTCGGTTGAGGAAAATGAAGAAGGCAAGGAGGTTGGCAGATTTCCTCCAGCAAGAAGACACCTAAAGGATCATCCAGCTCATTAAATCATTGGAAATGCAAGTCAAGGTGTACTAACAAGTAGAAATAACATGAACACAGTTTTATGTTAAAGTTTCTTGTCACAGATAGAACCCAGAAGGTTTGAAGAAGCCATGTTAGACACAAACTGGATTGATGTTATGCAAGAAGAGATGAATCAATTCAGAAGATGTAAAGTCTGGGAACTGGTTCCTAAACCAAAGGATCACAACATTATAGGAACCAAGTGGATCTACAAAAACAAACTTGATGAGAATGGCACTATAATCAAGAACAAGGCCAGACTGTTAGTAAAAGGCTATAAGCAAGAGGAAGGGATTGGCATTGATCAAACCTTTGCCCCAGTGGCAAGACTAGAGGCTATAAGGTTGTTCTTGGCCTATGATGCCTATCAAGGGTTCAAGGTATATCAGATGGATGTAAAGTCAGCATTTCTGAATGGTGACTTAAAAGAAGAAGTCTATGTTGAACAACCCTCAGTTTTTGTAGATTCTCATTATCCTGATTATGTATATAGGCCTAGGAAAGCCCTATATGGTTTGAAATAAGCCCCTAGGGCTTGGTATGAAACCTTGTCTGCTTTTCTTATTGAGAAAAATTCTCTAGCGGAAAGATAGACAAAAATCTATTCTTTAGGGAATCTAAAGGAAAGATAATCCTAGTCCAGATATATGTTGATGACATTATCTTTAGATCTACTGAAAACAACCTTTGTAGAAAGTATGCCAAACTTATGCAAGGGAAGTTTGAGATGAGCAATATGGGTGAGCTGAAGTTCTTCTTAGGACTTCAAGTAAGACAAACTGATGATGGATTGTCCATATCCCAGTCTAAGTTCACCAAGGAGTTGATTAAGAAATATGGAATGGACTCAACCTCCACCATGAAAACTCCAATGGGAACAAGTATGCCTATAGACAAAGATGAGACAGGGAAACCTGTTAATGAGTCTTTGTATAGAGGGATAATTAGCTCCCTGCTCTACTTGACTGCTAATAGACCTGAAATCATGTATGATACATGTATCTGTGCTAGGTACCAAGCTTGCCCAATGGAATCTCATTATACTGCAATTAAGAGAATTTTGAGATATCTTAAGGGCACACCTAATCTAGGTCTTTTGTACCCTAAGAATAGAGATTTCTTACTAACAGACTTATCAGATTCAGTCTTTGCAGAATGCAAAGAAGATAGGAAAAATACAACAGGAACTTGTCAATTATTAGGTGGAAGGCTTGTGTCATGGTGCAGCAAAAAACAAACAAGTGTAGCTCTCTCAACTGCTGAGTCAGAATATATAGCTACAGGCAGCTGGTGTGCACAGTTGATGTAGATAAAGCATCAACTTGAAGAATATGACATCAAGGTAAGTAGAATTCCACTATTCTGTGATTCTACTAGTGTTATTTCTATTGCTAAAAATCCTGTATCACATAGTAGAACCAAGCATATAGAAATTAATTTCATTTCATAAGAGAACATGTGGAGAAGGAAGATATTAGTCTAGAATTTGTAAACACAAATAATCAAATTGAAGATATTTTTACAAATCCTCTGGATGAAACAAGATTCAATTATTTCAAAATTGAATTAGGTATGTTGAACCTAGAATAGGCCAGCTCAAGCATTCCTAAGTAGACTATGTAAGCACAATATTTCTCAAGAAATTTGTCTAAGTACAAAGTTTATGTCGACAAAAGCAAATTGTGTCGACACACTCAGTATGTTGTGTCGATAAAGAAAAAGGATGTGTTGACACCGAAACAGTATCTGTGTCGACAGAAGAATAGGTGTCAACACAACTATGTCGAGACATGACCAGCCCGTGTCGACACTAACACAAGTATGTCGACACATAGATATATCGACACATAGACATGTCGACTAACATTAAGTTTTATCGTGACCTAAGTCTTTTATGTTGACACATGTACAACTATGTCGACATGTATTTTTACTAAGTAAGGTGTGTCCTTTGACCTACCATTTACCTGTAGACTATAAATAGGGGAAGACAAAATTTGATCGACTATGCCTTCAGATTTCTCGACTCTAGACCTTGTGTTGACATAGATATTCACTTCTCTTCTATACTCTCTATCTCCCTCTCGTCAATGGCGCCCCAAAAAGACGACAAGGTGAATGAAGGTTATGAGCTTATTCGTGGTTAATTTACGAGAGCATTGCAAGACATCCAAGGAGTAATTACCCTAATTTCATAAATTGGGTTAGATTTATTGGTCTCAGAACCAACTAAGATTTGGAAAAAGGAAGAAATATAATTTTATTCATCAACAACTGTGGACACTGACAGGAAGAATAACAAAGCCACAGTTCAGGATTCCCGAGTGAAACTTACACTGAAGACGATAAGGAAGTCACTCCAACTTCCTAAGGTTACGGATGATGATGACATAAGTCCATCCATGACAAAAGATGCATTAAGCTAGTGCGTGCTAAACCTTAATACCTTTAGTTGGATCATCCATTACCAGGAAAGGGATGAATTCACAAGGAAAGTTTCTGTCCTAAATCGTAGGCAAGGTGATTCTATGTAAAACAGGTGGACATGATAGATTTTCAGCCTCTATGTTCAATCTAATCACAAGAATAATATTAAGGATAAAAACAGATAGGGCATCAATAGTATTTGACAAAATACAAGAAGGAATAAAGAAACCAAATCTGGGAAGGATCCTAAGCTTATGTTTAGCTTCTACAATACCAGATGTTATGAACCAACTACCAGGATCCAAGATCAACCATATGAGGAGAATGGATGTAAGGATTCTATCCAGATGGGATAGAGTATTGACCAAAGAGGTTTCTACTCCACAGAAATAGGTCAAGAAAAATAAGAAAAAGAAAGAAATTGTTCAGCAAGAAGAATCCTCCAGTGATTCTGAGGAGGAGGTAGTCTTCAGTTCAGATGAAGACCAGCAACAAAAGGAAGCTCCAGATCTAATAGAGAGCAGTCAGTAACCACAACAATAATTAGTCTCCACTCAAGGGAGAGAACATCCTGAACCAGCAGTACAAGTCACTTAATTATCTTAGCTGCCTGCCCAAGGGGGAGGTATTGCTGAAGCTACTCTAGAGAGTGAGTAAGCTGCTGATACAGTAATGGACATTGTATCAGATATAAACAAAGAAAAACTGGAAATTACTGAGATGGAAGCACAAGATGTACAGATAAAAGATACAACTTAAGATGAGCAAGTAAGTATCTCCTTTATAGAGCAGGCCATGGACAAAAATCTGGATGTCCTGGGAGAACCTTTTGTTTTCCAAACTAATCTTGTTCCTCCTGTTCAGATGTAATAAGAGGTAACTATGGAAGAGCTATTTCCTGATTTACCAGCTGCAAGGACTGAGGGGGAGCAATAACATGTAGAAAAGGGACTTCCAAGAACTTAGGGGGAGGAGCTACTGAATGCCCCATATAATAAAGAAACAGTTGATATAGAAAGCTCCTCACAACCCTCTCATGATGAGGAAGCCTCTATGGCTAAGAAGAGGAAGATGGTTGCAATCAAGAAAAAGAGCACAGGCTATAAAAAGGCCTTACAAGCAGTCACTCAACCACCTGCTCCAAGCATGGACTTCAGTTCATTACTGGTCCAACTACAAGTAAAATTGGATGAACAAAGGAAGTCTTTAGGGAAGTATGTGGATGTGTCAAATAAAAAAACGTAGTTTCAGCTGGCTCATGACATTAAATCAATCAGTTTTGAAGTGAATCTGCATAAGAAAGAGATGACAGATTGCTTTCATAAGGGGGGAAATGTTGTAGTATATTTGGCTGAGCATTAATAGCTGCTAAAGACTAAGGTTGAGGATATTGCCACCAAGCATGGGTATGTTTTAGGAAATCAATTCAGGTTTAATGAAAATCTCAAAGTCTCCTGTGAAGAAGTACTCAAAAAACTGGGAAGTATTTCCACTGATTTGAAAACTGAAATATGAAAGCAAATACAAGAAGATCTAGCTGCTGTCCAAACAGCCTTCTGAGCCTTTCAAAAGGCCATTTTTGATTACCTAGCTAAGTTAAAAGCCTACTATCAAGAAGGTACGGAATATCTAGCTGATCAAATAAGGTTTCAAAAGAATGATCTGAGGGATCATATAGGTAGAGAAGTCATAAAGGGGGAGAGATTATTAGTCAAAGCTGGCTCTGATCATGCAAAATGGTTCTTTAATACCATCAGAGCTACACTTGGCTTTCCTCCTTTGTGTGATGATGACAATATTACTGAGTCTGGAGTGCAACCTGCTTATATTGAAGGAGATCAGCCTGAAGTTGCACAGGTTATTTATCCTCCTATTGACTTTGATATGGTTCAACAAGAAGTGCAGACAATGTACAGCCCTTCACAGGAGGCACCAAATGTGATCATTAAAAAAGTAGACATGTCAGAGGCTACCAAGGAAGCTCAGAAGGAAGCACTGCTATCACTACAACATTTTCGATCTTTAACAACACTTAAAAAATGTTTCCTAAAACGTAAAAGTGTTGCCAAAATAATGGAACTATTTTCTTAGGGGGTGTTGTCTATACGCCTGTTACCAAAAGGCTAAGGCAACAGTTTTTATACATTTAGGCAACACTACACAAAAAATGTTGCCTAAACCCTTAGAATATGCAACAGTTCTTTGGTAGACCTATTGCAACAGTTTAGAAATGTTGACCTGTAATTTTACAACTAAAAACTGTTTTCAAAAGATACAAATGCAACACTTTAAAACTGTTGTATAAAAATTTTATTTTCTTTTTAAAAAAATCCATCAGTCTTGATAGAGGATATTGAGCATAACATTTACTTTTGCCTAAAACTCACTAGAAGTGTTTGAAATGGATACACATAAATAACCCCAAAAACTGATTTGATAATTTCACAGAAATGCATTTAATTATAAAATTTAAAGATGAACGCCTCAATTTATTGTACTCCAAAAATTAATATTTGCATATACATTATATAAAGTAAAAGTCGTTATCCACAACTCACCACACCGGCACACAACAATAAATTAATAAAGCTATGTTCAAATATATAACTTTTTGATGCATAGATACAACATGTACTCATTCCTAATTTTCTAGGACGCGCCCTCGGAACCACCAAGCTTGTTCTTGTCAAGATGGGGTACGACAGCAAGCTTTCAGAATTTCTTCTTGATTGTAGATTTATATGCAGTCATCTCTACTTGAAGAATCATGTACAAGTCTGTCCATCCAACATTCCTGGTCACAACAATGCAATACACCTCACATGCTGCTCGTGGTACAACCTGCCATATTATTTGAACTCAACCTAGATGAATATCTGCCATGTCTGTAGCCGAAAGAGTTGTTATAGAGCTCAGCACCTCCATGGTAGAAGAGCATCTCCCGCCATCCTAACAATTTCCGTCGACGCCACTCCTATCAGGCGACCAACCGCACTACCTCAACTGTGTTTTATAAAATAGAGATTCACAAGTTAGAGTGAGAACATTCCAATCAACCATTGCTAAACCCAAATATTTGGGATAAGATATTTAGTATTACAACATTTTGTACATTCAATAAAACCATGTACATCATCAACTTGAACATCAAAGACTGCACCAATTCCATCAGTTGTGAAATATGCTTCAATACCGGATGTTTTGACATGAACATTCAAAGGATGACTATAAATAGTAGAAAAATTACTAGTATAATGTATAACAGCTCACCTCAGTTCGTTTGAACTCCTGCTTAATAGCGAGCTCTATAGATTCTTCAGGATCCACATTGATCCCAGTTGATGTTGTTTTTTTCTCTGCTTCTTCAATATACGATGATAAGTCGTTGACCTGATATTCTTAATATGTTTAGCCTTCATTTCATGACGGAAAAGAAGGCTGTGCATTTTAGCCAGATAATTCTGGCGATCCCTCACATCCTCAATCGAGACCTACAATAGTGTTGAAAAAGTTGAAGAAAAATTAATAAATTTATCAACAAACCAAATGAAGAGCAAAGGTCAATTGCCACATCCATGAGCACAAAGAAGTATCACAAATAAGTACTTTCAATGGGAATATTCATACAAAAAATCTATGAAAATAACTGATGACTTACAAAAATGTTTGAAGGAAGCTACTATGGATATTTCAATGAGATGAAAAAAATTACCCCACAATTTATTCAATCTAGGAGAAAGAAAATATATCCAAAGTAATAACAAAAATCCACCACATACAAAAATAAATAAACAATTGCAAGTGCAAATTGATCATAGATTTAGTAAAATTATTGCAAATATCAATATAACTTCCAAAAATATGGATAATTGTACAATAATTTGTGGATACCCATGTAACTGAAGCTAAAGTATTTGTAAGAGTAACACATTGAATTTGTTTCCTTAAAAAATAATTTTAATCTGAATGGAGATTATGATATCTTATTGAGCCACTCTATTCCTCTTAACCAATGGCTCCCATTTGGTAATATCCTATTTTGATTGCTCATAAGCCACCTTCCTCTCCAACTTCTCCTTCTCCACTTTGGGGAGAAGAGCCTTAATAGCAATTGGTGCCTTTTCCAATTTATGCAATCTCTTCCTGATGGCCATTGGTGACTTAAAGCATCCAAGTCAATATATACACGATATTATAAAAACATGCATCCATCTATTTAGTATAAATATAAAGTATTATGCTTCAAATCATACCTTCCATCAATAGATATAGTCCTAAAAGATCCTTCACAATCAACACAAATTCGTCATCCTTTTCAAGCATGTTTAAGCTAGATGAGCTGCAAAAAATGAATAGTATTACAAATATCATAATCAAACATCTTGAAGACAACCGAGCTAAGATGATATCTGCATAAGAGTGACATCTTGATAATAATTCCCAAGCAAACTAAAAAAAGCAAGAGTAGTTACTAATGAATAAAAAAATTAAAATCAAAATCGATCAAGATTTAATAGCATAGACTCTAACATAGGCTCGAATTGGTTTAGTTGACTCTTCATGCATAAAACTTGATAATATTGACAACGTTTCAATTGATAAAGAGTGATGGAAGGTTCTCCGATGATGGAAAGAAAGATCCTTGAGAATTTATAGTGAGCAATTGTCGAACAACAAAAGTATAAAAAAATATATTATGTTCATATAGTAAGCAATGTCACTTGGCCCATAGCTTATTTAACTTTATAATTATCTTCTCCCCAACTATAATATAAAAACTTTGGCTTGCTATTATCAACATGTCAACCGTTATTGATGAATTAAATTTTTAACGCTTTTCATAGACAAGAAAATAAACTTGATAATAAATAAAATAAAAAAAGATTTCTTTTGATGAGAAGCAATCATATTAACATTTTTCTCAAATTTTGTACATAAACCAGTAAACACCTGCTACAATCCCATGTATAGGACAAATGTACAAGTATGCAACCTGATGACAAGGTTTCAAATATATACCACATAAAAACAAATACACATAAATGTTTAAAGAAATTGAAATCAGTTGATACCATTACTACCTTTAGTAAGTAGCTATGCTTAACTTCTATTGATCTCAAAAAATTTAACATGGATAACATTGAGACTTCGGTTTTAACATAAACCATGGCTAATAGCAATACACAAACAAAAAAATGAGGCTTGCAGAAAATCAAATGATAAACCTCGAGCACAAAAATGAGGCATAACAAAGGGGGTTTTGGCATATTTACAGCGACCCAATTAAAACCCCAATTCTCCAACCACCCGATATCTTAAACAGGAACGCAAAAAACCTAATTAGAATGCTTCAAATCACTTAAACTAGCTCTTAGAGGGCAACCTAATATGGAATCATATATACAGAACAAAGACACATATTACAAAAAGAAAATAGAAGTACTGACACTACAAGGGAAAATTAGGTTAATCTCCAATAACTCGGGAGATTAGAGATAGTGTTTGTGTGCGAATAAACATACCCGACTCTTGTAGATAGCGTTAAATAAGGAAATTCAACTCGCTGGAAGTGATTGATGAAGGCGTCGTCATCATATCCCTCGCCACCACAAAACCATGACCAAATCGAAGCTCTGGATGTCAGATGCAGAGGAAGATGATGGAAACAGGGAGGGGAAATGGAGGAATGGCAGCACTGAGACCGCACCTCTTCGTATATTTGGTTAAATATTAGAAGGAGATGAGCAAAGACGAGAAGAGCAATGGCGAGGAAGTGGTCGGCTAACAGGAGGAAGAGGAAGGCACTCGACTAGGTAGGGTTTGGGTTATAATTTTATAAATATAATTTTAAGTAATAGCTTATGTATGAATAAATTTTGGCATGAGTTGAAAAGGTATAGGCAACAATTTTAAATGTGTAGTAAATTTTTTTAAAAAAGACAACATGTCATAACTGTTGTCTAAAGTGATTTGTCAATTGTAACTTTTCAAAATTTTTCCCAATAAGGGTTTAGAGAACATTTATTGAATGTTGCACAAAAAGTGTTGCCTAAAAGATGATAACTTATTACAACACTTATAAACTGTTCCCTATCAATGTTTAGACAACATTTTTATAAATGTTGTCATGTAGGTGTTGCTAAAGACAAAAAATGTTGTAGTGTATCCAAGAAAAAGTTCAGAGAACAGGCTGAGTTGAAGCCAGATTTTGGGCAATGGAGCCCTACTTCCAGGAATATTATTTTGACTGCCTAGAAGGCTGTAAAGGATAAGACCTATGATAGGGGAAATGGTATTCTGAGCAAGAGTGGAACAAGTATCAAGCCAGGCAAGAAGCCATTCTTCAGTACAGAAGGAGTGCAAAAGCTAGGAAGTTAATTACTAATGCTCTAGAGCCTAGCAGGTACTTCCCGAAGGATTTTCACTATATTGAAAGGAAAAGTATAAAGACTAAAGAAATGAAGAAGAAGGATCTCAAAGGGAAGAAACCTGCTGATGATACAGAACCTACTGTGCGGGCAAAGATTAGTTCTGGAAAAGGCATTGTAATTAAGGAGCCTAGTCAATCATAGGTTAGATAGGCTTATGTATAGAACAATGTAACTTTTTTCTTTTGTTCTAAGGAAAAGTATGTAAACCAAGAATTTTCTGATTAATAAATAGAATCAGCTTCACGTTTTATTTTAGTTGTTTACATTGTTTGTATGTTATCTTGCACTGAAATGTATGTACACCTTTTTGTATGTGCTTTATTATGAGTGATGTATAACTTTGACTGAGGGTTATGACTTCTCCAAATATGGGGAGATTGTTGGGTACACTGAAAATATGTACCAGATTTGGAGAAGCCTCATCTTACTCAATGATATACATCAATTTATATTTGATGGATGTTTGAGTTTCATTGTGCAGGTGTAAGGTTTGCAAGAAAATTTTCTAAGTACAAGTGTCGACACTTGTGAAGAATTGTGTCGACACCCAGAATTTGTGTTGACACTAGAAGTAAGGCATGTAGCAACACCCAGGCATTATGTCGACATTTGAAGAAGAAGCTAGGTCGACACCCAGTATTATGTCGACACCTAAGGCAGGAATTGTGTCAACACCAAAATTAGAAGCTATGTCGACACCCAGGAGTTATGTCGACACAAAAAGAAAGGCATGTGTCGACACTCAGGAATTGTGTTGACACCTGAAGAAGGTTTGTGTCGACACACAGGAATTGTGTCGATACACGCTCAACGCCATTTATCTGCATCAACTATGTCAAGACCAGAAGCAGTTGTGTCGACACACATGACTTTTGTCAACACACACACTCAACAACATCTGGATGACACTCAATGCTATCTAATAGCAACAGCTATACTGAGTCTGAAGGCTTGTGTCGACACACAGGACTTGTGTCGATACACAATAGACGACATATCGACACACACTCGACGATGTGTCGGCACACACTTAACGACAGCTGGACATACACTCAACATCATCTGTCAACATCAATTATGTCTAGACTAGGAGTAGTTGTGTCGACACACAGGACTTTTTTCGACATATACAAACAGAAGCTGTGTCGAGTAGCAGAAGAATGACTATGTCAACACATGCAGTGTTGTGTCGACATCATCAAGACTTGTGTCAACACTTAGTCTATTTGTGTCGACACATGTGAAGAAGTTTACTGAGTGGTTCATGTTGAGTTGTAAAGTACTTGAGGAATCAACTGTAATGACTGGTGACTCGACAGTTGTCATAACCAACAGGTATGACACCTCTATCAGAACTGTCAGAAGGTTGTTACAAACCAGATAAGCCGGTAATCATGACGAAACTCTATATAACGGACTGATACTTGATAACCAGAAGAACTAAAAAAGGAAGTAATTAAGCAATTACAGGAAAGAGAATCTGACAACAAGAAAAGGGGAAACCCTTAAGAAGGCAGATCCAGAATAGTCTGTAAGAAAGATTCAGATCTAATTCTGAATCTAAGGAAGAAGCTATCTGAAGATATACTTCTACATCAAGTGAACATCAATCTTATTTTGTTCGATCAAGAAGCTTTGAAATAGCTAAGTCAGGTTGGATCTGAAGATTCTGTTTATTCAAGAACTTATCAAGAAGCTCACACCAAAAGAGAGTTCTATCTGGTGAAATCTCTGTACCCTTTAAATCATTCAATTTACTTTTAGGATCTTATGTAAGATCTAAGTTGTAAGCCTGTAATTATAAAGGCTGAGGTAGAGTTGAGTGCCTAAGGTGTAGGACTTGTGAAAGTATGAGTTGTAATCCTAGTGATTAAGGCTGAGGTAGGGCTGAGGCCTGAGGTAGGATTCTTGTGAAGAATATGAGGTAAGACTTGTATAAGTCTGAGGTGTAGGAACAAATCTGGTTCTGAGTTGTAAGATCTTTGGATCTGAGTAAGTGGAAGGAAGTTGGGCTCAATCAAGTTCTCTATTGGACAGGCGAAGGGGGAAAGTGGATGTACCCATACCTTGGGGAACCACTATAAATATGGTGTACTGTTCTGTGTTGTGTTTGGTGTGTTTAGATTGGTGTGTTGTGATTGTTGTGTTGAGTTTTTTTTTATCTATGCTAAGTTAGAACAAGTTAATTGCCTAAAATTTATTAAAGAAAGTTAGAACCTATTCACCCCCCCCCCCTCTAGGTGTCTAGGCTCTTGAAACCAAGTCTTTCACTTTGTAAGAAGAAGAATGTTTATTCTGTTTTTAATTATACTTATCATCTTGGGTTTAGCTTTTCTTGGACCGATCATCATCACGATGTGATCTTTTTAAGTCTATAGAGGAGTACTGATTTTTCATTTACCTCTTCTTGTTGAGCAATCTTTTGAATTGTTGGAGATTAGTGATAATTAACCATTACACAATTCAAAGCCTGGTATGCTTGGGTCAGAATCTTCCTGGTCATCAAAAGCTCATGTCCTTACTAATGACACTTCTTTATATATTCAAGACCCTTCGACCTTCGGAGCTACCGACTTCTATTTCTTTGAAGTATTGCTACATTACACCTCCTTTTTGCTTGTGTTCATTTGTAGTTCATAAGAAATGTACATTCAGAATAGGTTCTGAGGATTAGTCTCAGGAAGCTTTCCAAATTTCCTAATGGCTACCACCTTGGTGTCCTAGTCTTTTGTCAGGGATCTTAGAAATTTGTCATTTTGGTCACCATTAGTAAATGTACGACAATAGTTTTTGAGGTCGTTGACTATCTTAAAGATTTTTTTAAAGCTGACTGCAATTGTTTCACTTAAGCCTTGCTTGAACACCTCGTATTCTTGATTGAGTAGAGATCTATGATCGTCTCTAACTTCTTCAATTCCTTCCATATGGACTACGAAACAATCTCACATCTCCTTGGCCAATTTGCAGTGAAATAGATTTTGCAGCATTGAGTCGTCCACTGCACTAGCTATGTGATGCGTAAAATTTCTGAAAACTAATATCTTCAATTCTACAAACTATAGGCAAGAACACCTATCGTTCATAGTATAAGATATTTTAGAATATCAAGTGTCATATTCGTCTGGGCCTGCTGACAGAAACTCATGCAAATTAATATTATTTTATCGAATATAAAAATAAGTTTATTAAAACTATTGGATAAAAATGAAATAAAATATAACACTTGATCTAGAATCCCACTAGATTAAAATCAACATTCATAAAATGCAAGCTTCTAAATTATCCACTTGGACCGTAGAGGTTTCCAAAACTCAATAGCATCTCTCTCGAGAATACGCTCTCGACTAAACTTAGGTTTATCGAATAAGACTCCTCGTCCCGTAGAAACCCCTAAGCTTGTTTTTTATGGTGAACCCCACTACTGGATTTGACTTCAATTCGGAAGATTTATGTTGTTCTCTCTCGAGAAGTGCTTGCAACTCCTTCTACCATGGAGTCATCTACACGTATCGATGACCTCTCGGTAAATCTAGGATACGGATCTAGGGTGGGAAACATATTCAGGAAATGTGAATTTGACACAACTAAAATCAAAGATAAATTGAAGAGATAATAATAAAGCTTGGCAAATAAAAGAAATTTATGAAAGTGATGATAGATACAACTCTAGAGGGGGGGGGGGGGTGAATAGAGTATTCAAAAATTAGGACACCCTACTCAACTCCCTTAAAGTTAATTTGCGGAATTAGTTTATAGATATTGATAACCCTAAAGCCTAACACAAAGTGTTGTGCACAAAAGGCAGCCAACTGTAATTACAGTTAAGGCTAGGGATCCTATCACAGCAACTAGCAATCCTAGTTATTTCTACTCACAGCCACAGTACAATGAATTAAATAAGCAGCACAGATGACACAAGAAATTTTATAGTGGTTCCCTCTAAATAGGTACGTCCACTCTTCTACCACCCTGGTAGGAATCCACTACAGGTTTTGTTCAGGTGCCCTGCCACCAACTGATCTGCTTCAGGTAGATCAAGTAGACCCTTTGAGCTTTTGATCAGGAGCTCAAAATCCAACATATGTTTTTGATCAGGTGCCCTGCCACCAAGGGTTCACTTTTGAAGGGAGTAATAACCCTTTGTACAGGAGATTGAGAGAGTTAAGGCTTCTTCTCTATTGTTAAACAAATTAGAGAAGCTAGTGGATTGCACAGAGCTAGAAGCTCTAAAGAATCAAGGCTCCCCCTGGCTTAGAGAATATCCAGGAAGGAGTCTTGCTTCAGGGTACAGGAACTCTTCTGAACTAAGACAAAGAATTGTCTTGAGGTTCTGAAGGAGAAGCTTGAAGAAAACTCTTGATTGTTGAATGATTGTTCTTCTTAAAACAGCTTCCTTTCTTCTTCTTCTTCTTCTAAAGGCCTCTGAGTGAAAGTCTTCCTGTAAGCAGGATGAACTCAGGATGAAGAAGAATGCTGAAGAGATTTGATCTTCTCAGTTGAATATGAAATTTTGGGAGCTGTAGAACTTTCTTGCTTTCTCTCTTTTTCTATGCTGCTGAGTGTATGTGTGGCATATCAGTTCTATGTTATCTTCTTTCAAAAAGAAGCTCTTTTTATATGAACCTTTGCAACGGCTTTAATTTGAGTTTGAATCTTTGTCTTCATCTGGAATCAGCAATCTGGGCTGCAAAAAGCATAAAGCAAAAACAAATCCTGCAGACAGACATACTATAAGAGGATAAAGCTTTCTAAGAAGCTGCATAACCAATCAGATAAGAAGGGGCTAGAAAAAGGTCACATCAGAAAGAACTCTTTACAGCCAAAAAAGACTTTTTGAGTCTAATGGCTATAAAGGACAGCCTGGCAAATAAAGCAGAAAATATATTTCAACTAATAAGACAAAACACTTTGTCAGATAAAGATTGGCTCAAGCATAAGGAATGGAGCAGAGATTGCCTGGAAATAATAGCACAAATTTATTGAAATAATATCCCAAATAAATATGAAATAAATCATAAAATAGAAGATGACAAAATAACTAATGACATACAGCAAAACGTCGAACGACCCTCAGAGATCGTCGACCGAAGCACAGAGATCGTCGACCTATCAAACAGATAGTCGAACGATACAGATAGTCGAACTACCAAAGAAGATAGTCGAACTACCACAGCAGATAGTCGACCTATCAGAACAGATAGTCGAGCTATCAGATAGTCGACCTATCAAACAGATAGTCAAACTATCAAAGAAAAAATATAGTCGACCTATAAAACAGATAGTCGAACTATCAAAGAAAACAAATAGTCGACCTATCAAAAAGATAGTCGAACTATCAAAGAAAACAGATAGTCGACCTATCAAACAGATAGTCGAACTATCAAAGAAAACCGATAGTCGACCTATAAACAGATAGTTGAACTATCAAAGAAAACAGGTAGTCGACCTATCAAACAGATAGTCGAACTATCTAAGAAAACAGATAGTCGACCTATCAAGACAGATAGTCGAACTATCAAGCAACACAGATAGTCGACCTATCAAACAGATAGTCGAACTATCAGATAGTTGAACTATCCAAGCAGATAGTAGAACTATCAAACACAACAGATAGTCGACCTATCAAACAGATAGTCGAACTATCAGATTGTTGAACTATCCAAGAAGATAGTTGAACTATCAAGAAATCTGTCTGGTCAAAAGACGTCGAGCGGGGTTCGACAATCGGCGAGGCAGATTCCACAGAACGTCGAGCTAACAAGAGTTGAACTAACTCAGAGATAGACGATCTACTGACAGAAAAATGTCGAACAACTGATAGACGATCGTCGACCAGTCGATAGACGATAGTCGAGCGGCGTTCGACCATAGTCGAACAAAAAACAACTTAACCAAATTTTCATCTGGATAAGTGACAACTCTAAATCTAGAGCAAACTAACTAAACAACTAACCTTTGACCATAGATAAATCTTGGGCCAAGAGACAGAAAGAGAGGACTGAACTCAAATCCAAACTAGGGTACCAAAAATCTCCCCCTATTTGAGTTAAGTCTCTCAACAAAAAAAAACACAAAACAAACTACTGGAAATAAAAACAATACAGGAAAGAAAATATCTAAGCAGCAGATAACATTAATAAAACAGACAAATAAATAACTGTCAATCAATGAAGTTTAAGAGGCATCAGAATCAGGTTTAGGAACAGATGAACTAGGAATAAAAGTAATTTTCCTAGAAGGGTCTAGAGCTTCTTTCTTTGACAGCTTTAGATCTTGCTCTCCAATGATTTTAGATTCAGATGCCCTTGGAACAACTGCTTCAGGATGCTTTTCCATGTATTTTGAAGGGTCAAATACCTCAGGTCTAACCTGGAATTTATCAAGCTCCTTCATTCTGAATTTGGACATAGTTGTTAATCCTGTTGTATCTTTACATTCAGCTTTGGCTTTCTTAATTTGGGCTGATCCAACAAGCTCAAGAAATCGAGCCATCCTGAAATCAGGATCAAGCTCTTGGCTTTCATACACATTTTCACAAGTTGGATCTACAGGTTTCACAGCTTTAAATTTAATAGACATATCTAGCAGGCTTTCAGCTGGCTCTTTTTCCTGAATAACTAGAGAAGAAGGAGGAGCAAACTCAGCAAATTTCTTGCTAGATTTTTCGGAGAAAATAACACTTTTACCTTTTGAAACAGTTTTCACTGCATGATCTGCCATTGAAGAAGATATGCTCTTTGTTTCTTTGGATGGAGGAGGAGAAAAGGTTGGTTTCTGATAAACCACCTCCTTCACTTGTTCCTTTGCATCAGCAGTATGTCTTTGATAAGCAGATTGCGATCTGCCTTGATATCCTTGATAGCTTTTCCTTTGAGAAGACTGGGATGGAGTAAACCTATCAGACTGAGTAGAAGGATTTGCAGATAAGTTGCCAGAGGCTCCTGTACTGGGAGGTGGAGGAGGAGGACCTCTAGGAGTCCATCTTGGAGCAGGACTGTCATACCTCTTAGACTTCTTCCTTAACTTCTGCTGATTCTTAGAAAATGCCATCCAATACTGAAATTATTTAGATTTGGGATCAATACCCTTCAAGATATAATAGGGAATATCATTATCACGATTTGGAGGAGGAGGAGCCACAGCTTTTCTTTTCTTCTTTGCAGATTTCTTTCTCTTGGAGTCTTCAGATTCATCAGAATCATCCTCATCCTCAGAATTTGAAGAAGGAGGAAGATCATAAGGATCAAATGCCTCTTGCATAGCTTTCTCTTTCTCTTTTAAAGCAGCTTTTTCTAACTCTTCTTCCAGGGCATCCTGTGCTAGAAGAGTGTCTAGATCTAATCCAGAGGAATCATCCTAGATTGTAGACTTTTCCATTTGAATTTCTGAAACCTTTTCATGTACCTCAGTAACTGTCATGGGGACCAGTTCTTCTTGCACTGCTAACTGAGCTGGCAGAGCAGCCTCAGGATCTTGAACAATTGGTTCTGGTTCAGGTTGAACTTCTAAAGCAGGTTGATGATCAAGCTCTTGGACAGCTAATACTTCTTCCATTATATTTGTAGTATAATGAACACAGATTTGCTAAATGACATTTTATCTTTCCTTCTAGGTATTCCCATACTAACATATCAGTAATCAAGTCTAGAAAATGAGTAAACGAGTTACCTTCAGGATTTTCCTTAGAATGTCCTAACTCCCATAATTCATCTAGGAAGGAAGTAATGACTCCTTCTAGATAGAGGGCAACTAGGGGAGTGGAACATTCTTCTAGGCATACTTTGATAACAAACTCAGATTTCGTTATAGCATCAGAAATATCTTTTTCAGACAATGGAGGAGGAGCTGATTCTTCTATCTCTTTTTCTGCATCTGCTTGAGGATCTGCTGGACAAGAGGCCAGGGGCAGTTCAGAGGCATCTTCATAAAGCATCTCCCCCTGCCTGATTTCAGTAGAAACTAAAACCAGGCCCCTAGATGAAGAGGGCTCAACAGATTTTGAGAGAGCTTGGATGGCAGCAGTCAAAGAAGAGATGGAAGAAACAAGGGGAGCAATTGCCTATTCAATCATGATTTTGATTGAAGGAGTAATTAACTCCAGGATGCTAGAAATGAAGGCTGGGGTGATTTCAAATGAAGGTTGGGGAATCACAGAAGATGGATGAACAGCAGGGATGGTGTATTCTTGATGAGATGGAGAGTGAACTGGAGAATGATGGGTAGATGCAATAAGATCAACATGATCAGAATGAAGAATTGGAGACTGAGGAGGAGTAGAAAGCTTAGAAGCCAATAAATCAAAACTAGGATGAGATATCCTAGCAAGATGAGGAGGGAGAGGGGATGCTGGTGGTGATGCATGGAGAATTGTGGAGGAATCAAGAAGATGAGATGCAGAAGATGGAACTTCAACTGAAGTAGATGGTGGCACTTCAGTAGAGGTTGAAGGTAATGCAGAAGAAGTGGATGGAAAGGAGAGATTGGCTGAGCCTGCTTCTTGAAGGAGGGGAGTGACTGAAGCAATCCTTATGCTCTTAGATGCAACTAGAGCTACCGCTGTTGGAGCGGGATTCAGAAAGCTCATTTTCCACTTGACAAACAGGGTTGGGTCCATCTTTTTGCTGGCATTTATTGAAGTAGAAACTGAGACCAATAGATGTGGATATTTCTCCTTTAGAAATATCCCAAGCACCCTACCATGGGTGACTTCCTTCTTGCTATTCTTTTTCCTTATCAAATCAAACAAAACTCCTGCCCAGTTAATCTGCTTCTTGTTCACAATGGCACACATCAGGGCAAATGATAATACGTTTTGTAGCCTAAACTATTATCGTATTTTATATTTTATATTGTACAAATTATGTCTATTATTAGTTTATTTTTATCCTTTTTATGTAAATTTTATTGCCACTAACTTTTTCCTGTCTTTTTGCAGGTTTTCAGAAAAATCGCCAAAATGGCCTGTCACGCCCCCCTGTCACGCCCTCCCTGGGCGTGACCTAGGGCGTGTCACCCGATCCCGAGGACAACTGCTAGAAGGGACAGAAAACGGTCAAAACCGCTGTCACGCCCCCCTGTCACGCCCTCCCTGGGTGTGTCATCGGGCGTGATAAGGGCGTGTCGCCCTCTGCCGCAAAGCTGCCGCCGCATTAAATGCCCTTCCGCCTCAGCACGCAAATAATACTGTCACGCCCCATGTCACGCCCGTGACATGGGCGTGACGCCCTCCTTTTTCAGCGACTGACGGATTTCCGACCAATGATTTGGACATGACATGCCTGTCACGCCCCCCTGTCACGGGCGTGACCTAGGGCGTGACCACCAACGTACCGAAGCAATCATCCCTCCCGCCAGAATCCAGAGCCCGAGGTCAAATCCGTAAATGTCACGCCCCCTGACACGCCCCCCCTAGGGCGTGTCGGAGGGCGTGACCAACCCGAGAAATTTTCTATAAATTGAGCCCCCCTCCTCCCCATTTCAGCAAGCTTTGGTTGAGTGGGGGAGGTGCTGCCCCTTTGTTTCTTGATCCTTTTTCATGCTTTCTCTCTCTCTCTCTCCCCCTCTCTTTGTACTTTTTGTTTAACCCTAGTTTAATCTTAGTTTGTTCTAGCTTTTATTGTAATTTTCTTCTTGCTTAGTGCTTAATGTAGGGCTAGAATAGGGTTTAATTTTCATGCACTTGTAATTTTATTTCCATTAGTGTAACTTGCCCTTTTTCATTAATAAAATTGTTCTTCCCTTAGTCTGTGTTCTTCTTATGTTTTTCTACACATCTCCCCCCTCCACTCCATTATGATTAACTAATCCTCCTTGTACTCGATCTTGATGATCCGAGGTTAGAGCGATTATGTTATGATGTTTTAATCAATCTTTTCTTTTTAGGTTAGGGCCTTGAATTACTCTTGATTAATCACGGGTTGGGGGTATATTTTCGATATATACTCTCCGCCTTTGCTTTCATTCTGGGCTAGCCGAGAGGCCGAAAGAATGAAGTGAGCATTAAAGAGTAAAGGGAGTTGTACGCACCCCTCGAGAGAGGCAGACGTCCAAATCTCCTGGATTGGAGTAAAATCCAATAGTGGGGTTCACCGCGTAAAGCGAGTTTTAGGCCTCCGATTTAGACGAGAGTCGGTCGGACCTTCCTAAACTCAGTTGTGCACGACTTCGAGAGAAGCGTGTTCAAGCTTTAGGAACCTCCACAGTCAAGGACCCTTATCCTATTAAGTTTAAATTTTTATCGCATTTTCTTAATCGTCTTTAGCCGAGGTGAATCTTGATCGGGTGCATTTCCATTTCATATTTCCTACCTTTCGTAGTAATCTCCTGTCTTGTGCTCTTTAATTAACTGCAGTAATTTCCTTTCTAGCTTAGTTGTTTGCTTAACAGCTTACTTAATTGCAGTGTTTCTCTTTCTAGTATAGCTTTACTTTCTCCCCTGCACTTAGATTTTCTAAAACCCTAGTTTTTCCGTCGATAAGATAATAGCGTTCGTGTGAGTAAGCTTAGCCAACAGTTCCCGGATTTCAATACGACACTTGTGTCCCCTTGCTACAATTCGATAGGTATACTTGCCTCATCGGGTTGCTAGTTCGGTTGCGTTTATTTTCTTCGAACCCTAGCGCGCAACAAGTTTTTGGCGCCATTGCCGGGGAGCCAACTTCCGTTGATATTTTGAAAACACGAACCTATTAATTTTATCTCTTCTCTTTCTCATCCCCTTTCTTTAAAGTTTTAAAAATCAAAAAAATTTATCACCGCTCTTAATAGTAACCAACTTCACAATTTTTCTACGCCACCTAATTCACTCGAAAAGGGCAAAGGGCTTTAAGCGCCACTATCTTGTCTAGTACCTTGCGAACCCTTCTCGGGGTAGTCCTTGGGAAGTTCGGGAGTTAATCTATAAAAAATCTATTTCAAAAAGAAAAAAAAATTAATTTAATTTTCTAATCTTGTTTTTCTTTCTAGTTTATCCTTTTTCTCTTCCTCTTCTTCTTTTCCGTTCTTTTAGTGCATGACCCGCGGGAGTCCGTCGGTTATTTTGGACTTGGACCACGAAATTGAGCGTACTCTTCGGAGAAGATCGCGATTTCAAGGTCCTACTATCCAAGTGCCGGTTGAGGACTCCGAGTCATTTAATACTTTAAGAATGGAAGAACCCAACATAGATGAGGCCGTGCAAAGGACTATGTCCTATTATGCACGACCGAACCTCGAGGGAACAGAATCAAGTATAGTCTGCCCTGCTATAGCAAATAATAACTTCGAATTAAAGCCTAGCATAATTCAAATGGTGCAGCAATATGTGCAATTTGACGGACTTCAAGATGAAGATCCGAACGCACATATAACTAGCTTTCTTGAAATTTGCGACACCTTCAAGATAAATGGTGTCACAAATGATGCGATTAGGCTAAGACTCTTCCCCTTCTCTCTAAGAACTAAAGCTAAGCAGTGGCTTAACACACTTCCGAAAAATAGCATAACCACTTGGAATGAATTAACTGAAAAATTTTTGGCGAAGTATTTTCCGCCAGCTAAAACTGCAAAACTTAGGAACGATATCTCTGCCTTCGGACAAATAGACTCTGAAACCCTATATGAAACCTGGGAGAGATTTAAAGAATTATTAGGATGATGCCCACATCACGCGCTGCCTGTATGGTTACAAGTGCAGACGTTTTATAACGGGCTAAATCAAAGCACGAAGCAAATGATAGACGCAGCTTCTGGCGGTACTTTAAATCATAAGACCCCGGAAGCCGCTCTTGAGCTTTTTGAGGACATGTCCATGAACACTTATCAGTGGAATGTGCCTAGGTCCCGCCCGAACAAGCCTGCAGGTATCTATGAAGTGGACAACGTCTCCCAGCTCGCTCTGCAAGTAGAAATCCTAAGCAAAAAGATAACGGAGATGACTGCTGCCTCCGCCCCTCAGGTATGGGAATCTGCAACCCCTACTCCAGAACATTTAGATTATGTTAATAATATGCCTAGAACTGCTTTTAATAATTTTTCTGCTGCGAATTTTCATCCGCCTGGTTTTAATTTTCCGAATAGTTATAACCCCGCTTTAAGAAATCACCCGAACTTTTCATGGAGTAATCCATCGAATGCGATGCGCCCACCCCCGCAAAATGATTTTTCTACACCACCACCACCACCACCTCTTCAAAATTACCCAAAACCTCCAAGCTTGGAGGAATTACTTTCTAAATATATCACCACAAATGACGCCACCATAAGAACTTTAACCGGAAGCGTAAAAAGTTTAGAAAATCAGGTAGGACAGTTCGCAAAAATAATTTCTGAGCGACCCGCAGGGTCTCTTCCTTCCAATACCGAACCCAACCTGAGAGAGCAAGCGAAAGCTATAACTCTTCGGAGTGGGAAGCAAGTCTCCGGTATGGTAAGTGAAGAGCCCGAGGCAAGCTCCGCTCCTGCTTTTAAAAATCAAAGCTCCGCTTCCGCTTTTAAAAATCAAAGCTCCGCTCCCGTTTTAAAAATTCTGCCATCTGCTGAAGAAGTAATCACCCCTATTTTTGAAAATAATCTCACTCCACCACCCATCTTCAAAAATAATTCAACTCCTCCATACCCCTCTGAACTTAATAGACAACGTCAAGATGATCAGTACTCCCGCTTCTTAGAAATCTTCAAACAAATCCACATTAATCTTCCCTTCCACGAGGCTATTTCGCAGATGCCGAAATACGCCAAATATCTTAAAGACCTCCTCACAAACAAGAAGAAGTTAGAGAATCTTTCGCACGTCACGCTAAACGCCGAGTGCTCCGCCGTTTTAACAAACGGTTTGCCGAAGAAAATCAGTGACCCGGGTAGTTTCTCTATCCCGTGTGTCTTCGGTGATCTTTTTGTTAAACACGCGTTAGCCGACTTAGGCGCAAGTATAAACCTGATGCCCTTTTCGTTGTTCAAAAAATTAGGGATTGGTAGCCTTAACCCCACGCGTATGAGTATCCAGCTAGCCGATAGATCCGTCAAGTACCCGTTAGGAATAGTGGAGGACGTTCTAGTGAAAGTCGACAAGTTCATCTTCCCGGTGGACTTTGTCATTTTGGACATCGAAGAAGACGTCGAGGTTCCCCTGATCCTGGGCCGACCCTTCCTTGCCACCTCCCGAGCCATCATTGACGTAAGCAATGGTAAGCTCTTTCTTCGAGTAGGCGACGACGAAGTCACATTTTCTATCACCCCTTCGATGAAGAACACCTTAGCGAACGATGACTCATGTTTTTTCGTAGACGCCGTGAGTGATGATTCTTCCTACTACCTCTCCGACTTTGAAAAAGAATTTTCTACTTTTTGCTCCTCTTCTATTACAACAGAATCACTGCAAGGAAGTGATGAATCTTCTTATTGTCTTTCTGAGTTTGAAAAAGAGTTTTCTGATTTTTGTTCTTCCTCTTTTCTTACCACTGAATCTGTACAAGAAGCCGTCTTGGCTGCTAGCCCCACCCCTTATTACGTTCCTTATAAAAAAGTTTATGAAGATATTATTTTTTAAAAAGAAAGAATCTCAAAATCCTCTTATGAAGAACCCCCTACCCTAGAACTTAAAGAACTTCCCGAACACCTTAAGTATGCTTTCTTAGAAAAAGACTCCAAGTTACCAGTTATCGTTTCGGCCTACCTCACGGATACGCAGAACGATAAACTTCTTCTAGTTCTACGTAAGCATCGCCGGGCTATTGCTTGGCAAATTTCTGATATCAAGGGCATAAGCCCATCTTTCTGTACACATAAAATTTTAATGGAAGATAATTTGCGTAACTCTATCCAACCTCAGCGCCGTATAAACCCAAACATGAAAGAAGTAGTTAAGGGCGAGGTTATGAAACTATTAGACGCAGGAATTATCTACCCTATTTCGGATAGTAAGTGGGTTAGCCCCGTTCAGGTAGTTCCAAAAAAGGGAGGGATAACCGTAGTTAGTGATGAGAATAATGAATTAATCCCGACACGGACGGTGACGGGTTTGCGTATGTGCATAGATTACCGTAAGTTAAATGACGCCACCCGTAAGGACCACTTTCCTCTACCGTTTATCGACCAGATTTTAGAACGTCTCTCCGGCCATAGCTTTTATTGTTTTCTTGATGGCCTCTCGGGGTACTTTCAAATACCCATCTCTCCCGAGGACCAAGAGAAAACTACGTTTACTTGTCCCTTCGGCACCTTCGGGTATCGAAGAATGCCGTTTGGATTATGCAATGCGCCGGCTACATTCCAACGATGTATGCTCGCAATATTTGACAAGTACGTAGAAAGCATTATGGAGGTATTCATGGACGATTTCTCCGTGTTCGGCGACTCCTTCGATAGATGTTTAGAAAACCTCGAAAAAGTCTTAGAACGATGCGAAGAAACTAACCTTGCCCTAAATTGGGAAAAATGTCATTTTATGGTGAGGGAAGGGTTAGTTTTGGGTCATAAAATTTCTGCTAAAGGTATTGAGGTAGACGTTGCCAAGATAGAAGTTATTGAGAAGTTGCCGCCGCCTACAAACATAAAAGCTATAAGAAGTTTCCTAGGCCACGCTGGTTTTTATCGTCGTTTTATAAAGGACTTCTCCAAGATCACTAAGCCCCTCACCCATCTCTTAGAAAAAGATGCTCCATTCATTTTTGATGACTCTTGTATTTCGGCCTTTGAATTAATTAAAGAAAAGTTAATTAACGCACCAATTATGATAGCTCCGGTGTGGGACCTTCCTTTCGAGATTATGTGCGATGCGAGTAGTTTTGTGGTGGGGGCCGTATTAGGTCAACACATATCTAAGAACTTCCACCCCATCTATTACGCTAGTAAAACCCTCACATCTGCACAAGCAAATTACACCACAACCGAGAAGGAGCTCTTAGCTGTAGTATTTGCGTTTGATAAATTTCGCCCTTACATTACACTT
This sequence comes from Platanthera zijinensis, assembly GCA_039513925.1. Classification (NCBI taxonomy): domain Eukaryota; kingdom Viridiplantae; phylum Streptophyta; class Magnoliopsida; order Asparagales; family Orchidaceae; genus Platanthera; species Platanthera zijinensis. The sequence goes on from CM077093.1 coordinate 99,735,627, forward strand.
TCAAAAATCATTGTTTTTACGGACCACTCGGCACTCAAGTACCTTCTTGCCAAAACGGATGCCAAGCCTCGCTTGATTCGCTGGGTCTTACTCCTCCAGGAGTTTGACTTAGAGATCCGTGATAAGCGAGGAGCCGAGAACTTGGCCGCCGACCATCTGTCAAGATTAGATAACCCCTTTATAGAAAAATTAAATGAAAAATCTTTTAATGATTATTTTCCTGATGAGAAGCTGCTTTTAGTTAACGCATCTACTTCTCCTTGGTTCGCGCACATCGCCAACTATCTAGTGGCCCGGATGCTCCCAAAAGAGTTCTCCTCTCAGCAGAAGAAGAAATTCTTTTCTGAGCTGAAGAACTACTTTTGGGAAGACCCGCATCTTTTCAAAATTTGTGCGGATCAAGTGATAAGGAGATGTGTTTCTTTTGATGAAGGAATTTATTCTAAAACATTTGCATGAAGGTCCGACAGGTGGGCACTATCAAGCTGCTCGCACCGCTCATAAGGTGCTTTGCGCAGGTGTGATAGTTGCCAATGGTCGGGCAATATTTCTAATAAAAATGAAATGCCGCAAAATTATTTCTTAGAATGTGAAATTTTCGACCTCTGGGGAATTGATTTTGTTGGCCCCCTTCCTTCTAGCTTCGGAAACAAATATATTTTGGTTGCTGTTGATTATGTGTCACGATGGGCTGAGGCCCAAGCTCTTCCTACGAACGACTCGCGAGTTGTAGTCACGTTTTAAAAAAAATTATTTTCTAGATTCGGTACGCCACGCGCAATCGTTAGCGATAGGGGTTCCCATTTCTGTAACGCGCAATTTTCAAAAATCCTTACTAAATACGGCGTTACGCATAAACTGTCCACTGCCTACCACCCCCAAACTAACGGTCAAGTCGAAGTAGTTAATAGAGAAATAAAAAGAATATTAGAAAAGACTGTTTCAACTTCTAGAAAAGACTGGTCAACCAAACTTGACGATGCTCTATGGGCTTACCGAACAGCGTACAAAACCGCCCTCGGATGTACGCCGTATCGGCTGGTCTATGGAAAATCGTGTCATCTGCCCGTAGAGTTAGAACACCGCGCCTTTTGGGCCTTAAAATTTTTAAACTTCGATCCCCACTCAGTCGGTGACCTTCGAAAATTTCAACTAAATGAACTCGACGAGTGGCGCTCTTATGCTTATGAAAATAATAAACTTTATAAAGAGCGGACGAAGCGTTTACACGATAAACACTTAAGGCACCCTAAAAACTTTAAGCCGGGCGACCAAGTCCTTTTATATAATTCTCGTTTACGTTTATTTCCGGGCAAATTAAAATCTCGCTGGTCTGGCCCGTTTTCTTTTTTAGAAGTATTTCCTTATGGAACTGTTTTAATTTCTCACCCTGATAAGGGTAATTTCAAAGTGAATGGTCAGCGTCTTAAACTGTATTTCTCTGGTGATGATGATGTCAGTCCAAACATTATTAAGTTTCTGCTTCACGAACTTTAATCTTGAACTTTTAATTTTTTTTTGCTAAAAACAATCTTCTTTCGGGACAACAATATTTTTGGACAAATATTATTTTTGATGCGTCGAGCTCAACGACGCTTTAACCAAAGGGCGCTCTTGGGAGGCAACCTAAGTTATCTTTTTCTGTTTTCTTTATTTTACAATTTTGGCCTCGGACGGCTCCGACAAGATGAAGCTTCTGCGATCGCCTGCTCCAACATTGCTGAATCCATCACAAAGTCCAAAGAAGACATTCGGGGAGCGGCATCACTCAGCTTTCGCAGCAAATAAATCCGGGGAAGTACCTGTATTTCAATTCTGTCTTTCAATCCTGTACTTTATTTTTCTCTCCTTCTCCAATCCCCTTCTTTAGCCATTGAGGACAATGTCTGTTTTAATCTTGGGGGAGGATTTCCTCCTTCATTTTTGCTTAATGTAAATAATTTCCTTTTTGTATATATTGTAAATAGTTCCAAAAATAAAAAAATAAAAAAAAAATAAAAACAAAATGAATATCTTAAAATTCCAAAAAAGGAGAAAAATTTTCCAAAATCCAAAAAAAGAGAATATTTCTCAAAATTAAAAAAATATATATGTGTTTTTGAATAGTTTAGACATTTTGGTATTTCAATAGTACCCCTAGTTTTTAGTTTTGTTTTACTCAAAATCTCCTATAAACAACTTAGTTAATTATAATATTTCTAATCGTCCTTTTTAATTATGTTTCACAAGTAAAATGTTGGCCATGCTGTGTTTCTAATTCACGGTAGCATGTTAAGGTGAAATATTTTTCTAAAACTCGCATTTCTATTATGGTTTTTTGTTGTTTATTTCCTTTACTTTCTCAAAAATTCATCATCCACTATTTTCTTTCTCGTTTTTGAATAATTTTTGTAAAGTCAACTTTTGAATAACGTAGTAGATGTGAACGATCCAAGTCACCTATTATTTCTATTTTCAAGTTAATTTCATCAATCTTCTTTTATTATCTAGGACTCGCTTTTTGAAAATTTTTCAAACCTTTGTTTTAAATAAATTCAAAAGCGTGAAAATGATTTAGGCCGTTTTTGTTTTCGTTTGAGCTTTCTTGCCAACCTAAAAACTTTTACCACTAGTTAGCCGTTTTTGAGCCTTTTTCCGATTTCATTTGATAGCTCCTCCCTTCATTTCAGTTTCACCAAAGCCAAAATTTCCAACCTATCGAATCACACTAGCCTTTTTGAGTTTCATAAATTATTTTGACGATTTTGATAGGGTATTTTGTGATTTTTGTGGGAGAAAGGTTTTCGAAAAAAAAAGTATGTTCGAAAGTGATGTTTAATTTTGTTTGGCCAACTCAAAAAGGAAAATAAAAATATTTATGGCCTTTGTTTTGAAAAAAAGAAAAAAGAAAAAAAAATGGAAAAGAAAAGAAGAAAAAAAAATGTGTATATATTTTTATGAAAGTTTTTGAAACTCTTTGCTTTGGTTTAGTATGATTTTAAACCTTCACGTTTATCTTTGAATTCCACTCCTAATCATTTTCCTAAACCAAACGTTTCTGTCCTATTTAAGTCCTTTTGATTCACGTTTTTTGATTTTTTATTTAACAACTAAGAAAAGAAAAACAGTAAATCAGTTTTAGTTTTAGATTTAAACCTAGATTTTTGTTAATTAAATTGATATAATTATAATGCGTTGCTTGGATCCAGTAACAACTCAATGCGTGTTTTTCATTTTCGTTGCTTTGCTTAAGTCCATTTAAAAAATCTCGTTAAAATTTTGGATGATTTGTTTTTATTAAGTAAAGTTTATAAAAGTTTTACCATACCTAAATAATTGTTTTAGACTTACATTTCACCTTTTCCCTACTAAGAATTTCGCATAGTACTTGTGTAGGCATATTTAGAACTTTTTGATTAGTCATTTTTATAAATTTCTAGTTTTTATATTTTTGCTTGGGGACAAGCAAAGCTTAAGCTTGAGGGAATTTGATAATACGTTTTGTAGCCTAAAATATTATCGTATTTTATATTTTATATTGTACAAATTATGTCTATTATTAGTTTATTTTTATCCTTTTTATGTAAATTTTATTGCCACTAACTTTTTCCTGTCTTTTTGCAGGTTTTCAGAAAAATCGCCAAAATGGCCTGTCACGCCCCCCTGTCACGCCCCCCTGTCACGCCCTCCCTGGGCGTGACCTAGGGCGTGTCACCCGATCCCGAGGACAACTGCTGGAAGGGACAGAAAACGGTCAAAACCGCTGTCACGCCCCCCTGTCACGCCCTCCCTGGGCGTGTCACCGGGCGTGACAAGGGCGTGTCGCCCTCTGCCGCAAAGCTGCCGCCGCATTAAATGCCCTTCCGCCTCAGCACGCAAATAGTACTGTCACGCCCCATGTCACGCCAGTGACATGGGCGTGACGCCCTCCTTTTTCGGCGACTGACGGATTTCCGACCAATGATTTGGACATGACATGCCTGTCACGCCCCCTGTCACGGGCGTGACCTAGGGCGTGACCACCAACATACCGAAGCAATCATCCCTCCCGCCAGAATCCAGAGCCCGAGGTCAAATCCGTACCTGTCACACCCCCTGACACGCCCCCCCTAGGGCGTGTCGGAGGGCGTGACCAACCCGAGAAATTTTCTATAAATTGAGCCCCCCTCCTCCCCATTTCAGCAAGCTTTGGTTGAGTGGGGGAGGTGCTGCCCCTTTGTTTCTTGATCCTTTTTCATGCTTTCTCTCTCTCTCTCTCTCTCCCCCTCTCTTTGTACTTTTTGTTTAACCCTAGTTTAATCTTAGTTTGTTCTAGCTTTTATTGTAATTTTCTTCTTGCTTAGTGCTTAATGTAGGGCTAGAATAGGGTTTAATTTTCATGCACTTGTAATTTTATTTCCATTAGTGTAACTTGCCCTTTTTCATTAATAAAATTGTTCTTCCCTTAGCTTGCGTTCTTCTTATGTTTTTCTACTCATCTCCTCCCCTCCACTCCATTATGATTAACTAATCCTCCTTGTACTCGATCTTGATGATCCGAGGTTAGAGCGATTATGTTATGATGTTTTAATCAATCTTTTCTTTTTAGGTTAGGGCCTTGAATTACTCTTGATTAATCACGGGTTGGGGGTATATTTTCGATATATACTCTCCGCCTTTGCTTTCATTCTGGGCTAGCCGAGAGGCCGAAAGAATGAAGTGAGCATTCAAGAGTAAAGGGAGTTTTACGCACCCCTCGAGAGAGGCAGACGTCCAAATCTCCCGGATTAGAGTAAAATCCAATAGTGGGGTTCACCGCGTAAAGCGAGTTTTAGGCCTCCGATTTAGACGAGAGTCGGTCGGACCTTCCTAAACTCAGTTGTGCACGACTTCGAGAGAAGCGTGTTCAAGCTTTAGGAACCTTCACGGTCAAGGACCCTTATCCTATTAAGTTTAGATTTTTATCGCATTTTCTTAATCGTCTTTAGCCGAGGTGAATCTTGATCGGGTGCATTTCCATTTCATATTTCCTACCTTTCGTAGTAATCTCCTGTCTTGTGCTCTTTAATTAACTGCAATAATTTCCTTTCTAGCTTAGTTGTTTGCTTAACAGCTTACTTAATTGCAGTGTTTCTCTTTCTAGTATAGCTTTACTTTCTCCCCTGCACTTAGATTTTCTAAAACACTAGTTTTTCCGTCGATAAGATAATAGCGTTCGTGTGAGTAAGCTTAGCCAACAGTTCCCGGATTTCAATACGACACTTGTGTCCCCTTGCTACAATTCGATAGGTATACTTGCCTCATCAGGTTGCTAGTTCGGTTGCGTTTATTTTCTTCGAACCCTAGCGTGCAACAGCAAACTGTTGCCTGGTAATATTATCATGGGCAGAGTGCTTTACCAGTAGCACTTTTCCGACTAGTTCAGCAAGGAACTTAATCTTCAACGGAAAATTCACCTTTAACAGCTTAGAAGGAATGTCGTCGGCATGTCCTAGTTCAGTAAACATTCTCCCAAACTCAGGGGTATCTTGCTCATAATCCTCTTCCCCATTTAATAATCCAAAAATTTCAGTTAAAATGGCGGGAGTCAAAATTACCTCTTCTCCGCCTATCATTCTGATCATAGAGTCGTCATTTGAGGACGAAGTGAATGCCCATTCTTTAATCTCCTGGACGTTTATCTTTATTCTTGTTGACATGAACTTTTCCAATCCTTGATCTTTGCAGAGGTTGAGGATTTCCACTATCGCAGACTCACAGTAGCTGAAAGAATCAAAGTCCACGCTGAAACCAGCATCGAACATTACCACGGATAGGAGGGCTGGAGCAATCACCATCGAAGGGGTTGGAGAAGACGAGAGGGAGACGGCGAAGGCGAAATGGCAGAAATCGCGAGACAGGGAGCAAGCAGAAAGAAGGAATACGAGAAGATGCTCTCCGTCGATGATAAAAAGAACGATCTCTTAACCTAGGTCGACCATCAGTTTTATATTAAAATAGAAATAGTCGATCTATTTTAAAAGATACTGGAGACGATGGTCGAACGGTTGTTCGACGATCGTTCCTGAAGCAGAGTAGTCGATCACTCGTTCGACTATTTCTGTCTTCACAAACAACAAGCTGTCGTCAACCATAGATCGATGAAAGGCTCGACCTGTTCGACGATCTTCGAACGTCGGCCGATGATCTTCAAGCAGATAAGCCATCATCAACCATAGGTCGACGATAGGCTCCATCCGATCGACTATCTTCGAACGTCGTTCGACGATCTTCAAATAGGTTTTAACAAAGGCAGACGTCACACTTAGTCTTTTCCATTAATCATGCCTAGTTGAACCAAAAAGAACAGATGCTTCTATTCATCTAAGGGCTTGGTGAAAATATCACCTCTCTGAAGGTCAGTGGATATGAACTCAAGGCTGATCTTGTTCTTTTCCACACAATCTCTCAGGAAATGGTGTCTAATCTCAATGTGCTTGGTTCTAGAGTGGTGCACAGGATTTTGTGCAATTGAGATAGCACTGGTACTATCACACTTGATTTTTGTGTTCTTGTGTGTGTACCCATAATCCAAAAGCTGGTTTTGAATCCACAGGATCTCTGAAAACAGCTTGCAGCTACTATATATTCATCCTCTGCAGTTGAAGTTGAGACAGAAGCCTGCTTCTTACAGAACCAAGAGACCAATCTCTCTCCCAGGAACTGGCAAGTTCCTGAAGTACTTTTCCTGTCAACTCTACAACCACCATAATCAAAATCAAAGTATCCAATTAACTCAAATTCTGACTCAGCTGGGTACCATAGTCCTAGATTTGGACATCCCTTCAGGTATCTCAAGATTCTCTTGAGAAGAATCAGATGAGATTCCTTGGGGTTGACCTGGAACCTAGCACATAGGCTTGTAGCAAATATTATATCTGGCCTACTTGCAGTTAAATACAATAGGGAACCAACAATGGCCCTATAATTCTTTTGATCAACAGGCTTTCCCTGATCAACAGAATCTATAACTACATTAGTAGCCATAGGTGTATGCATTGCTAAAGCATCAGCCATCCCAAACTTCTTCACAAATTCCTTGGCATATTTGGATTGGGAGATGAAGATGCCATCAGCATCTTGCTTTACTTGGAGACCAAGAAAGTAAGACAGCTCACCCATACTACTCATCTCAAACTTAGAATGCATCAAGTCAGAGAACTTTTTGCACAGTTTGGGATCAGTGGAACCAAAAATAATATCGTCTACATACACTTGAACTAACAGGATTGTGTCCAGGTGGTGCTTGACGAAAAGGGTTCTATCAACTACTCCCCTAACAAAGTTGTGCTCTAACAGGAAACTAGCTAGAGTCTCATACCAGGCTCTGGGTGCTTGTTTGAGTCCATAAATAGCTTTTTGCAACTTGAAAACATGTGAGGGCTGAGTTGAAGAAACAAACCCAGGTGGTTGTTCAACAAATACCTCTTCCTTTAGCTCACCATTTAGAAAGGCACTTTTGACATCCATCTGAAAAACCTTAAACTTCATATAGGCTGCATAGGCTAGAAAGATCCTTATTGCCTCTAGCCTTGCAACAGGAGCAAAGGTTTGGTCATAATCTATACCTTCCTCCTGTCTGTAGCCCTGAGCTACAAGCCTAGCTTTGTTCCTTACAATGATTTCATTTGCATCCAACTTGTTTCTAAACACCCACTTGGTGCCTATGATCAGTTGGCCTTTAGGTATTGGAACCAAAGTCCATACTTTACATCTTTCAAACTGATTGAGTTCCTCTTGCATAGCAATGATCCAGTGGGGATCTAGCTCAGCATCTTTAATGGTGAGGGGCTCAATCTGTGAAAGGAAACAAGCGTGCATCACATCTTGTCTTAATTGATGTCTTGTTTGAACACCAGCTGATATGTCTCCAATCATTTGAGATGTAGGATGATCTCTAAGTGTGACAACATCAGCAGGTGGGATGTGATCTTCAGCAATAGTTGGGATTAATTCCTCAGGAGGAATTTGATCTACTATTGGTGGTACAACAACAGCTTCTACAAAGTCTTCATCACTGTCTGAATCAGTGATGTGAAGAGTTGATAGATGGAGAATCTCTTGAGTGACATCTTTATTAGATTCTGGTACCTGCAATGAACTTGAGGAAGGGGAAGTTTCCTTCTCCTTGTAAAACATCTGAGATTCATCAAAAGACACATGCACAGATTCCTCAATTTTAGAAGATGATTTATTAAATACCCTATAAGCTTTGCTTACATGGGAATATCCAAGAAAGATTCCCATTGAAGCTTTTGCTTCAAACTTTCTAAGGTATTCTTTATTATTGTTAAGAATATAAACTACACAACCAAATACTCTAAAATAATTTATTTTAGGTTTCTTTCCTTTAAGCAACTCATAAGGAGTTTTACACTTAAGCTTGTTTATAAGACTTCTGTTCAGCACATAATTAGATGTGCTAACAGCTTCTGCCCAATAGGAAAGAGGCATGTTAGCATCTGCCAATAATGTACCAGCAGCTTCAATCAGAGTTCTATTTTTCCTTTCCACTACCCCATTTTGTTGGGGAGTTCTAGGAGCTGAGAAGCTATGTTTGATACCTTCTCTCTCACAGAATTCTTGCATGAGAAGAGAGTCAAACTCAGTACCATGATCACTTCTGATCAAGGCCACATGAGTAGAGTACTCAGTCTGCACACATAATAAAAAATCTTTAAGGGCTTTGAAGTTATCAGCCTTAGTTCTCAAAAAGAACACCCAAGTGAACCTAGAGAAGTCGTCTACAATTACTAAAGTGTAATACTTCCCTCCTAGACTCTATACATTAAATGGGCCAAAAAGGTCCAAATGTAGTAAATATCGGATTCTAGGTGAATCACTTTTATTTATAGATTTAAATGAATTCTTGGTTTGCTTGCCTAATTGACAAGCCTTGCATAGGCTCTCCTTCTTGTAGGGGCAAGAAGGTAAACCTCTAACAAGGTTGTATTTAGATAACCTAGATATGTTCTTGAGGTTAACATGGCTAAGCCTTTTATGCCATAAGGTGTTGTTATTTATTACTTCATTAAATAAGCAGATTTCAGAATGGGTTGACTTAAAATCTACTAAATAAATATTGCCTTGTCTAATACCTACTAACACAACATTGCTATTTAAAGTAATATTACAAAGAGTGTTAGTGAACGATACCTGATATCCTGCATCATATAACTGACTTACTGAGATAAGGTTATGCTTCATTCCAGTTACATATGCAACCCTCTTGAAAGTTACTGCTCCAATGGTAATCCTACAATATCCTTCAGTTTGCCACAGCTAGAATCCCCAAAGATCACCTTTGGTCCAAGCCTGGCCTTGAACTTTGACAGATTTTCTCTATTCCCTGTCATATGTTTGGAGCAACCACTATCCAAATACCACTTGTCCTGAGTGATAGGATAGGTCTTCACCTGCAGTGAGTTAAGTTAAACATTGTGGACCCAGGTAACCTTGGGTCCACTATTCTTCACATAATGAAAACTAGAAATAAAAGAATAAGCAGGTTGTGGTTTATAACCTAAAGGGTAAGAACTCCTAGGTGGGATGCTCCATGCAGTTAATGGGTCCACAAACCTAGGGTTTCTATTCATATTCAGGTTTCTAGGGTTCTGATTATAATTTTGAAATTCATGTTGAAAACGTCGATTGGCGTTCGACGATGGATGCGCAGATCGTCGAGCATCGTTCGACCACTGAGCATGCGATCGTCGAGCAGCGTTAGACGCTTTTTGTATTTCCTTAAATTTTTGTTTCCTCTTTTCTCTCTTAGCTTTGTTTAAGTCTTGATTAACTTGTCTTACTTGCTCAGTGTTCTTTATCCCATCAGCTGAGATAAAGTTCACTGGAGTTGAAAGATGATTTTTAAGGAAAAATGGGGGTTCACATGATGAAGCTCCTAAGCCTAGCTTATTATTGCCTGACCTAGTGTTTGACATGCTGGTTATTTCAAGCAACTTAAGGCTTCTACCATTCAGAGATTCTTCTAACCTTTATGACTTAGCTAATTCATTCTTAAGGAATTTTATTTCTTCACTAGAATTAGTGAGTTCTGCTGTTAACCTAATGTTTTCATTAGTGATAAATTCAGATTCAGCAAGCTTATTTCTAAGGTCCTTAATTTTCTTTTCAGAACTAATTAAATCTAAACACAAAGATTTAAAATCTGATTTAAATTCAGTAGATGTAAAATCGTAAGAAGATAATACCTCATCTTCTGTTGGCATTTCTTCATCAGAATCTGAACTCTCTGCAGCTGAGTGATTGCTGCAGGCATCAATTGCCATCAGGCAAACTTCCTTTGCCTTCTTTTCTTCATCATCCTCACTAGAGCTCAAGGAGGAAGATTCCTCATCTGAGTCACTCCAAGTTTCAACAACAAATCCCTTCTCCTTTTTCTTGTTTTTGTAGGAGGAGGACTTGGAGTGTTTCCTGTGATGTTCCTTTTCCTTTCTCTTCTCTTTGCTCTTTTCCTCTGGACACTCTGGTAGAATGTTTCCAGGTTTCCTGCATCCATAGCAAATTATTTCTTTACCAGGAGAACGATCATACCTTGGTTTATCTTCATATCTTGAAGATTTATTTCTAAAGTCTTTCCTTCCCATCTTGAGAAACCTCTTGGCAAATAATGTCATTAGTTCCTCATTGGATTGGCTTCCTTCTAAAACTTCAGCAGCTTTGAGAGCAAGAGATTGCTCTTTTCTTGCTGGAGTTGGAGTCTTTGCTTCAGCCTCAGCTTCCCTGGTCTTCAGTACTTGCTCAAAAGACTTGAGCTTACCAAGGAGAGCTTCTGTTGAGATTTCATTTGTACTTCTGGCCTCCTTGATAGGCCAGATCCTCAGATCCCATGTGCTAGCGAAGCACATAAGAATCTTATCATTAACATCTGTCAATGATATATCCTTATCAAGAGTCCTCAGCTCATTGATGATTGAGCTGAGCCGGGTGTACATTGCTTCAACTGATTCAGCATCAGTTTTCTTGAAGTTTTCATACTGGGAGATAAGGTTGGACCTTCTATCCTTCCTTTCATCAGCTGAACCAGCTACAATCTGGTTCAGTGTATCCCATATTGCTTTTGCTGAGGAGCAGTCAGCAACTTTCTAGAATACTTCATCAGACATTGTCTGAGCCAGAATATTCATTGCTTTGACATCTGCTATCTTTGCCTTTTTGTATTCATCGTTGTAATCTGGAGGAAGCACTGCACTCATATCAGTTGATGATGAAGCAGTAGCTGCAGCAGGTGCTCTTGGTGGTCCTGTCAAAATAGAAGCAAAAATACTCTCATCAATAGAGTTCATATATAACTTAATCCTTGCCTTCCAGATGCTAAACTTAGCTAAGTTGCATGCTGGAGGTCTGGTGCAAGAGTAATCCTTGGACTGGGCCATGAAGTGAATATCTATAAGCTTGGTATCTATTAGGATCTTGTGACTTAGGTGTTAGCCTATACAGTCAGTCAACCTCCCTCTGATACCAATTAAAAGTGATGATAGATACAACTCTAGAGGGGGGGGGGTGAATAGAGTATTCAAAAATTAGGACACCCTACTCAACTCCCTTAGAGTTAATTTGCGGAATTAGTTTATAGATATTGATAACCCTAAAGCCTAACACAAAGTGTTGTGCACAAAAGGCAGCCAACTGTAATTACAGTTAAGGCTGGGGATCCTATCACAGCAACTAGCAATACTAGTTATTTCTACTCACAGCCACAGTATAATGAATTAAATAAGCAGCACAGACGACACAAGAAATTTTATAGTGGTTCCATCTAAATAGGTACGTCCACTCTTCTACCACCCTGGTAGGAATCCACTATAAGTTTTTGTTCAGGTGCCCTGCTACCAACTGATCTGCTTCAGGTAGATCAAGTAGACCCTTTAAGCTTTTGATCAGGAGCTCAAAATCCAACACAGGTTTTTGATCAGGTGCCTTGCCACCAAGGGTTCACTTTTGAAGGGAGTAATAACCCTTTGTACAGGAGGTTGAGAGAGTTAAGGCTTCTTCTCTATTGTTAAACAAATTAGAGAAGCTAGTGGATTGCGTAGAGCTAGAAGCTCTAAACAATAAAAGATCCCCCTGGATTAGAGAATATCCAGTAAGGAGTCTTGCTTCAGGGTGCAGGAACTCTTCTGAACTAAGACAAAGAATTGTCTTGAGGTTCTGAAGGAGAAGCTTGAAGAAGACTCTTCATTGTTGAATTATTGTTCTTCTTCAAACAGCTTCCTTTCTTCTTCTTCTTCTTCTAAAGGCCTCTGAGTGAAAGTCTTCCTGTAAGCAGGATGAACTCAGGATGAAGAAGAATGCTGAAGAGATTTGATCTTCTCAGTTGAATATGAAATTCTGAGAGCTGTAGAACTTTCTTGCTTTCTCTCTTTTTCTATGTTGCTGAGTGTATGTGTTGTATATTTGTTCTATGTTATCTTCTTTCAAAAAGAAGCTCTTTTTATATGAACCTTTGCAACGGCTTTAATTTGAGTTTGAATCTTTGTCTTCTTCTGGAATCAGCAATCTGGGCTGCAAAAAGCATAAAGCAAAAACAAATCCTACAGACAGACATACTATAAGAGGATAAAGCTTTCTAAGAAGCTGCATAACCAATCAGATAAGAAGGGGCTAGAAAAAGGTCACATCAGAAAGAACTCATTACAGCCAAAAAAGACTTTCTGAGTCTAACGGCTATAAAGGATAGCCTGGCAGATAAAGCAGAAAATATATTTCAACTAATAAGACAAAACACTTTGTCAGATAAAGATTGGCTCAAGCATAAGGAATGGAGCAGAGATTGCCTCGAAATAATAGCACAAATTTATTGAAATAATATCCCAAATAAATATGAAATAAATCATAAAATAGAAGATGACAAAATAACTAACGACATACAGCAAAACATCGAACGACCCTCGGAGATCGTCGACCGAAGCACAGAGATCGTCGACCTATCAAACAGATAGTCGAACGATACAGATAGTCGAACTACCAAAGAAGATAGTCGAACTACCACAGCAGATTGTCGACCTATCAGAATAGATAGTCGAGCTATCAAATAGTCGACCTATCAAACAGATAGTCGAACTATCAAAGAAAACAGATAGTCGACCTATCAAACAGATAGTCGAACTATCAAAGAAAACAGATAGTCGACCTATCAAACCGATAGTCGAACTATCAAAGAAAACAGATAGTCGACCTATCAAACATATAGTCGAACTATCAAATAAAACAGATAGTCGACCTATCAAACAGATAGTCGAACTATCAAAGAAAATAGATAGTCGACCTATCAAGACAGATAGTCCAACTATCGAGCAACATAGATTGTCGACCTATCAAACAGATAGTCGAACTATCAGATAGTTGAACTATCCAAGCAGATAGTAGAACTATCAAACACAACAGATAGTCGACTTATCAAACAGATAGTCGAACTATCAGATAGTTGAACTATCCAAGTTGATAGTCGAACTATAAAGAAATCTGTCTGGTCAAAAGACGTCGAGCGAGGTTCGACGATCGGCGAGGCAGATTCCACAGAACGTCGAGCTAATAAGAGTTGAACTAACTCAGAGATAGACGATCTGCTGATAGACAAACGTCGAACAACTGATAGACGATCGTCGACCAGTCGATAGACGATAGTCGAGCGACGTTCGACCATAGTCGAACAAAAAACAACTTAACAAAATTTTCATCTGGATAAGTGACAACTCTAAATCTAGAGCAAACTAACTAAACAACTAACCTTTGACCATAGATAAATCTTGGGTCAAGAGACAGAAAGAGAGGACTGAACTCAAATCCAAACTAGGGTACCAACAATTTATTTTATTCCAAAATTTTTCATGATCAAGTGTTAAAGAAATATAGCTACTTAGCAAGATAAAGGAAATACAAAGGAAAGAAAAGAAGAACATGATTGATAAAATAAAAGTGCTTGAATTAAAATTACAAAAGCAAAACTACACTATGAAATTGAAAATACCTAAAGAAATGCGAAAATACAAACAACTAAATTACCCAAAATCTTCCTCTATTGGTGGACTCCTTTCATCATTCCTCCTTGGCCATTATTTATAAGAAAAAAAGGATTAAAGGAACTTGAAATGTTGGATGGTCAAACGTAAGAGGAGGAAAATATATTGGCAATATTAATGAAATATTAATGAAATATATGAAAAGGAAACCAAATTAAATAAAGAGTTTCATAGGTTGTAAAGAGGAGATGAATGGTGGCCATAATAATTAAAATTAAGATAGAGTTGTAACATAAAATAGTTATCAAATACTTAAGAGGATATAAATGGAGGGAGGAGATAAATGAAGAAGAATATAAAGGTGACAGTTTCATGGAATGAAGAGGAGCTTGTGGTTTCATGGAATAATTAAGAGGGGAAGTCAAGGGTTCTAGTAATAATAATAATAAAGTCCATGTGTTTAGTGGTGGCGCTTTTTAGAGAGAGAAAGGGGTAGTAATTTAGGCTCCATGATGAGGTGATGGTGACTGTGATGGCGTTGTGCATGAGGATGATGTGAATGAAAATAGGTGAATGTTGTAGACTTGCATGGCTCCGACCAAATTGAGAGTTGGCAATGATGGCGTGGCAGCATGCATGGGTCGTCCATGCATCAAAGTACGGGTAGCATCAACACATATTAATTAATTTGTCATGAGCATATATGAAGAAGATCTGAATGGGTGGTTGCGACGTGAAACACTTGATCGTCTTGAATGAGTGCACTGAGATTTTGACTTTGGTTAAAGTATATTGCATAATTTGCTTGGCTAATGCGACGACTTCGATAAATATTTCTTTTGCAAATGTTAGGAGAGCGACCAGAATAATAAACCTACAAAATAAATATAATTTTAATTAGTAAACTAAAATATAAAATAAATTATATATAAATAAAAATACATAATTGATTAATAATTTTTATTAATTATTAAACTTAAATAAATACTAAAAATAGATATAAATCCTACAAAAAAAAGACATAAATTATTAAACAAATTTCAAAAAGAAATTATTCATTCACCAGAATAAATAAAATATGATTAATTAATACTAAATATTAAAATAAAAATTATTTTAAAAATACGCATAAATATTACTTATCAAATACCCCCATACTTGAGATTTCGCTACTCCAGAGCCAAATTATTAGAAATAATTATAAGAAATTAATGTAATTTTTAATTAAACTAAAAATTTATTAATTTTAAAGAGAGTTTAAAATAAAATTTAGGGATTCAAATTTTAAGTCCTAAAATATGATATTAAAATTGAAAAGAGAAAGATATTTAGCAAATATTTCTCAAATAAATTTATTAGAATTCAAAATTGAGTAGTTAGCAACAAAATTATATTAGAATTATTACCAACCATAACCAAAAACAAACTTGAAGGAAAATTTTAAGCAACTACTTATGCTCTCTTAGTATTTTAATCTAATCAAACCAACTATATTGGCTAATGGGTTTTGGGAAAAAAAGATAATGAAGAGGTTTTTTATTTGAGGTGATGAATTTTATCCTCTCACCCCACACAATTTTTTTTTTGATATTTACATATGTTTACCAGGAAAATGATGAATTTTATCCTCTAATTTTTCATGACTTATGAACAAATATATTTTCTCTCTTCATATTAAAACAAAATTGATTGGGAGTAATGAATTTTATCGTTTTACTCCATCTTTTATTTTTGGGGTTGCATATGTGTATCAAGGAATGCTTGATTCCCATGACATATGATCTAACAAGAAAATAAAAAAAGGGAAAGGCTTAACAACTTTTAGATTAAATTAAGAACTAGAGAGTAACTATAGTAAATTATGTTTTCCTAAGAATCTTAAAACATAAAGTGACTATAATTAAAATCTAAAATTAGTAAGCTAGGTACCACAAAATTAAAACTTATTAGAATAGAAATGAGAAAAAAAGCTAAATAAATTACTCTATACAAATTTAATTCATAAAGTATTTCTTAAATTTAAATCACCTAAAAATTAAATCTAACTAACTATGATGAAATAAAATATTAGTAAATCAAAAATTATAAAAATTCTTATAAATATAATGAAAATAAAGTTTTAAAAATCAAAAAAATTAAGCAAGGGTTTATTAATTTTTATTTTTAATTTTTTTAGAGATATAAATACTAAAAAAACATAAATTATAATCCTAATTTTTTTTATTTCTCATACTTCCCGAGGACTACCCAGTGACAGGTTCGCAAGGTTCTAGGCCATGTTGTGGGATGAAAGCCAAATACGGCCCTTTCCAAGAAGTTAAATTTTCGATTTTCTAATTTTTTTTAAAGAATTTTTTTTGTATTTTTAAAGATTTTTCAACGCTTTTCTATATTTTTTTGAAATAAAAATAATAAAAGTGATCTCACCCCCATACTTAAAAATAAACATTGTCCCCAAAGTTTATGTGTTAAGTAGGAGGGGGAAGAAAAGGAAGCTAAATAAATTTTTTTAAAAAAATACAAGAAATTAAAGATAAGCAAGGGGTTTCTCCCAAGAGCGTTTTTTCCCGTCATTAAGCTAGAAGGTTATAGTTAAGAAAAGGAAATTAAAAATTAAGGTGCACAGGCCACTCCCTTAATTCACGCTTAGGTAAATAAACCGAAGTAAGCCACCCGACTACTCATCTGCTTACTTCTTAAATTTCTTCTTGCGGTAGACTTGAAAATGTAAATTAAAATCACCTATACATACTGGAGGTGATTTGAATGTTTGTAAATGAGCGACAAATGGGTCTGGGATGACATTCGATTGCAACGACTCATCTTCTACCTGAAAATTATTAGTGCAAGAAAAATAAAAAATTAGCGTGTCAGAAAAATTTTCGCAAGGAGGAGACTCTTGCGAAACTATATAAATAGACTCTGGTTATTTATTTTCTAAAATAAAAATATTTTCTAAAAATTCATTTATAAAATTATTGGACCCAAAATTATCATGATTTCAATTCCCAAATATTCATATATTGGGCCTGAAAATTCGTGAAGAGAAGGAAAAGAATCAGGAGTAGTAGAAGAAGAAACATGTTCTTCTAATTCTCCTAGTGTTCCCATAAAATTTATAAATTCTTGAAATAATAACTTTTCTTCATCTTAGAAATAGGAAAACAAGGGGGCACATGAAGATTCATGATCCGCTATAGGAGACATATTCAAAGATGTGGGAAAATCATTAGAATAAGTAAAATTCTCATCTAAATTTTGGGGAGGAGAAGGAATTTTAATTTGCGAAGATTCTCAAAAATTAGAGGACGAAGATGGTGGTGTAGTAAAAGAAAAACTAAAATTCAGATATAAATGAATATTCTCATTACTCGGGAATCCTTCCGATTGATCTTGCAAATAAGAAAAATTAACATCCGATTTGGAAGAACATTTATTTAAATAAGAAAAATTATTCTCGTTAAAATTTGAAAAATCATTTTCATGTAAATTAAAAAAATTAGAAGAATTCTGTTGGAACACCCTATTACTAATTTGGGCAAGGATCACTATGTTTTTAGGAAATTGGTTTGACCGAGATGTATAGTTGAAAAGGTCAAATTAGAATGAGTCTAGGGCTTAGAACTTATGTTTGAAGCTGCCCCCAGGACCATTCAAAGATCAAGACTTAGAGCTGAGACAAAGACAATTTTCGTCGAACTCAGTTCGACGAAACGTCGAACTCCGTTCGACGCTCTCTGAGCTCAACCCTGCTAAGTCGTCGAACTCCGGTAAACGATCTTCGAGCTCAGATCGACGATATGTCTTCAGTTACTTTCCCAGTCGCTGAGCTCAATTCGACGATCGTAGAGCTCAGTTTGACGTTTTCTTTCTGCTGTGTTAATCCAATCTCTGAGCTCAGTTCAACGATCGTAGAGCTCAGATTGACGATTTCTGTGAGAGATCGACGCCTTCAGAATTCAACTTCAAGGATAGTTATGGATTATAATCAGAATTAATTCCTGCATTGATTGCAAAGGATTTCCTAGCCGTTTCAATCAATCTGATGCAAGTTTCAAGGAAAGACTAAATGGAATATTGCTTAGGACTTTCCCCAGATACAGTTGTCTATTATGGAAGTCATTTATGACTAATTAAATTGCCATCTAAGAGAATATCTGATATACTCCTTCAGTTTTTCATTGTTCTGATAGAACAGACACACAAAATACAGTGATCAACACAGACAATACAAAGAGATACAGAAGAATTAGTTTACATTATAGAAGATTGAATAACACAATTTCTCTGATAAAGATTTCAACTTCTGTGATTTACAAATCTACTGAATCTTCAAGTGTTCAAAGGCTTCAACATCAAGGACTCCAGACACCAAATATTTCAGCATCTGCTGGAATCATCTTCTGTTGGAGATCTGAAGCTTCTGAAGGCCTATCACCCTAGCAAAGCTCTCACTCCTGAACCATTCGACATCTCAGGGGGAGCTTTAACAACACCAACAATCCACTAGTCTTCTCTCAGTGATTTGAGACAGAGAAGACATCTTCATCTCTTTCTTTTTCTTTTCCTGCTGTAAAAGGGTTATCAAAACTCCCTTCAAAAGTTCTGAATCTGGTTTTGAGTGCCTTGTCAAAACTCAGTTGTGGCAAGACACCATATCAAAAAATCTAGATCTGATTTTTGAGCACCTTATCAAAAGCTCATTGGTGCCCAGGACACCTGATCAACTCATCCTGCAGTGGATTCCTACCAAGGGTGGTAGAAGAGTGGATGTACCGAAGTTTTGGGGAACCACTATAGTTCCTTGTGTCTTCTGGTTGTTGTGTGTTTGTTTTTTGCTGTGTGCTGTGTGATTCTTATTTCTTGCTTAAACTTTATTTTTCTACAAGCACCTTACACATATAATTAAATTAAGTCTTCCACTGCCTTACAATTTTTAATTATAAACATTATTCTAAAATACTCTATTCACCCCCCCTCAGAAGTCAAGGTAGATCTTTCTCTCACTTTCAATTAGTATCAGAGCAAGGTTAGTTATTCAACATCTGAACTTTCAATAGATTGGTTGACCAGGCTAACACCTGAATCAAAAGATCTCTGAAAAGATCAATCTTATATAGAGGGGTATTATTTTCTGTACTATATTTATTTTGAAAAACCATGGCCCAAAACAAAGACTATGCTAGCATCAGACCTCGGGTGTGAAACCACTCCAAGTTTTCACTTTGGAAGACAAGGATTAGACTATACATGAATTCTATTTATGAGGACATTTTTAACTTTGTTTTGACAGTGTGTCCAAGACTTCCAGAGACCACAAGCACAAGTGTTGTTCCACCTCCCTCAGGAATAGATACTGAAATAAAGAAGTGGAAAGTGGCAGATGCAAAGGACATGAATATTATTGCTCAGACTATGTCTGATGAGATATTCTAAAAGGTTGCTGAATGCTGCTCAGCTAAAGGCATATGGGATAAGCTTTCAGAAATTGTATCAGGATCTGCTGATGAAAGAAAGGACAGGAGATATCATCTCATATCTCAATATGAGAACTTCAAGAAAGGTGAAGATGAATCAGTTGCCGACATGTACACCAGGCTCAGTCTGATAGTTAGTGAGCTAAAGTCATTGGATAAGGAAATCACACTCACTGAACTCAATGACAAGATTCTAATGTGCTTTCCCAGCACTTGGGATTCAAGGATCTGGCCAATTAAAGATGCCAGAAGCCTAAGTGAAATTACCACAGAGGCTCTTCTGGGCAAGCTCAAATCTTATGAGCTGCTCATCAAGAATATGGAAGAAGAACAAAAGGCTACTTCTCCAGGCATCAGAAAGGAGAAGACCATAGCCTTCAAAGCTATAGAAGATGAGCCTGAAGACAAAGCTACAGGAAATGATGAGCTCCTAAGTCTACTGGCCAAAAGATTCTATAAGATGGCCAGGAAGGAATTCAGAAAGAAATCATTCAAAGGGCATGTGAAGCCTAGATATGACAAGTCCAATAGCAAAGAAATCATCTGCTTTGGATGCAAGAAGACAGGCCACATTGTGCCTGACTGTCAAGAAAATAAAAACAAGGACAAGAAGGACAAAAATGAGAGAAGAAGAGACAAGGACTCCAGAAAGAACAACAGCAACAGATCCTCATCCAACAAAAATAAACATACAAGAAAAGGATTTGTAGCTGAAAGCTGGAGTGACACTAAAGAAGAATCAGAAGCCTCATCCAGTTCAAGTGATGATGAGGATGATGCTGAGGAGAAAGAATTTTGCATGATGGCAATCAATGCCTCTCAGCAAAACTCCGATGCTGAATAAGAGTCAGATTCTGAAGCTGAAACTGGATCTGAAAAGGATGAGGTAATAAACTCTTTTGATTTTACTTCATAGGACTTTAAAATTGAATTTAAGACACTGTGTTTAGATTTGCTAAGGTCTGAAAAAGAGATAATATCTCTCAAAAATCAATTATCTGACTACAGTGTCCTAAAATCAAATAACCCCAAACTCTCTTAGGAGTTAGAGTGCTATAGGGAGGAGATAGCTGTACTAAAAAGTGATTATCCAAGGCCAAGCAGTTTGAAGAATCCCATAATGGGAGAAGCATCAGACTGATGGACATTACAAGCATAGTGAACTCAAGATTCAATAGTACACTGGGCTTGGGTGCTTCATCCAGCCAACTTATAGTATTAACAAACCCAATTAAATTTATTTCTGATAAAGGAAAGGGTGTTGTAGAGGTAGCTAGGAAGAATCCAGATTTACCTAAGGAAAATCAAGTTCAACAGAAAACGTCAAACAGAGCTCAACGATCGTCGAACAGAGCTCGGCGATCCAAGGCTGGATCGTCGAACTCAGATCGATGACTTCTGAACTCTGAACTCTGGTATAGTCGATCATCGAACGGAGCTCGACGATCTGACCCAAGATCGTCGAACACAGGTCGACGATCGTCGAATAGAGCTCAGAGCTTTGAACCATCTTTCAGAGGTAAATCTCAAGTCAATCCTAGAAGTCCCTCATCCCAAAGCTTCAACCCTTATACTTAATGGATAGTACCTCCTAGGAGATACCATCCTGAAGGATATAAGAGTCAGCCAGGGATGTCTTTCATTTCTGAATTTAAAGGATATCAACCTAGGCCCAAGGTAAACTAGGTAAAAAAAACATATAAGATGTCTATGTGAAGGTGAAGACCTATCCAGAGATGGCCCAACAATGGTATCTGGATAGTGGGTGCTCAAAGCACATTACAGGGAACAAGAAGAACCTATCATCCTTCATAACCAAACTTGGACCCAAAGTAATTTTTTGTGATTCAAATTTTGGTCAAACAAAAGGATATGGTGCTGTTCAGATAGGTTCAGTCACTTTCAAGAATGTGGCAAATGTGGAAGGACTGAAGCACAACCTGATCAGCATCAGTCAACTATGTGATGAAGGATATAAGGTGATTTTCAACAAATCCCTGTGCAAGATCAAGTCAGAGGATAACACAACTGTGTTAATAGGTAAAAGGAAAGGTAACATCTATCTTGTAGATTTTCTTTCAATCCATACAGACATTTGCTTATTTAATTCCGTATGCAAACCAAATGATCTATGGAATAAGAGACTAGGTCACCTAAACCATAGAACCATTGCTAGGCTGTCCAAGGACAACCTTGTTAGTGGGCTACCTTCTGGCCCCTACAAGAAGGAATGACTCTGCAGGGCCTATCAATTAGGCAAGCAAAAAAAATAGTTTTAAGTCACTTAATAAGAGTGATTGACCTAGGATTTTTTATCTGTTACACATGGATATTTTTGGACCCATTACAGTACAAAGCTTAGGAGGGAAATCTTATACTTTGGTGATTGTAGATGACTTATCCAGATTCACATGGGTATTCTTTCTTAGGAAGAAGTCTCATAACTTTAAGTGTCTGACAGAGTTTCTCAAATGTATACAGATTGAGTTCAATACTCACATTGCCCTGATCAGAAGTGATCATGGGACAGAGTTTGATTCTCTTCTTATGCAAGAGTTCTGTCAGAGTGAAGGGATCAGGCATACTTTCTCAGCTCCTAGAACTCATCAACAAAATGGGTTAGATGAAAGGAAAAATAGAACCCTAATTGAATCTGCTACTACATTGTTGGTAAAATGCTCACCTACCTCTATCTTTTTGGTCTGAGGCAGTGAACACCTCCAACTATGTGTTGAATAGAAGCCTAATACATAAACTAATGGGCAAGACTCCCTATGAATTGCTCAAAAGGAAGAAACCTAAAGTAAACAATTTTAAAATTTTTGGTTGTATTTGTTATATTCACAATAATGACAAGAAATACTTAGCAAAATTTCAAGGTAAGGCTGATGAAGGAGTGTTTCTGGGATACTCCATGATCAGCAAGGCTTATAGGGTATATAATAAATCTACTCTTAAAATAGAAGAATCTGTTCATGTTTCTTTTGATGAGACTAATATGTTTTATAAGGAGAAGTCTACTTCTACCATAGAACCTATGCAGGTACACTCTCTTTCAGAAAGTATGGACAAATTACAGGTTAAAGAAAAGGATACAGCTTTCCCACCTATCCAGCAAAAGGATTAGAGCAGTGATGATGAAGAGGATGTACAACATCTAAAAGAGACAGTTGTTGTTCCACAAGAGAAAACAACAACAATGGTTGGTGAACAATCAACACCCCCTGTTGATTTAGTAACAACAAGAGATCATGCAATCTCCCAAGTGATTGGAAACATCTCAGCTGGTGTGCAAACCAGAAATCAGGTCAACCAGAACCTGATGGATACTTGCTTTCTATCTCAAGTGGAACCTAAATCCATTTAAGATGCAGAACAAGATCCACACTGGATCATTGTTATGCAAGAGGAACTACATCAATTTGAGAGGAATAAAGTTTGGTAACTAGTGCCAAAGCCTAAGGATCACTCAATTGTTGGAACAAAGTGGGTGTTCAGAAACAAGATGGATGATCAAGGAGTCATTGTAAGGAACAAGGCAAGGCTAGTTTCTCAAGGCTACTGTCAAGAAGATGGAATAGATTATGACATGACCTTTGCACCAGTTGTAAGGTTAGAAGCCATCAGAATATTTCAAGCTTATGCTGCTCACAAGAGATTCAAGGTCTACCAAATGGATGTGAAGAGTGCTTTTCTCAATGGAGACATCAAAGAGGAAGTCTATGTTAGACAACCTCCAGGTTTTATCTCTTCAACTTATCCTGATCATGTTTTCAAATTGCATAAAGCATTATATGGTCTCAAACAAGCTCCCAGAGCATGGTATGAGACCTTAGCATGCTTTCTTCTAGAAAATGATTTTGTTAGGGGTAGAGTAGACCAAACTCTTTTCATTAAAAACCCATAAGTTCCATACCCTACTAGTACAAATATATGTAGATGATATTATCTTTGGTTCTACTGATTCAAATTTGTGCAAGAAGTTTTCCAATCCGATGCACTCTAAAATTGAAATGAGTAGCATGGGTGAGCTTTCCTTCTTTCTAGGATTGCAAGTCAAACAACATGCTGATGGTATATTCATTTCTCAAACCAAATATGCTAAAGAATTGGATAAGAAGTTTGGTATGTCTGAAGCATCTTGTATGAAAACACCTATGCCTACTAATGCTGTATTTGATGCTGATGAACATG
This sequence comes from Platanthera zijinensis, assembly GCA_039513925.1. Classification (NCBI taxonomy): domain Eukaryota; kingdom Viridiplantae; phylum Streptophyta; class Magnoliopsida; order Asparagales; family Orchidaceae; genus Platanthera; species Platanthera zijinensis. Next base: position 99,759,277 of record CM077093.1, read on the forward strand.
GAAAACATGTTGATCAGACAACATATAGAGCAATGATTGGCTATTTACTGTACCTTACAACTAGCAGACCTGACATAATGTTTGTTACATGCATATGTGCTAGGTTCCAAGTAAGCCCTAGAGAGTCACACTTAACTTTAGTAAAGAGGATTCTCAGGCATGTGAAAAGTTATCCAAATCTAGGACTCTGGTATCCAAAAGACTCAGGATTTGAATTAACTTGATTTTCAAATGCTGACTATGCTGGATGCAGAGTAGACAGGAAAAGCACCAGTGGAACCTGTCAGTTCCTTGGGGACAGACTTGTCTCCTGGTTCTGTAAGAAACAGACATCTGTGTCTACTTCAACTGCTGAAGCTGAATATATGACAGCAGGAAATTGTTGCTCACAGATTCTGTGGATTAAAAACCATCTTCTAGACTATGGCTACAACTTAGAAGGGTCAAAAATATTTTGTGATAATACTAGTGCTATCTCCATTGCACAAAATCTAGTCCTCCATAGTAGGACAAAACATATAGAGATTAGGCATCACTTTCTAAGAGATAATGTTGAAAAGAATAAAATTGAACTACAATATATCCCAACTGATTTGCAAAGGGGAGATATTTTCACCAAGCCTTTGGATGAGAAGAAACATACCTTCTTCCTTAATTAGTTAGGAATGCTAGATGGAGGCTGTCTAAAACAAATTCCAAGATTTTGAAAATCTAAAAACAGACTAAGATTAGGCTAAAAACTTATTTCTTTTTGTGTCTGTAGGATAGTTTCTGTCTCTGAACTGCGCTCGACGTTTTCCCTAGATATCGTCGAACGATGATCGACGGTTTCCAAAAAATCATCGAACGCAGATCGACGTTTCCTGAATCGTCGACCTGAGTTCAGCGCCGCTTGATAGCTTTAAGCTATCCTTCCTTCTGTTCAGCGGTCGTCGAGCGGAGCTCGACACTTGTCAATGTCGTCAAACGGAGATCGACGACATTGAAATCTCTTCGACTTCCCTTAGAAGCCCCAATCATCGAACAGAGTTCAACGATTCTTCTTTTCCGCCGTCGAACCCTAATATAAAAATCATTTTCGTCGTCGTTCTTCGTTTGCGCATTCATACTCTCTGCAATTTCTTTCTTTCCCTCAAAACTTTACTACACTTGGTTGTGTTTGGTAATCTTTTTGCAGGTCTTCAATGGCAGTGAATGTTGCGGCTCTTGCAAAGATGAAGTTTGACACCAGATTTGATATCGATATGGATTCTTTCGCCGGGAGCGATCAAATATTCAAAGATATTCTGGAACTCTTCAAGGAACAACAACTAGAGAATATTATGTCAATAAGAATGAAGATTACGGCTGAAGAAATAAAGGAATGGGTTTTTACTGTAATCAATCAGGATGAGAATACTCTAGTTGGCACAATCAACGAGACTCAGGTTCCATTGTCCCCTATTCTTCTGACCGAGGTATTCAACTTAGGTTCTGGAGATGATTCCCCTGATATGTCTGGTGATGATTTTGATTCCATATTAGATAGAATGGGTCACTCTGCTGTAAACCCTAATAAACTGTTGAAAAAGAATCTATCTGTTGAATATAGATTTTTGGCTGATGTTGTGGGCAAAGTGCTGCTGGCCAAGCACTCAGCACATGATACTATCTCAAGGTGTCAGTTCTATTTAATGGGAGCAATAGTTGACAAGAAACATCTGAATTAGGGATCTACCTTCTTTGATTTGATCAAGAAGAAAATTAACAAAAGTTTTGTAAATTTTGGGAGGATTCTAGGGGTTTTCCTGCATTACAGGTGCCCTGAATTACTGGTTTCCAATGGGATGCACATCAATGCATCTAAGAGATTAACCTGTGCCCTATTTGGGAAATGGGACAGGAAGATTATAAATCCTGCCAGGACTGTCATAGCTTCAGGCACAAGGACTCCTTCAGTCACTTCCTCTCAGGCTCTAAAAGAACTGCCTTCCTCCTCTCCTCCTTCTCCTCCACTTGTTTCTACCTCCATCTCCACATCAACCATAACAATTTCCTCAACCATAACCATCTCTTCCCCCATTACCATCTCATCACCCCTATCTCCTCCAGCCACATCAGAAACATTCCACCCACTCCACTATTATCCACCTCTTACCATTCCATCCTTCAACATATTGGAAGATTCCTTCATGGATGATTCCCCTTCCACTCCTCTTGAACTCCCTTCTACCTCCTCCTACCAACAACTACTTCAAGATATACTCTCCCAACCATCCTTCACTCCATCCATCTCCACTCCTATACCATCCATCTCCACCATCCCTATCTCTCAACTATCCATTCTACCATCAACTATAACATCAACTGCAACCCATCCACCATCAGTTCAAGCCTCCTCATCCTCAACCTCTACTCAAGTATCCCTTGAGCAAGTGGATCTATCAGCTCTAGCAGATAGGTTTTTTAGGTTTCTGGCCCCCAAGCTAGTACACCTGCTGGAGACCTCCATGGCTCCACTCCTCAAATCTATACAGGAGCTATCTGACAGGCTGTCTGCTATCTCCTCTCCTCAGTCAATTCATTCAATGGAGTGCCTTAATCTAGTCCTGACTGAATCAAGACAGGGGGAGATGCCTCACAAAGCTAAAGAAGTGCCTGCTGCTGCTCCAGTACCAGTGTTTACAGTGGACCTCAGGTCACTGTTGTGTGTTTTTGATATTCTCTACAAAAGATATTTACCAACTCAGGGAGTTGAAGACTTCATTAAGGCCATTGTGCCTATTTCTATATGTGATCCCAGCCTGATTATATCATATGTCAACTCTCTTAAGGCTGAGGATGTTGCTGCTTCTATTTGTACTGCTGCTGCTGCTGTTATATCTGTTGAATCTACTGACATTGAAATGCTGTCTGCTGATGTTGATACTGCTGCTGCTGAAGAATGTGCTAGTTTCTTGGAAGAGAAAGTCTCTAAGACTCCTGCTATTTTATCTGCTCCACAAGTGTCTGTTACATCATCTGCTCCTTCTGAGGTTCTTGCTGCTGTCCCAACTCTTCCTGCTCCCGTTGCTCCTGAGAAATCAAAACTCCAAGAGGAATACATCAAGAGAATAGATGATCTGTATGACAGACCACAGAGTTCTGATAGTGACCAGTTCTATACTGAATCTGATGACTCTGCTAGCACCATTGCTAAGAAAAGGAAAGCTAGAAGTAAGGCCATGGTGAAGGTTCCTCCTGCAAAGGCCAAAGATATTAATGACATACCTTATTTTATTCTGCATGACTGCCAGATAACAAGAACCCTGGATGCAATATTCTAAAAATAAGTTAAAGGCTATGAAAAAGAAAAGGAAATTTCATAAGTATGAGAAAGGACCCTCCCAGTTTCAGCCTCCTCCTCCTCCTCCTCCAGACTCAAGATCAGGTGGAGGCTCAGCCTTTCAAACCTCTGCTTCAAAGCAAAGCTCCTCCCAATCTTCCCAGAGTTATCATCCTAGCGGACAATATGAGAAAAGCTATCAGTCTAGAAGAGGTCAACCCAGAGGAAGTCAAAGAGAATATAGAACTTATTCCAAACAGCAAAGGGAAGGACAAAGACATATGGACTCAACTCAAGGTCCTTTCCCTTACAAACTAAGAGATACTGTTGTTACAAGGACATCTACTGCTTCAAAAACCATAAACAGCTATGAACCTTCAATTCCCTTTGAGGATCCAGAAAACAATCATATATCATGGACTGCCATGATGAAGGAACTTGTTGCTCTATATCAATTGAAAAAGGCCAGAGAACAAGGTAAAGATACTTCCAACATCTCCACTCTTTCAGACCAAAGAAAGGCAGAACTGGAAAGATATGCTTCAAGGAAGTTCTTTGACCCAGAGGATTACATGAAACTACATCCTTAGGCTGTAGTTCCAAGGCCCAGATCCCAAACCTCCTTAGGTGCATAAGATGACAGAAGGTCAAAGAAAGAGGCTCTCAATCCCAACTGGGAGATTGTATTCAATAAAGAAAGTGAAAGAAAATGATCTCTGTAAGAAGGCAGTACATTCATCTTTAAACATTTGCTGATATTCTATCTGAATGCTGCTATGTCATATGTTCTGCTCTGTTGTTTTATATTTTGCATTTTTGTATATGCTTTTGTATTTCTTACTTAGTCCTGTAAATAGTAATCCTAACCCAAACAGGGGGAGATTGTTGGAACACCCTAATACTAATTTGGGCAAGGATCACTATGTTTTTAGGAAATTGGTTTGACGTAGATGTATAGTTGAAAAGGTCAAATTAGAATGAGTCTAGGGCTTAGAACTTAGGTTTGAAGCTGCCCCCAGGACCATTCAAAGATCAAGACTTAGAGCTGAGACAAAGACAATTTTTGTCAAACTCAGTTCGACGAAACGTCGAACTCCGTTCGACGCTCTCTAAGCTCAACCCTGCTAAGTCGTCGAACTCCGGTCGACGATCTTCGATCTCAGATCGACGATCTGTCTTCAGTTACTTTCCCAGTCGCTGAGCTCAGTTTGACGATCGTGGAGCTCAGTTCGATGTTTTCTGTCTGCTGTGTTAATCCAATCTCTGAGCTCAGTTCAACGATCGTAGAGCTCAGATCGACAATTTTTGTGAGAGATCGACGCCTTCAGAATTCAAATTCAAGGACAATTATGGATTATAATCAGAATTAATTCCTGCATTGATTGCAAAGGATTTCCTAGCCGTTTCAATCAATCTGATGCAAGTTTCAAGGAAATACTAAATGGAATATTGCTTAGGACTTTCCCCAGATACAGTTGTCTATTATGGAAGTCATTTATGAATAATTAAACGGCCGTCTAAGAGAATATCTGATATACTCCTTCAGTTTTTCATTGTTCTGATAGAACAGACACACAAGATACAGTGATCAACACAGACAATATAAAGAGATACAGAAGAATTAATTTATATTACAGAAGATTGAACAACACAATTTCTCTGATAAAGATTTCAACTTCTGTGATTTACAAATCTACTGAATCTTCAAGTGTTCAAAGGCTTCAACATCAAGGACTCCAGACAACAAATATTTCAGCATCTGCTGGAATCATCTTCTGCTGGAGATCTGAAGCTTCTGAAGGCCTAACACCCTAGCAAAGCTCTCACTCCTGAACCATTCGACATCTCAGGGGGAGCTTTGACAACACCAACAATCCACTAGTCTTCTCTCAGTGATTTGAGATAGAGAAGACATCATCATCTCTTTCTTTTTCTTTTCCTGCTGTAAAAGGGTTATCAAAACTCCCTTCAAAAGTTCTGAATCTAGTTCTGAGAGCCTTGTCAAAACTCAGTTGTGGCAAGACACCTTATCAAAAAATCTAGATCTGATTTTTGAGCACCTTATCAAAAGCTCATTTATGCCCAGGACACCTGATCAACTCATCCTACAGTGGATTCCTACCAAGGGTGGTAGAATAGTGGATGTACCAAAGTTTTGGGGAACCACTATAGTTCCTTGTGTCTTCTGGTTGCTGTGTGTTAGTTTTTTGCTGTGTGCTGTGTGATTCTTATTTCTTGCTTAAACTTTATTTTTTCTACAATCACCTTACACATATAATTAAATTAAGTCTTCCACGGCCTTATAATTTTTAATTATAAACATTATTCTAAAATCCTCTATTCACCCCCCCTCAGAAGTCAAGGTAGATCTTTCTCTCACTTTCAAATTCTTTTCATGAAAATTTGAACTAGGATTATCATTAAAGTGAAAATATTTTTTTTCATTATTATTATTCAAAATATTTTCATAAGAAAATTTTTGATAATAAGAATAAAGATAACATTCCTCACTTCGATGAGGAGCACCACAATAATAACAAGAAATTTGGGGCTTATTTTCACGATTGTCTCTCGGGGTACTTTCAAATCCTCATCACTCCCGAGGACCAGGAGAAAACTACGTTTACTTGTCCCTTCGGCACCTTCGCTTACCAAAGAATGTCATTTGGGTTGTGCAATGCGCCAGCTACATTTCAGCGAGGTATGCTCTCTATCTTTGACAAGTACGTAGAAAGCATTATGGAGCTAATTATGGATGATTTCTCGGTGTTTGGCGATTGTTGAAATCAAAAATTCGGTCTCGATTGAGCTCACCCTTGGGGAAGGGGTGATCGCACACCTACTTCTCTCCTACAAGAAAAACAACATGGAAAAAGAACTAGGGACTGTGAAAGTGAGGATAGATATAACTCTAGAGGTGGGGAATAGAGTATTCAAAAATATGACAATCTACTCAACTCCCTTTGAGTTAATTTGCGGAATAAGTGTATAGATATATGAATCCCAAGAGCCTAACACAAAGTGAGGTGCACAAGAGAAAGCTAAGTGTAATTACAGTTTATGCTTTAGTCCTTACACAGCAACTAGCAATCCTAATTAATTCTACTCACTGCCACAGTGCGGTAATTAAAATAAGTAACACAGACAACACAAGAAGATTTGTAGTGGTTGCCTCTCAATAGGTACATCCACTCTTCTACCACCCAAGTAGGAATCCACTAAGGGTTTTTGTTCAGGTGCCCTTCCACCAACTGATCTGATTCAGGTAGATCAAGTAGACCCTTTGAGCTTTTGATATGGAGCCCAAAATCCAACACAGGTTTTTGCTTAGGTGCCCTGCCACCAAGGTTCACTTTTGAAGGGAGTAATAACCCTTTGTACAGGAGGTTGAGGGAGTTAGAATGTCTTCTCTATTGTTAAACAAAATTACAGAAGCTAGTGGATTGCACTAAGCTATAGAAAGCTCTGAAGGAATCAAATCTCCCCCTAGCTTAGAGAATATCCAGGAAGAAGCTTTGCATCAGGGTGCAGGATCTCTTCAGAACTCTTGACAGAGAAGATCTGTTGTCTTGAAGTTCTTGAAGGAGCAGCTTAAAGAAGTCTCTTGATGTGGAATGGTTGTTCTTATTCAACAGCTTTTCTTTCTTCTTCTTCTTCTTGAAGCACTGAGTATGAATGTTTCTGTGAGCAGGATGAACTCAGGATTGAAGAAGAGATTTCTGAAGAGAGTTGTTCTTCTCAGTTGTATGTAAAAATATCTGAGAGCTGTATCTTCTTTTTCTTATTGTAAATGAATATCTGTCTGTATTTCTGTATGTATATATGTATATCTGAATATCTTAAGATAATATCTATTAACTACTCTCTCTAGCTCTTTATATATATTCCTTTGTAACGGCTTCTATCTTTCTCTTAATTTTAAACTTGTCTTCTTCTGAGATCTGCAATCTGGGCTGCAAATAACACATAGTACAAAAAGCCTGCAGAAAGACATCCTATAAAGAGATAAAGCTTTCTTAGACGCTGCTTATCCATTCTGCAAGTCAAAAAGATATTAGAGAAAGTCACATCAAAAACAACCTCTTTACGGCCAGCGAAAGACATCTGTGTCTAACGGCTATAAAGGATAGCATGGTAGATAAAGCAAAAAGATTATGTCAACTAATAGGACAAAAGACTTTGTCAGATAGAACTTGACTTATGCATAAAGAATGAGGCAAAGATTGCCTTGATATTTAAGCATAAAATAAATGAAATAATCTTTAATAAAATAAGTCATATAAATGAGAAATAAATCATAGAAGAGAAAGAATACAATATCTCTAAATGCAGACAAAAGATCGTCGAACGACTCAAAGAGATCGTCGACCTCTCAGAGAAGATGGTCGAACTATGAGAACAGATAGTCGACCTACAAGAAATCTTCCTGGACAAAATAAGTCGAGCAAGGCTCGAGAATCGACGATGCTGATACCACAGATCGTCGAGCTAACAGAGAAGTACTAACTCAGAGATAGTCGATGTGCTTATAGACAATAGTTGATCAACTGATAAACGAAAGTCGAGCGGCATTCGACTATAGTCGAACTAAAAACACTTAACCAGATTTTCAACTCGATAAATAACTACTATACACAACTGATGGAATCTAACCTAAATCTAACCTTTGACCACAGATAAATCTTGGGTCAAAAAACTAATTGAGAAGACTTAACTCAAATCCAAACTAGGGTACCAACAATCTCCCCCTATTTGGGTCAAGTCGTTCAAAACTAAAAGAATGTTATAAATAGATATAAAAACAACAATAACCTGTTAGAATCAATGTGTATCATATCATATCAATAAGCAGCATTCATATCAAACATGAAATCAAACAATCAAGCAAAACACACTGTTAATACAAATAAATTTATACAATATCAGAGTCTGGTTTAGAAGTGGATGAAACAGGAAGGAAGGAAATTTTCCTTTTGGGATCAAGAGCATCCTTCTTTGAAGTCTTCAAGTCCTGTTCTCCAATAAACTTAGATTCTCCTTCTCTTGGCAAAACAGCCTCTGGATGCTTTTCCATATATTTTGAGGCATCAAAAACTTTTGGTCTGACTTGATATCTGTCTAGTTCCTTTTTTTCTGAACTTTGACATAATTGTTAAGCCTGCTATGTCTTTCCCTTCAGCTTTAGCTTTTCTAATTTGGGCTGATCCAACTAACTCAAGAAATCTGGCCATCCTGAACTCATGATTAAGCTCTTGGCTTTCATAATCATTTTCATCAGCTGGATCTAGAGGCTTTATAGTCTTGAACTTTGTAGAAAGGTCTAACAGACCTGCAGTTGGTTCTATGTCTTCTTGAATAACAAGAGATGATGGTGGAGCAACCTCTGTAAATTTCTTGCTTGACTTGTCTGAGTAAATTACTTTTTTTCCTTTTAAATCTACTTGCTTAATCTTATTTTGCTTTATGGAGGGAAGAATTTTGCTCTCCTTAGAAGGTGAAGCTTTTCTTTTAGGTGAAGGAGGAGGAGAAAATGTTGGTTTCTGGTAAGTCATCTCCTTCACCTGCTCTTTAGGTCCCGCTACTTGTCTTTGCTGGCCTGAATGAGGTCTGCCGTGGTAACCTGGGTTTCCTCTTCTCTGATATGCCTGAGAAGGAGTAAATCTGGCTGAAGGAGCTGAGGGATAAGAAGATACATTCCCTGAATCTCCTGCACTAGGAGGAGGAGTAGGAGGACCTCTGGGAGTCCACTTGGGATCTGAAGTATCATATCTTTTGCTCTTCTTCCTCTTCTTCTGCTTATTTCTAGACAAACCCATCCAATGTTGAAATTCCTTAGACTTAGGTTCAATCTCTTTCAATATGTAATAAGGGGTGTCATTCTCTGGATTAGGAGGAGGAGGAGCTTGAGCTTTCCTTTTCCTTCGAGCAATTTTCCTTTTCTTGGTTCCTTAAGAATCCTTTTAATCTTCCTTATAATCAGAGTGTGATGACTGAGGTTGGTCATATGGATCAATGATATCTTGAACAACTTTTTCTTTGGCTTTTAAAGCAACCTTTTTTATTTCTTCTTCTATGGAATCCAGAGCAAATAGAGAATCCAGATCAGGTCCTGGAGTATCATCCCAGACAGTTGATCTTTCTACTGACTCATCTATAACTGTCTTGGGGACCAGTTCTTCTGAGATTTGCACAAATTCCTGATCTGCTATAACAAACGCAGGTTCTTTATTTTCTGCAACAAGTTCTGAAGTAGGTTCTTGAACAACTTGAGCTTTATCTGTAGCCAAAGGGGCACAAAAGTTTTCTAAATGGTATATAAACATCCCTTCAAGGTATTCACAAGTTAACATATCAGTCAACAGGTCACAGAATTGAGTAATTATATTACCTGCAGAATTCCCTAACTCCCATAGATCATCTAGGTAGGAGGTAATGACTCCTTCTAGGTACATGGCAACAATAGGAGTAGATGATTCTTCAAGACAAACTCTGAAAGCAAATTCAACCTTAGCTATAACTTAAGCTGTATTTGGAACTGCAACTGCAACTAATGTTGTAATTTCTAAATCTACAGCTGTATGAATTTCATCTGATGGTATATCTTCTGGAACTTCAGCTGAAATAATGTCCAGTGGAAGTCCTGAGACATCTTCCTAGAACATCTCCCCCTGCCTGACTTCAGTGGGTACTGAATTCAGGCCTCTAAGAGAAGAGGGCTCAACAGAATTTGAGAGGGCTGTAATGTAGGATGTAAGAGATGAAATGGAGGAAACAAGAGGGGCAATTACTGCTTCAATCATTGATTTGATTGAAGGAGTAATTAGCTCCATGATGCTTGCAATGAGAGTTGGTTGATTTCAAAAGATGTAGATGGGGGAATAACAACAAATGGATGATCATCAGGGATGATGTTCTCCTGATGAGATGGAGTGTGAACTGGTGATGGGGATGCAGATGCATGAAGATCAATATGATCTTGATATGAAATTGGTGACTGAGGTGGAGTTGGAAGTGTCTCAAAAACCAACAGATCAATACTAAGATTTGAAATCCCAGCAAGGTGTGAAGGAGTTGGAGATGCTGGTGGTGATGTATGGAGAATAGCAGTGGATGTGGATGGTACTGCACTAGAAGTGGATGGCAATACAGATGTAGATGGAACTGTAATAAAAGTGGATGGCAATGCAGATGTAGATTGAATGGGGGAAATTGAAGAGCCTTCTTCATTTAGGTGCGGGGTGACTATTACTGTCCTTGTGTTCTCAGATGTAACAGGAGCTACCCCAGCAGGTGAAGGCTTCTGGATGTTCCTTCTCCACTTGATGAACAGAGTGGGATACATCTTCTTGCTTGAATTGATTGATGTTTACACTATTCCAAAAAGCTGAGGATATTTCTCTCTTAGAAATATCCCAATCACCTTCCAAGTGTCACCTCTTTCTTAGAGTTCTTTTTCCTGATTAAATCAAAAACTATTCCAGCCCAATTTATTGCTTTCCTGTTAGCAATAGCACACATTAAGGCAAACTGCTGCTTGGTAATGTTATCGTGCACAGAGTGCTTTCCCAACAATACTTTTTCTACTAGTTCTGCTAAGAACATGATCTTCATCGGGAAGCTTACCTTCAACAACTTGGAAGGAATGCCTTCAGCATGTCCTAGCTCTAGTAGCATCCTGCTATACTCCTAAGTATCTTGATCATACTCTTATTGACCATTGATCAAACAGAATATCTCAATCAAGACGGTAGGAGTCAAAATTACCTCCTCGCAGCCGATAGTCCCTGTCATCGATTTGTCGCTGGAAGACGATGTATAGACACATTCTTTGATCTCTGTAATATTTATCTTAATCCTTGTAGACATAAGCTTCTCCAGTCCTTGATCTTTGCGTAACTATAGCATCTCGAGAATGTCAGCATCGCAGGCACTAAAAGATTCAAAATCGAGGCTAAAGCCAGCGTCAAACTTCATCACGGTCAGCAAAGCTAGAGCAATCGCCATGGATTTGGTTGGGTAAGACGAGAGAGACGAAAGCAGAAAGCACGGGGCAGAGCTCAAGACAAACCTTTCAAGCAGGAATGTGGAATATGAAACGACGAGCTCTGTCGACTATAAAAAGCACGATCTATTAACCTAGGTCGACCATCGGTTTATATTTAAACAGTAATCGTCGACCTATTTCAAAAGATACTAGAAACGATGGTCGATCGATCGTTTCCTTAATCAGAGCAGTCGAGCTATCGATCTACAATTTCTGTCTTCACAAACAATCGAGCCGTAATCAACAATAGGTCGACGATAAGCTCAACCTGTTCGACTATGGTCGAACGACATTCAACGATATTCGAGCAGATTTCAACATAGGCAGAAAACTACACTTGGTCTATTCCATTTATCATACCTAGTTGATTCAAAAAGAACAGATGCTTCTGTTCATCTAAGGGCTTGGTGAAAATATAACCTCTCTGAAGGTCAGTGGATATGAACTCAAGAATGATTTTGTTCTTTTCCACACAATCTCTTAGAAAATGGTGTCTGATCTCAATGTGCTTGGTCTTAGAGTTGTGCACAGGATTTTGTGCTATGGAAATATCACTGGTACTGTCACAAATGATTTTTGTGTTCTTGTGTGTGTACCCATAATCCAAAAGTTGGTTTTGAATCCACAGGATCTGTGAATAACAACTAGTAGCTACTATATATTCAGCCTCTGCAGTTGAAGTTGAGACAAAAGCCTGTTTCTTGCAGAACCAAGAGACTAATCTCTCTCCCAGGAACTGACATGTCCCTGAGGTACTTTTCCTGTCAACTCTACAACTAGCATAGTCAGAATCAGAGTATCCAATTAACTCAAATTCTGATTCAACTGGGTACCACAGTCCTAAATTTGGACATCCCTTAAGGTATCTCAAAATTCTCCTTAGAAGAATCAAATGAGATTTCTTGGGGTTGACCTAGAATCTAGCACATAGGCATTTGAAAAACATTATATAAGGTCTACTTGCAGTTAAATACAATAGGGAACCAACAATGGCCCTATAGTTTTTCTGATCAACTGGCTTACCCTTATCATCAGAATCTATAACTACATTTGTAGCCATGGGTGCTTGCTTAAGTCCATAAAGAGCTTTTTGCAACTTATAAACAAATGAGGGTTGAGTTGAAGAAACAAACCCAGGAGGTTGTTTAACAAACACCTCTTCCTTTAGCTCACCATTTAGGAATGAACTTTTAACATCCATTTGAAAAACCTTAAACTTCATATAAGCTGCATAGGCTAGAAAGATCCTTATTGCCTCTAGCCTTGCAACATGGGCAAAGGTTTTGTTATAGTCTATACCTTCCTCCTGTCTATAGCCCTGAGTTACAAGCCTAGCTTTGTTCCTTATAATAATCCCTTGGGCATCCAACTTGTTTCTGAACACCCACTTGGTGCCTATGATCAGTTGGCTTTTTGGTCTTGGAACCAAAGTCCATACTTTACATCTTTCAAATTGATTAAGCTCCTCTTCCATAGCAATGATCAAGTGGGGATCTAGCTCAGCATATTTTATGGTGAGGGGCTCAATTTGTGAAAGGAAACAAGCATGCATCACATCCTGTCTTAATTGATGTCTTGTTTGCACACCAGCTGATATGTCACCAATCACTTGAGATGTAGGATGATCTCTAAGTGTGACAATATCAGTAGGTAAGATGTGATCTACAAAAACATCTTGGATTAATTCCTCCTGTTGAATAGGATTAACTATTGGTGGTACAGTAACTGCTTCCACAGAGTCTTCATCACTGTCTGAATCAGTAATATGAAGAGTTGACAGAGTGTGAATCTCTTGGGTGAGATCCTTGCATAACTCTGGTACCTGTAATGAGTTTGAGGAAGGAGAAGTTTCCTTCTCCTTGTAAAACATTTTTGACTCATCAAAGGAAACATGCACAGACTCTTCTATTTTTAATGATGATTTGTTAAACACCCTATAAGCTTTGCTTACTTGGGAATATCCAAGAAAAATTCTCATTGAAGCTTTTGCTTCAAACTTTCTAAGGTATTCTTTGTTGTTATTGTGAATGTACACTACACAACCAAAGACTCTAAAATAGTTAATGTTAGGTTTCTATCCTTTAAGTAATTCATAAGGAGTTTTACCCTTAAGCTTATGTATTAGACTTCTATTCAAAACATAATTATCTGTGCTAACAGCTTCTGCCCAATAAGAGAGAGGCATGTTAAAAACTGCCAACAATGTTCCTGCAGCTTCAATTAGGGTTCTATTTTTCCTTTCCACTACCCCATTTTGTTGAGGAGTTCTAGGAGCAGAGAAGCTATGTTTGATACCTTATTTCTCACAGAATTCTTGCATGAGAAGAGACTTAAACTCAGTACCATGATCACTTCTGATCAAGACAACATGAGTAGAATACTCAGTCTGCACATATAGCAGAAAGTCTGTAAGAACTTTGAAGTTATCAGCCTTAGTTATCAAAAAGAACACCCAAGTGAACCTAGAGAAATCATCTACAATCACTAAAGTGTAAAATTCCCTCCTAGACTCTATACTTTTATTGGGCCAAAAAGGTCCAAGTGCAATAAATACAGGATTCTAGGTGAATCACTCTTATTTACAGATTTGAAAGAATTTTTTGTTAGCTTGCCAAATTGACAAGCCCTGCATAGGATTTCCTTCTTGTAGGGGCAAGAAGGTAAACCTCTAACAAGGTTGTATTTAGATAACCTAGATATATTATTGAGGTTAACATGGCTAAGCCTTTTATGCCATAAGGTGTTATTATTGGTTACTTCATTAAACAAGCAGATTTAAAATTGAGTTGAATTAAAATCTACTAAGTAAATGTTACCCTATTTAATGCCTACTAACACTACATTACTGTTTAAAGTAATATTGCAAAGAGTGTCAGTGAATGATACCTGATAACCTGCATCACATAGCTGGATTACTGAGATTAAGTTGTGCTTCAGCCCTGTTACATATGCAACCCTTTTGAATGTCACTGCTCCAATGGTAAACCTACCATATCCTTCTGTTTGACCATAGCTGGAATCCCCAAAGATCACCTTTGGTCCAAGCTTGGCATTGAAGTTTGACAGATTGTTTTTGTTTATTGTCATATGATTGGAACAGCCACTATCCAAATACAATTTGTCTTTAGTAATTGGATAGTTCTTCACCTGCAAAATAAACAGTTAGACATTGTGGACCCAGACAACCTTGGGTCCATTTTTGTTCATATAATTAAAACTTGAAATGAAAGAATAAGCAGGCTGAGGTTTATATCCTAAGGGATAGGATCTCCTTGGTGGAATACTCCATGCAGTTGATGGGTCAGTGAACCTAGTGTTTCTATTTACCTTAGTGTTTCTAAGGTTCTGATTATTATTTTGAAAATCATGTTCAGATCGTCGATCAACGTTCGATGATCGATGCCCAGATCGTCGAGTATCGGTCGACCATTGGGCCTGCGATCGTCGAGCATAGTTCGATGATTTTTGTATTTCTTTAAATTTTTGTTTTCTCTTTTCTCTCTTAGCCTTATTTAAAGTTTTGTTAACTTGATTTACTTGCTCAGTATTCTTTATTCCATCAGCTGAAATAAAGTTTACTGGAGTGGAAAGATTGTTTTTCAGAACCATGGGGGTTCACTTGGATAAGCTCCTAAGCCTAGCTTATTGTTACATGTCCTAGTGTTTGACATGCTAGTAATCTCTAGCAGTTTAAGACTTCTACCATTAAGAGATTGTTCTAATCTTTTAGATTTGGCTAGTTCAGTTTTAAGAAATTTGATTTCTTCAGTAGATCTAGTGAGTTCAGCTTCTAGCCTAGCATTTTCACTAGATAGGGATTCTGATTCAGCTATCCTATTTATAAGCTCCTTAATCTCCTTCTCTGAGCTAATTAAATCTGCACAGAGAGATTTAAATTCAAATCTAAATTCAACAGAAGTAAAATCATAAGAAGACAATACCTGATCTTTAGTAGGCATTTCTTCTTCATCAGAACTCTCTGCAGCTGAATGATTGCTGCAAGCATCAATTGTAATTAGGCAAATTTCTTTTGCCTTCTTCTCTTCCTCATCTTCACTAGAGCTTGAGGAGGAAGATTCCTCATCAGTATCACTCCAGGTTTCAGCCAAAATCCTTTCTCCTTTTTCTTGTTTTTGTAGGAGGAGGACTTGGAATGGTTCTTCTAATATTCTTTATCTTTTCTCTTCTCCTTGTTCTTTTCCTCTGGACACTCAGGTAGAATGTGTCTAGGTTTCCTGCAGCCATAACATATAAGTTCTTTAGCTGGTGTAATGTCATACCTTGGCTTGTCTTCATTTCTGGAAGACTTCTTTCTGAAGTCCTTTCTGCCCATTTTGAGAAACCTTTTGGCAAAGAGTGTCATCAGCTCCTCATTTGATTGCCTTCCTTCAGATGCATCAGCAGTCTTTAGAACAAGAGTTTGCTCTTTCCTGGTAGGAGTGGGAATCTTGGCTTCAGCTTCAGCTTCCCTAGTCTTTTGTACTTGCTCAAATGACTTGAGCTTGCTAAGGAGAGCTTCAGTTGAAATCTCAGTTGTACTTCTGGACTCTTTGATGGGCCAGATCCTGAGATCCCATGTGCTGGCGAAGCACATCAATATCTTGTCATTGACTTCTGTCAATGTGATCTCCTTATCAAGGGTTCTCAGCTCATTGATGATGGAGCTAGGCCGTATGTACATTGCATCAACTGATTCTGCTTCAGTCTTCTTGAAATTCTTATATTGGGATGTGAGGTTGGACCTTCTATCCTTCCTCTCATCAGTTGAACCAACTACAATGTGGTTTAGTGAGTCCCACATGGCTTTTGCTGAAGTGCAATCAGCCACTTTCTGGAATGTTTCATCAGACATGGTCTGAGCAAGAATGTTTATAGCTTTTGCATCAGCTATCTTTTCTTTCTTGTAAGCATAGTTGTATTCAGGAGGTGGCACTCCACTCAGATTTGTTGAAGTTGTAGCAGTAGTTGTAGCAGATGGTGTTGGTGGTCCTGTCAAAATAGAAGAGAAAATATCTTCATAAATAGAATTCATATACAGTTTGATTCTTGCATTCCAGATGCTGAACTTTGCTAAGTTGCATACTGCAGGTCTGGTACTAGAATAATCCTTATACTGCACCATGAAGTGAATATCTATAAACTTGGTATCTATCTAGATCTTGTGACTCAGGTGTTAGCCTGTATAGTCAGTCAACCTCCCTCTGATACCAATTGAAAGTGAGGATAGATACAACTCTAGAGGGGGGGTGGGGGTGAATAGAGTTTTCAAAAATATGACAATCTACTCAACTCCCTTTGAGTTAATTTGCGGAATAAGTGTATAGATATATGAAACCCTAAAACCTCCCTCTGATACCAATTGAAAGTGAGGATAGATACAACTCTAGAGGGGGGGTGAATAGAGTATTCAAAAATATGACAATCTACTCAACTCCCTTTGAGTTAATTTGCGGAATAAGTGTATAGATATATGAAACCCTTGAGCCTAACACAAAGTGAGGTGCACAAGAGAAATCTAACTGTAATTACCGTTTAAGCTTTAGTCCTAACACAGCAACTAACAATCCTAGTTAATTCTACTCACAGCCACAATGCAGTAATTAAAATAAGAAACACAGACAACACAAGAAGATTTATAATGGTTACCTCTCAATAGGTACATCCACTCTTCTACCACCCTGGAAGGAATCCACTATAGGTTTTTGTTCAGGTGCCCTGCCACCAACTGATCTGATTCAGGTAGATCAAGTAGACCCTTTGAGCTTTTGATCAGGAGCCCAAAATCTAACACAGGTTTTTGCTCAGGTGCCCTGCCACCAAGGTTCACTTTTGAAAGGAGTAATAACCCTTTGTATAGGAGGTTGAGAGAGTTAGAATGTCTTCTCTATTATTAAATAGAATTAGAGAAGCTAGTGGATTGCACTGAGCTATAGAAAGATCTGAAAGAATCAATGCTCCCCCTGACATAGAGAATATCCAGGAAGAAGCTTTGCTTCAGGGTGCAGGATATCTTTAGAACTCTTGATAGAGAAGATCTATTGTCTTGAAGTTCTTAAAGGAGCAGCTTGAAGAAGACTCTTGATGTGGAATTGTTGTTCTTCTTCAACAGCTTTTCTTTCTTCTTCTTCTTCTTGAAGCACTGAGTATGAATGTTCCTGTGAGCAGGATGAACACAGGATTGAAGAAGAGAACTCTGAAGAGAGTTGTTCTTCTCAGTTGTATGTAAAAATATCTGAGAGCTGTATATTTTTTTTCTTGTTTTATATGAATATCTGTCCGTATTTTTGTATGTATATATGTATATCTGAAAATCTAAAAATAATATCTATTAACTTATCTCTCTAGCTCTTTATATATTTGCCTTTGTAACGGCTTTTATCTTTCTCTTAATTTGAAACTTATCTTCTTCTGAGATCTGCAATCTGGGCTGCAAATAACACATAGTACAAAAAGCCTGTAGAAAGACATCCTATAAAGAGATAAAGCTTTCTTAGAAGCTGCTTATCCATTCTCAAGTCCAAAAGATATTAGAGAAAGTCACATCAAAAACAACCTCTTTACGGCCAGAGAAAGACATCTTTGTCTAAGGGCTATAAAGGACAGCATGGCAGATAAAGCAAAAAGATTATGTCAACTAATAGGACAAAAGACTTTGTCAGATAGAACTTGACTTATGCATAAAGAATGAGGCAAAGATTGCCTTGATATGTAAGCATAAAATCAATGAAATAAACTTTAATAAAATAAGCCATATAAATGAGAAATAAATCGCAGAAGAGAAAGAATACAATATCTCTAAATGCAGACAAAAGATCGTCGAACGAATCACAGAGATCGTCGACCTCTCAGAGTTGATGGTCGAACTATCATAATAGATAGTCGACCTACAAGAAATCTGTCTGGACAAAAGAAGTCAAGTAGGGCTCGACGATCTACGATGCTGAGACTACAGATCGTCGAGCTAACAGAGAAGAACTAACTCAGAGATAGCCGATCTGCTGATAGACGATAGTCGATCAACTGATAGACAATAGTCTAGCGGCGTTCGACTATAGTCGAACTAAAAACACTTAACAAGATTTTCAACTGGATAAACAACAACTCTACACAATTGATGGAATCTAACCTAAATCTAACCTTTGACCATAGATAAATCTTGGGTCAAGAAACTAATTGAGAAGACTTAACTCAAATCCAAACTAGGGTATCAACAGACTGGACCAAAGGCCCGTCGTAGAGGACCCACCACACACCCGTAAGAACACTGAGCACTTCCCCTGCTTAGCCAAATGTATGGCTAAGGTACCTCAGAAAGCGCTAGAAGATTAGGAGGCAAGTAAGCGTTCCTTCTGAGGTACCCCTTGGGTCCTATTTATAAGATTCTAAAAATGGCTAACAAATAGCCAACCTCCGCTATTCTGAATTGCTATATGCAGCCCAACTTGGTCTGCCTACAGCATAACTCTATTGTTCTAGATGGATAATGGCACCCCCTGTAGGGTCATCATGGTAACTTGGCCTCTGGTCCACACGGGGAAATGTTTCCTAGCCTCCGAGTCAACTCGCAACCTCACCGGGCGGGAGCGAGCTGGGGCGGACCTGCCAAGGAGGCGTTGGTCGGGGCTGTCTCACCTAGGAGGCATGGGCCGGGGTTGACCCACCTTGGATGCACGGGCCTCGGCTGACCCGCCTATGTGGCGCGGGCCGGGGCTGACACGCCTAGAAGGCGCGGGCCGGGGCTGACCTGCCTAGGAGGCGCTGTCACGACCCACATTTTCTCACAAATAAGATTGTATCAGAGCAAGAGAAAATACGTGACATGATTCCACGTCGTGCAGGGGATAACTACACAGGTTTAGGAAAAACTCCAGACTCTACATCTTTCAAAAAAATCGTAAATTATTATGAGAGGAAATCAATTAAATTTGATGGCCATATCCCTCGGCATAGTGGATCAGCTAGTCCACAATTAAAATATATATATACACAGCAGAAAATACTTTGGTTAGGTTGATTTGACATCCTAAAAGAGCATAAGTGTCCCCGAGGGACGACTCATGGTATGCACGACACTAGAGGTTAGTACAGTATATAGAAAAATATAGTCTTTATGCTAATAGGAAATATAGTGCCTTAGTTTTATAATTATGTTGCGCATGAGATACATATAGTAATGCTTTAGGGTTTAAAATACCTAACATGCAACCTAGCATAAATTCTTCCAAAAAGACAAGTAAACGACCCTAAAAAGGTAAAGATAGCAGTTTTAGTTCATACCAAGCATCGCAAGTAAGCCACTAGTAGGCGTCAACAACCTGACACGAACCCACTTGTGAGTATGCATGTCCATATATAATGGAAAACAACTACCTCACAAGGATGAGGAATGGCCACCTCAGCTACCTAGGAGGCTATCTACAAACCCTCCAAAAGAACTAGCCGCTCAACCGGTCACAACCTGGACCTGAGGCATTCAAGAACGAACACCTCAGAATATAATCAAAATAAATAGAGCATAAGGCTTATGAATAAGTAAAGGAGGGTTTTCCAACCCTGCAACAATAAATGCTATCAGTAAGAGGAAAAATATGACAGTAAGAAAGAACGCCTTCAAAAGGGCAGGAAAATAAAACACACCAAGTGTGAGTACAATAGCAACCTGCTCTGCAAAAAGAACCTGGAACAGCTACAAGGCATATAAATACATGAACCAAAGAAATAGCAATAAGCTAGGAAAGGAGCTAACAGTCCTAATTTTGGTGAATTATTGGCCGTGGTGAAAACCTTTGGTCGGAGTGGGCGGCACAGCCCTTACCAACAACTAGACACAAAAAGACACTCCAAGGTGAAAACAAATGGTGGCAGCTACTGAGTCCACTAACCAAACCATACCAGCCCAACACAGCCTAGGTGGTGGTGGCCACAGCTTAGCGCACACACTTCACCCCTTATAGAGCCCACAAAACACACCACCTGCCATAATCCATGATTCGGCATGCAAAAACTAGCCGATCACCCAACTCCCCCCTAAGGAAAAAAACTACACACTTACAATCCTAAGGATACACACTAAACCCAAGGCAAAAGCGTCGAGCTCACTCGACATGGCGATGAGTGGGTTACCACACTCAATGTAAAACAGATTTGGCGTTGAGTGAGGTCCACCCACTCAATGCGAAGCAACCTAACCGCAACAACAGGCCTTGGAGTTGAGTGAGCCTACCACATTCAACGCCAAAATAGCCATGGCGTTGAGTAAGGTCGACTCACTCAATGCCAAAAGACTTAACCGCAAAAGCAGGCTTTGGCGTTGAGTGAGTCAACCACACTCAATGCCAAAATAGCCACGACATTGAGCGAGGTCGACTCACTCAACGCCAAAACACTTACCGCAAAAACAGGCTATGGCGTTGTGTGAGTCCACCACACTCAACGCCAAAACAGCCATGGCGTTGAGTGAGGTCGACTCACTCAACGCCAAATGACTTAGCCACAAAAATAGGCGCTGGCGTTGAGTGAGTCCACCCCACTCAACGCCAAATCAGCCACAGCGTTGAGTGGGGTCGACTCACTCAACGCCAAATGACTTAGCCCCTATTAAAAACTTCGGTGTTGAGTGAGTCAACCACACTCAACGCCAAATAGCCACGGCGTTTAGGGAGGTCGACTCACTCAACACCAAAACACTTAGTAGTAAAAAGAGCCATGATGTTGAGTGAGGGCACCACACTCAATGCTAGAATCCTAATAGTCTAGGCGTTGAGTAAGGTACACTCACTCAACGCTTTTAACTTAGCCTAATCCGCAGTTATCCCAACCCCAGCCCACTCAACGCCACTCATGCAGAGAGTTGAAAATTTATTCCAACTGTCTCTTTTACCCCTCCTACCCGACCACAACAGCCCTAAACTTAAGCTTACAATGAACTTAAGCCTAACCCTGACACCAGCTATTAACTGGACATAGGCCGAGACACATTAGAGAGAAATCTTGATTTAAATCTAGAACATAATGAGGCAGCACATGGCTGGAATGAAGGAAAATG
Source organism: Platanthera zijinensis (assembly GCA_039513925.1). NCBI lineage: Eukaryota > Viridiplantae > Streptophyta > Magnoliopsida > Asparagales > Orchidaceae > Platanthera > Platanthera zijinensis. The sequence continues at coordinate 99,780,670 of CM077093.1, forward strand.
TCAACAACTAGAAATAATTTGGCAAGGGCAAGGGAGCCACTTGACTCTACCTCCAAGAAAACAACAGAAAACTCCAAATCTTGGAACCGGTGGCAAGAGATTGGCCACCTGCTCTTCCAGCTACTCTATAGCTAATTAAAAATAACTTAGCCTAATCACTAGCTAACCATATATATAAGCTTATATATAGCAATCGGCCACTAGCTGACACTTAAATAAAAACATATATATAAGAACATCCAAACTTATATATATATTTATATCATGCACATATATATATATACTTATAAAAAAACTATCAACACCCAAGCATACACACAATCATATATATATATATACACACATATATATATATATATATATAAAATTTGCTAAACAAACTTAGCCAAGAAAATGCACCAGCCTTACCAAGCTCGATCACACAAGGCCATGCAGAACAAACAGGTAGCCACTACCGGCTAACAAAACAAACGTCATACCGACGCAAAATACAAATGATCTCGGATTTCGACAAAACTCGCACCGTAGCTAAACACCCAAGCTACAAAAACGACGGCAAGGTCGAAAACAACATCCAACAATCACAACTCGGGCTATCACTACCCGAAGCCCAGGCATAAGCATTCCCCGAGAGCCTCACCGAGTCACAAAACCAAACCCGACTTGCTAGGGAATCTTTCCAGTAGGCTACAAACAGGCCATTATAGGAGCCTAGAGAGCTAAGACCACGCTCTAACAACGGCAGAAGGTCGGAAACGCGTCATCATAACGCCAAACAATGATCAAACAAAACACAGAAAAACCAGGGGGCGTTACAGCCACCCACCTTAAAAGAAAGTTTCGCCTCGAAACTTTACACATAGCATTTCTATCAAGAAGGAAAAAGAAATAGCCAAGCCAGATCTATAAAAGATAGTACAAAATATACCAGGCATAAGGTCAGGGACAAAGATGAGGGTAAGCCTTCCTCATCGCCGACTCTAACTTCTAATTCGTGCTTTCCACATCCTGGTTCCTCCACAAAATCTTAACCATAGGAATGGTTTTCCTTCACAATACGCGATCCCGAGCATCCAAAATGCGGACAGGCACCTCCACATAAGAAAGATTAGGCTCCAACTGAGGCACAAAATCCAAAACCTGTTTGTCACTGTGCACACATTTCTGCAGCTGACTGACATGAAAGACATCATCCACGCTAAGAAAATTTGCGTGCAAATCCAACCTGTAAGCTGATACACTAACCCGCTAAACAATCTTAAATGGCCCCACGTACCTCGGGTCACCCTTCCTGTTTTTACCAAACCTCTTGTCTCCAATCATCGGGGAAACCTTTAAGAAAACCAAGTTCCCCATAGCAAATTCCAAGCTAGATCTACGCTGGTTGGCGTTCTTCTCATATCTCTCTTGAGCTATCCGAAGCTTATCTCGATTAAGTTTCACAGCAATTTCCATCTCTTCGAGCATCTCTGGACCCAACAACGGTCCCTCTCCAACCTCAGCCCAAAACAAGGGAGTCCTGCAGCGCATCCCATACAATGCTTCAAAAGGAGCCATTTGCAAGCTTTCTTGGTAACTGTTGTTATACGCAAACTCCATATGCCGCAAATGCTCATCCCACGCTCCTCCATGGTCTATAATATTGCATCGAATCATGTCCTCCACTATCTAATTGACTCGATCTGTTTGGCCATTAGTCTGCGAGTGGTAAGTAGTAGAATATCTCAAATCCGTACCCAAACCCTCTTGCAGGCTCTTCTAGAAACGAGATGTAAACCGAGAGTCTCGGTCCTAAATAAGGCTGACGGGCACACCGTGCAACCAGATTACCTCTTTCAAATACAGCTCAGCTATCTTCCTCATCGAATAGTCGATATTAAACGGTACGAAGTGAGCACACTTCGTCAATCTGTCCACGATCACCCAAACTAAATCATGCCCCCTAGGAGATCTCAGTAAGCCTGTAATGAAATCCATCGAGATGCTCTCCCACTTCCAAGTCGGAATCTGCAAGGGAGTCAGCTTGCCACCAGGACTTCCACGATCGGCTTTCACATGCTTGCAAGTGTGGCAATCAGAAAAAAATCTTGCTATGTCTCCCTTCATCCCATACCACCAGGCAATCTGCTTTAAATCATGATACATCTTAGTAGATCCTGGATTGTAGGAAACACTAGATTCATAGGCTTCCCTGCACACCATCACCCGGATATCTCCAATGGTGGGGATGCAAAACCTGCCACGGTACCGCAAGGTACCCGCATCATCAATAGAAAAATCTGGCAATTCACCTTTCTCAGCTCGAAGATATATATGCAAAAGATCGGGATCATCCTTTTGATGTAGTCTCGTAAGCGTAATCGATAAAGGTTTTGCCACTGCCAAACTACTCTGCAAATCGCAGCTCCCCACAGAAATGCCCATAAAAAAAACTCCTCTACTAAAAGCTCGGCGGAGAGACCAAAAATCTTTCCTGACTTCCGACTCAGGGCATCGGCCACCACATTGGCTTTGCCCGGATGATACTGGATCTCAACGTCGTAGTCGACCACATACTCCAACCATCGCCGCTGGCGTAGATTAAATTCCTTTTGGGTGAAGACATACTTTAAGCTTTTGTGATCAGTTAAAATCTTGCACTGCGCGCCATAAAGCAGATGTCTCCAAAACTTCAGCGCATAGATCACGACTGCAAACTCCAGGTCATGCGTAGGGTAGTTCCTCTCATGAGTATTTAGCTGTCTCGACCCGTACGCAATCACTTTCCCGTCTTGCATCGACACGCAACCAAGACCAATATGCGATGCATCCACATAAACATCATAATCCACACCCTTAGTAGGCAGGGTCAAAATAGGGGCACTACACAATCTGTCCTTCAGCTCCAGGAAGGATTCCTTACACTTCTTGCTCAAGACAAAAGCTGCGTTCTTATGGGTCAATCTAGTCAAAGGTACAGCCAGGGTGGAAAAACTATCCACGAATCTCATATAATAGCCAGCTAATCCCAGAAAGCTCCAAATCTCCTTGGGTGTGCCCGACCTACTCTAATCCACTCTTATTCACCACGTGGCCCAGAAATGTAACTTGAGGCAACCAAAAATCGCATTTGCTCAGCTTCGCGAAAAGCTTGTTGTCCCTCAAGGCAGATAAAACCAAACGCAGATGTTGGTCATGCTCCTCAACATTGCAGAAATAAATCAGGACGTCATTGATAAACACGACCACAAACTTATCCAGGAAGTCCTTCAACACGCGGTTTATCAAATCCATAAAGGCTAAGGGTGCATTTGTCAAACCAAATGACATAACCAAAAACTCAAAATGCCAATGCCTGGATCGAAAAGCAGTCCGCGGAATGTCGGACTCACGGATCTTGAGCTGATGGTAGCCAGATCGAAGATCAATCTTGGGGAATACTGTTCTACCGCACAATAGATCAAACAAATCGTCAATCCGTGGCAGAGGGTACCTGTTCTTGATAGTAACCTTTTTCAGCTCCCTATAGTCGATGTAAAGCCTCATCGACCCGTCTTTCTTCTTTACAAACACAACATGTGCACCCCAAGGCGACGAACTCGGTCTGATAAAACCCTTTAACAACATCTCATCTAGCTGGATACGCAACTCCTACAGCTCTTGTGGGGCCATACGGTACAGTGCCTTTGCAATAGGACGCGTACCTGGCTCCAAATCTATAACAAATTTAATATCTCTATCAGGTGGAAGACCGGGAAGATCGTCAGGAAACACATCTGAGAAGTCACCCGCCACAGGAATCTCCTCCAAACGCGACACACTTGAAACTGTCCATACCAGAGAGACCAAACATGCAAAGAAGCCAGAATCAAGCAACTTCTGAACACAAACCACAGAAATGACTGGACAATCCTGGCGCGGATCAGCATAAACACTCCCAGGCATACTATTGTCCTTAACGAAGTCCAAGCCCTTACCCTTGCACTGGATAACTATATCATAACTCGACAACCAGCCCAGGCCTAAGATAACATCGAAGTCTTCCTGTTTGATCACCTTCAAATCTGCCTTCGCTAGAAAATCCCCCAACAAAATTTTACAATCCCGAATGCCTTGATCCGAAACCACAGAATCATCAGAAGGAAACTTGACGCAAAAGGCATCACTAACTTGCTCAAGACCCAAACGATAGCGCTCTACTAAGGCTCTAGCCACAAAGGAGTGGGTAGCGCTAGAGTCAAAGAGAACACACGCCCAACGGTTCCTCACCTTAAATCTTCCTATAAGATGGCTGACACAACTAAGAAAAACAAATGCTAATGATATATTAGAAACAAAACATTTAGGCTCGGGAGAAATCTAACCTGAAATGACCTAAGTCGAAGTCTGTGCTTCCTCTGAAGAAACCACATTCACTTTTCCCTTGCCTTTATTCACTCGCTAAGGTGGGGGCAATGCCTGAAGTAGAACTTGCTGGAACACCGGCTGGAGCTGGGGGTACTGAGCCCTGATGTGCCCTTCTTGAACGCAAATAAAACAACCTCTTACCTTGCTCCTATCCTTACCCCAGCAATGGGCAACATCATTCCCTGGCTGCTTACACACAAAAGAGGATAAATTTTTCCTTGGAGCGCCTTGAATCGCATGCACCTGCTCCTTCTTCTGAGCTTCAAACCCCTTGAAACATTTCTCCACGGGATGGCCCGGCCGGCCACAGAAGCTACAAACCTCCTTGCTCTTCTTTCTTGGAGACTCACCGGGTACCTGGGGGCTCTTTCCTTCAACAACTTTCCTTTTATCTTTTCTCGCCTGCTGCCCTCTTTGCTTAGCATTATCAATGGCCTCCACCTTCAAAGCAGCTTCTACCGCACCAGCATAACTCACTGCTCCACTAGCAATGGCTAACTGCTGAACATCACTTCTTAGGCCACCAAAAATCGCCTAACTCTATCCACTTCAGAACTCACCAAGCTGAGGGAAAACCAGCTCAGTTTGCTGAATTCTATATCATACTCCGCAACTGTGAGCTGCCTCTTCTTCAAATGTAGGAAATCATTCATCAGGCGGTTGCGCTCGACCGAAGGTAGAAACTTCCTTAGCAAAAGTTCCTTGAAGGTCTCCCAAGAGCAACCTTTTTTAAATCTATCCTTCTCTCTCCGCCACCAACTCTTCGCCAATCCCTTAAGCTGATAGGCGGAGATCATCACCCTCAGATCAGGGGTAACTCCAGAATAGAGAACATCTCCTCGATGGCTATAAGCCAATCATCCAAAACAATAAAGTCTACCTTCACATCATAAGTAGGTGGTCCAAGTCGCTGAAACTGTGATATGAATGTCATCTCCGGCGGCAGCACAACAGGAGGTACCAGGGGAGAAGGAGGAACAGGAACAACTACGCCTAATGTAGGGTCCGGCAGTCTCGGAGGCTATCCTGCCACAACTGCAAACAGAGACTGGATCTGTGTCTGCATACCCATCAGTTGCCTAAATAAGACTTCATTACTCTGTTGAAGACTTTCAATCAACGCCTCGCTTTGCGCTCCGGAAGACTCACCGTCAGATTGGGGAGTCGATCTCATCGAAGGATTCCTCGCCATCCTATAATCGTATCAGTATGACTTAGAACCTACCCAGACTGCTAGAAGAAAACTACCCGGTACAAACATATATACTTAAATATGAACTTCAACTGCTAAACTTGCTCTGGGATTTGTTTTTACAATGATGATGTTATGATTAACATAAGATGGTTCCCAACCATCACACTAAATCATGTGCCTAGACCGTGAATGCATGTATTTGTATTCTTTTTGACTCAAAATAATGTGTGTACATATATCATTATGCAAATCTTTAGCTTGGCACGTTGTGCTTATGCAATGTTATGGTATGCATATTATGCTATGCACTCTAAAGAAAGGCCTTAATGCATGCCATGGGCGGCGTACACATGAAAATGTTATGCATCCCATACTACATAACATTTCCATGCAACTAAAAAAATAAAACATGCTAGCCCCATTCATGTTGTGAGGCTATGCATCCCATACTACAGAACCCTCACATGTTGCCTCCTATGGTGGATCCATATACAAACACATATTATGCATCCCATACTACATAATATGCCCTGTATACTTCTATTCATGCTTATGGGTGTAGTGTTCGTGCTTTAGCCAAGACGTGCTGATGACATATCGGTGTGTGTATGATATGATTCTAAACTATCAATGCAAACAAAGGAAAGGTTGCCCGACCAATTGTCAAGAAACCTCCCACTGATAACAACTGTCACGACCCACATTTTCTCAGAAATAAGATTGTATCAGAGCAAGAGAAAATACGTGCCATGATGCCACGTCGTGCAGGGGATAAGTGCACATGTTTAGGCAAAACTCCAGACTCTACATCGTTAAAGAAAATCTTAAATTATTATGACAGGAAATAAGTTAAATTTGACGGCCGTATCCCTCGGCACATTGGATTAGCTAGTCCACAATTAAAATATATATATGTACGCAACGGAAAATACGATGGTTAGGTTGATTGGACATCCTAAAAGAGCATAAGCATCCCCGAGGGATGACTTACGGTATGAACAACTCTAGAGGTTAGTACAGTATATATAAAAATATAGTCTTTATGCTAATAAGAAAAGTAGTGCCTTTGTTTTTTAAATATGATGCGCATTTGATACATATAGTAATGCTTTAGTGTTTAAAATACCTAACATGCAACCTAACATAAATTCTTCCCAGAAGACAAGTAAACGACCCTAAAAAGGTAAAGATAGTAGTTTTAGTTCATACCCAGCATCGCAAGTAAGCCACCAGTGGTCGTCAACAACCTGACACGAACTCACTGGTGAGTTTGCATGTCCATACAAGAGGGAAAACAACTACCTCACAAGGATGAAGATTGGCAACCTCAGCTACCCAGGAGGCTATCAACAAACCCTCCAGAGGAACTAGCCGCTCAACCGGTCACAACCTAAAAATGAGGCATTCAAGAAGGAACACCTTAGAAAATAATCAAAATAAATAGAGCATAAGGCTTATGAATAAGTAAAGAAGGGTTTTCCAACCCGGCAATAATAAATGCTATTAGTAAGAGAAAAACATGACAATAAGAAAGAATGCCGTCAAAAGGGCAGGAAAAGAAAACACACTAAGTGTGAGTACAATAGCAACCTACTCAAAAAAAAGAACCTGCAACAGCTACAAGACATATAAATATATGAACCAAAGAAATAGCCATAAGCAAGGAAAGGAGCTAATAGTCCTAATTATGGTGAATTATTGGCTGTGGTGAAAACCTTGGGTCGGAGTGGGCGGCACAACCCTCACCAAAAACCAGACCCAAAAAGACACTCCAGGGTGAAAAAAAACGGTGGCAGCTACAGAGTCCACACACCAAACCATACCAGCCCAACATGGCCTAGGTGGTGGTGGCCAAAGCTCAACGCATACAATTCACCCCTTACAGAGCCAACAAAACCACACCACCTGCCATAATTCATGAGTCTGCATGCAAAAACTAGCCAATCACCCAACTCCCCTCTAAGGAAAAAATGTCATACTAACAATCCTAAGGAAACACACTAAACACAAGGCAAAAGCATCGAGATCACTCAACGCGGCGCTAAGTGGTTTACCACACTCAACGCCAATCAGCTTCGGCATTGAGTGAGGTCCTCCCACTCAATACTAAGCAACCTAACTGCAGTAACAGGCCTTGGCGTTGAGTGATCCTATAACACTCAACGACAAAACATCCATGGCATTGAGTGAGGTCAACTCACTAAATGCCAAAAGACTTAATCGCAAAAGCAGGCTTTGGCGTTGAGTGAGTCCACCACACTCAATGCCAAAATTGCCACAGCGTTGAGTGAGGTCGACTCACTCAACGCCAAAACACTTACCGCAAAAACAAGCTATGACATTGAGTGAGTCCACCACACTCAACGCCAAAACAGCCATGGCGTTGAGTGAGGTCGACTCACTCAATGCCAAATAACTTAGCCGCAAAAACAGGCGCTGGCGTTGAGTGAGTCTACCCCACTCAACACAAATCAGCCACGGCGTTGAGTGAGGTCAACTAACTCAACGCCAAATGACTTAGCCACTGGGAAAAACTACGGCGTTTAGTGAGTCCACCACACTCAACGCGAAATAGCCACGGCATTGAGTGAGGTCTACTCACTCAATGCCAAAACACTTAGCCGTAAAAACAGCCATGGCGTTGTGTGAGGGAACCACACTCAACGCTAGAAGCCTAAAAATCTAGGCATTGAGTGAGGTACACTCACTCAATGCTTTTGACTTAGCCTAATCCACAGCTATCCCAACCCCAGCCCACTCAACGCCACTCATCCAGACAGTTGGAAATTTGTTCCAACTCTCTCTCCTACCCCTCTTACCTGACCACAGTAGCCCTCATCTAAAGCTTACAACTAACTTAAGCCTAACCCTGACACTAGCTATTAAGTTGACACAGGCCGAGACACATAAGGGAGAAAGCTTGATTTAAATCTAAAACATAACGAGGCAGCACATGGCCTGAACGAAGGAAAATGTCAATAGTTAGAAATAATTTGGCAAGGGCAAGGGAGCCACTTGCCTCTACCTCCAGGAAAATAGCTGAAAACTCCAAAGATTAGCACCGGTGGCAAGAGATCGGCCACCTGCTCTTCTAGCTACCTATGTAGTAAAAAACCTTGAGCTTTTAGTGAGGAAGAAGAAGGACTGAAGAAACCCTAGCTCCTATAGACAACTCGAAATGCAGAATAACTTACCTAGGAAGGAAGAGCACCACGAGAGCAGCTTAGATTCGCTTCTACCCGAGAGAAACCAGCCCTAACTCAACAGCTAACTGGCGGCCAAAGCAGCAGCTCCTCCGACTACCGCTCGCTTCCTTCCACTGGAACCTAACAATGCTCGGGAAATGGGGAGAAATGGAGAGGAGGAGAACAACTGGAGCTTTTAATCAATCCTCCACTCAATTACTCTATAGCTAATTAAAAATAACCTAGCCTAAGCCCTAGCTAACAACATATATAAGTTTATATATATCAATCGGCCACTAGCTGACACTTAAATAAAAACTTATATATAAAAATAGCCAAACTTATATATATATATATATATATATCACACACATATATATATACTTATAAAAAAACTATCAGCACCCAAGCTTAAACACAAACATATATATATATATATATACATATATATATATATATATAATTGGTTAAACAAACTTAGCCTAAAACAAGCACCAGCCTTACCATGCTCGATCACATAAGGCCATTCACAACAAACAGGTAGCCACTACCGGCTAATAAAACAAATGTCGAAACGACACGAAAAACAAATGATCTCAGATTTCGACAAAACTCGCACCGTAGCTAAACGCCCAAGCTACAAAACGACGGCGAAGTCGAAAACAACATACGACGATCACAACTCGGTCTATCACTACCCGAAGCCCAGGCACAAGAATTCCATGAGAGCCTCACCGAGTCACAAAACCAGACTCGGCTTGCTAGGGAATCTTCACAACAAGCTACAAACAGGCAACTATAGGAGCCTAGAGAGCTAAGATCACGTTCTAAAACCGGCAGAAGGCCGGAAATGCGTCACCGTAGTGCCAAACAATGATCAAACAAAACACAGAAAAACCGAGGGAGTTATACGCGCGGGTTGGGACTGACCCCCCTAGGAGGCGCGGGTCGGGGCTGACCTGCTGAGGAGGCATGGGTCGGGACTGAATCGCCGAGGTGACCTCTCAGGCCCTTAGGAGAGCGAATTGCTCCTCTGGGACCATGTCCCCGCTTATACTGGCGCGGGTTGGAGCTGGTTTGCATGCCCATCTAGATCCAGTCACCGAACACGAGGTTGTACATAATCCCAACTCTTTGTGAGCTTTGCAAAAGCTCAGAAAGAAACAACCAACCCAACGTGTTCGGTGAAAGCACTGCTGAGCTGGAGGGAATCTTTTGGTGGGGGCCCACCTTTATGTTATAAATATATTGTCGGACCTTTGGAAAAATTTCTCCTTTCTTTATCCTTCTCCGCAACTTGTAGTTGGACGATGTCTATATCCGAGGAGATGCGGGCTCGCTTGGAGGCTTCGAGGGAGGGTACTCGGGAGATGGCTCTCAGAGCTGCCTCATGGTTGGCACGCGAGTCATCGGGACCCCTCTACAAGCCAAAGAAAGGAAAGATCATCAGGCGGTCTCCTAAACGTGATGACCCCGCATCCGGTTCGGCCGACAGTATTGAGGTTACCCATGAGGTATGTGAGTCTTCTATCTAAGTCATCACTCGGCTTTCTGATTTTGATTTCTACAGGAGACGCTTCGTAATGATGGAGAGGATGGGGAAGAGACGGGACGTTACACCCTGCTGATAGCTGATCGGGTCACTAGTCCCCCGGCCTAGAGGCACGTTCCTCCCGCGACACCTCAATCGCCGATGCCCCTGGTCTGGTGAAGCCTTTTGTCAATCTTTGAGGAGAAACTTTCGAGGGGCGGCCGAGTACCTCTCGACTAGCTACCGATGCGGATGTGGTGCCGACTCCTTGTGAGCTCTTCACTATTGCCCGCTTACCATTGCCTGCTCTCTCAGACTTATTGCTGCAGTTTATAATGTGATCTCTTCTTCTTACGTCGAGATGAGCGAGGGGTACTTTCCTTGCCCTGATATGGATCACATTTTCGAGTACTGGGGGACCCGCTGGATGCTTAGAAGATGAAGAAGCAGGTGACGCGGCTATTCCAGAAACACACGCTATTGTTACAGGAGGTCTTCAACATTGTGGAGAAGACAAAGCCGAGACGACGGGGCGGCTCAAGGCCTTGGAGGATGTGAGGCGCCCAGGTGATTGTGACGGAGTGACCTCTCTAGGGGAGCACATCATGCGAGTCGAGGAGCGACTCAGGCATGCCATGGAGCAGGTCGAACTGGCACAACAGGAGCTAACGGCGGTCCGTGAGTATCACTATCCTCGCATACCGCCCCAATCTGGCATGGGGAGGCAAGGCAGGTGGAAGTGAATTCAATACTGAGCCGCCTTCCTCCTTACCGCTGCTGGCTGCCAGGACCAGTCCATCTCCGCATACAGGGACCAAAAATAGTAGTAGGGTGAACTTTTCATCCGGGGTATTTGCATCTGTAATAATTAAGGACCACCCTCGCCCGCCAATGGGCGAGTATTCGCTGCATTTTTCTTTCACTGCACCGATGTTTCATTTTCTCTTGGGAGTGTGGGTGAGTCGCTCTGGTTTGCCCGGATCTTCCTCAAGCAGGTTTGGTATTGCCGAGCTGACTGTCCTAGCCCGCATATATGGCTCTGGCGGGAGCGAGCCGGTCCTCCGCGGGTCGCATATATGGGCAACTCATGAGCGGATCCTGGCGGGTCCGTATCGCGACCTCTCTCCTCTTATGCGGATGTGATTAAGAACAGCTCTCGGCCGCGGACTTGTGGTCTGTTGGCGAACTGATATGAATTCGATTCGGGTTCGAAAGTCGAAACGTCGGGGCTAATATTGCTATCCGTACTTTTCCCACCGGCGGAACTTTGTCCCGCCTTTTCCGATTGTATAAATAGGTCCAGCAGACCTTCTCACCTACAATATTTAAGGTTTCTCCCCCTATTCGTCAATTATGAGAACCTTTTTGTCCCGCTCGGCGAAATTTCTGTGAGATGGGTGGCGGCAGTGACGAGGCGGATGGGCGGAGAAAGTGCGCTTGGACCTTTTCTGAGCACGATTTCTCCACCGCTGTCTTCACCGAGCGCGAGTTCCTGAACTCCGTAGGCAACTTCGTTCTCCGGGTTTTGTGGCTAAGAGACCCTGGACGGGCGAGCGGATAAACAATCTTTCCGCTGATGAACTGGTGTTCCCTACGGCTCACTTCGAGGCGGGACTCCAGCTACCTTTATGGCCGGAAGTTCGTCAAATCTTTAAGTACTTTGGGGTCGTCCCTGGGAAGATGACCCCCCAACTCAGTTGCAGTAGTGGTCAGGTTCGCCTGCTTTCTTGGGGAAGAGAGGATTGAGTTCAGCCTTGTGGTCTTCCGCAAGCTGTTCACCTTCAGGGCGAACAAAGATGGGACCGCCTGCTTTGCCAGTAGCCATGTGAAGGTGCGGGAGACCATAAATAAGAGCCACAACAGGCTCAAGAAATTCATCTTCATCAAGGGGGGTCTTCGGCAACGTCCCCTTCTCGCCAATCAAACTCAGCGAGGCGCGCTACCGCCCCCTAGCCTGGGGGCCATGAAGTGGAGCTGTTCGGGTTCTTTGTCTGGAAGAACATTGGAGTGGATTTCCTCCGCATGAATCTGGACGACCTAGTATCCGTCCAGCCCGGGGAAGGTAAGAGATTCGTGCTTCCGCCTTTCTATCCGTCCTTTACATGCTCTAAGCCTTATTCTTCTCGTAGGCGAGCACGACATTCCCTTACACCCCCTTACGAGTGTGTGCAGCTCGCTTTCAGCGAGCTTGCACGGGCTTAGGAGTCGTCCTCCGCTCACTATGAGGTCACTGTCCCTACAGCCCTAAAGAGACCCAGTCGCGAGCAACCTCAGGCTCTGCCACTACCCAAGAAATCGAAGAAAGCGGACGGTGCGCCTTCCTCGACTCGCGAGAAAGGTAAGGCCACAGTGGGCAAACCATCTGAGGATCTCGCCACCGTGGCCCCTCTGACCGACATCTCTCTCACCGGGGATGCAGGTACCACGGGGCCGCAAGAAGGGGTTCAGCCCGCTGCAAAACCAGTGCCATGATGGCACCGTAATTTTGGCTATGGCAAGGGACCTCTTGATGAGCTCGGTGTCCCGCTCCTTCAATGGGATAAGGAGACGAACCGGGTCATCATCTCCTCGAAGATGCAAAGTTGGGTGGAGCAGGACACCATTGGCGGAGAGGCTTACAACCTCTCATTTGTCCTCTACTCACGGGAGGTTGCCTCCCTCTATGACGAGGAGGCCACGCGAGTGCTGATTTCTGAAAGCGCGCGGGCCCAGTTTTGCAGTCTTGTGTTGTCCCAAATGGTTGGACGACGGTGCGTCCAGGTGGAGAAGAATGCCCCCTCGCTAAAGAAGCTGCCTGACGAGAAGGAAGCGTCCCGCAAGCTTGCCCAGAAGGAGGCGATCAACCAGAGAAAGAGAGCCGACGCTGCCGAGGCTGCTCTCGCTCAAGACCTGGGGGTGGTATGTTTCTCGAATCGCACTGGTGTTCAGTTGTTTTTCTTTAAGTTAATCCCAGTGACCATCCTTTTCGCAGGATGGGGCGACGGCTAGCCGGCTAGGCATCGAGATCGCCACCCTTGAGTAGGATAAGTAAGCATTGCAGGCACGGGTGGGCGAGTTGGAGACTGGAGCGGCCTTGTTACCATCTAGCAGCGGCTGTAAGCTCGTGCACTACAGTGAGTACGAGCTTGAAGTCATGATGTAGTATAACGTCGTTGGTGCGGCGAGGTATACCCTCAAGACGCTGCGGTTGGTCTACCTGATCAAAAGCGAGGGCGACAAGCTTCCACTGAGCGATGTGGTACCGGAATTGTTCCTTCTGGTACTGAGGCCGAGCGATGGGTCCTACCATCACATATAGTGGGGCTCGCCATTCGGGTGTCGCCTTGCAACAAGCCGGCGCATCAGCCATCATTATTTTGTCTATAGCAGGGATACAGGCGTAGGCTAGGAATTTGTAATAACCATAATTTTGTGATCGATCCAATGTACTTAAAAATGTTTCTATATTTTGCCTTTATAATGTAAATGTTCTCTTCATCTTGCGTTCGCGGTTTCCTTAGCCTCGTCTGATCTGTGGTCACTTGCGAGTTAGGTCGTCTGTTCGTTACAGATTCAAAATTAGGCTTAGAAGCGAGAGGCAAGATAATTAGTCGTACCACGAGTCTGCGACTCGTGTCTTCTGCCCGTGCTTGCCACGTAGTTCATGGTGTAGAGAGGGCGAGAAGGATCATCTAATGTCCATACCTCCTGACTTCGCGCGAGCCAGCCCCTCGGGGGTCTTAGGTGTGGCCGAGCTCTCGCTACCTGGACCCCTTCCCCTGGGCTCGCCAAACTGTGGGCTGGAGTCGGCATTTCTAGCACGCTGGCCCACTAAGGTCACTTCGGCTACCCTGTGATTCTCGCCTTCGTAATGCAGGTATCCATTTCCTCACCCTAGGTGCCATGTTCACCAAGACTTCCCTCTCTTGCCGGACACCGGGGTGTCTCGGTGAATTCCCGGAGTGACATCCATCCCTTCCAGATTGGCAGAAGCCTGACAGCGGGATCTACTCGTGGTCTGGTAAAATTCCTCCGAGCGACATCAAGCCCTGCCAGCTTGGTGGGAGCCTGGCAGTGTGATCTTCTTGGGGTCTGGGTAGACTCCGCCGAGTGACATCAAGCCCTGCCAGCTTGATGAGAGCCTGGCAGTGGGGTCTGTTCGGGATCTGGGTAGACTCCTCTGAGTGAAATCTAGCCCTGCCATCTTAATGTGAGCCTGGAAACGGGATCAGCTCGGGGTCTAGGTAGACTCCTCTGAGTGACATCCTGCCCTACCATCTTGATGGGAGCCTTACAGCGGGATCTGCTCGGTGTCTTGTTAGACTCCTCTGAGTGACATTCAGCCATACCAGCTTGGTGAGAGCCTGGCAGCGGGATTAGCTCGGGGTCCTGGTAGACTCCTTCGAGTGACATCCAGCCCTGCCAGCTTAGTGAGAGCCTGGCAATGGGATGTGCTCGGGGTCTAGGTAGATTCCTCCTAGTGACATCCAGCCCTGCTAGCTTGGTGGGAGCCTGACAACGGGATATGCTCGGGGTCAGGGTAGACTCCTCTGAGTGACATCCACCTTGCCAGCTTGATGGGAGCCAGCAAGCGAGATCTGCTCGGGGTCAGGGTAGACTCCTCCGATTGACATCCAGCCCTGCCAGCTTGATGGGAGTCTATCAGCGGGATCTGCTCGGGGTCTGCTCAGAAGATAAGTCCGATATTTATAGTGTTTTTCAGACTCATCTAGGCTAGTTTTAACGCACTTGCACTTAACTTTTAGTATGATGTCACTGATATTTCATTTCTTCTGCTTTTCATGATAAGTGCACTTTTTTTGCCCAAGGGTGTGCAATTGCGCATTCTATTATCGTGGGTATGCACATGGTGCTCCTCATTATCTTTCTAATTAGCTTTGTTTGCATTTTTTTGTGTTGTGAGCCTGTGCTCCAACTTGTTTTTATTGCTATGCAGTTAGTTGGGATGTCCCGAATTCCATTTCCAATTTTGTGTAAAACGAACGGTCGTGCGCATTTCTTCGCGCACGGTTCCAGTACAATCGTACGTTTCACACAGTATTACTGGGGCATCTGTTTCTACCCATGCGAATTGTTCCCACGCAGTTTCGGCCAAACCGTGCGAAAAGGAATCGCACGGCTTGTATCTTTTGCCAAGCTTTCGAGTGCTCCATGCTTTATCATGCATTTTGTTCACGCACGGGCAGCATCATCCATGCGCAAGTGAAATGCACGGTTCCCCTATTTTACCATATTTTATGTGCTCTGTGTTTACTCGTGCGATTTCCTTCACGCATGGGCAGAATCGCCCGTGCGCGAATAAAACACACTGGTCAACGCTTCTTCTTCCCAGGCATTTTATACGTGCGAATATCACACGGTTCACACACGGTCGTGCGCCAGACCGTGGGTGACCAATTTTCTGACTTTTTCTATTTAAGTCGTAGATTTTCTGCCATTAAGGAAGTGTTTTTGGGAAGACATATTCCAGCCGATTTCTCCCCCGTTTTAGGGCGAAACTCCGCTATTTCACCTCCGCCCTTCATCTTCTATTAAGGGGAGAAGCTCCGGCCATGATCGCGAAGACTACCTATTGCCAGCGCTTGCTCTCGGCCTTCTCCTTCATCTACTAGATTTGCATCAAGCTTTGACGCCATAACCGTCAAGCAAAGGGAAGCTTACAACCTTCTTCTGGATCCTGACACGAAGAAGACTGGTCCACTAGAGGGTAGTCACAACCTTCTCTACCCCGGATGAAGTTGAGGTACGAGCATGGATGAAGATTGATAACCCGACGATTCTTTCCTCGAATCCATCATAAGACTTCGGATTCGATCGATCTCTTGCCTTATTCTACTTTTATTGGTGTATATGTGCTATTAAATATTTCTATGTAGATGATTTGTACTTTGGTTGTATATGTAATGTGTTTCATGTTTATGTGATTCCTATTTCATTTACCCGCTTAAGTTGCTTGATTTGCGCCATCTTTCCATCTGTCATCCATCCGTTCTTGTCATTCTAGCAATTGCTAGAAACGTGCGTAGTGAAGAGGTGTTTACGACCCTCAAATTATGGTTCTTAGGCGTGCCTACTCGTCTATCCGCCCAGCGATTCGGTGCATATCTGCACATGTAGTCTTCCATCATGCTTGGAGAAGCCATGCATAACGGCATTGCATAGGAGTAGTTGTTAGTGTTTTGCTTTTTTTTTATCGCATCCATCAAAAACCCCCATAGTTAACTCCGCCCTAAGGACTTCAATCTTAATTCCTCGTCGATATTAACTCCCCACTTTCTCAGTTCCTTGAAGAGATCGATACTTGGGAAAGCCACACATTTTATATTACTTGTCCGACCGGTACACTTGCTATTGAATGCATCAAGTTTTTGGTGTCGAGCGGCATCAGGGATTTTCTTAGGGTTCCTCCTGCTGTCCCTGCTCGAGCTTCTACTTCTCATTCTTGTACTCCGCCTCTGCCTCTAGCTTTGTCTGATCTACCAAAGTTATTGCTGCTATTCTACCCGGATTGGGGTGTTTGTTGTTCTTGTATTTTTGTTATTTGTTTAAATAATTTTTTACATTACTTTATTCTGCTGGGGCTTCATCCCCATGGTGGCTATTAGTTATTTTGTTTGCATTATCTATCTTTCCTGTGCTATTGTGTTTAGTTTCATGTGATAGATTTGTGTGATATTATGTTTGGTACTAACTCGCAAGTGTTGCTTAGCTTGTATAACTTATGCCTTGTTTTACGTTTCTGTTTGAGCAATTTTGTAGGTGGCCTATCCTTGGTGCGGCGGGGTGAGCTAAAACTTTTTGCAGGTTTGGCTTCATGCTTTAACGCCAATCTTCTGGTATGCTCATTTGTTGAGCATTGGGTAACCTCTTCTCCGACTTTTAATTAATTAATATTATTGTAAATCTTGTGATAGGTTGTTTAGTTTAAGTTTGGTGGGGAGAGTCACGCGTTACCTGTGCACATCCTCTACATTCACTTGCATACCTCAAGAGTATTTTCATTTTTAGTTTTTTTTTTATATTATCATGTCCGCATTATGCACCTTCACCCACTTGAGCGCGAACTTAAACAAGCGATCGGGTCGAGTCAAATGCGTTTCTTTTGTGTCTACTTTAAGATAGGGTGTTGGCTTAGGATTTTAAGATAGAGTAGCTCGAAACTCATGCAGTGCTCCTAATCGAGTACTCATGGTATGTAGAAATAACATAGATTCAATTTTTCTTTATGCTCGTAGTCTATACTTTTCTGCATTTGTAATTATTGTTTGGGCTACTCAATTTGGCTGAAACTCTAGCAATCGAATGGTAGCGTAGGAATGTGTGTAAATGCCATTAGCCTCGTATTTCTCGATTCGAGAGGAAGGATCGTCTTTCTCGGTACTCGCACATCCGGAGGTGATCGATCGATTAGTTTGCTTTTTATCATTTATTCATGTTATGTGCGACAGCTTGTGGTGTTTTTGCAGCTTGTGGTGTTACCGTGTTTTTGTATTTTGTTGCGGCTATTTGGTTTAAAAGAAAATAAATAAATAAATAAAGAAAAAAAGAGAAAAAAGTGTAAATGAAATAAAATTTCCCGATTGGGAGTAAAAAGAATTTTTATGTTGTTGTTAAGTAGTGAAATGTTTTTGGTTTTGGGATCGTTGTGGGCGTGCATGCACTGTACAAAAATCCAAGTTGTGTGGTGCGTTGCACGTGTTTGCAATTATTTATAGCTGTGATTTTTTTCGGGCGGTCTCATTTTGGATGTGCGTGTCCGCCTTGTTTACCTTTGTCTATCCCGCCTTCGCTTAAGCCCATTCTATCCTACAAGTCCTATTGATTCACGTTTGAGTCTGCCTAGCGTCATGGAGAGAGTGTGAACGGACGAGCATATGGTTCCCGATAATGGTGGATTCCTTTGGACGTGATCCCAAGCCATGGTCTTTGGCAATGCTCACCTCAGTTGCCTTCCTACTATCTTCCTACTTAGGACTGAATGATTATCCAGCATTCCTATTTTGAGTGGATACAATATTTGTTTATGCCTGTCGAAATTTATAAACTTCGTAGCATTATTAAAAAGTTTATCTATTTTATTCTCTGCACCCATGAGTAGTTGATTTCTCGCTTTACTTTATTTTGAAATTTCTAAGCCAGCAAGCTATTTTCGAGTTCACGGAGAGGTGATTTTCTCGGGATGATCAAATTTTTAAGTCTGGTGGTGTGATGAGTCTGATATTTATAGTGTTTTTCGGACTCAGCTGGGCTAGTTTTAACGCACTTCACTTCACTTTTAGTATGTTATCGCTGATATTTTATTTATTCTGCTTTTCACGATAAATGCACTATTTTGGCCCTTGGGTGAGCAATTGCGCATTCTATTATCGGGTGGTATGCACATGGTGCTCCTTATTATCTTTCTGTTTAGCGTTGTTTGCATTTTTTGGTGCTGGGAGCCTGTGCTCCAACTTGTCTTTATTGCTATGCAGGTAGTCGGGATGTCCTGAATTCCATTTCCAATTCTGTGTAAAACGCACCATCGTGCACATTTCTTCGCGCACGGTTCCAGTACAATTGTGTGTTTCACACATCATTCCTGGGGCATCTATTTCTACCCGTGCGATTTGTTCCCGCACAGTTTCAGCCAAACTGTGCGAGAAGGAATCGCGTTGCCTGCACCTTTTGCCAAGCTTTCAAGTGCTTTGTGGTTAATCGTTCGTTTTGTTCACGCACGTGCGGCATAGTCCGGGCGCGAGTGAAATGCACGGTTCCCCTGTTTTACCCTATTTTCTGCGCTTTGTGTTTACCCGTACTATTTCCTTCACGCACGGGCGGAAAAGCCCGTGCGCGAGTAAAATGCACGGGTCAACGCTTCTTCTTCCCAAGCATTTTCTGCGCGTGAATATCGCACGGTTCACACACGGTGGTGCGCCAAACCATGCGTGACCAATTTTCTGACTTTTTCTATTTAAGTCGCAGATTTTCTGCCATTAAGGAGGAATTTTTGGGAAGACTTCTTCCAGCCAATTTCTCCACCATTTTAGGGCAAAACTCCACTGTTTCACCTCTGCACTTCATCTTCCACCAAGAGAAGAAACTTCGACCATGCTCGCGAAGCCTACCTCTTGCTGGCGCTTGCTCTTGGCCTTCTCCTTCATCTACTAGCTTTGCATCAAGCTTTGACGCCATTGCCATCAAGCAAAGGGAAGCATGCAACCTTCTTCCGGATCGTGACGCGAAGAAGACGGGTGTAACACCCCGAAAATTGTAATCGAACCGGTCGCGTCCTAAGGAAATTTTGGTGCCTATATATGGGTACACGGCCTGGGACACGGGCGTGTCCAAGGCTGTGTCTATCTCTGTGTTAGCTGACTTTGTCCAATAAAGGATACGGCAGAAAACACGGCTATGAACAGTAGCGACACGGGCGTGTCAAGCGTGACACGGGTGTGTCCATACCTATGTCTCCACCCGTGTCCACCAAGCGACGTTACGGTTGATGTGATTGTTGGCATGGCGGTTATGTGTGACACAAACCAAGGTCACGGGCGTGTCCGGACCCGACACGAGCGTGTCAGGTTGAGACACGGTTGTGTCTTAACCCGTGTCTTTTTCTATGCTCGACGATCGTGCTTGGATCGGGGCACATAGCTTGGAACACGGCCGTGTGTAATGCCGCGTTAGTCCCATGATTGTGAGATTTCAGGCGAATCTGAGCCGTTCGTTTTCTTTAAACAAGATCTGACTTCCCTAATGTGTTCCTTCATTAATAAGGTCTTGAATAGAGGATTAATTCCACATTATCTCTTTAGCATTCTCTTTCTAATAAGTTAGAGAGAGGAGAGACTGGTTGATGAAGGAAGAGGAGGAATTCGGCCGCCGACAGAGTATCGGAGCACTGAGTCGAGAACTGAGATCGGATTCCCGGAGGAAATTCCCTTGCGAAGCTTTCAATCAAGATAGATTTCCATGGCGCAAAAGCGAACTTCAAGGGTAACGATTATCTACTTGAGCATGTGAAGCTCTCTTTCTTTCTACAAGGGAAACACGCTCCCATAAGTGTGCGGTGAGTGTGCGGTGTTCCTTGGGGTTGATATGAATAGTCCCCCTTGTATTGTATATATAGTCCGGAATCGAAGTACGGATATAGGAATTGTGTGTGAATCAACCCGAACGTGTTGGTCTGGATCGATGATGTTTCATATTGTATGGATTTCTAGAGAAGACTCTGTGCTATGTGTTTTTTGGGTTTCTACACGGTAGATTAAAGCAGGGATCCTTGGGGATTAACTCCAAGGCGCACCCGAAAAACTGAGCGGAAACGTAGTTTTGCTAACTTTGCGGCCGGGGAGCCAACCTTGTACATAACTGGGTTATGTGATGATTGGGAATGTATTAGGATCCGAGAAAAGATTGTCTCGCACGTACGTCTTAAATTGACTAGGCGGAGTGAGAAACAGGCAAGTGGAAGCAGACCTGGGCTATGCGGTTCGTTGCTAGAGGACCAAAAGTGGAACTGGCTGTTTGCATAGGTTGGAGTCTTAGACAGTGGTCAGAAAGACTAAAATGCTCACGATGTTGCCATACTGAGGAAGGTGGTGAAGCCACAGAATTGACCGGATTCACCGAAAATATGCCCTGAGTGCACGAGGTGTTTGGCCGTGCAAGCCTACACCCGTGGAGAAGTATATTTGCATTTTGTTGTTTTGTTGGGCTAATGAATGCATGGAAGGAGCACCACCATCCCGAGCAATGGGAGGGGTCGTTATAATTTGGTCAGCTTCTGCTGACCGTTGCTTTGTTTGCCACCGTGCGGTGGAATGTTTCTTGCCGGTGCCGTGGAGCCAGGTACCAAATAGCGGGCTGAAGCCCATGCTGCGGAGCTGGGCCTCGAAGGCTAAAGCGAATTTTTGTATTACATTTGTCATGTGTGGCCGGCCTGCGAGCCAATGTTTGTAGAACATTACTTTGTTAAGTGAACTCTTGTAATGCCATAAGGCCAATTACTTTCATTGTATTTGTTATTTCATTCCTATGGTGGTAAGTGGACATTTATGATAGTTGTTATTCAATTATGGGTTCTTTCAAACTATTTAAAAGCTTCTGCTAGAATGCTCTGAGTTTGGGCGAGTGGGTTTAGTTGATTTTTTATATTCTTATGTAACCCTTCCGACTGTCCGTGGTATATGGCGTCGGGTTCCAGCTGGACCTTCTGCTATATGCCATACGACGGATTGGGGTATTACAATTTGGTATCAGACTAAGGTGTCGGTCTTCTTTATTTAAATTCGTGGGCGAATTCTTTTAATGGGAGGTGAGCACATGTATGTGCGTCATCATTATAACATTAAAAAACCCATGAATGCCCACTTTGGAATTAAAATACACTTGTTTGGAGGAATCTAAGTGTTCCAATGATTGCTTTTAGCAATCCGTATGTCGCCTAATTGATGATTATGCTATATAGATGACTAGGAGTGGTGCGGGGCAGTCGCAAGGTCAGCATTCCACGGAGAGTAGCGCACGTAACAACATTCCTGAGACCCTTCTTTCTGTTGAAAACATAAGAAGGATAGTTGAAGTGATGTTCGCTGTGACTAAAGCACAACTTGGAGGGTAAGTGCAGCCCCCTGTCCCTGGGGTGGCTTCAACAACGAGTGGTTTTATGGAACAACTAGCATGTATAAGACCTTTGGAGTAGCAGTTTAACATGCTTTTAGTGCAGGGTACGCACTAAGTTGAGGAGTATTTACAGGCGTTTCTTATAATAAGGCTCTACCCAGGGTTTGAGTTGGAGAACAAGAAGACTATAACTAATAGATTCTACAACGGTCTGCGCGATGATTATGACTTCTACTCATAGGACCAAACCTACTTGGATTTCGAGCATAAGAGGAGTCGGCTAGAGCTTTGGAAGTAGATCTGGCTATAATCAACCAGATGTCAGTGTTCGGGTTACCAAACTCCCCAGGTCTCGCAAAGTCTGGATACCGAAAGAGGAGTAAAGTGAGGCCTGAAGTATCTACTAGTCAAGCTCCATATTACTGTTATAAATCTGTAATGTTTGGTCACTTTTCCCAAGATTGTCGTAGAGACAATCTGAGGATAGAGAAGATTATGAAGAGAGTCCAAGAGAAGAAAGACTCCAGTACAAAGAAGATAGAGTTCAGGGTGCTTACCTCCTCAAAGTCTGGTTTCCATAGATGGTATAAGAAGGCTAGGATTTCGGGTCTAGTTCCTTCTTTTGGTGCGTTTGGAAAAACTATTGGTCGAGACCCGGGCGCATGTTTTTATTGTGGGAAGCTAGGAAACTTTTCCCGAGATTGTCGGTGCGGACGTCTGAAGTCCGAGAAGATGCCTAGAGAAACCTACGAGGGGAAGGGCAAGGGGTTGGATGCATCTACATCTCAATATGCTCCATCCTAACCTAGAGCGTACAATTTTGGCCATTAGGAGGCCATGGAACATGCTGACATGGTTACAAGTATAGTTTAATTTTTGGTAGTTCAGCTTTAGATACATGTTGCCTTACGCATGTTAGCCTATGATTGGTTGTGATACGATTTGTATTGATTTTCTGAGTGTCCGGTGAAAGCATTGTTCATCATGGGAACTTCCCATTCCTTTTTGTCTGAAGGATGTGTATCGCTCATCGAAGTTCTTTCTTCGATGGCAAGAGACAAATCGAAAGTGCTGCTGCCTCACGGGTGCTCTATACACACGAATAAAGTCTATTGTATGAAGTTACAGATAGGGAGTCAGGAGTTTGACTTGCAAGCGTCGCTACTGCTGTTTGTAGAATTCGACGTAATCTTTGGTATGGAATGGCTCTCGGAGCAGCGTGAATACATCAATTTCAACCGTAAGGTGGTCAGATTGGTACTTGCTATAGGTTGTGAGATGTCGGAACTAAAGTACAACTTCAAGAGCTGGTGGAACATGGTTATGTGCATCCAAGTTTATTTCCTTCGAGCTCACCGGTCCTCTTGTTAAAAGGAGGATGGAATCTTACAACTCTGTAATGATTACTAGAAGTTGATTAAGTTAACGAGAAAGAATATGAATCCAATACCAAGAAGTGATGATCTGTTCGATCAAATCGGTGGGTCAACTGTGTACTCAAGTTGGATCTGAAATCTGGATACTATTAATTATCGTTAAGGGAAAGTGACATTCCCAAAACGTCGTACAACACACGATATGGGCGTTATGAGTTAATCTTCATGCCACTTGTGCTGACAAATGCGTCGTCCGTGTTTATGAATTTGATGAATAGGGTGTTCAGTGAGTACCAGAACCAGTTCGTGATAACCTTTATCGACAACATATTTGTATACTTTCAGTCTGATGGTGATCATTAAAGGCATCCGAATTCAGTATTGGAGACATTAAGGAGAAATCAGTTGTATGCCAAGTTCTCCAAGTGCGAGCTTTGGTTACCCTCAATAGCGTTTCTTGGTCACGTCTTGAGTGGAGAAAGTATCATGGTATATCCGTCAAAGATATTTGCGATGCGAGAGTTTCCTATATTGTCTACGTTGGCGAAAAGTCCGAAGTTTTCTTGGACAGTCCGTCTAGTACATACGCTTCATAGAGAACTTCTAGAGAATAGCATTACCCCACACGACTTTGATGAAGAAAGATCAAAAGTTTGTGTGGTCACTTGAGTGCGCGCAAGATTTTGAAGAGCTCAACAGTCGGTTGACATCGACAACTATTCCCTGTTCACCGAGTGGGACCGAAGGATTTGATATTTACAGCGATGCTTAGGGCAGTGGCTTGTGTTGTGTTCTTCTACAACATGGGAGTGTAATAACATATAGGTCGCGTTAGCTCGAGGTACGCGAGATGATTTATCCGGTCCATGACTTGGAGTTAGCGGTCGTGATATTAGCCATGATGCTGTAAAGACACTACATATAAGGTATGAAGGTCGATATCTACACCGATTATAAGAGCATGAAGTACTTATTAGATCAGAAGGACATGAACATGAGGCATCAGAGGTGGATGGAGTTCCTGGGGGACTTCACGTTCAAGATAAATTATGTGCCTAGGAAAGGAAATGCAGTGGCGGATGTGTTGAGTCATAGTGCTTCTACACAGTCAAACTGGTTTACGTTACATGGTGAGAGTTTGGTCTGTGATTTAGAGGCATTAGAGATATCTTGCGTTGACAAGCAGACTACTGCCGAGGCGAAATGGTATTGGACAAAGGTGTAGTATGACCTAGCTGATAGGATTCAGCGGGATTTTGTTCAGGATAGCAGCATGAAGCAGATCTTAGATGAATCGTTGGATGGGTCAAATTCCTAATTTGCTGATGAGGATGGGTTGCGGAGGAGGGACGGTCGTCTATGTGTTCCTAGTGCGGATAATATTCGGGAGGAGTTGATGTACGAGGCTCATCATACCAAGTACTCAATCCACCTGGGGAGCACGAAGATGTATAAAGACTAGAAGAAGTTGTTTTGGTGGCTAGGAATAAAGAAGGATGTAGCACTTTATGTGGCCAAGTTCAAAACATGTGCCTTGGTGAAGGTAGAGTGCTAGAAGCCCAGAGGTTTCTTGAAGTCCTTACCTATCCCGGAGTAGAAGTTCGAAGACATTTCTATGGATTTTGTGCATGGTTTGCCAAAGTAGCAGAGGGGAAACAACGTCATCTGGGTGGTCATTGATAGATTGACAAAAGTGTCGCACTTCATTCCGAATAAGAAGGAAGATCCGGTGGAAAGGTTAGCAAAACTTTATGTGGATAATATTGTACGATTGCAAGGTGTGCCCCACAGTGTTGTTAGTTACCGAGATGGATGCTTCACGTTAAATGATAGGAGGCTTGTGCATAGATTATTGGGAACTAAGCTGAGTTTCAGCACAGCCTTCCATCCGCAGACGGATGATAAGACCGAGAGGGTCAACAGAATGATGGAGGACATGCTTCGTATGTGCGTCTCGGATTTTAGAAAGCAGTGGAAAGACCATATGTATATGGTGGAGTTTGCATATAACAATAGCTATCAAGAGAGTTTTGGAATGGCGCCTTTCGAGGCCTTTTATTGGAGAAAGTGTCGCACGCCGTTGTCTTGGTTGGAGACAGGCGAGTCTAAGTTATACAAAAGTCAATCTGTAGAAGACATCTCTTCAATGATACGTATAATTCAGGAATGGTTGAAGATCGCTCAGGACAGGAAGGCAAAATACTATAACGCAAAGCAAAGGAACGTGGAGTTCGGTGTTAGCGACTGGGTGTATTTGAAAATCAAGCCATTCTAGGGTGTCTCGAGGGTTCGACGCTTTAAGAAGCTGAGTCTGAGATACCTTGGACAATTTGAGATCCTGGAGCGAGTTGACGAAGTAGTGTATCGACTAAAGTTGTCAGTTGAATTAAGTGGGATACATGATGTGTTCCACATATCGGTGTTCCGGAAGGCGGTGCAAAAGCCTTTGCAGGTCATTGCGGTCGATCAAGTGTCGGTTGATAACAGATTGATGGAAATGGTCAAGCCAGTACGTATTCAAGATTTTGAAGTCAAACAACTACGCAATGAAGAAATCCGAATGTTTAAAGTCCGTTGGGATAACTGAAAAAGTGATGAGCTTTCATGGGAGTGAGAGCAGACTATGTTGGAGGAATACCCTAGTTATTCCACTCAGGTAACATTTAAGTTTTGTGTACCTTTACATAATTTCGAGAAGAAATTATTTTATGGGGGGATTTAAAATGCCCTGAAAATTGTATTCGAACTGGTCGCGTCCTAAGGATTTTTTGATGCCTATATTGGGGTATACGGCCTGGGACACGGGCATTTCCAAGGTCGTGTCTTTCTCTGTGTTGGTCGGCTATGATACAAATTTCTCTTTTTGGAGAACTCGTGGGTCCAATAAAGGACACGGTAGAAAACACGGCTATGAATAGTAGCGAGACGGGCGTGTCAAGCGTGACACGGGCGTGTCCATACCCGTATCATGACCCGTGTACACCAAGCAACGTGACGGTTGACGTGACGGTTGGCGTGGCAGTTATCTGTGACACTCCCCAAGGTCACTGGTGTGTGGTGACCCGACACGGGCGTGTCAGGTTTAGACACGGGCTTGTCTCAACCCGTGTCTTTTTCAGGGCTCGACGATCGTTCCTGGATCGGGGCACACGACCTAGAATATGGTCGTGTGCAAGGCCGTGTTCAGCACTGGATTGAGAGATTTCAGGCGAATCCGAGCCGTTCGTTTTCTTTAAATAAGATCTGACGGCCCAAATGTGTTCCTGCTTTAATAAAGCCGGGAATAGAGGAGTTATTCCTCATTATCTCTATAGAATTCTCTTTCAAAGAAGTTAGAGAGAGGATAGACCGATTTAGGAAGGAAGAGGAGGATTCCGACCGCTGGTAAAGCATCGGAGGACCGAGTCGAGAACTGAGTCCGGATCCGCGGAGGAAATTCCCTTACGATGCTTTCCATCTAGATAAATTTCCATGGCGCAAAAGCGAACTTCAAGGGTAACGATTCTCTACTTGAGTATATGAAGCTCGCTTTCTGCATGGGAAACCCGCTCCCGTGAGTGTGTGGTGAGTGTGCGGTGTTCCTTGGGGTAGATGTTAATAGTCCCCCTTGTGTTGCATAAAGAGTCCGGAATAGAGGGATCCTTGGGGATTAACTCTAAGGCGCACCCGAAAAACTGAGCGGAAATGTAGTTCTTCAAACTTGGTGGCTGGGGATCCAGCCTTATACATAACTGGGTTATGTGATGATTGGGAATGTATTAGAATCCGGGAGAAGCCTGGCTTGCGTATACGTCTTAAAGTGACTAGTCGGAGTGAGCAACGAGGAAGTGGAAGCACACCTGGGCTATGTGGTTTGGTACTAGTGGACCAAAAGTGGAACCGGCTGTTGGCAAAGTTGGGAGTCTTAGAAGTTGGTTAGAAAGACTAAAATGCTCACAATGTTGCCATCTCGGGGATGGTGCTGAAGCCACGGAATTGACCGGATTCACCGAAAATGTGCCCTGAGTGCACGAGGTATTTTGTCATGCGATCCTATACCTGTGGAGAAGTATGTTTGTACTTTGTTGTTTAGTTGGGCTAATGAAATGCAGGGAAGGAGCACCGTCATCCAGAGTAAGGGGAGGGCTCGTTATAATTTGGTCAGCTTTAGCAGAAGGTTGCTTTGTTTGCCACCGTGCTGTGGAATGTTGCTTGCAGGTGCTACGGAGCCAGGTACCAAATAGCGGGCAGAAGCCCATACTGCAGAACTGGCCCTCAAAGGCCAAAGCGAATTGTTGTTTTACTTTTGTCATGTGTGGCCGGCATGCGAGCTGATGTTTGCAAAACATTACTTTGTTAAGTGAACTCTTGTAAGGCCATAAGGCCAAGTACTTTCAGTGTATTTGTTATTTTATTCCTATGGTGGAAAGTAGATATTCATGGTAGTTATTATTCAATTATGAGTTCTTTCAAACTATTTAAAAGCTTTCGCTAGATTGGTCTTAGTTAGGGCGAGTAGTTGTAGTTGATTTTTGATATTCTTATGTAACCCTTCCGACTGTCCGTGGTATATGACATCAGGTTCCAGCTGGACCTTAGGCTATATTGCATACGACGCATGTGGGTGTTACAACGGGTCCACTGGAGGGTAGTGACAGCCTTCTCTACCACGGACACAATTGAGGACCGAGCTTGGACGCGAATTCACAGCATGGCGATTCCTTCCGTGAATCCTCCGCAAGACTTCAGTTTTGGTCGATCTCTTGCCTTGTTCTTCCATTATTGGTGTATATGTGCTGTTAAATATTACTATGTAGATGATTTGCACTTTGGTTGTATATGTTATATTTTTAATGTCTATGTGATTCCTATTTCATTTTACCGCTTAAGTTGCTTGAGTTGCGCCATCTTTCCATCCGCCATCCATCCGTTCTTGCCGTTCTAGTAATTTCTAGAAGCATGTGTAGCAAAGAGGTGTTTACGACCCTGAAATTCTGGTTCTTACGCGTGCCTACTCGTCCATCCGCCCAGCGATTCGGTGCATAACGGCCCGTGTAGTCTTCCATCCCGCCTGGAGAAGCGATGCATAGCGACATTGCATAGGAGTAGGTTTTAGTGTTTTTCTTTATTTTATTGCATCCATCAAAACCCCCCATAGTTAACTCCTCCCTAAGGACTTCAATCTGAAGTCCTCCTCGATATTAACTCCCCCCTTACTGTGTTCCTTGAAGAGATCGATACTTGGGAAAGCCACCCATTTTATATTACTTAGGGGACCGGTACACTTGCCATTCAATGCATCAGTAGACTCTGCCGAGTGATATCCAGCCCTGCCAGCTTGATGGGAGCATGGCAGCGGGAACTGCTCGGAGTATAGGTAGACTCCATGTAAGACCCCTTTTTTTTTCTTTTTTCAACCACCGGGGTCTTAACCCAGAATTGCCGCTTTGCGGTGGCACCGACTCACGGGAAGGTCGCCACTACAAAACGCCAATTCTGCCGGCCCTTTTTCTATCGCAGAATAGTAGCATAATAAGTAAGAGCAAGTCCACAATAATCACATGTATATAAATAAATCTCCACGAAGGGAGTGTCCACAATATATCAGAGTACTGCAAATACGGGCTTATGCCCGGTACATCATATCCTCACTACAAGTCACTCGCGGAAGCAAAACTAAAACTAAGCGTCACCGTAACTGTCATTGAACCGAGAGCACCCAAGCTGGATTGGCCAGTCTCCACCGACTCTGTACTCTGCTGGTACTGCATCTCTGGGTGCTTCTTCCTTTTCGGCCTGCCATCGCCGCCTCGTGATCCACGTCTGCGTCTACGTCTTCGGCCTCCTGGCTGCTGAGCTGGTGGGGTCCCACCCATCAAGGGGCATTTGACCCGTGTATGTCCCGGCTGGTGATAATGGTAACACGGTCGCGGGGCCAACTCTGTCAGGAACTGCAATAGCCGTGACCCTTCCATATGGTACACCTAAAATGTTGTGGTTCGAAAACTGTTAGTCATAAAGTCTAAGCCCTATCATCCCCTACCCCTCCCCCCATGGCTCCTAGGTACCGAGCGGAGAGGAAGAAAGGGAAGGACATGAAGGTGGAGATTAAATCAAATAAACAGGTGACAGCGGACCTATGCTAGCAATTCTATAGTAAATAAGATAGAAACAGAAAGTAGGAAATGTAACCTTAACTTATGCGTGGAAGCGCATAAGCCGAGGGATCTTTTGCAGGGCTCCCATCGTATAGAGTGTCCCATACCAATTATACGTTGGGGTGTCGGTTGTCAAACAACAAGGAATGGCAAGTATGTGAAAGTACAAGAAATATAACCATTGATTTATAGGGATTACCCCTATAGACCAAGGGGTCGTTTTGCAGGGCCTATCGTATAAAACGTCCCATACCATTTTATACGTTAGGTGGCATGTTTATGCTATGACACACAATTATGCTATGAAATGCACAAGCAAGTGCAACACCCCCACATGACTCTATGCGCACAAACCTTTATTTCCCCCTATTCGGGAGGCTAGCTTCACCCCCAGGAACCTCCGTTGTGGCAAACGGAGACAGTGAGTCGGGCCCCCCACTCCTAGGCGGGTAACCACACTACCAGGCCTAGCCCTTCCGTACTCCCCTAGAAGAACACAACCTAGAGTATCCGCGTACTTGTGCTGGCTGTACACACCAGGCTTTTCGCCGAGTCAACGTACCGCTGTCGGTGTGATCGATCGCCTAGTACCGATGACCCACCACTTATATGCACATGCAACCATGACAATTATATTTGTACAAGTTCTCATATTACCGAGCCTCCAGCTCTCTAGGCTACTAAGCCTATATCATGTCCCTGAGCATCCCGCTCCCTGGACTTCCAAATTACCAACCAAACCATAGTCATTACTAGTAGGCCCTTAGACTATGGACCTACTCTACCCATTCCATACTAATTCTTCTTCCTAAGTGTGCAAGTGTAGGTGTGCGGTACAACTATTATTAGGGTTACTCTTGATCATTTTATTCCTACCATTTAAGGTTAACCTTGGACTTCCCGAGGGTTACCCGGTGAAGGGCTCGCAGCGGTACTAGGAGCTATGATGGGGTGAATCCCAAAACTCCCTTTTAAAGGCACTTATTATACTTGATTGGTTCCCTTAACACATTCCTTTCTCGCATTACAGTGGGCTATTCCTAGGGTGGCTTGACTCTTCCTCTTCTCGGGGAGGACGGTCTTCTGTCGAACCCGAACACTACCTATCGCTAGTCAATCTCACACCCTACCCACCCTGACTTCCAATAATGAACTTGATTTAACTCACTCTATCCAAACCAGCAAACTACCAAAATTCCATCTCCCAAGTTCATTACCCACTCTAGTTCAACTTCTGCAGTTTTACTAAATGCAGACCATCCTAAGCTTCATGAGGTATGCAAGGGGTGGTACTCCCAACTGTCTTCCAAATCCCATATAATATTTACTGGAGGTCTTACCATGACCTAATTAGTCTAAATCCAGAAAATAATAATTTCCCTATTTCATTTGGCTTTTAATTTAATTATTTTAAGATCCCAAATGCCCTTGTATGAACATGAAGTGCACTAATGTGTCAATAATAAATCATCAAAAAAATCAGTAAAAATCATATCCAACATTTAAACAGCAATTCCAAGTTTTGAGAAATTCCAGAGATGTTTATGCCTATATTTCCTAATTTAACATTTTAGGCCACTTTTACTATATCATAAAGGAAGTACTGTAAATTATTATCCAAAAATTCCAAGAAAATTATATAAGCTATATAGTGACCTAAAACCATCATAGACCAAGTACCATAATTTTTCTCCATCATTTGAACTCTAAATTTATTTTAATGTAAGATACTAATTTTCATAACTTAATGAAGGAGGTACTGTTTTTATCCATCTAAAATTCCAGAGAAAATTACCAGCTGACCATCATAATTTAAAACACTCACTGATCAAATTTCATAATTTTTCAATCAATAATTAAGCACTATTTGTATTTTTGACTGTATATCACATTTAATACATTAAAGAATAAAGTACCCAAAATATTCAGATAAAATTTCTAAGAAAATTACAGAAGATATAATATGCTATAAGATGCCCTAATCTAAGATTTCATAATATTCCAGTGAACAGAAATTCCATAATCATCAAAATAAATATCCAGGGCATCATTAGAGTTGTAAATGAAGTACTGTACAAATTAATCCAAAAATCTCAACAAAATTATATTATATGTACTTGGACCATAACCTCACTCTACCCACATTTTTGCTTGATTTGTAGTTCATTTAATAGCTTAATAATTTAGATTAAGGATGGTGACCTAAACTAGGGTTAGGGTTTTAGGTGAGCTAAAGGTCTCCAAATATCCTAAACTTTTGTCCAAAGAACTATACTGGTCCTATGGTTCTCTCCACCAAATTTCAAGTCAGTCCAAGGTCATTTGACCCCATGACCTTCACAACCCTACAAATCCCCATTAAGGGACCTACCCTAGGGTTCTAGGGCTACCCTACACCAAACCGCTCCAAACTCCCTTGGAGGGTGTGTCATGCACTAAAAAGTCAGTGACCAAAATATCAGCCCTTGTGGAAGCGATATGGCCACTCAAACACCAAGGGGGTGTTTGATCCTAAGTTATCCTATAAGGATCATCCTTGGGTTGAACCCAACCCTATTCAAAACATCTCCAAATGAGATGAAAGTTTTACCAAAACCTTATGATAAACCCAGAGACCACTCACCAAAATTTGGGAGGGTTTGGAAGTCATTTAGCCATCTAATTAAATTAAGCTAGGATTATTGAATTTTTCTAAAAACTATAGACAAACATTCTCCAAAAATTCTCATTTTTGGATAGCACCTAGATATAGGTTAGATTAGTCCACACCCCGAATTTCAAGTCATTTCGATGATGGGATTGGAGTGGGGAATTTTTCTAAGGTCAAGACAGCCCTATGGATAGACCTCACTAAGAAGGGTGCTATGGTCTAACCAGGACTCCAAACCGAGTGAAATCAATTTTGAAGTAAAGTAGACTTCAAGAGCTACATTTTCTATGTTGACCATTTTTCCTGTAGAAGCCTCTAGTTATTTTTCCCAAATTATTTAATGTGATAGATATTTTTATTCAGAAATTGCTTAAAAATAGAATTTAATTCCCATGGCACTGTTCATCTTCTTCAACAGCCCGAAACCAGAAGCCTGAAAACACATTTTCCTGTAGCTTTTCCAAAGCTATTTCCCGGCCATCCAGCCATCTCCCTGGCCGGCCACCACCACCACCACCTCTGTTGAGGTGAGGGCTATCGTCGGGCGGCGGCACGGCCGCCGGAGAGGCAGCTTCCGGCGAACCCGCCCCCATGCAAATTTCGGAAAAACATGGAAACGCTCACCCGATCCGGCTCTTTTGAGCCCGATATCTCTCCTAATGATTTCTAAGATCTATCCATAGAAGAAAGAGTAGAGGAGGACCTTATTCATTGTTTGACGGCGAGATGGACGTTGGACTGTCATTGCGCGGTGGTTGCGTCGTCGGAATTCTTCTGCAGCACAGTAGGAGGCTCGAAACTTTAGGTAAGGGCTGGGAAACTTCATCCTTGAGCCTAAGGGGCCTTTTTAAAGGGAAGAAAGGAGTGAGGGGAAAGGCTGAAACGTTCATGGCCATTAATATTTCTCTTATCAACGTTTCGGTTATGATGCAGGGAATTTAATTGCTGGAAACGAAGAGACGTTTGCCAGGTGGAGAGTACCTATTGGACTAACAT
The DNA here is from genome assembly GCA_039513925.1 of Platanthera zijinensis. NCBI lineage: Eukaryota > Viridiplantae > Streptophyta > Magnoliopsida > Asparagales > Orchidaceae > Platanthera > Platanthera zijinensis. Next base: position 99,813,730 of record CM077093.1, read on the forward strand.
TTCCTTATTTATTTAAATAATTAAAGTAGGAAACGGCCCATAAATACTCCTGGTGTAACTTCCCATAATCCGAATTGATTACAACGTCGGTTACCGAAATTTCCAGTCTGGCTGACGTTTCGGCCTTTGTCACGGGCGTGACACATAGGTCACGGGCGTGACAGGCCCGGATAGCCAATTCTGGGTTCGACGATCGTCGAACTGAGATCGATGATCGTCGAAGGGTGGTTACGGGCGTGACACCTGGGTCACGGGTGTGACAGGCCCGGGTGGTCAATTCTAGTTCGACGACCGGCGAACTGAAATCGACGATCGTCGAACGTGGTCACGCCCTATGTCACGGGCGTGACATTGTGGGTGACGGGCGTGACAGGCCCGTGTGGCAAATTCTGGGTCGACGACCGTCGAACTAAAATCGACAATCGTTGAACGTGGTCACGCCCTATGTCACGGGCGTGACATTGTGGGTCACGGGCGTGACAGGGTCATGAGGTAAATTCCGCGCTCGGCGATCGTCGCGCTGAGATCGACGATCGCCGAATGGGTCACGCCCTTGGTCACGGGCGTGACACCTGGGTCACGGGCGTGACAGGGCCGGGTTGAAAATTCTGCGCCTGATGATCGTCTCCCTGGGATCGACGATCGTCGAAGGAGTCACGCCCCAGGTCACGAGCGTGACGGGTCGGTCACGGGCGTGACCAACCCGTGACCCGAAATCTCGGTCGATTGATTTCAATTTTTAGGCTTCCTAGGGTCCTGTCACGACCAACCAACTCCTAGGGGCATAGCCAGAAATGGGATGTTTCAAATCCCAATAAACAAAACAAAGATTTCGTCCCCGAAATCAAGGTTAAGCCTACGAGACTCTAATCGGGAAAAGGAAGCTTGTAACATCCCATGAAAGTTGAAAGATCTACATCTCTGCGTTACGCTTGCAGTGTGCAGTTTTGATTCTAAGACCCATTCGTCCAATTGTCAAGGTATGCACCCCAATAAACAAAGGATTATCCCCTATTCTTGAAGTTTTCGTTCTTATTGGTTTAAAATAGGAACGCAGATTGATTGTCCAGAGGGTTTTGTGAGGTATACCTGACTGAAAAGTTCTAGATACCTTTGTCGCATCAAGTCCCGTGGCACCCATGTATGCTCCTCCTATCCATGATTGTTCCACAGAACCCTGACTAACGGAACCTTCTTCCCTCGCAAGACCCGCACTGTCGTGTCATCGATCTTGATAGGCTCCAAGTTGACTGACCGATTCAACACAATCGTCCTGGGCACCCCGTGCTAACGAACAGCTACTCACCATTCTTATGAAACACCCATAAGAGTTTTCTTTCGGGTCGAGGTGACGCCTGTTGGTACCCTAGTTTGATTTGAGTTTAGTCTTGTCTTTTTAGTCCCTTGACCCAAGAAATATCTATGGTCAATGGTTAGTAGTCTAGCTGTAGAGTCCTCACTTTTCCAGATTGAGAATTTGGTTAAGTAGTTTGTTCGTTCGACTATCGTCGAACGCCGCTCGACTATCGTCGACTAACTGTTCGACGATCGTCTATCAGTTGTTCGACTTTCAGTCTGCGTGGATAGTTCGACTATCGGTTGATAGTTCGACTATCTGTTTGTTTTTGATAGTTCGACTATCTGTTGATAGGTCGACTATCTGATAGCTCGACTATCTGTTGATAGTTCGACTATCTGTTCTGCGTTGATAGTTCGACTATCTGTTGATAGGTCGACTATCTGTTCTCGCTTGGTAGTTCGACTATCTGCTTTGATAGTCCGACTATCTGATAGTTCGACTATCTGTTGATAGGTCGACTATCTGTTTGTTTTTGATAGTTCGACTATCTGTTGATAGGTCGACTATCTGATAGCTCGACTATCTGTTGATAGTTCGACTATCTGTCTTGCCCTGATAGTTCGACTATCTGTTGATAGGTCGACTATCTGATAGTTCGACTATCTTCTGGTAGTTCGACTATCTGCTGTGATAGTTCGACTATCTCCTTTGATAGTTCGACTATCTGGATCGTTCGACTATCTGTCCCATAGTTCGACGATCTCCGTGCGTCGGTCGACGATCTCCGAAGGTCGTTCGATGTTTTCTGTCTGCCTTTATATTTTGTATTTATTTATTATATTTAATTAATTAATACATTATCTGGCATATCTTTTCAGTTGTTTTATGATAATATTTCCAAGCAATATTTGCTCCATCCCTTATGCCTAAGTAAAATCTTTTCAGATAAAGTTGTTTGTCTTATTAGCTGTCTTTGTATTTTACTTTATCTGCTGACAGTCCTTTATAGCCGTTAGACTGAAAAGTCTTCCTTCTGCTATAAAGAGTATTTCTCTGATGTGACTTTATTTAGTCCTTCTGTTATTTAATTTGATCTTGCAGCTTCTTAGAAAGAGGTTCATTCCTTTTATAGGATGTCTTGCTGTAGAGTTTGTTTTGTTGTGTGTTATTTGTAGCCCAGGTCTCAAGTTTCAGAAGAAGACAAGTAATTCAAATTGAAGAGAGTCGTTGCTTGCTGCTGTTATAAAAAGGACCCTTTGAAGAAGGATTCAAGCTAGCTAACTAGTTAACCTGTTCATCTGCTTTCAAGCCTTCATCAAGATCAAGTCATCTGCTCTCAGCAATACTCATCCAACTGAGAAGTGTTAAGATCTTCTACTCTTCTTCAACCTGAGTTCTCCTGCTTTCAGGAACTTAAAACTCAGAGTTCTTTTGAAGAAGAAGAAGAAGATAGCTGCTTGAAGATCTTTAATTTTATTATTTATTATCTTCTTATAGTTTTTTCCTTCAGAGCTTTCTGAAGAGTTTTCTGCACTGAAGCAAGACTTCACCTGGACATCTTTGAGCCAGGGGGAGCCTTGATTCTTTAGAGCTTTCTAGCTCAGTGCAAGTTTTTGTGCTTCTCTAATCTATTGTAAAATAGAGAAGACATCTTAACCTTCTTCCCCCTCCTATACAGGGTTATTACTCCCTTCAAAAGTATCCCTTGGTGGCAGGGCACCTGATCAATAACCTGTGCTTGGTTTTTAGACACCTGATCAAAAGTCTAAAGGGTTTCTGGATCTACCTGAAGCAGATCTTGTTGGTGGCAGGGCACCTGATCAAAAACCCGAGTGGATTCCTACCTTGTTGGTAGAAGAGTGGACGTACCCAAGTTGTTTGGGGAACCACTATAAATTCCTTGTGTCGTCTGGATTGCTTTGTTTATTTCCTGCATTGTGGCTGTGAATAGATATAACTAGGTTGCTAGTTGCTGATTAGGATTTCCAAGCCTTAACTGTAATTACAGATAGCTTGAGTTTGTGCACAACACTTGTGTTAGGCTCTAGGGTTAATTCTATATCTATAATCTTTTAATTCCGCAATTCACTCCAAGGGAGTTGGGTAGAACTTCAAGTTTTGTCTAGTGCAAAATTTGATAACTCTATTCACCCCCCCTCTCGAGTAGTATCTATCCCTTCTCTTTCAATTGGTATCAGAGGGAGGTTGACTGACTGAATAGGCTAATACCTAAGTCACAAGATCCTGATAGATACCAAAGCTTATAGATAATCACTATCATGACCCTGTCCAAGGATTATTCTAGCACCAGACCTCCAGCATGCAACTTAGCTAAGTTTGGCATCTGGAAGGCAAGGATAAAATTATATATGAATTCTATTGATGAAAGCATCTTTGCTTCTATTTTGTCAGGTCCCCCAAGAGCACCTGCTGCTGCTACTGCCTCATCATCAACTGATATGAGTGCAGTGCCTCCTCCAGATTACAACGACGAGTACAAGAAGGCCAAGATAGCAGATGCCAAGGCAATGAATATACTGGCTCAGACAATGTCTGATGAGGTATTCCAGAAGGTAGCTGACTGCTCTTCAGCAAAAGCTATGTGGGATACACTGAACCAGATTGTAGCTGGCTCAGCTGATGAAAGGAAGGACAGAAGGTCCAACCTTATCTCACAATATGAGAACTTCAAGAAAACTGATGCTGAATCAGTTGAAGCCATGTACACCAGGCTCATCTCACTCATCAATGAGCTGAGGACCCTTGACAAGGACATATCATTGACAGAGGTCAATGATAAGATTCTTATGTGCTTCCCTAGCACATGGGATCTAAGGATCTGGCCCATCAAGGAAGCCAGAAGTACAAATGAGATCTCCACTAAGGCTCTTCTCGGCAAGCTCAAGTCTTTTGAGCAAGTGCTGAAGACAAGGGAAGCAGAAGCAGAAGCAAAGACCCCTACTCCAACAAGGAAAGAGCAATCTCTAGCTCTTAAGGCTGCTGATGCTTCTGAAGGCAGCCAATCAAATGAGGAGCTAATGGCATTGTTTGCCAAGAGGTTTCTCAAGATGGGGAGAAAGGAATTCAGAAAGAAGTCTTCACGCTATGAAGACAAACCAAGGTATGATCGTTCACCTGCTAAAGAAATTATTTGTTATGGTTGTAGGAAGCCTGGACACATCTTACCAGAGTGTCCAGAGGAGAAGAACAAAGACAAGAGAAAAGAAAAGGAACAGTACAGGAAGCACTCCAAGCCATCCTCCTATAAAAACAAGAAGAAGGAGAGAGGTTTCATTGCTGAAACCTGGAGTGATTCTGATGAAGAATCCTCCTCATCAAGCTCCAGTGAGGATGAGGAAGAGAAGAAGGCAAAAGAAGTTTGCCTGATGGCAATAGATGCCTGCAGCAACCACTCAGCTGCAGAGAGTTCAGATTCAGATGAAGAGATGCCAACAGAAGATGAGGTACTATCTTCTTATGACTTTACTTCTGAAGAATTTAAATTAGATTTTAAATCTTTATGCTTAGATTTGATTAGCTCAGAAAAGGAGATAAAAGAACTTAGAAATAAGTTAGCTGACTCAGAATCAATTGCTACAGAAAATGTTAGGTTAAAGGAAGATCTCACTACTTATTGTGAAGAAATTAAATTTCTTAAAATGGAGTTAGCTAAGTCTAAGAGGTTAGAAGAATCACTTAATGGTAGAAGCCTTAAGTTGTTAGTGATTACCAGCATGACTAACACTAGGTCAGGTAATGACAAACTAGGCTTAGGAGCTTCTCCAAGTGAACCCCCAGCTATTCTTAAAAATAATCTTTCAACTCCAGTGAACTTCATTTCAGCTAGTGGAATGAAGAACACTGAGCAAGTAAACCTAGTTAATAAAACTTTAAATAAAGCTAAGAGAGAAAAGAGAAAGAAATTTTTTAAAGAAATGCAAAGAGCGTCGAACGCCGCTCGACGATCGGAAGCTCAATGGTCGAACGAAGCTCGATGATCTGAGCGCCCATCATCGAACGTCGATCGACATTTTCAATATGATTTTCAAAATCATCATCAGTACCATAGAAACCTAAATGAAAATAGAAACCCTAGGTTTGTTGACCCATCATCTACATGGAGAATCCCACCTAGGAGATCTCACCCATTAGGTTATCACCCTCAGCCTGGATTTTCATATATTTCCAGTTTTTCTTATGTGAAAAACAAGGGACCCAAGGTTACCTGGTTCCACTCTGTCTAAATAAATGTCTTGAAGGTGAAGGCCTATCCAATCACTCAAAATAAGTGGTATTTGGATAGTGGATGTTCCAAGCATATGACAGGAAATAAAGATCATCTGTCAAAATTCAAAGCTAAGCTCGGCCCAAAGGTTATCTTTGGAGATTCCAGCTATGGTCAGATAGAAGGCTATGGCAGGATTACTATTGGAGATGTTAATTTCAAGAGAGTTGCATATGTGACAGGACTGAAGCACAATTTGATTTCAGCCAGCCAGCTATGTGATGCTGGCTACCAGGTTTCATTTTCTAACTCTTCTTGCAATATTACTTTAAATAATATTGTTGTTTTAGTAGGCATTAGAATAGATAATATTTATTTAGTAGATTTCAATTCATCTCACTCTGAAATCTATTTGTTTAATGAAGTAACAATTAATAATAATTCTTTGTGGCATAAGAGGCTTAGTCATGTTAACCTTAAAAATATATCTAGGTTATCTAAACACAACCTTGTTAGAGGTTTACCTTCTTGCCCCTACAAGAAGGAGAGCCTATGCAAGGCTTGTCAGTTAGGCAAGCAAACCAAAAACTCTTTTAAATCTGTAAATAAGAGTGATTCTCCTAGAATCCTGTACCTATTACATTTGGACCTATTTGGCCCAATAAATGTACAGAGTTTAGGAGGGAAGTATTACACCTTAGTAATTGTAGATGACTTCTCTAGGTTCAGTTGGGTTTTCTTTTTGAGAACTAAGGCTGATAACTTCAAAGCCCTTACAGACTTTCTACTATGTGTGCAAACTGAGTACTCTACTCATGTGGCCTTGATCAGAAGTGATCATGGTACTGAGTTTGACTCTCTTCTCATGCAAGAATTCTGTGAGAGAGAAGGTATCAAACATAGTTTCTCAGCTCCTAGAACTCCCCAACAAAATGGGATAGTTGAAAGGAAGAACAGAACACTCATTGAAGCTGCTAGTACATTGTTGGCAGATGCTAACATGCCTCTCTCCTATTGGGCAGAAGCTGTTAGTACAGCCAATTATGTCTTGAATAGAAGTTTGATACACAAGCTTAAGTGTAAAACTCCTTATGAGTTGCTTAAAGGAAAGAAACCTAAAATTAATTATTTTAGAATATTTGGCTGTGTTGTTTATATTCATAATAACAATAAAGAATACCTTAGAAAATTTGAAGCAAAAGCTTCAATGGGAATCATGCTTGGATATTCCCAAGTAAGCAAAGCTTATAGGGTTTATAACAAATCAACCTGTAAAATTGAAGAATCTGTGCATATATCTTTTGATGAATCTCAGATGTTTTACAAGGAGAAAGAAAATTCTCCTTCCTCTAGTTCATTGCAGGTACCTGATGTCCCTCAAGAAATTCTTCAACTATCAACTCTTCAGATCACTGAATCAGACAGTGATGAAGACATTGTAGAAGCTGTTGTTGTACCACCAACAGTAGATCAAATTCCTCCTGAGGAATTAATCTCAACTGTTGCTGAAGATCGCATCCCACCTGCTGATATTGTCACACTTAGAGATCACCCGACATCTCAAGTGATTGGAGACATATCAGCTGGTGTGCAAACAAGACACCAATTAAGACAGGATGTGATGCACGCTTGTTTCCTCTCACAGATTGAGCCCCTCACCTTTAAAGATGCAGAGCTAGATCCCCACTGGATCATTGCAATGCAAGAGGAACTCAATCAGTTTGAGAGATGTAAAGTTTGGACTTTGGTTCCAAGACCTAAAGGCCAACTGATCATAGGCACCAAGTGGGTGTATAGAAACAAGTTGGATAATTGGAATTATAATAAGGAATAAAGCTAGGCTTGTAGCTCAGGGCTACAGACAGGAGGAAGGTATAGACTATGACCAAACCTTTGCTCCTGTTGCAAGGCTAGAAGCAATAAGGATCTTCTTGGCCTATGCAGCCTACATGAAGTTTAAGGTGTTCCAAATGAATTTCAAAAGTGCATTCCTGAATGGTGAGCTTAAGGAAGAGGTGTTTGTTGAACAACCACCAGGGTTTGTTTCTTCAACTCAGCCCTCACATGTGTTTAAGTTACAGAAAGCTCTATATGGACTAAAACAAACTCCCAGAGCCTGGTATGAGACTCTAGCCAGTTTCCTTTTGGAGCACAACTTCACTAGGGGAGTAGTTGATAGAACCCTTTTCGTCAAGCATCACAAGGACACAATCCTGTTAGTTCAAGTGTATGTAGATGATATTATATTTGGCTCCACTGATCCCAAACTTTGCAAAAGGTTCTCTGACCTGATGCACTCTAAGTTTGAGATGAGTAGTATGGGTGTGCTGTCTTACTTTCTTGGTCTCCAAGTTAAGCAAGATGCTGATGGTATCTTAATCTCCCAATCCAAATATGCCAAGGAATTGGTAAAGAAATTTGGGATGGCTGATGCTTCAGCAATGCCTACACCTATGGCTACTAATGTAGTTATTGATTCTGATGATCACGGCAAGCCAGTTGATCAAAAGAATTATAGGGCCATTGTTGGTTCCCTATTATATCTAACTGCAAGTAGGCCTGATATAATGTTTACTACATGCCTTTGTGCTAGATTCCAGGTCAACCCCAAGGAATCTCATCTGATTCTTCTAAAGAGAATCCTGAGATATCTGAAGGGATGTCCAGATCTAGGACTTTGGTACCCAGCTGAGTCAGAATTTGAATTAATTGGATATTCTGATTCGGAATACGCTGGTTGCAGAGTTGACAGGAAGAGCACCTCAGGAACTTGTCAGTTTCTGGGACAGAGATTGGTCTCTTGGTTCTGTAAGAAGCAGGCTTCTGTCTCAACTTCAACTGCAGAGGCTGAATATATAGCAGCTGCTAGTTGTTGTTCACAGATCCTGTGGATTCAAAACCAGCTTGTGGATTATGGTTACTCACACAAGAATACCAAAATCATGTGTGACAGTACCAGTGCTATCTCAATTACACAAAATCCAGTGCACCACTCTAGAACGAAGCACATTGAGATTCGGCACCATTTCCTGAGAGATTGTGTGGAAAAGAACAAGATTTGTCTTGAGTTCATATCCACTCAGTTTCAGAGAGGTGATATATTCACCAAGCCCTTAGATGAACAGAAGCATCTATTCTTTTTAGTTCAACCAGGCATGATCAATGGACGAGACTAAGTATGACTATATCTGCCTATGTTGAAACCTGCTTGAAGATCGTCGAACGATGATCGAAGATCGTCGAACGGATTAAGCCTATCGTCGACCTCTGGTTAATGATAGCTTATCTGTTTGAAGATCATCGACCGGCGTTCGAAGGTCGTCGAACAGGTCGAGCTTATCGTCGATCTCTGAACGACGACAGCTTGTTGTTTGAGAAGCCAGAAATAGTCGAACGATGGCTCGAGTACTCTGCTTCTGAGCCGATCGTCGAACGACCGTTCGACTATCGGGTCTAGTATCTTTTAATAGATCGACTATCTCCGGTCTAATATAAAGCCGATAGTGACCTAGGTTAAAAGATCTTTTGTTCTATCGTCGACGGAGCGTGACTTTTCGCATTCTGTCTTCCCGCTTGCGATTTTCTGCCGATTCGTCCCCTTCGTCTTCGCCGACCTTCTCGCACTTTCTCCAGCAATCAATGGCGATTTCTCCCGCAGTGTTAGCAGTTGTAAAGTTCGATGCAGGCTTCAGCGTTGATTTTGACGCGTTCAGTTGCTGCGAAGCAGGGATCGTGGAAGTTCTTCAGTTATGCAGGGATCAAGGACTAGAGAGATTAATGTCATCAAGGATTAAGTTAAATATACCCGAGATCAAGGAATGGGCTGTCACTTCGTCATCCACCGACGATTCGATGACTGGCACCATCGGCGGAAAAGAGGTAATTTTAACTCCGGCCGTTCTGACTGATGTTTTTGGTTTGATAAATGGTGAAGAAGATTATGAGCAAGATGCTCAAGAATTTGGAAGGATGTTGACTGAGCTGGGACATGCGGAGGGCATTCCCACCAAGCTGCTCAAGGTCAATTTTCCCTTTAAGATTAAATTTCTCGCTGAGTTAGTTGGAAAAGTGCTCCTCGGAAAGCACTCTGCTCATGACAATATAACAATGCAACAATTTGCACTGATGTGTGCAATTGTTAATCAGAAATAGATTGATTGGGCAGGGGTAATGTTTGATTTGATAAGGAAAAAGAACAATAAGAAAGAGGTTACCCTAGGTAGGGTTATTGGAATTTTCCTGAAGGAAAAGTATCCTCAGCTGCTGGTCTCCGCCGCAACAACAATAAATGCAAGCAAGAAGATGGAGCCAAACCTGTTCTCCAAGTGGAAGAGGACTTTTGTGAAACCCGCTCTCACAGGAGTTGCTCCAGCGACATCAGAGAGCACCAGGACTGATTCGGTCGCTCCTCACCCTGTAGAAGCTGGCTCAGCTCTTTCCCTTCCCTCATCTTCTGCTATGCAGTCTGCTTCAGTTGAAGTTCCATCAACTTCAGCTGAAGTACGACTTTCCCCTTCTCCTGTTAGAGAAACAACCACGGTTGTTCTTCCTTCCCCTCCAGCATCTCCTCTTCCTTCTCATCAGGCTAGGATATCTGCTCCTAGTTTTGATCTGTTAGGATCTGAGAGGATTCCAACACCACCTCAGTCCCCTATTCATTCTCCAGTTAACACTCTTATTAACTCTCCAGCTCCATCTCCAATTCAATCTCCAGTCCACACCACTTCTCATCCCAACACTAAAAAAATCCCTGCCGCATCTCCATCCACTACACTTCCATCATCTTTTGAGATCACCCCAGCATTCATTTCTGGCATTTTGGAGTTTATTACCCCCTCAATCAAAATTATGATTGAAGAGGCAATTGCTCCACTTGCCTCCTCCATTGCCACCCTGACTGCTTCCATCCAATCTCTTTCCAAATCTGCTAAGCCCTCTTCTTCAAGGGGCCTGGTTTCAGTTTCCACTGAAATCAGGCAGGGGGAGATGTTCTGTGAAGATGCCTCAGAGCCTCCAGCCTCCCTTCCAGCAGTTCAAGAAGAGACTGATGCAGCTCAATTTCAAGATAAATCAGTTCCTGTGTTATCGGAAAAAGTAATATCTGATGCTATTATGTTATCTGAATTTGCGGTGAAGGTTTGCTTAGAAGATCTCACAACTCTCGTGGTTGCCCATTTCCTAGAAGGGATTATTACATCCTACCTAGATGAATCTTGGGAGTTGGTCAAATATGAAGGTAATTCACTCATCCGCTTTATTGACGAGTCAATTAATTTGATAGCTTGTGAATACCTAGAAGGAATGATTTTTACTTATTTAGCAGATCTGTGTTCATAATTCTACATATTATATTAAAGAAGATTTAGCTGCTCAAGTTATAGAAATTGTTTCAGAAGCTGATCCAGTTGATCCTGATGTTCAAGAAGATCCAGAATTGGATTCTTTTTTAAATGATTTAGAAGATGTATCTGAGAATCAAGAAGAGAAAGCAAGAATTGCTTGGAATCAAAGAATTCAATCTTTGTTAGAAAAAGAAAAAGATTTGCAAGTTGAGAAGTCAACTGTTTGGGATGATTCCCCAGGTCTTGATTTAGATTTCCTTCTGGCTCAGGATGCCATAGAAGAAGAAAAAGAGAAAGCTGCTTTAAAAGAAAAGGCTGTTTCTGAAGCATATGATCCTTATGACAATCCTCCATCATCTCACTCTGATGATGAAGATGATTCTGATTTGTCTGAAAATTCAAAGAGAAAGAAAGCTGCTCAAAAGAAAAGAAAAGCCATTGCTCCTCCTCCTCCTCCCAGCCGTGACAATGATACTCCATATTACATTCTTAAAGGAATTTACCCCAAATCAAAAGAATTTCAACATTGGATGTAGTTCTCCAAGAACCAGCAGAAAGAGAGAAAAAGATCTAAGAGGTATGATAGTCCTGTTTCAAGATGGACTCCCAGAGGTCCTCCTCCTCCACCTCCCAGTGCAGGAGCCTCTGGGAACCTTTCGGCTAATCCATCTGCCTCTTCTAGAAAATCTGCACCTTCTCAGCCTCAGCCAAGGAAAAGCTCTCAAAGTTCCCAAGGCAGATCTTATTCTGGTTCTCAAAGACAAGTGAAGGAGGTTGTGTTTCAAAGACCAACCTTTTCTCCTCCTCCTTCTCCAAAGAAAAGAGTTTCTTCCCCAATATTAGTACAGTCTGAAAAAATTGTTTCAAAAGTT